>JAOXYF010000001.1:4979515-4996958 GCA_028565775.1 Sternarchorhynchus goeldii | reverse complement strand
AACAACACACTAAACAGTACACTAAACAACACACTAAACAGTACACTAAACAACACACTAAACAGTACACTAAACAATAAACTAAACAACGCACTAAACAGTACACTAAACAATTTTTTTTCTCAAAGACACACACACACACACACACTCACAAACACACACACACGCACACACACCAATTTGACTATTACTCAGTAGTTATGGGAGCCAGATCTATGCATGACGCTGGGGGTTGGTTGGGGCATTGCACAAGGTCAACAACAGGTTGTTTTCTCACACACCAACCATCCAACATGCAAACAAACAAACCTACAAACAATATGAATAGCAGCAGGAATTGCTTGAAGAGAAAGCTGAGTGTCTCTAGGTGCTATTACCTGTTATAATAGAGGCCCCACAGGTTCCTAGGCACTATACTGTTGTCGTGCTTTTGTGAGTTTAAAAAGTCCATTAGAAAGTCATTACGGCTGTGAGGAAGCAGGATGGGTATGACCCTCTTGGCAAAAAAAAGAACCAGCAGAAATTGCCCTATCCATCATAATTACACCTATTGCACGGCGCTGTGAGGGACTGGGAGACCGAGCCCCTTGGCTGACCTGGTTTTGTGGATGGGGAGTATGAAATTGAACTGAAATCTCAGGGTGATATGGAAGCAAGGAAGGGATTAGGTGTGCGTGAGTGGGTCCGTGTTAGGGGAGATGTATTAAGTGGGTTACAATTGCTTTTGTTTCTGTTTGCGCGAGAATAAACAGCCGGGTCCGACCGCGCTCGCATCCCGAACGCTTCACGCTAATCGGAAAAACAAACACAGCATGAGTCACATGCTGTGGGTCAAAGTTGAAACGTACATGGTGTCAGGGGTGAAAGGCAACTCCGAAGAAAAATAATCTGTAACTGTGTTCAGTGAGTACAGGTTTATAAATGTGCTTTTTGACACCCTGGTTTCGATACTAAAGACCTTCGCATGTAAAAGCTTGATTGAGAGCACAACTCTGTACAAATGACAATGAAAGACCGTCCCTGGCGTGACGTATGAGCAGTGTCTGATGCTGTAGCCTGCACTGCACCCTGAATCCCCCCTGATCCATGGCCTCTTCACCTCCTGCCCCCCCCCAGTGCCGCCAGCACCGCGGCGGGGCCATCTCGGCTGGAGGGGGGGGGGTCCCAGGGTTCCGCGGAGACAGTTTTTATTAATGATGACCGTGGAACGCGCTAGAAAACATGGGGATGAAATAGCGTGTGAAATCCACACCTGTTCTCTGCAGCTCCAGTGCGCAGACCCAGACCACTGTGGCGTGTTCCTCGGGACAAATTGCGTTGGGAGGTCGGATTTTATTGGCGAGCCCCGAGAGACAGGAAAGTAGGCATCAATCATTCAACCGACAGCTGGAGAGCACCACCATCTGAATATAAGTGATGAGAACGAACGGTTTCAGAAGGCAGGGCTGAGGGCCTCGAGCTTGAACCCGCGTCAGAAGCCGTGATTCGAAGCAGCCCTGCTTTCTCACAATGCCTTATGTCCTGTTAGCCCGGTTAGGGCACATATTAGCAGTTCTCCAGATTGCAGCTTTAAACATATTGCTGGGGCCTGCGCTAATTCTCAGTGGTGCTGTTTAGGAGGAAGCACAGCTGCGTGGAATGATAACAAAGCCACGATCAAGTACACCTAAATAAGGTCAAATGGAAGACTGGCTGTATCAGGGAGTATATTAATGCATAGTGATAGACCATAGGTGTAGGTGATTGAGTTGCACTTGCAGCTAGAGACCTTTCCATCATTTTTCCATTTATAACCCTGATTTTTGAGGCTTGGTGGTAGAATGTACTCCCATCTGTCACTGTAAGGTATTTTGCTCATTCTTGGTGCAGCCAATCGAGGTGTATTTTTTATCCTATTTTTAAAAATGAATAAATAAATGACAACTCTAATTATGTTATGGACGTGGTAGAGCCTCTCACAGGCTGGAAATGGTGAGGAAATCATTCTTTAATTCTCACTTCAAATGACTGTGCCATTAACAAAGGTATCATGTAATCAGCAATGTGACAATGCGTTTTAATAAGACTAATTCCTTCTTATTTAAGCCTTCACATGCTTTCAAATGTTAATGTATTTTGCTGGGCAGGGTGATATTACGGGTACTTTATGGATCATTAGACATCAAAGCACATCATGTTTCTAACCTTAAGCTGTGCAATATTGCAGTATTTCATGGGAGGGGATTCATTTTAATGATGCAAAACTGGAGGGCATGGGGAAGATTACTAAACTGAACTTTGCTTCTTTGAAGGTGTGACACATACTATGTTGCACTAATAGACATATTGTGACACGTTCTAAGTAAAGGTCGTTTTCAAGGGCAGTTGGAAATGAATGGAAGATTTTCCATGGAGTATAATTACTAAATGCAATAATAAAGCCACTGTTTACCTCCCACTTCCTCTAGTCTAGTTACCTTTATCAGCCTTTACTTGTCCACACTGAGTCCTGGGAAAATTACTTTTTAAAGCATGAAATAAAGTTTCTCCTTGTTCTTATTATTTGTACATTAAAACTAATGTAATTGGGCCAGTCGTGTCTAAAGTGGTAACCTATACAAACAATCAGCAGGTAATCATTCGTTTTCTTTCTGCAATTTTATTTCCTTTCATCCTGTTTCTTGTATTGATCAAATAAGTCTGAGGGATTGTTTTTAGGTGAGTGTTATACTAGTCCCCCAAGACCACTGCCTTATGAGACCTTTTCAAAGTCTGATACATCTTTGTTCAGAGTTGTTCAGGGTACTACAGGATACATATAAAAACATTACTGGGTCTTATAGTCTGTTATGTAGTAACTGGACCTTGTATGTGTTTATTTGCTCAGATGGCACACATTTATGCTTATTTTTTTAAACATACACCTACAGAAAACTTAAATAAAAGTCCCAAATGAAAATCTAGTTTAAAACTGAAACTGAAATAGAATAATACAGGGTAATTAAAAAATTTAATAATTTAAGGTATTTTAGCAATATACATTTACATTAGATTATGTAAAAAAATATTCAAGGTGAAGGGGGTTTTTTTTCAGCATAAAACAAAAGAAGATTTCTCTCAGTATTCCAGATTGTACTGTTCTCCCGTCTTTGTCTTTTGAGAATCTCAAACCATTCCGTTGTTTGTTTGTTTGCTTCCCCACTTTTTCAAGAGCCTCCTTTAAATGTCAAAGTGTGCTGACTTCATCTGGTGCTTCCCACAGCCAAGTGAACGGATGTGAAGGCTTTGACGTCACCCCCCATCCCTTTTAGGCGACAGAAATGACACCAGGGGACATTATGTAACGCTAAAGTCCCGCATCTGTCATTTCTGAGTGCCACTGTTGTTTGGTACTGCAGTTTTTGGACGTAACTGCATTATTGTAGTTGGTTCTTTGCAAATCCAAATGTATTTTCTACCAGTTTCAATTATTAAATTTTCTAAAAATGACATGTATAATGTGCTTTCTTCAGAACAATATTCCAGCAAAATTCCAGGGTTCTTGAGCTTGTCTTTGAAAGGGAACAACTTTTTTTTTCACAACTCAGAAAATGGTGCTGCATTTGAGTATGCAGGGGGTGGAACACAGTGGACGAGCAGGAATGTTACTCTGGTGTTTAATCTCATTTACTTGGTTCACTGTGAGGGAGTCGAACCACTGTTCTTATTTGGTTCATTGTGAGGGAGTTGAACCAGTGTTCTTATTTGGTTCACTGTGATGGAGTTGAATCAGTGTTCTTGTAGTTCAGCAGTAATGGCTCCAAGGTGCTACGTGTTTCACTGAAAGTTACTGGCTCTGCTATACCAGAATGTTTCTCTGAATTGCATTTAAAATTGTTTAAATTTGAAAGGACAATTCTGGAGGCTAGAATTCACAAGCCCACAAATGTAAATTTAAGTTGCACAGAAAGCAATACTTTTGGAGAATTCGTGGGGGGAGGGTGGGGGTGGGGGACCTCGAGTCAGCAAAATTGATGGAACATTTACAAAAAGGCATATGAGAAAATCCATGGAGCACTAATCTGACTAGAGATCTATAGGTTTTCATTTATATGTTATTTATTTATTGCAAAGTAGAAAAGTGGATCTCCTTTAGATTCATCTAGCAGTAAGGCGATCAGCCAGCACCTTTGTGACTCTCCACTGCAATACTTTGTTACCTTCAGTCTCTAACAGAGGATGTGTAATGTTGCCGTAGTGATAGACAGGTAGACATTCATTGTCTTTCATCCTTATCTGAGACCATGGTTTGATGTTAAGCCTGTAATGATTAAGGCTGGGATTCGAGAGCAGAAGTGGTCCTATCAGTCCATAAGGGTCTCTGTTCTCTGTAGCAGAAGAACATATTAGAGGTATATAATTCAGAGAACAATATAGAGCAATATTCAGAGTTCCAATTTTGTCCTTTTATGGTAGATTGACTCTCTGGTTCCAGTGTGCACGATGTGAATGTGCCATTTTGAATTGCTCACTATATTCTAATAACCCAAATGCAGAAAATTGGACCATTTTTCTTATTATGAGGAAATTAGACTGAAGCTGTAAAATGGTCTGGTTATGGTCTGGCAATATAGATCTCTTTTTTTCTTCAGACTTCATCACATTCACTCATTTTTTATATCAGTTCCTTTTTGGATGCTCTTTCTGAGGTTTATCTGTTACTCTTCCAAAGTAAGTAACGTGTCATCACTTTTCATTCTAAACAGTGGTCACCCGATCAGTCACCATAAATCTATCACTTCACGTATATTTAAATGTATTAAACATATTTTCATATGGATATTATTTTAAATTGATATAAGCATTATATAAACAGGATTTGGGCCTCGCTCTGATCGTCTCATCGGAAGCCTAGTGACCATCACTGTCCTCTCATGAATGAGCGCTAATTGTTATATAGCAAGAAAATGCATTTGTAATCTGTTTAAGGGCACACTCTTAAAAGGTGAAAACAGTGACTCAGCACTTTCAAGTGCATTAACATGGCCATCCCACATTAGATGAGGGAAAAGAAGCAAACAACAAACAGATTTCACAAGATAACCTGATAAAGCTTCAGATTTCCTAGTGCACTCTATAAATTACGCAAAATACTCAGTTTACAGTATTTGATTACGCTAAAGTGCTGACAGAGGTTGTGTTAGTGGTAGAAACCCATTAACAGTTTGTTGCGGCCACCCCAGAGAACACCTTGCCATGTAAAGAAATTAGTACCATGATTCATCCTATAATGGAGTTTTAACATGGGTCGTGGTTTTGTCTTTTTGCTACCCTTCGTGGCAAGGAGCTTATGTTAACTCTCTTCATTTGTCTCTTGGCTCTCACCTGGACAGATTTACTGCTCTGTCAGATGTTTTTTACCTCGTGTGTTAGACCCCTTGGGTCACATTCTGACAAGGCAATTCAACACTAATTATTATTATTATTATTATTATTATTATTATTATTATTATTATTATTATTATTATTATTATTATTATTAATTATTATTATTAATTATCTTCTGCTTCCTTCTCTCTTTTTCTTATTCAACTCAAGATGAGGTCCAACAAGAATCTCTCAGACATTCTGCAAAATTATTTATTTTCACACAATTTGGCTTTTCTGATACATACAAACATGTCTATTGTAGCTTAGATTGTTTTACTGAATTGACTTGATTGTATGACATATTTAAATTCTTTTAAATAGTGTTAGTGTTAGTGTTAGTGTTAGTGTCTAATATCTGAATCACAGACGTCAAAAAACGATAATAAAATGTTTATAGTGGAAATATTGAGATAACAGACTTTGGTCCTACAGAAGCAATGTGAATCAGTATATTACAGTGTTTAAGCTTTAAGGGGTTTTATCCATGAAACCACAGCAGCACAGATGACTCAGCTCCCAACAATGCTCCAGAATCTGAAAACAGGGATAGTATTTATAGCAGTCCTGTACATCCTGACAGTGTAATTTCTCTGCTCGGACTCCCACACTATCTGATGTCTCATTAGTGCTCCAGTGCCCACACGTCTCGCCCTCGCTATCTCCCCGCTACTCCCGTAATGGGCCACCGCTGCAGCTTGTGAGGAATCGCGAGGGTTATCAGATGCAGAAATGCTAGCAGGCTTTACTTGTTACATCCCTACTTCGGTCTATGCCAAGAGGGAGGATATTAAGGAAAGCTATGTTTCATAAAAGCCCTCTAACTTTAATAAAGTACTTAATATTTCAAGCCTTTCACATCATTTGCACAGCGCTTTGTGATTTGGTTTGCTGTGCTATAATGAAAACAAGTCATACTAAAAGTGCTGTAATTTGTGATGTACCCTAATAGGCTACTATTCATTAATACTCCTTATACCAGTACTAGTCACATTATTAAGAGTGAGTTCCCTACACAGTTTGAGCAATGGTTTATTAATGTTGAATGATGCAGCATTAAGGTACTTAGGAGCACTGCTGTTAATTTCCCTGTGTATAATTTGTGTTTAATTGATAGGGTTTTATTTTTCCTTTATAAACATTGTCACTTCCACTAAGGGGTGCAGTGGAACAGCAGAGGCCAGAACAGCAAGGGAACACGAGTGTGGCAGAAAAATCTGGCTGGGATAATACCCAGAGACCTCTCACCTTTTTGTGTGTGTGTGTGTGTGTGTGTGTGTGTGTGTGTGTGTGTGAGACAAAGAGGGAGAGGGATTGAATGCCAAATGCAGGGAAGCCACAGCTCAAGCCAAACCCAGCTGGTGTGTAGCAAACCCCAGCGTGAACCTCTTTGGTGGTGGTGTTCATTTGCTTTAGCAGTATGAGTTTATGAACCATAGATCGAGACATGCATCGTTATAAACACGAAGAAACTGCTGTTGTACGTTCTGTGGACTCATAGTTACATTTGGAACAGCTTTGTTCCCACCGAGGTTTGTAGTTACTACCAACAACAATTGTTCTTCCCTGCACAAGATGTCCTTGTTTTACTTTAAAAAACCAAATACTGAATATACATGAATGAAAACCTTACAAATATATAGATCTGTTTGGATCATGGATCAAATGAGTGCTTTCACAAACTCGCTGTGTTTTGCTGTTTTGTTGGTCATTTCCCTCATTATTCTCTGGTATTGACAGTCTACATCCAAGTAATACTAAATTCTTTCTCAGTTATGTACTGTACATTGTCACTGTTGATTACGTATTCATTACATAAAAACCCCCCAAAACTATTGTATGTTTAAACTAAATTTGTGCTCTTATTTAAAGCAACATACTGTGATTCCGCGCTATAGTGAGGCACGATGCCGAAGGCGCTTAAAAAAAGTGAAACGGTTTTATTTTAATTACAAAAAAACTGTGACAAGGTCGACAAACTTCAACACGAGATACGGGAAACACACGCTTAAATGCTTTCAAGACGAACAAGACGCAGGTATGACACATGATTACAAACAAGACACGCACACATACACACAAGACGAGGGAGGAGTCGAGGGCGACCATCGTGAGCCGTGCAATAAACAGCCGAAGGAAATGGCTTGCAAAAGTAATCTGGCTCTAAGAGCTGTAGACTAGTTACTATCTATCAAAAATGATCTAGGATCAAACCCATAACATACTAATACACATTAACAACACGACCAATTAATTAACATAATTAATACATATAAATACTTATATAATAGAATAAATAGCTTGCACTTAAACCTTATATGTTCCTGCAATTCAACAACATGGTCAAAAAGTGCATATTATACCAGAAATCATCATAAAAGTATTTAATATTTTAAATACCACATAATACTGTTATGAACAACCTGGTTAGAGCATATCATACTATATCTGTGTATGACATGGACACTCCTAATACTGTACAATGTATTAAACTGGGGTTTTCAGACTACAGGCCATTTTTCCCTTGGCCTAGAAGATGGTATATACTTTAAGGATGACATTCATTCAGATACCATTATATATCCTTCCCCATGCATCTCTTCATGTTTGGTGTCCTTTGTAATATTATATATTTTATTTGTAATAGTTACACACAGACCTTTTGCTGAAAACCTTTGAGCCTTCCAGCACATTTCCTAATTTAGATATAAGTGGCACTTAAAAAACAATGTGCACAGATGGGAAAATAGACCTTTTGGCCCGGATTTCTCTTTGACTCCTGCTGGCAGTGCAGCCCAATGTCAAAAAACCCCAGTTACTGCACCTGTGGATGGTACAATTGCCTAAAAGATACAAAGATACAAACAGTACCCTGGTCTCACCAAATAAACATGATACCACTGTACAACAAACCAAGCCTTGTTTTTCAGTCCACAGAGTATTTAAAACACATAATTACTCCACTCAGAAGAATTTGATTGCATGATGTTTTCATGCTTGTCAATTAAAAAGGATAGAATGTTCAAAGTAATCTGAGGTGAAATATTACTGCCACTGTCTGAAGTAATTTTAAACTAATTCCCACCCTTACGTGCATTAGTCAGAAAACTTAGTGTGTAAACAAACAACATGTTAAACAGGGTCATGTCAAATATTTAGCAAAATAAGTGCAGCACTTAACACAGAAATATATAAAAATCATCTCTTGGTCTCCTCATGACCTGGGCTTCTTAATTTATCATAGGACGCATTTAAAATGCATCATATGAAACCTAAATAAAAGTGGCTTATTTTGGTTAAATAGTAGTTTTCCCATCATAATCCCATTCAGTTTCTTGACAGAGTATGGTTTACCTGTATGCACTGATCTCTTCCAAAACATCGATCTCACTTGTTTATGGTATAACATTCCTCTCTCAACATTGCAATCGGTCTTTACAGCATTCGTTTTAAAGGAGATCTCACCAACGCCCTCAGGAGGGCCGGCTTACATATCCCAAGGGTAGATAGACAGCTTACTGCAAATGTGAAGGTAATGTAGAAAGTTATGGCATTTTAAAAGAAGAAAAACGACAAAGACTGGTGGACAAGGCTCCGGCAACGAACGAACGGAGGTCATGATCGTCCTGTTCATGATTTCAGTTTTATGGTGTTCCTTCTTGTTCTCCCTTCATAGTTCTGTGGGTTATATTGGCTGTTTAAACAACTCAGAAAGATATTTGCTCACCAGATCGTGCTCTAAACATAGTGGTAATGTTTGAGCAAGTGAAATGTGTACAGCGCAGTGTTCTTTTCCGTCACAGTGCTGAAGTGTTACTGCGTGTTGTTTTCCTTCCTGTACCACATCTGATTCACCTCATCAGGTAATTTAGAAGTTTTAGTTGAATTTGCTAGAAAGGAGAAAAAACAAAATGAGCAGAACCTGTTGTTCCCAGGCTGTGAGTGAGAAATACCAGTATGTACACAGCTAAAGCACAGTAAATGCACAGTACATTCAGCACCTTGGAGAGTACCTTGAACAGTGCAACTGCATTCAGTCAGCATGTCAGGAACATGGAAAGTACAGTAGCGTAATTCTTACCGATATCATTCTTACTGATATAATTCTATATTTAAATTTTGGGTAATTTGTTTTGATAAAACAAATAATATATAAAACTTAAAAACACAAAACATAAAGAAGATTTTTTTTTGCCTTGAAGTCATCACATAACAAAATCATAAACGCACATAAACGTCTTCTATTTCATTTCACTTCATCCCTTCTGAAATAATTTTTTTGTGAAGGTGCTGTACAGTAGTTACTTTGGGGTTCCTCCATTGGAATTCAGTTATTGAATATATGTATTGTGTCACCTTTCTTTGTAAATCAAAAGACAGCCCAGTCTGCTTTCACAGGCCAGACCTTAGCAGAACTGCCTCAGTGGTGGATTTCTCTCATCTGACGCAGTTAACTTGGTGGACTTGGATGCTGTCCTTGGAGCAGTCCAAGCTGAAATACGGGTGGCAAATACAAGAGAGAGATTCAGCGACAGCTTGCCACACATGTATAGAAATACAGAGAGAGAGAGAGAGAGAGAGAGAGAGAGAGAGAGAGGGAGAGAGAGAGCGTGAAGGCAATTAAGCCTTAGCCTTGCTCCTCTGACATATTTGCAATTATGCAAGACCAAGCATCAACAGTGAGGAAGATGCTTCTCCCTGCAAATGCTTGCAAACTTAGTCTGCCATTAATTCCACAAAGGCTGGTTTTTGTTTGTTATGATGAGGATTGGTAAACTGTAGTTCTGGATTTTTTAAGAAGTTTGTGTTATTGAGTACTTAATTAAATTTAACAGCATCTTGGCTGTTCAATAAATTCTCTTCCATGCAAAATAGATTTATACTGTCTCAAAATGTGTCTCTGATATGACTTTGAATGCGAATTATTTGTGACTGCAAAATAAACTTTGCTTTGAGGAATGTGGTATAAGCCTCAGCTATGTATGTATTCATAGCTCAGTATCCCATAGCTCACACCTCATTGTTTCTCATAATGATACAAAAGTGACTAGATCAATAATTCCATATGGATGTGTACAGTTCAGTTCTATATGACTAAAAGCCATGATGATGTGTTTCTGAATGTGCTGAAACATCAGTAGAAGGACCCGCTGTAGTTCACACCTAATGTCTCCCACATTCAAAAACTTTTTTTTATCTCTCTTATCTCTGCAGTAGTTCCTGCAGTGGCAGCTAAACTGTAAACCTACTGAAAATGTTGTCAAAGAGGTGGATTAAACAGTTATCAGAAAACTTCTCTTCAGCTCATTTTCATATCATGCCTGATTAAAACGTTCTCTTCTGTCCTAAAATAAAGACTGCCAGGGGGAAGAAATTAACAAGCCAAGTCTCATACATGAGAAAAGTTGGCTTTGTGTTCTTAATCTGAATCTGATTATGCCTGGAGAGACTAAAGCCCAAATTGATCAAACTTCATAGAACAGAAGTGAAATCTAGGACTGAAACAAACACAATTATGTGGGAAAATTAGATCAATACTGGATGAGTGTTTTATGTGAAATATGTGAAGAAAAATACTTGATTACGGTGTATGTAAGGCTGAGATAAATGATTAAAATAGTGTGCAAACAGTTGTGTGAGTAATAAACAATAAACTAATTAATTTTTCAGTTCACGCGAGGCAAATGTATCATAGCTGATTCGACTGTTAAGACAGAAAATATTCCTGCAGAGTAACACTAATTGTTTTAAACACTAATTGTTTTAAACACATAATCTGTTTAAGGCAATATTTCTTATTTGAAAGTTCAGTGTCATGTATGGAAGTAATGATGGAAAATATTCACACACTATGCACTGCTTACACAAACACTGCTTACACAAACCTTTACTCTTAAATGTTTTCAAATGTTGTTTATGAGAAATTTAAATGTAGAAAAGCAACACTTCTAAGCCATCTGGAGACTGACTACTGCGCAGGGTGCTGTCATGCCAAGACCACAAAAGTGGATGTAAACACAGTGGCATGGACCAAAGTCCACGGCCAAAATGCACAGGCAAGCAACCAGAACTCAAAGAGCAAAAGGAAAAGACAAAAACCAAACAAGGTCATTTGAGAAGGTCCAGACAAGCAGAAACGAACCCCAACCTGCTACCACAAATAATAGGGCAACTTGCAAAGGAAACTTAAATGGGAGGCCTTGAAACTTTCCATGGTCTAATTGTGTTGATGCATGACTGTAGTTTTTGTGATTTGAAGTCCTGTAAAATTGAAGTTGGTCAGTCTGGGTCTTGTCAGCAGTTTATTCCCACCTGTGAAGCTTCCATTAGCAGTAAACCATAGCCTAAGTAATTGAAGAAAGTTTATCTCCTAATCATTTTTGTTTTGTATTCCGCAAGTGCCCTCGAGCAAACATCACACTGGTCATATGGTTAGTTGAAAAATATTTGATTACAGCTTCAATATTATTGATGATTCCTCCTAAACTTCAAGGTACTTTATAAAAACATTAATTCTAAAACTATGTTGCCTGACTTTTGTATAAAAATATAAGTCTCAAAATCTTTCACACAGGAAGTTTAGGACTTCATCTATCTTTTCCACCTGCCTCCATCTCCTCGAGCTACACTGAAAATGAGAAAAACATTGATGGGATATTACAGTCACATGTGACCTCCCTTCTCACACAGATGCACCTGATGATGAAGATTCAGTTTTGATGAACATCTTGGAAAAGGCTGTTTCTCCAAACACCATCAAAAGTTTATTCTCCAACAGTGACAAGGAAAGAACATTAAATGGCTGAGAACCTGGAGCTTTTTCTGCATTTAACACAGTGATGCTTTACACCATCTGAAAACAACCCACAGGTTCTTTGTTTGATTCCTGTATGAATCCATTTATTTTGAACTCAGAAAAGGAAAATTGTTAGATATAATACTTGTGAAATCTGGAGGCTCTTACTTGTAAATGATAAAATTATCCATCAGATGGTCTCGCCATGTGTTTAGAACCATAACACGTCCTAGCACTCATTTCAAGGGCAATCTTAAAACCCACTTTGATCAGCTCGTCTCAGAGTGGTGTAAAGGTGAAACACACACTTCTCTCTCAATTGTCTGTTTTGGCACAAATTGCTGGTGCTCTAAAAGCTGAGAGAGATTGAGAAATGCTCTGTAACAAGACTTAGGCTCTTCTTGAGAGGGTGCTATGTTGTTTTTGTTTTTCTGTAGGTATGAGAGAGACGTTACAAATGAAGTCTGGCTTTTGCAATTGTGAGGTTCACTGTGGGTGACCTTTAGCTGTCATGGATAGCTCCATGTGCCGGTCCACTGCAGTGTAACTGTCCATGGTCCTGACAAGCATAAACCGCCCTTCACTTTTCTTCCTGTTCCTTGCCGTTGACTTCTTCTGCTTTTTAATTAAAATTCTTAATGACTTCAGAACTGTAATTACTAGGACAATTGAATCATTAGGATACCTACTACAGAAAGATGTGCATTCAGGGATGTAGGTGCCAGCACCCTCATATGTCCATCAAAATGGCTGGAGTTATCAGTCTGACCTTGGTGTCAAGGGAGATTGAGGCCGTGCAGGTCTTGAGCAGTCACAACTGGCAGTTCCCAGAGCTACGTCTGCCTGAACACTTCCAAAATGGAGCACTGAACTACTTCTGAAAATCTTGGCACCCAAAATTCACTAGCCTCCAGCAGCAAGCCCTTCGCCCACTGCCAGTATGCACTGCTCTCTAAACCACTGTGTGGGAGCTGATGTGTGAAGCTGGTAGTGAAGCTGCTCCATCTCTGCTGCCAGACCTCCACACAGTGCTTTTATTAAAATAACAGTAAAAAAAAACCAAAACAAAAAGAACATCCTAGCCAAAAAAAAAACCCCTAACCATGGCCACTAACACCTAGCATTACATAAAAACCTGCACCACCTTGCTGCATTTAGTAAAAAGCCTTTGTAAGTCTATATTTGTATTCTGAGCAGATCCCAAGTGTTTCTGAGAATTTATGGAGGTGAAATGAAAGCTCTGAATAGCATAAAAATATAGAATTTTTTATTTCCTTTGTGAAAATGCATCCAAGCTACATTGTCTTATAAAAACCCAAAGTTCCACTCCACTCTGCAGCTCATTCTAATTCTACAAAGTCCCAGACCTCTGGCTGAACAAGAGAGCTGTTACATAATTACTTATCAGACACACTGGTGTAATGAATTGAAAATCCTCACTCTTTTGTCCCCCCCATGCCCACCCTACTGCCTAGTTTTGATTAATCCATTTTTAATTACGAGTGACACAGTGAAGGTCTTGGTGTTTCATCTAACACACATTCTCCTCATCATCACCCCCCTTCCTTCCCTCTCACACTTTCTCCCATTCTTTCTACTCTCTCTCTCCCTCTTTCTTCTCTCTCTCTCTCTCAGTCTCTCTCTCCCTCTCAGTCTCTCTCTCTCTCTCTCTCTCTCTATCTCTCTCTCTCTCTCTCTCTCTTTCTCTCTCTCTCGGTAAAACTGGGCCATGAGCTGAAAGAGCATAAAAAACCTACAAATACTGTAAGTAGCCAGTGAAGACTCGATTGTAATTTTGGCGGAAGGTGTCAGGGGAGGTTCCCAGCAGACTTTCTTTTCAGTTTTGTGCCTCAGAGATGTTGCTTCCTTGCAGGGTTCTCAGATCATCTGGTATCTTGCAGCATGAGCTCCCTGGGGAAACCTGCTGGGAGAAATTGTTTGATGAGCTGCAGAGTTGGGGAGCTCCATCAGCAGTGTGCCAAGTGCTTAGAATTCCCTCCAAAAGTTCTCTGACTCACAGTGATTTCAGCGACACAGAACACCACCTGCTTTCAAGAACTTTTGAAGTAGCATCAGATGCAGCTCAAGGACTTTATTTTAAAGTCACTACTCCCTTATTGGTGGTAATAACTATGTTGTTGTTTTTGAATTATAAATAGAACAGTCAGAAAGCCTTGTCAAATCAGGTTGAACACACATTCCCATATGCTCCACACCTCCCAAACACAGACAGTGTTGTTAAACAGTAGCTCCTCTGTCAAACGGAATTTTGTCTGTCAAACATTTTAGAAACATAATAGATTTCAGGCATATTAATATTTTATTAAATAAACTTATCATCAGTCTTTAATCTTAATAATCAATCTTATTTTTTTTTCTAGTACAAATTTTAAAAAATTGCCATTTTCAATAAATTTATGTCTTGTTTCTTTGCACTGAGGCTTGTTTTACTGTAATTTCAGTGAAAAGTAGTAGGCTATGAAACATCTTTATGAAACAACATCATCAACAACAACAATAATAACAACAGTGAAACAACAATAATAATATTAACAATGATAACAGAAACAATAACCATAATAATAATAATCCTACCAGTTTTGTAGTTCCAGCAGGTTAACCTTCCTTCCAGTACTGAATCAATCTAATGTGAGATACTAACTGACAGTACTGAATCAAGCTAATGTTAGATACTAACTGACAGTGTTGTAGATTCATCTCATATAACTAATTATGGTCTTCATAATAACTGATGTGAGATTGTCCTACTCTCTGTCACTTTTGACTGCCATCATCTTGAAAGCATTATTTTTTCATATCATTGAAGGTTCACTGTAAATGTAGAAAGAGCAGAATGTTAACAACAACAACAACAATAATAAAAAGAAGAAGATGAAGAAGAATGCATGTGTAATAACTTTGGCATCCCAAACACTGAGAGAGGGAAAAATACATTGCGATGCACTGGCTGTGATTTTCACTAAGTCACATACTTCATGGTTTAAATTCATATGTAGGCTTGACAGGTAGCTGAAGCCTGGCAGAAAACCACATTTAAGAGCCCATTTAAACCACATTTAAGAGCCTTTTAAAAGTTGTTGATGCTTGTGCAATAAAATGAGTATGTCTTTCAGAGTGCTCTTTCCTTCATCTGAATTCTCTTTTAAGATGGCAGCTAGTGATTTAGAAAATAAAGTGATTTTAGAACTTTCTAGATTTAGGCAGATATTATAACTTAAAACGTGTATCATATCTATTTTGATTGTCATACAGAACTGTAATAGCAATCATTATACTATTATATAAGGCACAGACTGAAGGACAGTGTACTTATTGCTGGAACATGATGGGTACTCTTTAGCACCCTGTGAAAATGCCTGTCCAATGAACAGAGCTGACACAAACTGTGAAAATGCCTGTCCAATGAACAGAGCTGACACAAACTGTGAAAATGCCTGTCTGATGAACAGAGCTGACACAAAGCAGCGATTAAAGTGTGGCAGATGGAATATACTTCAATATGTGCAAAGCACAAGTCAGCTTTGGTTAAAGGGCTTCAGCAAACAGCCGAGACCGCTGACCTGCTAGGGCTTTTCTGTGCTGCTGTAATCTGTGTTTACGGTAATAGTTGCATCATTTTCAACTGAACAAAAAAAGCACTTAAAGTGCTGAAACAGCACGTGAAGGTTTGTAAAGAAAATCAATAGAAATCTTTGGCTTGGTGACACAAAATGAGCACCTTGGTTTTCATGTTTTAATTAGACTCAGTAACTTGAGATACTTCTATATGACTATGACCCTTTGACAAAAGGTGCAGCCAGGAACTTTACACTGACATCAAATACACAAGCACAAGCTGTATAGACAGATTTGCACAGGGCTTTTGTGACCAAAACCCAAATCGAACTTGCTGATACTGAATTAAGTAAGTGCAACTGTGGCTGGTCAAACGAGTCCCTAAAATGCTTTGCAGTGGTGAGTAATCAGTGGGAGGGGCCAGAGGGTGGAGGAGGAGCAGGAATCAAACCTGTAGTGGCAAAACCTTGCAGAGCCTCCACTCTGCAGCCTCTGTGACATAAGAGAAGTTCGGAGCAACAGAATGTGTCATTTTTATCACTTAACCCCTATTTCCGGTGACAGTTTGATCGTGTTGTCTTGTACAACCTAGGACTATTCTAGGTGAGTGTGGTGCTCTGTTGACAGGACTCAAGTCTGAGCAAAAAGTTAGCCTTGTCTGTGTTTCTATGGAGATTTTGACAGTTTCTCATAATTACCCTAAGGCATGCTGTCACCTCAGGTATAGAGTGAAGAAAATCGAATACATGTCACTACCATCTAGTGCATATCGTGCCAGTGATACACGAATCTGAGTGGATCAAACAGAATATGGGTTTTGCACTAAAACACCTGTGGTTCTTTCACCTTGTTGACAGTGGAGGCAGAAGTTAATAAATGGACAGACCCTGTGCAATTTACAAATTAAATATATGCCAAAAAATCATACATACATGCCAATAATCAAATATCCTACACAGTATTCCATCTTATGAACCAGAGATACAAGAGATGAAATGCCAAAAATAAAAGCTAATTGCCAAAGCACTAACACTTTTCTACATTAACCTTGCTATGCATTTTACTATTATTATAATAGTAACACTAAGGATCAATGTTCTGGGTAGATTAATCATAACTAGTGTGAATGCAATCAAAAACTATAAATATGATAAATATAATATAATATGATTAATAAAATGACATTATAACTACATTTAATTTCAATCAGTTGCTCTTACAAGGAGAGGAAGTTTTTTATTGTTAAAATCAGTTGTAAAAATTGCATGTTCGTAACCATCGGTTTTAAATGTTATATTGGTTTTAAATGTTATAGTATATCTGGTATAGTTTTGTGAATTTTGTAAGAGTTAAACTTTTTGTGTGTTTTTAATAATGTAGTAAATTTAAATTCTGACAAGCCCTCAGCTGTTGCCTCAACGTTCTGGTTAAACTCACTGAACGTCATGGATTTTGTCAAGTAATTTGTGAACTGTGCACACTGGCTACAGTAGATCGTATAACCCTTACCAGTGGGGATGAGGTTATAATGAAAAGGTGAAAGCACCAAAAATGTAGGAGAAAAACACAAAAAACAGGAAGGGTGATGAAAAAAACAGGAAGGGTGATGAAAAAAACAGGAAGGGTGATGAAAAAAACAGGAAGGGTGATGAAAAAAAACAGGAAGGGTGATGAAAAAAACAGGAA
>JAOXYF010000001.1:4962766-4979415 GCA_028565775.1 Sternarchorhynchus goeldii | reverse complement strand
AAAAAAACAGGAAGGGTGATGAAAAAAAACAGGAAGGGTGATGAAAAAAACAGGAAGGGTGATGAAAAAAACAGGAAGGGCACAAACTCCATGAAGGGAAAACTGTTACATCCAACTGTGTGCACATGTGAAAGCAAGACCTCATAATGAACAGAAAAACAGGAACCATTTAATATTCTTTACTGGTTTTACTTCAAGATGAGCTGAACCAAAGGTGCTGGAAGTTGGAAGCTGTTGAAGTCAAGTGGATAAATAAGAGAGGCATCACATAGGGGTTTAAAAAATGTTTATAAAACAATTTTTTTAAACTTATATGGTCTAGTTCAACTATATGCTATGATATAGTAGCTTTAGTAATTGTTGTCTAATGTATAATGGTTTCTTCTCTGATTGCCTTTAATTAAAGCAATAAGCCACAAGAGGACATGCATTACAGAGATTATTATTATAATATTATTATTATCATGGCTGAGGGCATTTCAGCCACAGCTCAATGTGGAGGCTTATTGCTTTTATAAAATGGCAATAAAAACAATATGATAAAATACACTAGTGATCAATAAATAATTAAATTTGTCATTAACAATATTCACAATAAGCACTTCTTCCACCAGGCAATGTAATGTGCTAGCAAGCTTTTGTTGCTAAGCAACACAACGTTGAAGATTAGTTTATTCAATGCAGGATCGCATTAATATAGAATTGTGTCCTTGGGAGGCAGTCACAGGTGTGCATTTATTGAGGATTTTAGGTCAAGTTCCAACAAGGCTGACACAATCAGATTTTAGGACTTAACTATCCCATTTATAATTGAAGACTTAGCTGTGGACAGTCCATATATCTTAGCAGAATATGTTGATTAGTCTGGCAAAAATGCATGGTTAGAGATTTCTACTGTTCTAATGCTAGTCTGTATCCATGGAGAAGAACAAAAAAAAAACCTTGTGAGACTGAGACTCTCCATCTTGCTGGTCAGTTCTTTTAAGAAGCGTCAAAAGTTTTGGCCTGTTACAAAGTACCTTGTTTCCAAGTAAATATAAAAATGACAAATGTTAAATATTATTTAACTACAATCTCACATTATTAACAATGCTTATTTTAAACATGGCCACCTCCATGTGGGGGTAAATTACCTCACTGATGCTCTCTCGGGTGGAGTATGGACCAACAAACCTAGGTTCAATATGTCCTCTTGGACTGGTCCTCCCTTCCCTGGTGGTCTATCCATGTCATTGACCAACTTTGACCTTAAAAGCTGCAATGGATCTATGCAGCTGGTGATGTTTCTTCCTGACTCTCTTGTAGCTAGTACTGGAGTACTGGGAAGTGGGAGGTTGACGAGTTCCAGGGTTCTTCATCAGCTGGAACCCTAGGGTGCACGTAAATGGGGTGAGCCATGTTGAGGAGTGATGTAGGAACTTCTGGGCATATTCTACCCAGAGCAGGAAGGGATTAACATGTCTATAGATGTTGGCAGTACAAATGTAGGATCTTTCCTAACTTCAAGTTCACCCGCTCCACTTGACTGACAATAACAAAAGGTTAAGCTCACCATCATGTTGAGTTTGTCCAGGAGTTCTTGTTAGCCAAAGTTTGATCATTTAGAGTTCAGAGAAGGAGAATACAATAAGCCAAAATATTCCAGGGTAGAAGCTTGGTGGCCTCCTTTAATCCTCATACAGCTCAACCTACGAATCTCCTGATGCTGTGGAAAAAAAGAGGAGCATATATTCAATACATTAGTGATCCATTATGTAAGACTGTTCAACACTTAGAACAGTTCCATCCACTTAGAATAATAATCTACTATCACCATGAGCATGGTGTTCCTTGATTGCCTCATCAGAAATGGTCTTATGATGTGTACTTTTACCATCTACCCAGGTTGAGAATCTGTTGTATCAAAACTGTGGGTAAAGAATTTGGGTTTTGTATTTTTGGCAAATTTGACATTTCTTGACAAACTTCCACATGTCCCTCCTGATTACTGGCCACCTTGTCTTGCCTTTCTGAGAGTTTTCATCCAGCACAGATGTCCTCCAAATGGACTACCATGGTAGTTGTCAAGGAATTATCAGACCAGTCCCTCAGGATGGCACACATCGGTTGATAGCATTGATAGTGGATCTGATTAGCCTTGATCTTGTACCTCCTCCACCTGCCCACAGATAGTACTTGAAGCTTGGACAGCACCAATGTCCTGGAAAGAGGTTAGAAAGTCATATGATTAGGTCTGCACATCAAGTACCACGTTAGCACAACCTTTACAGTAGTGGACTCTGAAGTTGAATGCCTGGAGTCTCAGTTTCTACCAGATCAACCTTGACATTGTTTTAGGTGAACTGAAGGCCGAGGTCAGAGCACTGTGATCAGTGTACATGTCAAACGCGACTCCTTCCAAGTAATGTTACCACTTCTCTACAGCCCATACAAAGCACTGCTTTTCAAAGGTCGAGTATCTCAAGTTTGCACCCCTGAAAGCCCATGAGGTCATAGGCTACCATCCTTTCCTCCCCATTTTCCTGTAAAGATGGCACCCAGGCGGACACCACTGGTACCTGGTCTAGGAGTCCATACCTAGGCTGGCCTAGTCTAGGAGCTAACTGAAGTGCATTCTTCAACCTCACAAAGGCCTGATGGCAGTTCCTCAGTCCAAACCCAGTGGATGTTCTTCTTTATCAGATGGTTCACAGCAGCTGCGATATCTGACAGGTGTGGTGGAAACTCGTGATACCGTTCAACTTGTGATATCGTCCTATGTAAACCCTTCAGGTCTATTGGTGGCAGAAATTCACAGACACCTTCACCTTGTACTGCTCTACCTTCAATCCTGGACCTGAGACCACATGGCCTAAGATGGTGAGTTGGGTGGCATTTTTTGATGTTCACTGAAGTGGGGCTTCATGTAATTTCTGGAACACAACTTCAAAGTACTGGAGATGTTGTGTGGGTGTTCTTGAGAATACTATGATTCCATTAACATAACCTAAGCAGATTATTCATTTTCAGCTCACCCAATAAGTGCTCCATCAACCTATGGAAAGGATTGCTGGCATTCTGAAGTCCAAAAGGCATGATCTAAACCTGGAACAAATCCTATTCCCTATACAATCCCACCCTAGTGAAGATGGTTTAGAAAAGAACTCATGGGTTTTACCGTCGGATCTTATGTACTGGTTGTGGGATGGTTGGAGAGATAGCTTGCGACTGATTTGTTGTCTTCTGATACATATATAAATATCTTGTAGGATTTGTCATGGAGTTTGATGAGCAATTCTTGCAACAGCACTACTCTCCTTGTCACCTACCATAATGAATGTTTGATAATCACAGTGCTGGGGTCTCTTTATCACCGACAATGTGTCTCCATAGACTCTGATGCAGGAGGGTGTAGATACTTTCTGTATGTACTGCCAAAGTTTCTGCTTACTGTCTGCACAAGCGTACATATTCTGTATCTGTTACTTTAAAAGAGCACACCTAATGTTTTGTGATCTCCTTCTCCCCCCTCTCTCTTCACCTCTCATTTGGTCGAGCTACTCCTGCTACATCTGAGGGAGTTTTTCCTTGCCACTGAGCTTGAACTTGGACATCTGTAAAACTGCTTTGATTATTTGACTGTTTCTTCATGCACGTGTGGACACTCATTTGGACTTAAACACTTTTGTAAGCTACTGAATCTCACATGCTTTGGATGCTTGCTAGAACTACCCTAGGTAATACTGGATGTACACCCCCCACCCCCCAAAACACACTTGTTCCTGCATTGTGCTCCATAGTTCAGTCAGGTTTGGATCTTCTCATTTTATGTCTCATTTTCCCATGGTTCTGTTATTTGGGTTAATAGTTTGTTTTTCTTTTTGTTTTTTATCTCTCTCTTTTGTTTATACTTGATTTAAGTTGTTCAGGTCATTTGGTTCGTAGTCTAGTAATTTCTTCGTTATTGTGCTACTGGTAGATTAGCTGTCTTGCCTGATCATGTGATCATTTGGCTGTACCCATATACCATTACACCTGAGTCTTGTTGTTTAATCAATAAACATTTCCCTTCTTCCTTACGTCAGTTGTCATGTGGATGGTATACTGGCTAACCACAACTCATGTCACTGCATACATGGAACCCTTTCTAGACTAAATCATTCTGATCATATTGATTGTCGTACATCAGTACACAACCCTAGTAGCGAATGTCATATAGCTAATTAAAACACAAACTCCGTATTAAAACACGTTTACGTTATCTGCTACCATATGAGCCACCAGCACGTGGCGCTGTTCGTTTATTACTCTCAAAGCCGCCTCACACTATTCAAGGGAGGGGGAGTGCAGTGTGACTAACTCTATGTGTTCAAAACAGTGATTTATAGATGCATCCATGATTCATAAACATTTTTACTCTACAAAAAGATGCTTGACAATACACACATGAAAATTCTCCATACCCACACATATCAATACATTCAAACATTAACTGGTCTGGAACACAGTTCGACCAGTCAGCATTCAAACATTAACTGGTCTGGAACACAGTTCGACCAATCAGCATTCAAACATTAACTGGTCTGGAACACAGCTCGACCAATCAGCATTCAAGGCAGCAGAATATAATGAGTAAACATATTCCAGGGTAGAGACTCGGGTTCACGGCCTTTTTTTATACACCTCAGCCTACAATTCTGATGCTAGGGAGAAGTGCTATCTGTATATTCCACACATATCTTTGAAATCTGGTTTTATACACTATGAGAAAGAATCTATATCCAATACTACACTGATCCATTCGAGAGATGTTGTGTGCAATAGACTGTGCAAAGTATGAACCCCAGTTAGACACTCACCTAGCAACAAGAACTTACCACCTGCTTGTATTCTGTCCTGAATTGGCGTCTTGTCCTGATGTTGACTTCCTTCTTTACGTTAATTTATTAATAAATGTTGTAAAAGCCCTAAGATGGTCTCTTTCAACACTGACTACTTGGCTCTAAACAGCATTGCATGCTTATCCAGGGATGAGCCCTCAAACAGTATATATCATACCCCTCATAAATGAACAGATGCTGAATAAAACAACAACGTTACACAGTACAGTTGTATACACAGATTTCACATCATTTTTATGTGCAATTGTCACAAGCTTACCTGCAGGAGGAGCACATGGGGTCGGCTGCTGCACAGATTGATCATGGTTGATCACGTCTCATTGCACAAAGACTTACCAATACCGAATGCGCCTGTGCACATTGATCTTGGATTAGCCTGTTTCCAGGCACGTATGGTTCCAAATGATGAGAGGGGAGCAGCACATAGAGCTAGTAGAAAGGGAAGTGTGGATGATAACTGTGTCTATATGATGACCTGGTCCAGATCCTACATGATGAACAAAGGGGACAGGATGGGCTCCTGGCTGCTGGGTGGGATAAATTACCTGGACAGTGCATCTGCCTTGGTGTTTTTGGAACCCTGCCAATAAGCGATGGAAAGATTTACCTGGGAAATGAAAATGGACTACCTGGACAGGTACTAGTGATTTATGTGGTCAGTCAAAACCACAAATGGGTATTGTGCACCCTCTAAATAGTGCCTCCACTCCTCAAATGCTAGCTTGATGACCACCAGTTGTTTGTGATCTATGCTGTAGTTTCTTTCTGCAGGGGACTGTGTTTTTTAATAGATAAATAAAGTTTGGGAGTGGTTCCTAAATGCTGCACTGTTCCCACTCCCAAATCAGATGCATCCACCCCAGAACAAAGGGCCTGGTCTGAATGTTGGAGTACTGAAGCACTGCACCCTGTACCGCTGGACTCTATTCCAGCCGGGTGTTTTCCCCCCACAGAGTAGGTTGGTGACAGGATGGCTTTTAACACTAAATCCCCTAATAAAATACTGGTAGAAGTTGGCAAATCCCAGAAAGCACTGTAAGCTGCGGTGCATCTTCTGCTGGTGGCAGCTGGTTACTTCCTCCGCCTTAGTCACCTGCATCCATACACCAATTGCATTTATATGTTAGCTTAGATAGGTGACTTCATGTAGGTGGAACTCGCTGAAAGATATGCTGAAAGCAGTCTTCCATTTGTTACCACCCTTAAACCTGATGAGGCTGTAAGTGCTGCGTAGATATAGTTTGCTAGAACTACTGAGCTCATCTAAGGTGTTCAAGGGCTGCAAGAATGAGAAGTATGGGCATGTTATCAGAAGGGCGTTTAGGACCCTTTAGTCTATGCAAGATCTCAGCCCACCATTGTTCTTCTTTACACTAGCTAAGGCTGGAGAGGTGGAGGGTACAGACCTCCTGAATATATTGCTCCATCACTTAATTCTCCTCCTGGGACAAAGGGTAAACCTTACAATGAGGAGGGTAGGTGTTAGCTAGCAGTTTGATGGAGCAGTTGGTTTTTCTATGTGGGACAAGCTGTGTGGTCTTTACTGGGCTGTCAACCCTAGGTCTAGATATGGAGCTGGGATGGAGATGTCCGATTCAGCATTAGAGCTCTCAATGAAGGGCAGGGCCACATGAGTGAAGGAGTGGGTGACCAATGGAGCACATCGTTGCTCTGCCAGGAAATGAGGTTGTGAGTGCATAACCAGAATAATCCTAAAGTGATGGAGTGTGCGGATGAATCAATAAGTAAAAAAGAAATGTGTTCCATATGAAGGGCACAAGCTTGCAAAAGAGGGTGTCTAGTGTGAAATGAAACCCTTTCCCACAGAGTTTCTGTTCAGTGCTTTCACAGCTGAGGGGGATGGTTGATGAGATTCCCTGCCAGTCCAGGATCCACTAGTGCTGAAACACACACAAACACTCACTCATTATCTGAACCACTTAATCCAATTCGGGGTCACAGGGGTTGTCCCCATGCCCATCCAGGAGAGCACATCAGATGCTGGGCAGATACACCCAGGACAGAGCGCCACTGCTGGATACACACAGACATACACATTGTCTCTCACACACACATACACACATACACACACCAGGACAATTTTTTAGAGTAACCAGTTCACCTGACCTTCATGTTTTTGGACTGTGGGAGGATACCAGAACACCCGAATGAGAGGCAAGTGTGCTAACCACCAAGCCATGAGGTAATCAAGAAAATGTGGGCGTGGGATAGCAGTAGATCCAGCGCTAACTGGAGAAGGAGGGTGGACAGGACAGGCTGAGAGTGTTGTTTCTTGTCTGTGGTGCATCAGTTCATCCCAGTGCACTGGATTCCTTGCAGGAACAAGAGATGTCTTTCTCTATAAGGAATATGGCACGGTGTAGAAGACCACCTCATCTAGGATCCGAGCTTCTTCACAACAGTAGAGCTTGGCCTGTGGCTCTCCTGTCATGTCATCCACAAAGACATTTATTAATCTTCGCTTCAGAGCTTCATCATCTGGAACTCAGCCACTGAGAGGGAGCCCTATTTGAGACGTCACAAGCCTGTACTGCAGGCCATACTCTGCATAGGATGGGGGAATACTGCCTTAAGTTGTCTTACAAACTCAGAGTAGTCATGCCTCAGCGGCGAGTCGGTCATCTCCAGGGCAGTGTCCCAGTGTCCCAGCCTTCCCTGTGAGACTGCTGATAACAAACGCCACTTTGCTGTGTGCCAGCATTTGTGGCTGATAGTGAAAATACAGTTCACCTCTCAGAGCCTTGATGGTTACCGTCATATACCTTCGGAGTAGTGATGTGATAGTGAGAAACCCCAGAGGAAGGAGAGACGATGGGTCTGCCCAAGGGCTCATAGAGAGGCTCGACACAGCTGACCAACCTGTCCACATTGGCTCTTAAGTTAGCCAGCTCCAGTCCCTGGTCTGCCAGCATTCATTGTTGGCACCTGATAACAACACCCTGAAGCCACGAATGCTGTACTCATTACACTCCCTCAGTCTCGCTTCACATTCTGTGACATTCTGGAAGCAAGAGAGAGACATGAGTGCAAGAACCAGAATGTTTATTTTCAGAATGCAAAGAGAAAATTGCTTGATAAACAGAAGCAGTAAAACAGACTTATAAAGTCTCTGGTTTGCTGAGGACCTTCTATGCAAAACACTGAACCTGGGTAACGTGGGGTTTAAATAGGAATGATTATGAATGAGGGACAAGTGAAAGTGAAGATCAATAAGTGGATGATTGGGATTGGGATTGGGGGCGTGGCTTAGTGCTATGATTGGGATCAGGAGAGTGGCTTAGTGCAATGATTGGGATTGGGGGAGTGGCTTAGTGCTATGATTGGGATCAGGGGAGTGGTTTAGTGCTATGATTGGGATGTATGAATGTTAGCTGGGTACTGGCCGAAATGTGACATATAAAAAAAACTGGATGCCACCTACTTTTTCCTTCTAAATTATGATAAGACTGAAGTGATATTGAAGACTGCAAGAGGCAAATTGTCAGATATTCTAGTAAATCTTGATTGCATTCATACTCAGAACTGTTGTAAAAACATGGGTGTTCTTATTGACTCTGATCTCTCATTGGACACATATATGTAATCTTACTAAAATTGCCTTATTCCATTTACATAATAATGCTAAACTGAGACATGTACTTCCCTCATCAAATGCAGAGAAATTGGTCCATGCTTTTATTTAATCAAGATTGGATTATTGTAATGGCTTTCTAATTGGATGCTCTAAAATGTCATTAAATAAACTCCAGCTGGTACAGAATGCAACAGCCAGAGTCCTTACAAAATCTAGAAAGTATGATCATATTAGTCCTGAGTCCCAGTTACATTTTGAACTGACTTTAAAATACTATTGTTGACATATGAAGCTCTAAGTGGTCTGGCCCCACAGTATGTGAGTAAACTCATTGAATACGATAATCCACCTTGTCTACTGCATTCTCAAAGTACAGAGGTTTCTTTTAGTTTCAATAATTATAGTAAGATTACAGCTGGGGAAGAGTCTTATATAAAGCCTCTTAGTTATTAAATAACCCTTCAGCTTTAATTTGGAACTCAGACACACTCACTGTTTTTAATCTAGGCTAAAAAAATTACTTATTTTCTTACTTTTGGTTATCTTCCTTTATATAAAGGAGGTAATCTGACGTAATCTGGGGTACTCATAGAGTTAGGTAATCATAGGTAATTTGAGGTGCTGACATTGGGGTCTGGCCACTTCATGTGTTCATTTGGGTTTGTCACAATGATATGGGTGAATGTCTCTTTTAATTATGCTGTTACAGATAGACCTACTAAAGCTGGATGTTGATCACTGGTACTGTTTATTGACCAATTGTCTATTGTTTCATCTTTAGAGATCAAACTACACCGTTCTGTTACTGCTGAGATGATGCCAGCACTGGATTAGATTTTGCTCATCGATGATGAATAATCTAAGGTGACAACATAAAATGTACCGGTGATGTCCATAGATGAACTGATGCAACTGTATCCATCCATCCACCCCATCACTTCCAGTGAATGCAGTAACAGCTTGCCCACCCTACTGGAGAAGCCGAGGTTCCCACACCTATACTGAACTGGCTACGTGTTCTACATATAATGTAATAAATTATGGATTGTATATAGTCCCTAGGAGGAGGGATTCCCTCTTATTCCTCTCATTCCTCTCAAGGTTTCTTCCTTACTCTGTCCAGGGAGTTTTTCCTTCCTAGTGTTACTATTGTCTCACTCATTAGAGATATGCAGCAAAAACATTTGAAAACATCTGTGACAACATGTGTTGTAAAATGCACTATACAGATATATTTGAGTTGACTTGACTTTAAATTAACTGGTAATTAAAAAATCAACGTGTAGTGACTTTGTTTTCAAAGTAACAAGATAAATATGTTAATTTGGGCAATATTTTTCCCATAACCACGTAAGCCTTTTTAAGTCTTAAGTCTTAAGTCTTAGTGCTGAACATGTAGGGATAGTATTCAATACAGCAGAAATTAATAATCAAATGCCTTCTACAGATATGATTACAAAAGTTTATTTATGCATTTGTTACAGCATTCATTAACCACTTAAAAACCAGTCAGGTTAGTAGAGTATACCAAACAGGAAATAAGGTATTCTTTAATGGATGAACTTTAATTTTCAGGCCACATTGTTAGAAGTTTCCGTGCAAAGTAAACGTGCCACATGTCTAATTGTGCTCTTTAGCAGGATAGTGAGGGGTATTCTGCAAACGTTCACCACAGACATGATTAAAGCTTGATTAAAGATAAAATTTAAAAAATCACAATTGTCATTACTTCAGTTTTAGATGTAACTCACCTGCAACAAAGAAGGTATGAGAAGGCTGATAATAACAGATTCGTATTGATCTGAGCATCCTCCCTTTTTTATGCCAGCACGAAAAGAACTGGGAGGAGCACTTCATGGTGCTTTATGCTCTAGGTAGTGACCTCACAGTAACGTTCCTCCAATGATAAGAACCTTACCTTCATCTCTAAAAAGGTTAATCTTATCCCCAGAAAGCCAACCCACTGACTGATGCACTTCCCACCATTTCCACACTCCTATCTTTAGATTCCATCAGTGCAGCTGTTAGTGGTTTGCGATTGGCATTAAAATCCATGTACACAGCAGTCCTTTCCCACACTGCAGGCAGGCTACAGAATCAAATTGTTTTTTTGGCTTTTTGCCTGCTTTGTGGGTGGGAAAACCTCCTGGTGCCTGTGACTGTCTATGTAAATCGGCTTCCCCACAGCACTTCCTACCACAGCGCTGACATACATCAACAAATACCTGTATGTCCAGGTCAGGCCCACAGCGCAAGGCACAAGCTCCCCGAAATATGAATCCACAGAATCCACAGGGACCTGAAAGCAGATATAGGAAGAGCTCAGATGTAGGAGCTGGCCTTTCACTGCTACATTCGACCAGATTTATGCCAATATATTACCAATATATTACCAATATATTACCAATCCAACACTGAGTACTGTGTTACATGTTTGTTACACATGCTGCACTGGTTATCAGCTCTGTGAATCCTAAATTGAAAAAATGTTGAGAAAGCTTTGGCATTTGAAATTTCTTAACAGGAGATGGGAAGGAGAAGGAGATTTGCTTTAAATAAATGTAAAGATATAAATAATTGTACCATTTTATGAATGTATTTCACTCACTGCAAAGGTTTATATTAAAAGAGTTGAATGCTGCAAAAAACAACACAGTAAACAAGAGATCACACACAAATATGTTAATCTGTCATAAACATTTTGTAAATGAGTGATATCTAGAGTATAAGCTACACACATTGGCCATGGTCCTTGTGACGTCACGGGTGTTCAGTTTCTTCACTTGAGAGGATCAAATGTTACATAGGAGCATGCTTCTTTGAATTATCTTTTTTTTTTTAAACAACAACTTTTACTCAGTTTGGCCAAGGGAAAAAAATAAGCAAAGAGTTTCACATAATGGTTTATTTATAGCCCCGACAGCCTCCATGTCTGTCAAAAAGCCCAACTTGTGCAGTCTAAAAATGCCAAGAAAAAGTAGAGTAGTAAAAAAAAACACTGCATGTGGGAGTACGTATGACATCATGCTGTCGAAATCGAGTTGAGTGAGTGGTTGGTTGGTTGGTTTGCTACCGTTTTATTTAACAGCTAAAATAAAAAATATATATGTATAATGCAAGTCGATAATCATCTATAGACTCCCTCCTGCTTCCTGTTTTGATTGCGTGATGACTTTCGATCCTCACGACGTCAGTTCGCAGTCATGATATCCCCGTTTCTTGCAGGTGTCAGTCTTAATTCTGTCCGGTAGGTGGTTCTTCATGCTCGAATCACGAACTTGCCGATTCTACAAGTACCCAGCGCATCATTCGGTTCCTCAGCACGATCGGAGCCAACGGTAACCGAAACACCGGGCATCTTATCATGAGTGAAAAGCCGAGAGGAACGGTCGCATTTTCAGATATTGTTTTTATAACGGAATAATCTAACAAAAATTAAGGAGTTGAGATATCTCAGCCACACATAATGATCATAGGCGCGCGCGCTCTTATGTAGCCAAACGCATTCAGACTCACACCACATATTTTCCGTTTGTTACCAGAGCACGGAAGCATCAGCTCGTTTGGACCTAAAGTCATGGATGTATGGTTCTGTTCTTTGCGACTTTGTGGCTTAAGGATTTTGTTTCTTTCAAGCGTCTTTCAAGGCTATTTCAGTTCAATGCTTGATTGCCCACCAACCTGCAGCTGTTCACCTACTGAGATCTATTGCAATAAGTCCGACAGTGGGAATTTCTTCCCCCTGCTCGCGCTGCAAGATACCGGAGGCAGCAATGGCAGTAGCAGCAACGACATTGAGGATCTGTTCAGGAACATCACCTCCATGTAAGTAGTTATTTTCCCGACTGCGGTAAATGACCACGTATTTCTCCTGGAGCCAGATTATGTGGGCAAACCACTAACATACAATAACTTTGGTTACGAGAAAGCATTCGTTGTGAAACACACACCCGGCATTAGAAACTGATTTTTAACCGAAGTTCTGCCTATGTTCTTTTTACAACCTTTAAAAAATATTTTATTTGCTTAGAGAACCGTCCTTTGGGACCGTGATAGCTAATCAGGACTGTACTTTATTTGGTTCTATGTGTATTGATAGAATCCTAAAACATTTAACAGCTGATTCCTACAATAGAGATAACGTTTAAATGCACTATTTGCAGCTGAGACGTCGCCGCAGTCGCCGAGTCCGTTATTCGTTCCTCGTTTAAGTAGGCTACGTTTTGATATCTCATAGTATATATAACATTGCTGAAATGACGACGGACGGACTCTAGCGTACTAGCTCCTCTTTGCTTTAACTGAAGTTTCATGTCAATGCGACAAAACCAACGTAGGCTGATGCCACGTGCCTTATTTCCGTTTTGATTATTATTTTTTTACTTGCTGGAGACTACCTAATATGGTAGGCACGGAATCAGATGGTCCATCGCGTTCATAAGAACTGCCACTGTCCACTCACGTTTCTCTCTTTCAACCTAATGACAGTTGTATTCCCTGATTATGATCTGGTACAATAATGGGCTTCACTGCAATTGCCTTTAAACCGCCCCAATAAAAAATATGCGTTAAAAATAATACAGCTTGTTTTGTTTAATTTTATTTGTCAGACCTGGAAACTCTAATAGACTACCTGAATTAAACGATAATATAAGTATTTTTATTTCAATACAGCAACAATTTTATTTGCAAAAATGTGTTCATTTTAAATGTTTATATTACACTATATTACATAATTGTGTTCCAGTCAGCAACAAGTCTCCTGTCTCCAGTAGGAGGCAGGACCGGAAAACAGTTTAGGTCATCTTTGTCTTTAGCAGTCTCGAGTGCTTTCAATTTTGCATGCCTTTTTAGAATTCATGACGAATTTTAGACGACAGGACATGGGAAAATATGTTCCCGAGTTGGTACACAGCTGATCAAAATAGAGTTATCAACAAACACATCTTTAAAATTGTTACTAAGAGCCCACTAGCCTTATTGGTGTAGCTGGAGAAGAGCACCAATCACAGTACCAAGGTAAACCCCTACAGATTATTAACGGGCTAGGGTGCAGCTGCCTTGAAATGCTGTTTCCTGTGAAGAAGAAAGGTTGTGATCAACAACATGAGGCAGAGGTCCACCTGTAGCTCTTGCAGTGTGGTGCCAAGAACGGGAGAGAGAATGTGTGAAGGCAACAGCAAGCTGCTCAGGAGGACAGTCTTAGTCAAGCATAGAACAGACAGCAGGGCGTCCCCTCCAGGGCAGCTTTGATGGTATGTGAGCAAGTCAGCTGACCTTGTGTTACAAGGCAAGACACAACCAAAGTCTCCAGGCACTGAAACATAACTGATGATCGCATTAATACTCTGTAGCCATTTAATTAATTTGGGTGCTCCCTGGAGATCTGCTAATATGCTTTGCTCATTGGGATAAATTATTATCAAAGCAACAGTAATGTATTTATCATCAAAACCAATGCACTGTTTAGATTTCTGAATGCATGTGGTGAGTTTAAAACATTAATGGTGATATTGAAGCCAGAGCCACCACTGTTGTACTCATGTTTAGGGTTTAAACCCTGAGGCATGCAGAGAATGACATGACAGATCGTCTGATGGTTCAAGTATAGCTCAGCTATTTAAATATAAATGTATCAAAGGAACTTGGAAAATTTTCTGGATATTAATCATCTTTAGAAAGCAAAGCAAAATGTGGTTACAATCATGAGAGAAAATGATTGTTTGATTCAGCACCATGGACAGCTCCCAGAACAACAGTTGAGAATTCCAGTGAATGTCATGTATATCTGATAACTCTATATTTGATATTTTCTGTTTATTGTGGGCTGCTGAATGGGATTTCATGACAAATGTGATCTTTCTGTGATATTTGAGAATAGAGAAGAGGGATCTGTTAGAATGGTAGAGTCTGTTGTTTTGGCATGCCAATGAAAAATCACGCATGACAGCAGGTGGGTTATGAAACAGTTCGGAAGCTCGGAGGTCTCCACACGCTTGCCTATTCATTTGTTATTTACTTTGTTAATTGCTTTTCGGACAATAACACCTGAACAATAACTGTCTTAATATTTATATTAGTAGATCACTTCATCTTATTTTTCAAGTCAGAAATGATATGCTGTATAAAAGTGCTGTTTGGCATCCAACTAAATTTTTGACATCTAAGGTAGTTCTCAAATGGTTCTGTTATTATATGTCTTGGAATTAAACCACAAATTTATATTGTTTTCAAAACCAAAACAGAGGCCACTGTTCTTATCTTAGTATCTAATTTAGTTAGTTTGTATTTGATTTATTTTGATTTAGGTCTCATGCACAGAAAGAAAGACAGACACAGACGTGCAGTAGACAGTGACGTGTGCATCTACTCGTGCATGTAGAAGTGCGTTTGTGTGTTTTGTGATTAAGTTTGTATGAGGCTGTCTGTGTGTTAAATAGGTCAGAGCCGCCATTTGAGAAGCACTGGTGCTTGACTCTGCGACCAGCAGAAGTGCAGTGAAAAGGGACTGATGTGACTGATGCTGCTTCTTCCACACGCCAACACACACACGTGCATACATACAGAGAGAGAGAGAGAGAGAGAGAGAGAGAGAGAAAGAGAGAGAGAGAGAGAGAGAGAGAGACAGAGAGAGAGAGAGAAAGAGCAAATGTTTGCAGAATGTTTGTAGAAGTTTCCTTGTCATGTCGACATGAGATTATCCTTGCACCAGTTCCTTTTATAATGGTTGAGATGACAGCGTGGATGGTGGAGGCTGGTCCCAGGTCAGTATGAAAGACCTACTTTGAGCCATCTGCAGATGCTCTACTGTTACTCAGGAATATAAATGAAGGACCGTCTTAGCTAACAATCAAAAGACACATTGATAACCTGTGTGGAAGGAAAAAAACACAACTCAAAGGGAAAAGGTTCTGATTATAGAATGAGACTTAGATTTCATTGTTGGCACATTTTATATTATGGTGGTTTTGCAGAAAATATAAAAAATATCATTGGGTACTTGTCTATATTTCAAGTTTGTCCAGGGCATAAATCGGATTTCCTTTCTTCATTAACCACCCACCCTGTTAAATGATTGATCTTAAATGATTGTGTTAATTACAAAATACAGCTGTAACCACACTTGACAAAACAAAAGTTACATGTATGCTGTGGGCTAGTTGTTAGCTAGCTGTACTCCTCATAATCTATATATAACCCTAGCTGTACTCCTCATAATCTATATATAACCCTAGCTGTACTCCTCATAATCTATATATATGTCTGTATATACATATATCATAATCTATATATAACCTTAGCTGTACTCCTCATAATCTATATATATGTCTGTATATACATATATCATAATCTATATATAACCCTATCTTTACTCCTCATAATCTATATATAACCCTAGCTGTACTCCTCATAATCTATATATAACCCTATCTGTACTCCTCATAATCTATATATACGTCTGTATATACTCTGTATATACATACATCATAATCTATATATACGTCTGTATATACATACATCATAATCTATATATACGTCTGTATATACATATATCAGAATCTATATATACGTCTGTACATACATCATAATCTATATATACGTCTGTATATACATATATCATAATCTATATATATACGTCTGTACATACATCATAATCTATATATACGTCTGTATATACATGGCACTTTTCCTTTCTGGATTTATAGGTGAAGTTGACCAGCCTTTTTCAGTTATTGTGAGATTTTCATTGAAGGGTAGCCTTAAAAATGCTTTTCTATTAGATGCACCAAAGTATCTTTTACACATTTTGTTGCCATTCGAAATTAGCTTTGCTAAGGCAGTATTTACATAATCGGTGACATTTTACTAATAATGCTGTAGTCACTTCTTCAGGATCCTGAGAAGGGCAAGACTGCAATTGTCCCGCCCCTGTAGTGAAAAGCACGAATTTCATTGGTCTAATTTGATGCTATTTTGCTAATAGACTTATATTACAGAACACTTATATTACAGAGCAAATAGGCACGGACACAGCAGTGAGTCCCTGCAAGGCATAGTAATGAACAGTTTTGATTAATGCGACTCTCAGATAGTTCTATAGTAACCAAGACTGTGCTTGTATTAGCCTGTGTTAATAGGTTTATGGTTTATTTTACTCTCCATACTATATATAT
>JAOXYF010000001.1:4940087-4962560 GCA_028565775.1 Sternarchorhynchus goeldii | reverse complement strand
ATATATATATAGGATGAGTGAGCTAACACACGCTTCTCCTCCCATGGACTAAGAGATGTAGAGGTGTCATACACTGATGGCCACAGAGATGAGGTGAGGTTGATTAACAGTGGTGCCCTTTTTTAATTAAAGATCCTTGTTAGCCTCAACTTGACACTTCTGAGCCTCCTCAAGGTGATAATCAGCTGGTGAGATGGTGTTGGAGTGTTATTGGGAGAGTTGGGGGAGAGTTGTGTGTGTGTGTGTGTTTGTGTCTGTGTGTATGTATGTGTATATGTACGTTTGTGTGTATGCGTTTGTGTGCACTGCACAATCAGTAAAATGGTTGTTGCCCCAGGAAAAAGGTTAATCTGTTCCAGAAAAATCGTTTGAAAGGCTAGATAACCAGCTAAAGAACATTTAAAGCAAACACAACCTGTTTGTGCTTTTAATAACAGACTCTTGTAATAACTCTTTAATAACAGACTCTTGTAATAACTCTTTAATAACAGACTCTTGTAATAACTCTTAATAACAGACTCTTGTAATAACTCTTTAATAACAGACTCTTGTAATAACCCTTTAATAACAGACTCTTGTAATAACTCTTTACTGCATTTTAATAACATGACCTCTATCACAAGTTTACTTAAGTAATATATTTATTCTAGTGTGTCTTTTTGAATGTAACTCAGTAAACAGAGGTGTTTACATTTTGCCATAGCTTTGTGATTTAATATTTGTAAGTTACCAAACCTGGATCAGTTTTATTGGTCAGGTTAATAGTCCTTTTGAATAAGCTGTTGTGTCATAGTAATTTTGGTGAAATATTGTTGCATTGTTGTACTTGATTATTAACAGTTTGGCTGTGAGGGTTCTGGTGTAGGAAGGTCAAACTAAATACTCAGCATTTACTCACTGCTTTGATTTGTGTCTGATGTTAAAGCGTCACAGATGCTGTGAAATACATATGAACGTGACTCATGTAGTGCCATCCAAATGCATCTGAATCTGATGGATTTTGTATAATGTTTAGGGTATGTGGGCTTGTAAGGTTTGTTTTTTGAGAGAATAGGGAGGTGCCTTATTGGTACTGATAGCATGTGACAACATGCACATTCCTCTCCTTATAATTAGGAGCAAATGTATCTTGTGGAAGTAACAACCTTAAGTATTGATTTGGCTGCTGTTCGTATTTTGTTGCTCCTGAATTAGGTTATATTTGGTCTTGTGCAAAACCAATAGCCGTTGCTCAAGGCAAAGGACTAGAAGTAGTACTGCGCTTTAGCTTTTTAAACAGCTTGAATTTAATTAAGTGTGTAGAACATCTCCAAAAAAGGTCACAGTGTGAAATAATAATCTCTTAATTGTTTATGCATGGACAAAAAGGCAGAGAGACGCAGAGAGGAGCACCAGGGCTTCCATATCACGTTGGAACATACGTCTGGGGATTAGTGCCTTTCAGATACACAAGTCTGCAAAAATGTTATTATGTATACATACAACAACAAAAACGGCTAAACAAGTACTACTTTGGGGCTTCTCACTGCAAGTGCATGTGTAAGTGTGCAGTCCCTACCTTAGTTAAGTTTACTGCACTATGAAATATTGAATACTTCCAATCCATGAACAAACCTCCTTTGATCTTCATTTTCTAGGTCATGTAAAAGCCCGTGTGCCACAAATTTCCTTACCCCAACACATTTATAATTAGATCCACTTTAATTAATGTTTTCTCTAATTTCAAAGCCTAATTTGTGCTCACAGTGCTGGTAGTCAATTGTGTTTTGAAACAAATTGGTCAAAGCTGACAGCTGCGAGTTTAGGATCATAGCTGGACACGTATAATGAAATGTGCTGTAAGTGTATCTGTGAGACATAACCACAGCTGCAGCCTGTTATCAGAAGCCCTGGGCAGTGATGTCATCAACGTCACAAACTCTCAGAAACGCAGGTTTAGCAGAAAAGACGGTGAGATTTAGGGACAACAAACTGGGAAACTTAATATTTACCAAAGCTTGTAGAGGTAGTTCAGTCTTTCAAAAGGTTTTTCAAGTTCATGCCTGGATAAGAACTTCTTCTGTCCCCTTTGGTGCTAAATGAACCCCGAGTTAATACACAAGCATTCATTTCACATTATGTGCAGAGCATGCAGGACCACTGAATGACTGAATCAAAACTGTGTGCTGTGGATTCGTAAATCACTCTGATATCCCTTTGGGCACTTCATGAAGGGAATCATTAACCTTCTCTGGTTAAATAGTTTGCTTATCTGAAATTCGACATGTGCATAAAGTTCCACTGTAACTCTGCTAGTAACTGCTACTGCAGCACATCTGCTTGGTTTGTGCAAAGTTCCACCTCTGGATGTCTCTCGTACCATATAAATATGGTAATCCATTATTGCATTTACTCTAGGCCTGAGTTCTCAGGTGCTGCACCAATACCTGGGGAGCTCCTTCGACCTTTCATTTATTTCCCTAAGGCAAACTCTCTGCTGGCCAAATGAAATTTTTAAAGCAAGATTGTTTTTCCTCACAGATTTTAATGCCACTGAATATGTGAATATCAGTTTTACACTTTCTTTCCCGCCACAGTTTATGTATAACTTGATATTTTCCATGCAAATGTACCACCGTATGAGGCAAAGTGAACAGATTGGACTTCATGTGTTTATAAACAGCAATGGCATTTGCTGATAGTTCAAGGCCAAATGAATGATGCTGATCATTAGTTTGTAAGCATGGCTAAGATACCTCTCCTTAAGTAGTCATTTTTCAACCCATTGCACATGGAATTTCACACTGGAAATAGTTCATTACTATTTCCAGTGTGCTACCAGTTCCAATATTTCTAATAGTTAATTGCACATGGAATTTCACGTTGGAAATAGTTCATGACAGCAGCTGAAGGAATAGTTCACGAAAGAACAGGAATGGAGCAAAGCTGAATGGAGATCAGCTTCCATGTGCATATTCAGCACTAATTCTCATCTTGCATTGACAGCATTGGGCAGTTGCTCTTATCCAGAGTGATTTGCATGTTTCTGTCACTATGACAGCATGTGTGCACCATGGGAATCAAACCTATGACCTTGGCATTGACTAACAATGTCTTATTCAACCTGCTCTGCAAGGTGAGATGCATATTCAAGTGTTTCTTCTTCATTAGCTACACTAGAATTTGTGGTTCTGATGGGCTCCTTTATTGTACCTTGTTCAAAGTCAGAAGGTGTATGTAACTCACCTCATCTCCACACCATTAGCACAAAAGGCTACTTGATTTCTCACCAGATACGTCTCTTCACATCTTATTGGAAAAGCAGTGAATGTTTAAAGACTTGACGTGTGGATGAGCCGGGGTCGTCAACAAGCGACTCGTCCTGCAAATAACATTCACGAGCTCCCGGAGTAGCCACAAGTGTGCAAAACATGAGCAACTGCATGCTTGCACAAGGCCTCCAGATGGGAAGTGCTTTAAACACTCTCTGGTCCCTCAGCAAAAGGTTTCGTAGATTTGCATGCTGCACGGCCCTTTTGGCTGGGCGCCAGTGCAACACGATCATTTATTTAATTAAAAACTTCAACACCGCACAAGGTTTTTTCTCAGTACCAGCTGACATGACAAGACAAGGCACAGGAAGGTTGGGAGCCAGGACCGAAAGCTCGTACAAAGTCATATGTTTTCTGGAAAGATTCAAAAGTGAAATTCAATTCTCTACTGCTCATGATGGCTTAACATTCTATTAAAAAGATAGAGAATTTATCAAAACGGTATCAATAATATTAATGTTGCGTTCTTGACATGGATAAGAAATGCAGCTCATTTGTAACTGGTGGGATCATCAGATGGGCTGTATCGTCCTGCTTTAAGATCTTCTGTGGGCTCCACTCAGCCATCTGAATAGCCATTTGCCATAACATTTTGTTTTGCAGAATCAGTGTTAATTGAGTTTCACTTAGGCATCAGCAATTGAAGAGCATTGCAATTACCTCTTGTTTACATTGCTTCCTCCTGAATCTGCTGACCTGCAAGAACTCTTCAGTGGTACAGGCATCATGTGATGCTCAATTTAGAGGCAAGGCGCATGCAGTGCGATAGAGAGAGCACTACATGACATAATATCAAAAAGGATCGTTGACAAGCGCATATGCCTTGAATACTCACTTGGTGATTTTTGGCATGGCAAAGCTCCTCGAGCTGTCAACGGCAATGGGAAACAAACTAGAAAATAAGTTATTCCTGACACGAAGGGAGCTTGCTGGCATAAATGTGCCCGGTGTTCAACTCTACTGCTACGATCACTACCCCCTCTCCACCCCAACCCCATCGTTCCACCGAAGGTGCTAACACATACACACAAGCTGTCTGTCACTCTGTGATACCTTGTATTTGTATTAGAACGGGCTGTTACAGTGACAGAACGTGAATTATTTGAGATGTGGTTTCAGGACAGCTGTCACTCACCTGCACTCCTGGTGTGAGGAGTGCCACTGTCCAGCCTGCTCCCTGCCCTGCTCCCTGCCCTGCTCCCTGCCCTGCTCCCTGCCCTGCTCCCTGCCCTCCTCCCTGCCCTCCTCCCTGCCCTCCTCCCTGCCCGTTCCTCGACTGCCTGGCACTGGAACACTCCCCTGGCATGTGGATGCCAATTACACTCATTTTGGACACAAATGGAAGGCGGGCAAGGACACTGATCCCAGCGGGGACGCCGACCTGCCGATACCAGCCTTGGGATGGCGTTGGTCCCGCAAGGCTGATCTGTAGATCACCGATACACAGGCAGAGAGAAAAATAAATAAATAAATAAATAAATAAATAAATACCCCCTCCAAAAATGTCCTCATTTGCAAGCTGTAGGAGCACAAGGTAAAGTGCTTGCATATGTTGCCTTTGATGTCCAAGCCAGCGGCGGTTTGAATCGCAAATACTGCACGTTGAGAAAAGCAGCACAGTGGGCAGCTGGGTCATCAGTTATGCTCTCTGTGCTTTGGACACCATTCGTGTTGCCATGAATAAGTCAGCAACTCTACCCATAGAGATGCGTCAGCCATTCCAGGCTGTGGGAGACACGGCACTTAAGCCCTGTGTTGCTGTACAGACCAGCATGTTCAAAATGAACTCGCATAGGAAGACACCTTGGTTCTAAAACATGTTGTATAATTCAAACCTTTTTGATGTGCAAATGTACACATCAAATGTGCATATACACACACATACACACACACACAGAAAGAAAGACCAAAGACTATACTGACTATACTGAATACTGGACTGATGACTATACTGAATACTTTTAGCTAATGATGCAACTTATTCAGTTTCATTCAGATTTTGTGATACAGTACACATGATATGATACGATATGCCTTGATTGGGAATGACATCACACAGGGCACAACTGTCAACTAAGATACATCATCCATTGCTTAAAAACACAATAACAGTCAAGTTCAAAGAGAGTTTTTGTTATCATGTTGTAATTGGGTATAACGTTGAACAGTATACATGTATTGTACGTTTTAATTACAGTCAAACGGGGGGGGAAAAGATGATATTTTCATTCAAACTATATCATATTACAAATCGACTAATTTACAACAGTTCAAGTGATAACCCACAGAAATGCTTTTAACTGAGTGTAACTGAGAGTGTAACTGAGAGTGTAACTGGGAGTGTAACTGAGAGTGTAACTGAGAGTGTAACTGGGAGTGTAACTGAGAATGTAACTGAGAGTGTAACTGGGATCGGTCAATCTCACAACGCATTTCATTTCTCTATTACTCTTTTATCAAGATTTTTATTTGTTACTGGACTTACTTGCATATTGCAACCCTGTATGATATCAGTATTGCCAAGGACGATGCTGAGATCATGAACAAGATATTGTGAGGATCTACTCTTTAAAAACACTGAAGAAGGAATTTAATGTCTGCATTATTACTCTGGGAGATTTGTGCCCCTTTTCTAAGCTCTACATTTGTGTATATCAGCTGATTGATCTTGTTGTCAACTTCTCAGTCAATAGTTTTCTTGTCAATATAAATTTTACTCAATTTAGCCTTGACCGCCTTGGTGTGTGTATGTTTGTGTGTGTGTGTTTTTGTGCGAGTTTTATTATATTTGCAGTATTGACTTCAGCTCTTTTGTTTTGCTTCTCTCGTCTATGATGATATGTGGCAACACCATGCAAAACCGTGCAAAACCGTGCAAAACCGTGCAAAACCATGCATTCAGAAATATGCTCAAGTCACCACTCCAGCTGCAAGGTTTGCCATTATGTTCACTCCAAACAGACCAAAAATTTGAAATTTGTCGGTTACAGTTTTTAAAGTTGGCAGCTCAGTGGGCTGATGACTTGCATGTATGTGACATTTATGAATGAGGAAACCTGTTACTGCTGTGACATTTGCTGATAAAATCATGTTACATTTGGATATATGTTTTGTGAATTTGTTTTTATTTCCAAGAAATTCATAATATTTTACTACTGTCAGAAACTAAATGGAAATATTTATTAACACACAGTAGTTCGGTTGTTGCACTGACATCATGTAATTGCAAAACTTACATACCCAATAGTGCTCCAGAATGAAAGCTGTATGGATCTACCCAGTAATAACATGATTATATAACTCATAAAAATCATTTGTAAATATGACAGTTCTTTTACAGTAACTGCTTAAATATCTTCATATTGTCTCAGTATATAATCACATATACATTTGTATCAGTATATAATCACATATACATTTTGATACAGTAATCTGTGGAAAGACAATTCTGGCAGTTTCTTGCAGTACAGGTAGTGTGCATAATGTCGGATATGAAACAGATTCCAAATGAGATTAAGTGTGTGGTGGAATTTTGTTTGCTTCCTGTACAGCTGAGAGCGTGTTAATCTCATACAGGCTGTGGTCCTGATCCTCTAGTATTGTTGGTGACCTTTTCATGTGGCTTTTATGTGTGACATTTCAATCTTGTCGCCAAGAGAAATTCCAAGATACTTACTTGACTACCATCTCTGTGTTCTGATTTTATATTTATGACAGAGCAACTGTGTGAGAGCCATTCGTATCACCTGAGTGTGTGTTAGAGAGAAGATTTACCTAAGCAGTAACATGGTTTGGTAGGATTGACTTTTCACAAATCTTCAAATCTTCTCTTCCTATAATTCTTCTGGCTTTACCATCAGAGTGGCATGTGAAACCTGCGCGAAACTTGCGAAACAGGCTTGACTATGTTGACATATCTGTCCTAAGAGGCAGAATGTGCGTGTGGTTTACTGGCCTTTTTTTGATTTTCCTGATTTTAATTTGTTGTGGCATGTAAGAAAGACATTGAAGGACAAGTTCTGATGCTTTGCTTCACCTGTCAGAGAGCTGACCAGCACTAAATTTAACCAGTCTAAATTTAAAGTCTTTGTGAACAGGAAGTGCTGTCCTCATGTGTGTTAAATAGCAGAGCAGAGAGAAGCTGTGGTATCGGTTGGTAATGATCCATTTTCACCCAGGGAGAACTCTTGCTCAAGAATTCAAGTGCGTCAGGTGTTTGAGCCAGGAATAGCTAATATTTAAAATATAAATAACAAGTTGCTAACAAGTTGGAAGAGACACAGTGCCCTAACAAAACACCAGTAAACTGTTCACACAAAACTATAAGAAAGAACACATTTTTAGTTTAGTTTGTAAGTTTAATTTTTTCATGAACTTGTTGTAGGTTAAGAGGGTATTGAAAAAGTTAGTTAAATTAATTTTGTATATTTATTTGTAACCATTACATATAAAGTGCATCTGTCTGATATATGCTGGTACCAGGTGCCTTGTTCTAGAACACTGTAACCTTGATGTTTTGTTACACACTTTGCTGGTTATCATTTCTAACTTTTTTTCCACAATCCATGTGAAATGTGTTGCATTTATAGATGGGAAAATGTAAAGCCTGGTTCAAAACATGGATCTGCCAACAGATGGTGAGCAGATGTAATTTCATCAGTTAATCCACTGGAAGTTATGTGTGTGTTACACCTGTTTCTACAGCTTGCATACATGCATTTGCATTCAGGTCAAAAAAACAAACAACAACAAAAAAATGTGGTTCAGATCGTAACAAAACACCCTGAGAAGAGACGCAGGTCTGAACTGAAATAGTAACCAGTAGTAAAACTCAGGGTATTTGTAATATTTAAATGAGTGTTAAATATTTAAATGAGTGTTAGGTGTTAAAAACATTGACTCCAACTGTATGGTTGGGATCTATGCCCATGTTTCAGGTTAGACTTCAAGGAGAAGCATACTTTAAAGAAACCGACCAACTAAATTTAAAATTGCATTAGACATCATGCATTAAGAAATATGTAAGGCAGTCTTATGAGCAGGTCTATTATGTGCGTTTTCCATTATTTTGTTCATTGTGCAGAAGCCAGCATCATCTGTATATGTTTCAAAGCCATTATTGTAGAGGTAAAAAGAAAGAGTTCTATTTCCTCACAGTGGCCCTCAGACGAGTGACTTTGATGCTTTCAAATGGAATTCGCCCCGTCCTCGGAGCATTCGGACATTTTTCTGTGTCTCTAGAAGAATCCTACCGCATGGGGAAAAGATCAAAACCTGGATGAGGGTTCTGGTGTTTTTATTTGACACTTTCCCCTCAAGCTACCTGTGTGTCTGTCCCTGATCATTTAAACAAAGCCATTAATCATGTGTTGATTCAAATAATGGAAGTTATTGAGAGGCACAAATTTTTACTATATTCTAAGATGGATAAAGAGAGAAAAATGGCTCTTTAATGGTCCAGTTTTTTGCATCTTGTTTTTGTCTGAATAGGTGCTCTTAAACAACAGGGTAGATCTGAACCTGAGTATCGCAGTGTACAGCAGTGTAATTTAACAGGGTAGCTTCCTTCTGAGCTCATGTTAAGGTCATTTTTGGTTTTAGAGAATAGCTAACTGCTAAATATTTATCATCATATCCCTGGATAGTAATTGAAAGCTCCTTTGTTCTCACCTCAGATGTGCTCAGTGTCTTAAATGAGCCACGTTTGCCACAGGCACATGGTTAAACAGGCCCAGGCAACTGACTGCAGTTCGTTTTAAGGCAGGTCGCTTAGTGTAATGCCTGGCTCATGTTAGAGAGAGGCCACTATCAAGGCTCTTTGGGGAAATTACAGGCCTAAGGATGCTGTCTGAAACCAAGGGCCAGCAAGGCACTGCGGCCTGCCCTGTATTACATTAACCACAGTGCAACTCATTTGTTAAGTGTCACCCTCTCCCCGGCTGTAAACAGAAACATTAAATCTACCAGATCTACTGCACTGGACTCTGTTTTCAGGGGAATGTGGGGTTGCCAGGCAGAATACAAGTGTGGGCGTGCCCCTGTGTGTGTGTGTGTGTGTGGGCGTGTTCCTGTGTGTGTGTGTGTGTTTGTATATGTATGTGTGTGTTTGTGTATGTATGTATGTATGTGTGTATGTGTGTGTTTATTCCTTTGCTGTGTGGGGGTTGTCTCACAGCACCACATCTGATTTCTGTGTGGGACCCTCCTTTTCGCTGCTGTTCAGGGTGTGTTTGTTTAACTTGGCAGGTAGAAGGAGACCCTCAAAATAGCACGTCAGGCTGTTTTGCGTGAGCTGATATTCACTGCAGCAGAATGGTATTATAGTATATTTTAAGATGGGTGTAGCATTTATGCAGGAAGCTTTGCACAATTAAAAAATGCAAATCACAAGTTTAACTGCATATTGTGATAAAGTGCATACCTGTCTTTTACTGCATGGTCATGCGTCTCTATTACCTTTGTATGATTTTGTCTGTACTCTCAGGCTTTATCTGGAAAACAGATTGTTTGCTCTAATTACTGTGTTGTGTTATGTACAAACATTCACACCCTTTGGTTATTAGCTCCTTACAAGAATGACAACCCTTGCTCACTACTTTGTACATATTCCTTAGATATTCACTAATGGTATTTTCTTTCTTTCTTTGTTATATTACTCAAGACCCCAGGGACATTCCGTAGGATTAACTGCTAAAACATGGACAGAAGAGGCAGTCATAAAAATACAGAACCCTGGATGATTAAAGAGGTTGGGTTCAACTTTTTTTCTTTATGTTCCTCTTGCAGACACATAGAGAACTGGACAGGACTGCAGATTCTAAAGGACGTCGACATGGAGCTGTATGCTGGATTACAGCGGCTGTGAGTATATACCAACGGCTGGATTACAACGGGCCTGACCTGAATTCAGTAGTTCAGGCCTCTGTATGCTTACACACAGTGAAATCTAGTTAAAGCTTTTGGAAATCGATGGAACTCATTGGAGTTATTTTAAGTGACGGAGCTTAATGGCTGATTTTGTTTATGTTATGTAGGTCATGCAAGTAAATTAAGGAATAGCAACTCATTTGGTTACGCAAACCATCTGAGGAACACTGCAAGGTTTTACAGTTTATCTTGTACATTTATTTTTCTATTGACGAGGTTAGTGTAAGGAAGCAACAACAAGTACCATCTAGTGTTTACAGCATGAAGCAGCTCTCCGGCCACATCTGACCACTCTAACATAGTGTTTGCCAATCCAGTCCTTGGGGACCTGCAAACAATCTGTTTTTGCTCAATCACAGCTCTCAGTACAGCTGTGCTATATATTCATTGTTCTTGGTCGCCTAGTTTAGGTGTGTTGAGAGATTGAATAGAGCAGAAGAATGGACCTTCTGGGGACCATCAGATAGACAGAGAGTGGGAGTGAAAGTGTGCCTGTTCCCACCCGCACCGATTAGCATATTTCTCATTAACATTACACTGTCCCCCTCTGCCATTGGTGGGCTCTTCCGGTACATCCCATGCCGGGGGGCTCCCTCGGTCCCCACTGGTGTCTGAGTCAGTCATGGAGGCTGCTGAAGGTCAGGGTCAGCACCTGCTTTTATTGAACTCTCTGTTTCCATTTCTCAGTAGATATTAGCAAGTCAGGAAGTGTTACTTATGCACAAATGTGATTCTGTGTTAGGAGGAAGAGTTAAAGTATAGTGCTGCAGTTCACCTTAGCTGATTTAAATTGAACCCCTAAGGTCAAGGTAGGGTAGGTGTGGACAGTTTACTTTTGCACTAATCTGTTAAACAGTCTGTTACAATGGGACTGGGCCTGTTCTGAGAACAGGGCTAAAGGAGTTTCTGAGCTTTTAAGGCCTTGTTGTTTAACCAAGAAACAAGCAGAGGTAATACCAAGCATGTTTTTGTCTTCTCCACCATGTACACCGATAGCCTTTATAATAAATGTAATTTTGAAATGATTGTGGACCACTATAAGAATAGTCACTTTTTGCATTACTTTTCTGTAATAAAAGCACCACAACTGCCAGTTGATGGCCCTTCGGGTAATGCTGGCCATTGCAGCTGTTGTGTTCCCTGATGATGCCATTATTCTAATGACTCTCTGAAAACTAGCCTGGCAAGTCCTAATGAACTGGTTCCATTCTCATTTTGTAATGTTTAACCTGCAACATCCCCAGCAAACGGTCAGTAACAGGCGTCTATACAAAATGGACCGGTGCAAACGAAGGGGAATATGGGTAATCTGTGTTCACAGGACTTTGCTGATCTAGTTGCAGCAAGTTTTTTAATCTCATTTAATGTGACTTTCTTTTGTTTGATGCCAGTTGTATTTGTTTTATTTTGTCCCCAGGACTATCACAAACTGCAATCTACGAACGATTCATGCCCGTGCTTTTGCACAAAATCCCCATCTCCGTTACATGTAAGTATTACTATAAAGTTATGGATGTTTACTTTTAAAATGCTTAATTGTTTTATCTTTATATTTGATTGGACTGACTAATTAGCATTATTAATGCCAGCGTGACCTATTTTGGTTGTTCATTCAAATGAGCCAGAGTTTGACAATACTTAGCAGTGATCCTATTGGTCGGCTACATCCTCGCTGTTCGGCATTGGCTCTCCCGGTCATGTCTATGCATAAGCGCTCCAAGTGGATAGTAGCAATCTACATTACTGGTGCACAGGCAGGCTAGAGTAGGGTAGAGTAGAGTAGCTCATCAGCATTTAATGAATGGGATAAAAGTCATTAAAGAGGCTGCCTTCACTTGAGTCACAAATGGAGCAGATGGACATGCTAATTGTGGAGTCATTAAGGATGGGTGTGGGAGCTCCAGTGACAACGCTGATGATTGCTTATGTCTTATTTCATAGTAGAGTTTTTTCATGGATTGGAATGACAGGACTTGATGTCATAGAGTAACAGTGGATACCTCAGAGTCGTAGTTAGTTTCAAAGATGGAATACTGTAAACCAAGAACTGTTGAATAGTATCGTTTAAACTATGTGAAGTGGTTAGTTACGTGGAAGTGTCTCGATTAACCCTATGGAAATCAAAGTAAGAGTTAAAATAGTTTGGGAATAATTACTTTTTGGGATATTCAATAATCCATTTGCATAAGTGTTTCCCTTCTTTGTCATTCTGAATACAATAGAATCTTAAACATTAGCTTTCATCTCCATTTTTTATTGCAATAGACATTTTTTATTGACAGACATAAACAGAGTTCCCTTGTTTAATTTACTGCTAATTTAGCTTTTAACTGTTAATGATTGAACCTTCAATGTCCCACAGCCAGTTCATCAAGCTTACAATCAATTCACCAATCAGCTTTTTTAACACAGCATATGCACACCTACTATGGATCAATCAATTCATTTCATTAAAAAATTTCACATAGAAGGTTTCTGTTGTTCTTGAATAACTAGCCCATTGCTAGTTCCTCTGTCATGACATATTTTTGATCCTTATGGCCCTTTCTTAAGCCTTGAATATGTCCTGGTGAAGGGGTTCTGTCTGGCTGGTTAGACACTGTGTCTTCTTTGCAATCACATTAAGGCACTGTAAATCTGAGGGGCCCATTGTCATAAAGGGAGGAGTAAAGTTCATGTCCCGCCAGGAGGGTTGAACGTCTGCCCCTCATTAAGTCTGTCCCAGCCTACGCGATGCTCTATTCTGAAATGACACTTTAGCGAAACTCCTTTCAATGTCACCTCGTTCACTCAGGGCCAATTATAAAGTGTTTACCCTTACCTGACTCAGCCAGACTGCTTTGGCATGAGTGCTTCCCTTATGATGAGCATTTTGGAGCTACTTTCACAGAATTTAGATTAAGTGTTAATATTTGCAATGAAAAAAAAAACCAAAAAAGAAACTACTTGTGCTGACAGTAACGTAGCAGTATCTTTAATGTGTTATGACAGACGCCATAACAAGATCTGGGGCATAAGGTACAAATTAGAAAGGACTTTTTGCATTGTCAGTTCTTTAAAATCCTAGTCCCAGTGAAGCCCTATCAAACTCATCACTGGATGTTAAACTTGAATTATCAGCCAGAATGGCAGATACTAGTAGTAAATCCCTTCAAATTTAGCAATTTTTAGCTGTAGCTCATAGTGAACAATGATGTAGTACTGCTCAAGTACAGTGCACGTATGTGGATTGCTCAATAAGGTGTACAGAGAATAATAACAGAGAAGAAACAAGACACACATAGTGCACACAATACAGTGCACTCAAGAACTAGGCAACAGTACAGCTATACTAAACAGCGATATCAATGCAGTGGAGACATGAAGTGCAGGAGCAAGACTTCAGGAACTGGAAAGTAGAGAAGATCTTGTGCTCTGCTGTGTGTCTGTTGATGGAGCCCTGCTGATGGAAGGCTCCTTACCAGTTCCTTTCACTGCAGACCTGAAAACCTTCTATATGACGTCTATATTATGCTGCGGCTCCATCACAGCACACTGTAACACCACTGGACGGGACATAGTAGCATTTTGGTGGAATTTTCTAACTATTTGCTTCTTGCTTAGGTGTGTCAGAAATGAAGGTGGGTTTGAGATCTGGTAAAGCATGGAAGTGATGTTGTCTGACCAACCTTTCAATAATCTGGACGCCAAAGAACCTGACAGTTTTGTCTGCAGGCCTATAAATGGTACTGACTGTGACTCTATATATGTGTCCTCAAGTCCAGAACAATCTCCTTTGTTATGGTGTTCGGTTGTCAATATTGGAGTTTCTCCACCAGCTGTACCCCTTAACTTCTGCGGGAGGGCTGGTTCTTCAGTGCCCCTGATAAGCAGTCTGGTAACCCCTGTGTGGAGGATTAGAGCGGATGACGGTTTGCTTCCAAACCACACAACTTAGACTGTGCCTGTCAGGAAGCCCAGGACCCAGCTGCAGGTGGAGTTGCTGAGGCTCAGTCCCTTGGGTTTGACCACCAGCACTGTGTGATCACATAGAAGTCTGAGCTGAAGTCAATAAATCACGTCATGCCATTGGTGTTCCACTTGTCAAGGTGCTCAAATGTAGCGTGAAGAGCCAGAGAAACAGCAGTGACCTGTCATTCCTGTAAGCAAAGCTTTCATGTGTCCCATCACCGGTCGTTCCACACACTTAAAAAGTCCTGAGTTCTACCTGCAGTAGCGCACGCAGGTGGTAGTCATTGAGACAGGGCACTGAAGAAGCTTTCAGCCAGAAGTACATAAAAAAGCTGGACCTTGAATCCAGAACCAGATTTTTTAATCACTGGGAGTTAAATGAACAGGTAATTTAACTGGATGACCACTTTATTGCACCTGCTCCCAAGGAGGGTGGAAAATCTGTAGTACCAGGCCCTCAAGGGCTATGATTTGAATACTTATGCTTTAATATGGTGGCATGATAGTGGTCCACTGGAAGTGGACAGTGACCCAGCGTACAGGAACAGAGAGACATGTAGAATATTCCAAGTGAATATTCCACAGTGAAAAAAAAAGTTATTCTATTTGCGCTTTTAAAATCCTAGAGGAGATACCATCATGGTACACCAATCTTCTGTAGTTTCACCTTCAGGGCCTTCCAGCATTGCCTCGTGATGCTTGCGATTCAAGTCTGACTTTATAATCCGTTTTCCATCTGATGTCCCTCTCCAGGTGTACCTGTCTCTCCTGTACACCACAGCAAGTCCAGATTCCAAGCTGTCAGACCACTCTTTCATGTTAACTTTAATATTATTGTTAAACCTCGGGTTTCATTGGTTTGCTTTAATTATATTGGTGGCAAACCAGTGACATTACAAATATCAGCACAGTATTTGGTATAAAAATTGTATATTTGAGTTTATGAACACACTCCTCCAGACCTTATATTCAAAAGAGTCAGGATCCATCTTAGAAGACCAGCTTGTGCAGAGTGTTTTTTCATGGTGGGGGTTGGAAGGGAGCTTCTAGCTTCTGCTTGTATTTTGCTCGCAGCAACATGGACACAGAGTACGATTTTCCAGAGAGAGGTCTAGGCACTGTGTGGTATTGCCCCATAGATGGCTGTGCAGTGCTAGCCGAGCTTGTTACAGCCTCTGGTAGTGCTGGTGAAATCTTGGAAACTTTTCTGAAATTACAGGTATTAAAATACACCACAGTAATAATTCTACACCAGGACTGACATTTTCCGTGTGTGATTATCACACTGTACACTTTGCTAAGTAGCTAAGTACTGACTTGGCATCTGTTTGTGGCCATATGTAAGTACACAAGTAAAAATTGTTATTGTTTCATGCAGTTGCAAGTAAAGAGAATGGAGAGTCACTTCGTGAACATGGGCTAAAAAAGGTTATATACACAGGACTATGTTACATATACATATTACAAATAACACAACAGTAATGTGATCTATATTCAAAAGGGTTATATACACAGGACTACGTTATACATATTTCAAATTACACAACAGTAGGGTGATCTATATTCAAAACTATACATGCTCTGTAAATAAACAACTCCAGTTCAATACAATAAATACGCAGGAAAGTATGTATCAAGTTATGACTGACAACAGAACAGCGAGATAAACCAGAGAGCATGCAACTGTGTTACGAAAAGCTGAACGGGCTGAGTGGGGTAGACTACGTGACTGTAAATTATTATTAGTACATAAACACTCCGGAGCTGCTGATAAGATGAGCCCTGTCACATCGCCTGCGTGGTCAACTGAGTTTTACAGGACAGCAGACCTCCACCATGAATTGCAAACACACCCGGTCACAGGCAAGTCAGGGATGTTTGCATTCAACCTGGCCTCAGTAAAACACAATGTTCCCTCAGGTATCACTGAGAGTGAACCAGGCTCTGCAGTTTGTCTGCCTTCTGAGCAGTGTGGGATCATTAGCTTGGTATGTCTCAGGGTGGAGGTTGTGAAAGGGGGGTGAGAGGGAAACGTCCAATGAGAGAGAGACTTGAAAGTAAAAAACTGCATTTATACGAGTGACTCAGCTCACCGACCTTGCACACCAATTTATCATGAAGTTTGCATGTTAACGCGTCAGAGTGAACGTGGTCGTTAGGAACCCCCTAGTCACGGTCACAGCTGCTCAGGTCATGGGCAACTTTGCTTTGAAAAGTTCTGGGGACAAGGATGCGATAGTGGTGCACCCAGATTCAGTCTGCTTTCAAATTCATGTTCATTTTCACAAAACAAATCCTTGGATGCACACATTCACTGAACAGAAATGAACTTAACTGAAAAACAGGTTTTTTTTAATAGTCAGACTAGCCATATTTTGTTAGGTTAGCTCGTTTAGCCAGGTTAGGTATATTTTGTTAGGTTAGCTCGTTTAGCCAGGTTAGGTATATTTTGTTAGGTTAGCTCGTTTAGCCAGGTGAGGTATATTTTGTTAGGTTAGCTCGTTTAGCCAGGTGAGGTATATTTTGTTAGGTTAACTCGTTTAGCCAGGTTAGGTATATTTTGTTAGGTTAGCTCGTTTTCAGTTAGGTTTCAGACATGCTCACCCGTGAAACCCATTTACCAGCATGCTAAATTGCTATTTGTCATGTGACATTAACAATATTTGTATGCAGTTTCATGCAGATATCCTAAATATGACCTTACTCACAAAATGAGTTACATGCCGTAATGAAATGGGAAAATGGCATGAAATGTTAACTCATTTAACTGTTTACACTAAACCTGTTATGCCTCATCTCTCTACAAACTTATAAATAACTCGATAAGTGCTTCAGAGTGTGTTGCCATTTGTACAGACAGTTTTTGAGAATATTATTTGTGATTAGTAACGTGTTTTATGGTCAGAACGCAGATCGTGTGCTGGAACATTACAGAATAAACTAAGTACGTGCGACACCAGAGTGGTGTGGAGCATCCCCAGAGTAAAAGATGTCATTTCACTGGGTGTATTTTCCTTCAACCTGAGCACCATCTATTTGAGTGTAGGTTAATAACCATGTTTCATTTGAAATATGAAGTGTATATTATAAAATATATATAAAAAAATAGCTAATGTTTTACACTAAACCTTTCGTATTAATAGACCAATGTACAATACACTACAGTGTTGTCGAGCAAGAGATGTCAGATATGATGTTATGTACGGCCTTGTTTTACCTTAAAAGTGCAGACTAGTTTCCTCTAAAGATCTTACGTTTTTGTGGTTTCCTGCTCCCATAAATAACTACATATCTACTTTACCTCAGGCAAACACACTGCATCTGCAGAGGAAAATGGTCTTATTTTATGATCATAAGTTGTCTTTCACAGACTCCACATGCCATCTAGGAGGATCTATATATTGTTTAGTCAGATAAGAATAGAAACAAGACTTTTGAAGTGTCACTGTATCCAGTTTAAATTTGATCAGCTCATTTAACCACATATGAACGTTTATTGTTCTGGTGGACGTTTTAAAGTTCTGGGCAGTGGCAGAGGAGGGGATCAACTGCATTAGGGCCCCATGACATGGGGGCCTACAGTAACTAGAGCCCGTACAGTTCCAGTTGGACCCTTTCTGTCAGTGCTCACATATGTGTAATTCCTATATGGGTGCTTTATTTTAACATCACATACCAGTTCTAATCTAGTGATGACACTTTAAACAAAAACTCAAAATAAATGGAATGGGATGTCAGATAAACAAATAGTTATTAAACTGATCTTTAAAACTTGATATAGTCATCGTTTTAACTCTAAAATCCTAAAGTATAGTTCAATTAAAATATATCAGAATATGTATATTAATATGTATATAAGCACATCTCATAGTAATTCTTGGTTCTTGGAGTAGTAGCGTGTTAGCTAAATATGATGCATATTTATTGAGATCAGTATATGTAGTCTAGCATAAACATGTATGCTAACATTAGAGGGCACTTTGATGTACTGGACGTAGCTATAAAGATGCTACTGGTGCCAGCTGTGAAGGTGCTAAGTAAATCCAAGCACAAAGCTGAGCTTAAAAGTGAAAAGAAACGTGTAGGCAGTCAGCTGAATTAAACAGACTTAAACTGGATGCTTACTTGAGAAGACTGAAGAGAATTCATGGTTTGGCTGTTCTATCCACTGAAAATGGCAGAGCCAGGAATTTTTGTCATCTGCTGTTTGCTGAGTGCAAAGCAATTCACATGAAAACATCACCTGAATGACTGTGTTGACACACACACAAACGCGAACATATACATATGTCCCAGATCTACCACTGGTTGTATGGAAATAAACTTGAATATATTTTTTGGGGGGGATATTTCAGATCAATGCAATAGTTAATGTGTACATTAATGCCTCTTCTGGTGATTAACATTTTGACAGGATTATTCATTTCCTTAATTGTACTGCTCTGACAACTGTGAACTTTTTCTTGATGCTCAGTGTTATCTAACCAGTCATTCCTAGTCCATTCATACTGCTCTTGATTCAGTGGCTTTCGTGGTTTGACTCAGGCTAGGGCGTGCTGTGTCCACGTGAAGCAGCCCACTGTGTTGTGACATGCTGTGTGTGTTCAGCCACTACGGAGTGATGGTATAATAGCTGGAGATGCTCATCAGAGCAGGACACAGTGACTTGCTCCCCCTTGGGAAGCTGGGTGTCGCACCACAGCACTGTGCTCGGATCAATATGATCTTTACACCCTCTCATTACACCTTGCAGGAGGTTCTGGGGACATCTTCATTTCCCCGTAGTTGATAAATAGTAAGGCATCTGTAGAGTGGGACCACCTTGTGAATTCACTTCTCTCTCTTTGACACATTGACACGATGCGTTTGTCTTGTTGCGTTTGTTTTGGTCTGTTATTTTATTTCTTCTCCCGAGCGGAATGATTTCAGCCACAAAGATAACACTGACGGTTTCTCGCCCAGCCGGGCGAGCTTTCCACAGACAAGCCCATCTCTCCCAACGTCTTTAACCGGCGGGGATGTGGGTGAAATAAAAGTGTACCTCTGGGTGTTCCGGACGAAGGTGGGATGCCGCGTCTCTGCCTCCGTTCTTCACCCTGATGTGGACGGGGGAAACGCACGTTCATTGCTGCCAGCAGACGGCTTGTCAGAACCACCCAGCATCAGCCGACAGGCAGAGAGAGCTCACCTCACCTCGCCCACACCTGGGGAGAACCGCAGACCAACATGTCTTCATCCTCTCCTTGTTTGCTCACCTTTGGGTCCTGCCTTTTAATTAGACCCTAGCTGCCTGCCAGTTATGTGACACATAAGAGGGGTATTCCTGTACACTTCTTCCTGTCAATAAGAAATAAGAAGTTTGTCAGCACTCTGAAGGGAACTCAGATTTAGAGTAATTAAAAAAATATATACAATATTGCTTGAGCCATTTTCATCTATTTTTTTAGTAACCACTTCCCAACGCAGTACGCATGTCTACTGCTATAGCTCTTCAAAACCAGGACAGGATGACAACCAACATGTCTTGTCTATAGTGTGTCAAACCAACCACTGTGTCAACTACATGACAAAAAACATAGTCACTGTGGTGCACAAGAACATGGAAGCAGTCTCAGTGAAAACTCAAACATGTGTTTCTTTAAGAAGTCTAAGACTTGATGGGCACATGCCACGACTGGGATTCAAATCTGGGTCTCTGGGTCTCACCATTCAGGCGAAAGTAGGGTTTTTCCCCCCACCTTGTTATTTATGTCATTTTTAGGGAATGATCTAAGTTGTTTACATGGTTGGCACTGTGTTGCAGATTGGTCTGTGTAATCAGGCTTTCTCTGTGTGTTCTTTTGAAGATGTTACTTTAACTGGAGAGCCACATTTTTCCCTCTCCAGGAAAAAAAGCTTTTTTCCCCACTCTGTGTGTTGGCTTCATCGATGAGAGCTTCTTTCTGGCTGCTTACCCAAAAAGTTTTCCTGTTAAAGCCACAGTCAACGATTTCAGACCTGCACAGCAGTTTTCCTGGTGCTGAATGTTGTAAAAGGGGCAGAGCTGGGTGTTGCTACCCTACTTAAAATTCATAGACTTGGTTCTGAATGGAAGACCCAGCAGCCCGTTACATAAACAATAATATTTTAAGGCTATCAGACGTTTCACACTTGACTTATTGGAATATTGTTTTTGGCTTGCAGTTATGTACAATAGTTGTAAATTGCAAATGAAGCATGTGGGTATATTTAGGAATTATTGAATATCAGGAATTTGAATTAAACCAACATAACTATCATTTTTCTCTGTTTGCCTGTTATATAAGTGATATTTCTGTTTTCACTTTGCTTTAGACTACACTGTATCCTTGGTATATGTGGAAATCTGTGTGCTGCCTGTGGTTCCTTGTACTGTTTTTCCCGAGGAAGCAGTATAGATGGTTTACCACACCTTCTGTAATTAAATCTAATTAAAAGTGGTGGAAGATTGAGAAGAGAATTGTGCTCTTTCACTTGGTGATATAAGGGGTGACATGTGCCCAGGTCTGCTAGGCTTGTGGTGAGCGAGAAGCTCTTTGAGTGCCATTTTGGTCAGCGTGACAGATCTGGTGCCAGGCAGTCGGAGGAGGCAGATCTTTGCCCTGCGCGATATCGTAAGCACATGCTGAACTAGTACTGGCCGTTTCCTGCATTCCCTTCCTGAGACAGATCTCCTCTTAAGCCAAGAACTGCAAACTCCAAAGCTCTGCCATGATTCGAATGCTCAAAGAAAACGAAACACAACATTAATAATGCCACAACTCTTAACAGGGCGTGATGTTTTTTGCCCGTCGACAAATGGTAAATGGTAAGCATCTTTGGAGAGCGTGTTATGTGGATCGCTGACCTCACCTCAGCGATGGGTACAGCTCAACGCTTTCATTAGCTCCAATGACGCTTCAACGACAGTGATCAAACCCGACAGTGTCGGGTAAAAGGAGCCTGTTGTCGGGTAAAAGCAGCCCACTGGTTCAGAGTTGCGCTCGGCCGTGTTGCTTTTCCCCCACACTGGGTCCCAGCGTCCTGCCAATTCCCCCCACTGCCATCTGCCCTCCTCTTCCAGCTCGTCTGAACAGCTCAAGATGGCAGGCCCAGGTGCCAGGGCAAGGCAGCTCGGCGGATGACCACTTCGATCTGCTGAGCAGTGCTGGCCCTGTGCCAGGCGCGAGCACGGCCGTGACATCTCGCCGTTCATTACTGCCCTCTCACACCACCCGCGCTCACAAGGCCGCGCCGGTGTCAGTCTCGGAAGGCTTTGTTCTCGCCGTCAGTGTCCTTAAAGGTGCAGGGTACAAAAAATAAAAAATAAATCCATGTGTGGAAAAATGAGAGCTCGGCTGTGGGCCCTAGATGCCAGGCCCTTATGTGACACAGGGGCATGAGGGGTTGTGTCGTTAGTGTGGGCATAGCAGCTGATGAGAGGACGGATTGATCCATGGGTTTAGTACGGAGGAGGCAGCACAGAGCACGACCTGCTGGGTGAGACCAGCTGGAGGAACAGGAGCCCAGGCCAAACTTCATTAGCACAGCTTCTGTAGGCAGCAGATCTTTCATGGCTCAAGTGATTTTATTCTTTGCGCCCCCAACCCCCACCCCCACCCCCCGATTCTCCACCTTCGTGTTCTTTTTAGACATCTCTTTCAAGGACTATATCTTAAAATGTGATGTCCAGTATTCCACATTAATTTCTTTTGATAAAACCAGTTTTATTAAAATCTAGATTGGAATAGGCTTTTGGTTAGTGCTGGATGGTACAAACACACCCTGTAAAATGATCAACACAAAAAAAAGTTCAAATTGTGAAATCAGCCTTTCAAAATGTGCTTTTAAAACAAGACAGAGCTTATGCTGGTTGGACTGGGTATATTAATACTGGAGCAGAAGAAGACATTTAAAGAACTTTAAATCATCCTGATTTTAATAAAGTAATTAACATAAACGTATTCATACTGAAGCAACATAGATTTAGTTAAAGGTCGTAAAATATCCCCCAAGTAAGTCTTGTTCACCTGCTCACAGCAGCACATCGTGTGTTAGGGTTGGTGTTGTGAGCAATGTTTCCCCCATAAGCTGAAATGAAATCTGCATCAAATAATTGCCTGCATTTTTTATAATCTGTGACATATTTACATTGAGTTTTAGTATTACAACAATAAGGAGGGATAGGGATTAGAACTGTAAAATACACAATGAGAGAGAGAGAGAGAGAGAGAGAGAGAGAGAGACAGAGAGAGAGAGAGAGAGAGAGAGAGAGAGAGAGAGAGAG
>JAOXYF010000001.1:4894045-4912879 GCA_028565775.1 Sternarchorhynchus goeldii | reverse complement strand
GATCAGCACTGTGCATGTGGTCGATCAAAGTAGGGTACCACACCAGAAACGACACAGAGGCACAAGATCAGCACTGTGCATGTGGTCGATCAAAGTAGGGTACCACACCAGAAACGACACAGAGGCACAAGATCAGCACTGTGCATGCGGTCGATCAAAGTAGGGTACCACACCAGAAACGACCCAAGATGCAGATTATGCAGAGGAGCCTCTGAGACCATCCAGTATCTCTTAGCAAATGGCAAGATAATAGTTGGCAAAACAAGATACTAGCAGGGAGACACAAGCAAGTGGCAGGAATCATATACAGGAAACAGAAGTTGATATGGAAGGTTAACATCAAGGTTGTCCTACTATTGATAAGGGCATTTGGGGCTGTGACCCCTAAGTTGAAGGAATGGCTCCCAGAAATTTCATCATCAGTCTCAGTCTAGAAGAATTCAATCCTAAGAACAGCTAAAATGCTGCACCACACCCTCCATCTCCTCTGCCTTTGGCAGAAGGCCCAAGTGTGAGGAAATATGACCACCCACTGGGAGGGTGAGACAGGAATTTCTTATAATATACACGTACTGGCCACTTTAATAGGTACAACTGTTTGAATGCTTGTTAATGCAAGTATATAATCAGCCAATCACATGGCAGCAACTCAGTTCATATAGGTATGTATACATGGTCAAGATGAACTGCTGAAGTTCAAACTGAGCATCAGAATGGGGAAGAAATATTGTGTAAGTGACTTTGAATGTGGAAAGTTTGTTGGTTAGATGGGCTGGTTTGGCCTACGTTGCCTTCTCTGATGGGTCTTGGTTTCTCCTGGTGTTGAGTATATTTCCTTGACACTCTAACCATCATTTAAATGGCACAACTGAGTTTTGTTGCATATCCACCCCTTTATGAACGCAGTGTACCCATCGTCCCATGGCTATTTCCAGCAGGATAACGAGCCACAAAACTCAGATCATCTCAAACTGGTTTCTTGAATATGACAATGGGTTCGCTTGTATTCAGATGGCCTCTACAGTCACCAGATCTCAATACAATAGTACCTTTGTGATGGAATGGGAAATTTGCATCATGGATGTGCAGCTGACAAATCTCTAGCAACTGCATGATGTCGTCATGCCAGGGGTCCACAGTCTCTGAGGAACTTTCCAGCACCATGATGAATATGTGCCAAGAAAAATTAATGCAGTTCTGAAGGTAAAAGTAAGTGCTACTCAGTACTGGCCAGTGAGTGTATATAATATATAAAAGAAGCACTTTGCTTGGACACACAATTTTGAACATCATCACATCTCTTACCATAGTACACTGCAGTTACCCACTGCTGTCTGCCTCTACATACTTTAGTACAGTACACTGTACCACAGTTACTCCCTGGAAGACAGTTGTAATTAAAACTATACTATATAAATACATTTTTAGCAGTTCTTTAAAATTTGTGAGTGGTGGGTCCCCAGTGCATTATTAAAGGAATTACAAGAGAAGCAAAAGGCAGCGTCTCACTTAATTCTAATTCTAGGTATGTAAAACAATCCAGCATTCAATAATCCCATCTGAAATATACTCTCTCAGGTATATACAAATATACTCTCTCAGGTATATACAAATATACTCTGTCAGGCATCCTGAAATGCAGGACATTCCTATGCTGTTAAGGGCTTTAAAAACCTGTAAAAGAATCTTAAAATGAATCTAAAAAATACATTTGGCCAAAGCAACAACACTAAAATAGGTATGATGTTCCCACTATTTCTTAGACACATTAATACTCTGGCTGCAACACTCTGGACACGCTCCAGTCCAGCCATTGTGTTCTTGGCAATCCAGTAAACAATGCATTACAGCAGTGTAGTCATGAAGATTAAACCATGAGTCAGTATCTTGGCATCATGCAGTGTAAGGAAGGCTCTAACTCTTACTGTAATGTACTGTCAATATGAGACTTAAATTATAATGCTGAATCAAAAATTACAACAAATTTACTAATTTTATATTTGGTTTGTAAGGGTAGTTTTCCCAGCCTGCTCAGAACTACTGGCTTTTTTGCTTTATTGCCATCCTTACATATTTGTTATTGCATTTTGTTTTAAAAAGGAATGTGCAACCATGTAATGATACAGGACAGACAGGTCGTCAGTTCATCTGGGGCAGTGGTATCATCTGGTGTTACAGATGTATATAATTGCACATCATTACAATTTTCATCTTATCTAAGCATGAATAACTGGATGTGTCTGATCCTCCACAATGAGAGTAATTACCACAAAACAAAAACAGCAAAAACAAAACAAGCAAACAACAAAAAGTCAAGAGGGAAACGGTTTTTGCCGATTAATGTTTTCCGGCAAAGGCACAAGTGTCAAATGCTGGCCTCCGGCTTTTTGACTCCACTTGCATTAAAGGGAAGCGAGTCAGAACTGATGTAGGCCTTTTATCAGCAATCCAAGGATCCCAAAGCATTTTATTTTTTCGGACGCAATCAAGAGACTATTTGACTCGGGGGAGAACGATTGGACATGATTCGACACGGCATATGCTCTCGAGATGCACAATCCACTGGTCCACTGAGCTGTCGGTTGTGATCATTGCTCTTTAAATGTGCTCCCCTGTGAACCTGTCACTGCCTTCAGGGATGAACTCAAACACAGCAGCTCTGTTGTCCAGCATCGGCCTACACGACAAACTAATCAGGAGAGTTATTTGCTCTTTAATACCTAACAGGGCTAAGTGCTTTTATTCAATAACCAGTTTCCTTAAAATTAATATCGATATTTACATATTCATTCACATATTTTTCTATGACAAAAACAGACTTTAGATTTTGTATGATAATGAAAATTCTTGAACATCTTGGAACATCTCTTTCTTTGTTGTCTGACATCACATGTTAACATCATCCTCTTTGTACTGCTGTTGCAGTGCACCGCCACATAAAGATACTGAACAGCTCATTCTGTTAATAGAACCTCAGGTAAGGGTTCTTTCAGTAAGTTACGTCAAAATGGTCATGCAGAGAAACACAACCATATTTCGAACTTAATTTATTCAGAGCAGAAAGTCTCCCTTCTGTTCTCACACAAAAAGTTTAAGAAAAGCTTCTGCCTCATGTGAATTTTGCCTCACAAATTACTATTCTTTGAAATATTTGACAAAATATTGTTTTATTCCAGAGAAAGGTTGGTGTGTATTCCAGCGTACCTTTGATGTACACTCTGTTCCCTGTTGTAAAGAGTAGTGGTGATACTCAACACACAAACACACACAAAAAGAATCTTGACTCATGATGTCATGTTCCAGTATCAGAGATGAAAACCAATCATTATTTCACAGCTTCCTTTTCTTTGTTTTGTTTTTTTTTGTTGTTGTTTGTTTTTATTATTATTATTTTTCCAGGAAAATTGCTTATTAAACCACATTGTGATGGTTGATGAATGTCAGGATGATGTCACAAAGCAGCCCTTTTTTTCAGAAAACACACAAAAAAAGAAAGAAAACAGGAAATGAATAAAAAACTGAATAAAATAAAAGAAACCAAACCAAACTCGGAGAAACACTGAATACACTAAGCACAAAGAACATGGAGGAGAAACACTCTAGACAAACCATGAGCAAAGCAGGGTTAACATTGACCAAACTACAAGACAAAGAAACAAAGGGAATGTGCGATTTGCCTGAGAGCTGCCATGGCACATAACTATTTCCACTTTCCAGTTTTCTGCTTATGGTTGCACTAAAATTTCAATAGTGCGATGTAGAGAATTCATAGCAATAAACTCACAACTACACCAAATGAGCTCAGACATGTGCAACAATTCAAAAATAACTCCTTTCCTTCAGTGTTACCTAAGCAATGACTTGACTCAGCTCAACTTCAACTTTCAAACAAACAAACAAACATGTTTGCTATATAAATAAAGAACAAACAAACAAAGAACAATGCTTGCTATATAAATAAAGAACAAACAAACAAAGAACAATGCTTGCTATATAAATAAAGAACAAACAAACAAAGAACAATGTTTGCTATATAAATAAAGAACAAACAAAGAACAATGTTTGCTATATAAATAAAGAACAAAGAAAGAACTATGTTTGCTATATACAACTTTTCTATATGCTACTATATAACCTTTCTACAGTATATGTAACTGTATGCTTTTGTATTTTTGTAGCACTTCATGTTTGTTCCATTCAGAGTTGTTCACCATCACTAGCTGATTTAAGACTACAGTTTCACACCATGGGTAAAGCCTCATGGGACAAGGCACTGACAAAAAGCCGTCACTACAACATTTTTAAATTGTCGCAACTATGCAGCAACCTGTTATTTTGAGGCATTTTCAAAAGAAAAATATCACAATGTCACAAACACTCAGAATGTAAGCAGAACCCAGAACATAAACACTCAGAATGTAACCAGAACCCCTAATAACCATGAAACCATGATAACTTCGATTCATGAGAAAAGGTTAAAGTTTAGGAAAATCATGGATAAATACCTTTACTAATTAACCAAAAACAAGGAAAACATGTGAACAATAACGGGCTCAATGGCAGAAACTGAAACAAACAAAGACCATGGAAACAAACAGAATGATGAGGTAGGGAGAGAGAGCCAGAGGGGGAGACTGACACATATCTACATTAGCATATATCTTAATGTTTACAAAGTAGATTACAATTAGAACAGTTTGTGCAGTATATTACTAAATTATCTCACCAGTGTCTGATTCAGCATAAAAGCCTGAGCTTCCATAATAATACAAGTATGGTCCTCTCTCCATGATGAATAAATGTATGGTTAGAAATATACACCTCATATCTTTACTGAAAGATACGCACCATATTAGCAGTATCCATAATAAACTCAAATCCCCCACCTCCCCCCAACAGACTGCATTTTCACACCATGTTGAATCCTCAGAATAAGTCCCAGAGTGTCTTGTTAGCTCTGTGTCACACCTGGCGACATTAGCAATGCGAGGCAGCGTCGGTGAAATGTTCCCTGGAAGCAGCATGGTCACTTACAGCCCCAAATGTGCTGTAGTGGAACCACACTCCACTACTTTGGGTTCGTTAGTTTATGTCTGTACTTACCCGAATACCTGAGACTGGCTGGAGTAGCTAAGAAATACCCTCTTTCACAGACGTCTGTGAGTGTTGGCTTGGCCTTTAGCTGGAAGTCTTATATTCACAAATAGCCTTGAAGATGGTATATACTTTTCATAATGGTGCATGAAAATAGTGATCCTTTATCCAATTTCCAACCAGCATGTTCCACAGCTCAAGAGAAGAGGCTGGTGCATCACAGTCTCACTCACTACGCCACATGCTAAGAGGCGAATAGAAGAACAACGTTCTTACCAGATTTCCCCTGACTGAGGTTACTGCATGGCACATCGAAACAGTCACTTATTTTAGTCCAGGCTTGCCTTTTGTGCCAATAGTGGAAACGCTGCATACCAAGAAATGGGTTTGTAAGCTACCTCACAACTACCTCACAACCATTGCAAATAAACTGTGGAATAAATTGTTTCAGGGTGGTGGGGACTGATAAACTTCCCTCAGTGTTTAAATGGCTGAGAAAACAAGCCTGAGGTGCTCTAATGTTGAGGGCGGTTAATGTTCATTGAGGTGCCTGCAGTAGAGTGAAACAAACCTTTGCCCATTTTGAAGTATTTGCCACAGCTTCTCTTTCACCAGCCGAGGGGATTTTATTTAACTGTCCTTTTGACTGGTGTGCTGTTGGAAGAACGTCTGCCTGTCTTAGCCACTGGTGATAAAGCCTTCTTTATGATGGCAGGCATCAGTGGAGTACACAAGCGTCTGTGTGCTTGAGTCCTGCAGGATCCTCAGTATATTATTAGGGATTCTGAGGCATAGAATCTGCTAGTTTTTCTTTAAAGCCCTGCCTCAAACAAAAGTTAATGTTGTACAGTATGTTTTGCAACAAATAATCATTTGATTGCACTTTTTGTTGAACAATAGCTTAAAATAAATGTACTGTGCATTTTCAGTAACGACCAACAGTGAACAGTGCTGTAATTATACATTGTACTGTACAACACAGTACACATATTACATAGCAATATAAGTTACAGTAACAGCCAATACACTGAACATTAGTAATATTAGTTATTTGCTGTAATTATACATTGTACTGTATGACATACCTGAAAACTGACTCTTGTTCTTAGCACTACATATTATATGAAGCAGACATGTTTTTACTGCACAAAGCCATCATTTTCTGGTAATAATACAGGTTGGGCAAAAAAGCGCATTAAGAATGTGACGATACTGGAATTATTATATGGCGCTATTTCCAGTGTAATGCAAATTGTTCCTTTTCCATCTCTTAATGCTCTGGTTGTCTTGGTGCATGTGAGGGCAAAAGTTCTCTTTATCTAATTAGTATTGTGCTGTGGGATATTTATGTCATCTTAAAGAATGATAATAATGTGGCACCTTCGCCAGGGGCAGCCAGTGGAACTGATTAACTCTGACACTTGGCACATAGCTTAACCTTCAACACTATTGTCAAGGAAAAAATGCTCTTTAGCAAAGCAGGAGAGATATAAAGTCATGCTGTCTTCAAACACGGACTATAAAGGGGCAATATATTAAAACAGATTTGCACTGAAAGTCCACCATGTTGACACAGGGACTCTACACTGAACTTGTACACAGTTATGGCTGATATAGCTCAAAAATCACTAGACTGGATCTCAAAAGAGATTCAGACTACCTGTGACATTCAGCAATACTGCAACAGGAAATACACTGCAATCAATATTAACTCTGATTTGGCTTCCATTAATTATATTATATATAATTTATAATATATTAAAAACTTTGGTGCCACCTCCGTCATAACACATAATTAACACACAACACAATATCATATCATAACACATAATTAAGGGTCTGTAATAATCTGCAAGTAGTTTAATGGTCAGACAAAAGGTTCTCTGAACAAAACTTTCAGTTTTTCAATCACATACCATCACACCATTCATCCAATGATCTGATGAGATCCATCAAAATAAAACATCATCTTTACGTTCGATGCCCAGAAATGAAGGTAATTTTCTGTCTGTGCATCCCTTGGAAAAGCAGGCAGACATTACGGGTGATTCATCATCACTGACAGGTGTTTTTCCTGCTGTTTAGTATAGCATGTGCTACTCCCTGTTGGCTGACGTGCACCAGACTGCAGCTCCAAGCTCCTCACTCGGGCCTTTCCTGAACATTTCCAGTCCATTTGACTAAAGGTCCTGGGAACACTAGGAGCAAAGGCTGGCCAGAGGGCAGAGAGTCTAGCTTGAAAGAATGAACATAGCTTCTTCTACTCAAACGTTTGAAACAGTCTATATGATACCCAATACTTTCAGAAGAACTATGATGGAAAGTGGAATATTTTGTTTGATAATATTTTGTTTGATAATATGCCAGATAAAGCATGTCAAATGTCAAGCAAAGGGATACATTTATCCCACAAAAAATATAGTTCATACTTGTAATATTTGAATACATCATCACTCACCATCAGTGTGTTACAGAAGTGTGTGATGGAACACTGGGTTTCTACCACAGGCCACCTGGCATAATTCTCAATGACACAATTATGACTTTGATATTGTTATTTAATCATATGACTGTGACAAACTGTGATATTTCAGGCATGTCAAAGGTCAAGCAAAAGCACATTTCCATACTGCAAATAAACCATATCTCACAATATTTATACACACCCACCTTCAATGTTTTATACAAGTGTCATAAGTTTCTATTGGTTGTGCAGTGCTGAAATACTTACAACCATATTATTAATTGTGATTTCTTTACTGTTATTACCAAATTAAATGAGTGGCATCGATAACCTTGTGAAACATGTCCATTATCTGTAGAGTCTCCCCCCCGCCATTTTAAAATAATCCATCATGAAACCAAGCTACCTGGAGTAAGATACTTTCTCCTGACTAAATTATTTATGAAGAGAGCTGAACTCAAAGCAGGGACCCATACAGTGTTCTCCCTGCAGGTTGCCGCTGCAGTATGATGACTGTGTCTCAGTACATTTAAGCACAAAACACTCATCAGAGAGTCGGCGAGAGCGGGGACGAGTGAACTCGCATGCTGACCCACGGCTGTGAACTTTCTCCGATTCCTCTCTCATATCATTATCAAAAGTGCTCCGCCATGTTTGTTTGGGTCTGTCTGGCACAACTCTTAATGATTTTTGAGGATACATATTCCTGCATCATTTGTTACTGTTTAAAACATCTTATGACAGCTTGGATCCTTACGCATTCACTTCTGAGTCTGCTGCCCAGATTCACATATGATGTTTGCTAATAAAGATTTACGGAATGAAATTTAGAGTTTAATAAGGGAGTCCACAAAGAAAAGACGTTTACAACAAGCATGCTAAAACTGTAAAGTAAAACTTAATCATATTAGTAAAATAACTTTCACTGTTTTATACAAAGAGGCCAATTGAATTGCTTGGAGTTAAGCAAAGAGGGAACTAGGACAACATCTTGCATTTTAATGCAATGGAAATGGCTTTTTCTTCTTTTATTATTCAGTGTCAGAAACAAAACTGAATATATTTGAAATTTTGACCTACTTAATGCAACATTTCATACCTGGCAATGACCTGAGGTGCCTGATTACCCAGACATCTCCAGGTAAAGGCCTCTTAAGCAGGCCTGACATCCTGCTAGGGGAAAAAAAAGTGGAGAGCGTTGAAATAGAAACCAATAAGGTGCAACGGAGAGGGTTTTCAAAGCAACGTGCACGGAAACACTCCAGATCTCTGTAGTTCTCACCATGCAGTAGATAAGCTAGCTTTTGAGATGAACACTGCATACCTCCGGGAGAAAAAAAAAAGCACAGAACAGATTGATAAACTATGGGAGCACTTGAGAGTGTGTGAATACATAAGCTGCTGCTGTGTGTTTTAATGGATGTTTCTCTTAGAGATCAGTTCTTTAAGGTGTTCCGTTTTAATTTGACTGGATGTTGATGCCATTATCTATAGCAACATGGTTCATGTCTTGAACTGATATTTTAAAAAGTCCATTAAATCTGCTATTTAAATTACATGGTAAAAAAATGACATGTACATTAATTGATATTTAGATTTAACATTAAAGGAAAATTAAAGGAAATACTGACATGTTTGTTGCAATTACTACCATAGATCATCATAATATAGAATAATATTTATTGATACATTAGTATTATTTTCATATCACCATCAAGTGTTTTATTTAGACTGAGCCCTCACACTGGAGCTAAAGATATGATAATGCATACAGCATTTTATAAATCACATTCCCCTAAACTGACTAGGTTGTCAGACTTGGGGACAAAAAGACCATATTGTGTCCTTAATGTTTTTATAATGAGACCATCTGCTGTGGAAATGCCTACCTTCTTTTGTTTCTGTGTTTCTGTTCACATACAGTTGTTATCTGCTGGAAGTTCTGCTGTCTAACTACGAGTGCTTCCTGTCTAACTACGAGTGCTTCCTGTCTAACTACGAGTGCTTCCTTTCTGTCATCTAGCTGAAACCTACAATAACATCTAATTGTCTAAGCCTTTAGTGCTACTTGTGGTATTTTATAGTTCTTATTCAAATAAAGAAACCCTGCTAGCTGCATTTATTATTTGGTTCTGCAAGGTCTGTCTGTCTGTCTCTTTTGGGATAAACTGTTAATTGAGTTCTGATGCTGGATATCATAAGGTAATGCTGTGATTTTGTAAGATGTTTTTATTGTGTTTTCATGGACGTTTGCTACAGAGACACTAATCGAATGCCGTTTGCCCTGGGGCGTTCTGCTGAGGAAGCCCCGTTCACTGGTGCTGTCCAAGATGAAGACTCTGTTTATGAGTGTCTGTCTGAGACCCGCTTAAGCGACAGAACGCCCTTCCGCGGGGGCTAAAGCCAGCTAGGCAGCAGTGCCCGTCAGGCCTGCTAGCTCTCACCTTCCTGCTTGATCACATGCTCAATGGAAACATCATTTCTGCCCACTGACCCCGGTCACACTTAGAGTGCCTGAACATACCAATGGAGGTTCTGTTTATTGTCAGTCGAGTCCGTTACTGCTTTTGAAGGCATTTGTAACCATCTGCTAGTTTTTGATGCTGAATGAATTTGAGAAGCATGGTTTTGATGTTAGGCCCTGTTAGAAATTCAGCAATGAGTCAGCAACCTATATTGATTCCTCAGGGTCTTGATGTTTATTCGCGCACGTATAGAAACTTCGGATCAGATTTATCTTAGTCAGAAGGAAGGGTGCTGGCCTAACAACAGGCAGTCAGTTCAAAGTACAAGTACAAATCTAATATAAAACAGACTGAAAAACAATCACAAAATAAAACACCTTCTGCCCCAAGTAGATTGCGCTTCTCTGCACGTTTACATTAATGCAACACCCCAACAAAGGATCAGTGGTGCACATGACCTGAAGGTGGTGCTGTGCACGTGACCTGAAGGTGGTGCTGCACACACAGCGCTGTTACTCAGGCCACCGGCCGCTTGTTTGATAACCTGCTCCTTGCCATCCCTCACCCTGCAACACTCAGGCAGATTCTTCACAACACAACTAAGGCTAAGTGGAATCATCCCTTAGTCAGACCCCTGAACGTGTGGGACCCCTGAACGTGTGGGACCCCTGAACGTGTGGGACCCCTGAACGTGTGGGACCCCTGAACGTGTGCCTTGTGTGCTGTTGGCCTCTTTGCCGCTCTTTATCTCAACAAACAAAATGTAACAAGTTCGTTTCATTCTGTTGAAATCTGACCTTAGCCAGCTGCCCATGTAGAAACGTACTTTTTAAATGGTAAAAACATGACTGGTGATTATTGCACAGGTCACCAGTCAAGTCTTTTTTTCCCCCCACTGGTGTGGTCTGTATTATTATGAAGTGGTATAATATGTTTTATGCTACACTGTAATTATGGATTTTTTTGTAAATATATATTTAAATAGAGCATTTCCTAAAGCTTTATGGTTGTTCTATAAACCAAGACTTTATTGCTTTATTGCATAAAGGTTGGAGTGTTAATCAGACATGATATAATTAATTATAGTGCATCCATTAGTAGAGAGTGGAGTTCTCAAAGGAGGTGTGGGTGTAATTGCTTGATGAGCAATTGTTCTCAGACAGCTTTAAGGTTTAATCTCAAGCACTGCTGTGCTGAACCCGAAACATGACAGCGTCTAACTTAGTGATATCAAATCTAGAAGAGGCTCTCAAAAAGGGTATTTAACCTTCACCTGACGCAGAAGCTGCTATCCATGTGTTGAAACTCCACAGCTTTCTATGCATTTGTGTACAATCTCCACAAAGCTCCAGCGTACAGTTTGGAATATTAAAACAAACACTACATTCACACTGTAACCCTTAAGGTTCAACCGATTATAAGAGCACTCGATCCTGATCTGAATCTGTATCCCACACAAAGGTTTATGGAAACTTGAACTCACTCCCAGATTACAATTCTGCATATTGTAAGTGCAAGAACAATTGCACCAGTGGAAAGGCTAATTCTGTCCCTTAACAAGACTGAAGGCGTTTTAGTGTCTCTCAACAGCTGCTTAGACAGTGAAGCAAATATAGACATACATTTTACTAGAACACCTTGTTTGTCTTGTCTTGTTTTTTCCAATAACTAACAGCCATAATTCCCCAGGAGTTGTACAGATCACTTCATCAGCTCCGAACACTCAGCAATTATTCTATTTTACACACAGTCAAGCATAATTGGATCCAACGAGTTATGACTGAGACCTAAAAACGAAAAAAAAGGGTCATCAATCGCTAAAAAAAGTTCCCATGTAGAGTCTCTCAGTGAACCAGTGCGTTCATTTTGACACATCACCCTGGTAAACTGGCAGACATCTGCAGACCACACCGGCCACTGGGAGGCTGACGGATGCTGCTGCGTCTGTGGGCGGGGCCTGAGTGCCAGCGCCAGGGCATGGGGGCATGATGAACAACAGATGTTCGCTTATTGCTTGTGTCATTTGTCATAGACCTGCCTGACTTCACACACTGAGACCTGCACAATATGTAACTGTCTCTGGCTGGATGGCTCCCATGCATCACTGCATACCAGCAAGACTCATCTCTACAGCTCCGCCTGCCTTTATAGAGTCATATTTCTAACGCCACACCCCCCCAGCACTGAATAAAAGAAAACAGAACAGTTCTTGGTTTTCTTTCTCCTTTTCTTTTTGCTTGTGTGTCTTTACCCCCCCCCCTTCTTTTTGACTCACAGACAAGGTCAAATAGATACAGTAATTCAGCCTTGAGCGTAAGGGACTGTAATGGGTGAGTTATGTCACCAACCACTGCAGTGCAAAAACTGTAGAGAAAAGCCTCTCAGCACAATTTCACACCAGTTTATTCTTTCACAGGTTGCAAAGCAGTGGCAGCTATTTTCAAACAATAAAAGCATTAGTTGGGTATTTATTGCAGATAAATTGCCAAGCTTGATAGTCCTATAAAACACATGTAGTTTAAACTTCCACTTTGTAAGATGGTGTTTTCTCTTTTTTGAATAACTGTTATAACTGTTATATAACTGTTATATAAAACAAGACAAAATATCAGTTTTTTTTTTCTTTGGCTGCAATACTTCAATGTAACTCCTGAGATTATGTAAGATTTTCCTGTGGTCTAAATCACTAGTTTGTGAAGAATGCGATTTCTCTCATTCTGTTCATTTTCACATAGGTTTAATTTGACAAGCTATGCAAAAGAGGTGAACTTGAGCAGCAAGAGTCTGATAGAAAGGTTCTCCTAACACCACTGTCCTCACAGAATCTTTTTAAGGCAAAATTGTGTATAAAAATGACTTGTGTTGTATCATAAAAGGTACAGTATCATTTTTAACGAAACGTTCGGGAAAAGTCAGCAGCTGATAATATTTAAACTGTAATGTTCAAGAATGAATGGAAATCTAAATGTAATGTAGGGAGACTTTGCAAATGCATTATTGTGAATTTAACAGAATAGAAACATGAGAAAACAGCGGTACAAAACTTCTAGTTATATACGCTTAGACATTGGGTTTTCAACCATTAAAAATTACAAGGCAAGCTTTATAATTTGCACTTGGTTCTTTTTGACAAAACAACACACTTTAAAGTAATATTCCTTATTAATAATAAACCTATAACTGAAGGTGGAACATTTGTTTGTATTAATCCAGTCAGCATCTCATGCATCATTTTAATTGGCTCTTACTAGTTTTAGTGATGTCTAGAAGTAGCAGTGCATCACTAAGTTCTAAGGTCTTCATTATGCACTACTCCAGATGACAATGTAATGCACTGATTCACATATACATTATAAATAAATATCTATTGTTGTAATGGGTACTGAAAATGAATGTAAAAGACAATACCACTGGGATTAGAGCATGAAATGAAACCACACAATACAGCATCGGTCACAGAGCTGAGGTATTGCATGATAATACATAAAAAATAAAAAATAAACAAACATGAGAAATAAACACGTCTGTATGCCCAGCTTGGTTAAGGCACTGAATAATAATACATACTGTGTGCTTTTTCGATAACGTTCAACAGATGGAACTTTAAGATAGGAGTGGGAACTGTTTGATTCTCTTCCATCTTGTCATATTTTGAAATTCAAGTGCTGCATTCACATTGAAGTTTCCTAACACTGAGCTACTCACAAAAGGGCACTTTCTGCCGTACCTCATCAGCTCCATCAAACAACAGGCAGCATGATTAAGCTCTCAGCGTTTCCCAGCCCGCTCAAAGGAACATTAGTGGAAGACAATTACAGTTTTGATTAGACGCAGTGATACTGCAGACGGCAGAGTACGTGGGTTTAAGTAAGAGGATGACCTGAACTCATTAATATCTGGTTCACTCTCAAGACAAGCAAAAGTAAAATCAACCCTGTGAAACAAAGAACCACAGTGTTGCAGAAATCTCTGGGGTAGAGGCTATTGTGTAAGTTTCTTGGATGTCCAGAGAACAACACCCTGCTTTCTCCAGAGCAGAAGACCTCAGAGACATTGGAGCAGGTCATGTTCTCTATTGATGCATAAAAGAAGTGCACTCATGCGTCTGATTCAAATACCACATTTCGCATTTTAAATGTTAACATGACGTCTCAGCTGTTTGCATCCAAGAGCTCGTAATTGCATCTAAATACTGAATATGACGTATCCTTATGACCGTGAATCACAAAAACAATTTATTTTAAATATTTATTGTTCAAGAGATTATGCAAATGTATATTCAAGGACTGTGTGGTCAGGACCATCAGAGTTATTTTCCTGGGTTTTGAATCATTTTGAACAGTGGAAAGGACCATCATCCACAGGAGTCACATCTACCCCTCAACCGGGAAACATTCACAGAAAACTACTTAAAGCATATAAAGAGTATCAAGAGCAATTCACACTATTAATACAACAGACAAACCACAGAAATAAACACTCCACCTGCAACCAAAGACAATCATAATAAAAGTTATTAATAATGTGGATTCACATATGAGTGAAAGGCAATATCATCACTGTGTTGTGCCAATTTGAATTAGAACTTCTCGTGGCATTCACATGTGAGAGAAAGCAGCAAGTGTAAGGCTTCATTTAAAATCAGTTATTTCCATGGAATCTGTACAAGGAAGAGTCTGTACTGTCTAAATGAAATCAGAGTGATCAGATTTCAGCTGTTTTTTTCTAGTCCTGTGATGAGCCTACAGCAGTCTGGTTATAGTGGTTATTGCCTTTGGAAGGATAACATGGCTCTTTGGTTATCACAGCAAAATGACAAAATGCTTACAGAATGCAATAAAGGTCTCACTGGTTTGTGTCCATCTGTATCTCTTAAGAAGTCTAAATGACATATTTAATTCACCAAGAAAGGACAAGCACTTCATAATTCAAAACTTTATCTGTTGTACTCTTAAATTTGTCTCAACACTACCCTGTAAATGTGAACATTATGCCTGATACTGCGCTACTCTGAAATACAGATTAAGGCTTTTTCAAAAGCTCTACATCTTGTGGAAAGCATGGAGAAAATGGCATCCCTCTTTCAAATGCACTCCCATATGTATCCCTTAGGGTTACAGTGAGATTAAAAACTAATTTTCTGACTCAGGTGAAGCCGTTTTGGCAGCAGTTGTACCAGCTCTCCGATGGCGGTGAGGGTCTCTGTGGATGCAAACAGAAGATGCTGAAGGTGGATGGCAGCGGTGGAGGTACAGGTCTCTGAGGTGCGATACGGGAGCGGTTCTCCCTAGAGTCGGGGCTCCAGCGTGGTACCACTTGCTCAGCGACCGGCAATATCCGCTAATGACGAGATGAGAGCTCCCAGAAGATCATTTTGTGGTTTCAACGTAATGTCAGTATGTTCTTGTTATAGAGGGATGTGAACTAGAGCTTTTCTGCCTGGCCACATAAGGGAATTAGGATAGGTAAGTAATCCAAACCACTTTCTGGGTTGAGTGTGTATGAATGGATTTGGCAACAGCTGACGCAGAATATTGCAGGACAAAACGTGAATGTTGAGGGATGAATTCCATCAAAGAGAAACCTGCAGTCCACTTACTGACCTGATCTGAACATGGACACTATATGCGAGGACACAGGAAAGTGTACTGCATTCCAGAGACGCACATTCAGGCCAGGGGCACTATGCTGCCAGCGTATGCAGGGAACCATAGGGTTGCTCTCCACACATATTAACACCTGGTTACCCTCCAGGAGATGAACAATGAAACTCAGGGCCAGAAAATGCAGTTCCAGGAGATTTATGGGGGCCATAGCTTGGACAGCTCACCATAACACAATATAGTGCAGAAAACAGCATTTTCTCACATGTAAGAGTAGACAACATTTCAATCTTAGTATGGACATGGATTCAGATAATTAAGGACCATCATTCCTTCTATTAAAAAAAACAAAACAAAACACAACAGAACAAGTTGAATGGAACAGTGACTGGGTTTGCATGGTACTATGATCTAAAACTCACCAATCTTCATCGCTTATTTTGTAATACAGTCACAGGCTCTGATTTCATGTCAGCCAATATCCCAAATCAATCTGTACGGAGTTTACATACTGACCCTATTGTTGTTATAATCATCTGACTCAAGATTCAAAAGTGACAAATTAGGGAAGTGGGGATACTTTGCATCCGTGTATTTAACACGGCCTGAGCAGCTATACTTATTCAAGATTATGTTCAGTGGCCAAAACGAAAGGTAAGATGAAAGAGGATCAGCTGTCAAATATGCATGAATCCATGCATACTGTCAGAGGAGGGCGAGGGCAGGGTATTGCTGCAGTGTTTGATCGGTGTAATGGAGTCCGTTTAAGAAGCAGTGGGTGATGGGGCTAAATTCCCCAAAGGCACGAGAGAGCTGGTTTGATGTGATAATATGCTCTTGTGCCAGCACTGTGTGCCATATGCGCAAGCCTTCACTGGGGAGATTGGTGCAGATGGCAGAAGTTGCTGTTAATAAGCACGGATGAGGGTGGGGTTGTTAGGGTGGTGGTGTTGGGATGGGGTGGGGAGGGCAGGGCAGGCTGGCGGGAAGAGTCCCTGGTACGACGCCCTGGTGACGTGCCCAGAACAGAGTCAGCATGTCTCCTCGTTCCTCCCTGGACCTCGAGCATCCATCATACCTCCGGCAAAGGCAGAGAGTATCGTTTCCGCCAGGCCCTGATCCTGAAAATTGGCTATTGCCAAAGTGGAATGAATGCCAAGCGGAAGCAGTGAAGCAGGGCTGTGAGGCAGCACTAGTGCTGGAGGAGGTGTCCGGAACCCCACCCGGACCCGTGGACTGCTTGGATCACTGGCCCACTTAGCAAGGATCACACATAAGCAGCACTTTGTCAGCCCATCAAATGCAAGACTGCTCTTCTCTTGTTTATTAATTAGTTTGTTCGCTGATTTCACATTCAACGCATCCAAAAAATACCCCGGACAAAGAAACACATCGGGTCAGATGTGGCCCGGAACCCTCCATGGAAAAATAAACTCACAATGCAGTGTGAACCTCTTAAACTGAGAAGCAGTAGGTGATAAACATTTATAAACATAAAATTTATGTTTGTAACGGAAATGCTTTTCAACATATTCGATGTACATTAATTAGGGTACCAAGTTTGTGGGTCAAGGAAATTAATAACTTTATAACACAGTTATTGTACCTAAATGATATAGTTAAGTACCTAAATGAGTGTGCTGACCATAAAAACTGGTACATTTTCACTATGTATACTGTGTATACATAATCTGAGCTAATAACTTGTTTGGAACACACCAAATCTAAAAAAAACTATAATATGAGATTATGAGAGAATGAGATAATACGAGATTGAGATAATGAGATAATGTACTATACTGTACAGTGAGACCTGTACAGATTCCATCAAAACATTTATGCAGTTGCTGTGCCACATTACATGCAGACATAGTGCTGAAAAATGGGTGAAATCCTAATCCATGCATCTCTTTAACAATAATATTACTAATATCACTACTACAATTACAACTACTACTACAACAATTAATACTATTACAATTAATACTACTACCACTACTACTGCTAGTGCTGTTACTATTATTACCCCCAAGAAGATGAACATTAGTTCATTCCTACCCACCATCCTCACTCTGAAAAATGATGGAACCATCCATATATAAAAAGGTAGAACAATCCATCCTTTATCCAACTCATTACAAATTCAGAAAGGAGAGAGAGAGAAACAGAGATAGAGAAAGAGGGAGGAAACCTTTAATTAATCTTTTCTGTAATTTTACTGATGAAGTTTTTGTAAACATCAACATAGCGGTGTTGATGTTTCTCTGCAGTATTAAGTCCTTGTGGACGCATAACCACTGCAGAACTTACAGTTAACATTCTTTGGTGTGTCTGAGTTGGACATTTTTGTAATCAACCCAGAACATTACTTTTAGAATTGCCTGACTGCAATAAAGTCGTATAATGATATACAGGTAGTTTGATGCTTGGCAGAACTTATCTTCAGATTAGATGGGAGGTAGCAATACTTTCTAGATTACTCTCTAGACTAGCATAGTTGAAATACTGCCTGTAATACCCAGTTTATAATAACAGATTTTATTCTCCTGCTAAAAACATTTTCTGTCTATAAACACAGTAGCTATGTCCTTGTGTTGGGTATATAAAATTGTACACTGTATACTGTGCCAAGTGCAATAATAATACTAATACTAATAATAATAATAATAATAACACTACTACTACTACTACTACTAATACTACTACTACTACTAATACTAATAATAATAACACTACTACTACTACTACTACTACTACTACTACTACTACTAATAATAATAATAATAATAATACTAATAATAATAACACTACTACTACTACTAATAATAATAATAATACTAATAATAATAACACTACTACTACTACTAATAATAATAATATTAATAATAGTATAACGAGTTCAGATAAGCATTCCATGTATAATGCACTGGGCTCTATATTATCCAACACAATGAAACAGTGCCATCATCTACTGAATAGATGGACCAGTGGTAAAACTCCATAGCACAAAACACTCTGGCATGATGTTCTCCACGGGAAAGCACTAGTACTGTTTCAAAGCATCTCCACAAAGTCTATCAAGAAGAAGTCAAAATGTCCCTGGTTTTTACTCACTGAGCACAGATCAGAAGATGTGAGAGAGAGAGAGAGAGAGAGAGAGAGAGAGAGAGAGAGAGAGAGAGAGAGAGAGAGAGAGAGAGAGAGAGAG
>JAOXYF010000001.1:4864079-4877183 GCA_028565775.1 Sternarchorhynchus goeldii | reverse complement strand
AACTTGGCAGAGGTGGGGCTTGAACCAGCAACCTTCTGATGACTAGTCAAGTGCCTTAACCACTGAGCTACCACTGATTCTTTCTCCACCGTTCTCCATATTTACTATCCATGATACAAACTGCGGCTCTGGTTACCTGCTTCTTGAGAGGCCTTGTTCTTGTTTCTCTTCTTCTTCTTCTTGTCCTTGGCCCTGGTCAGCTGGAGCAGGCAGCTGGGGATCTGCTTCTGGCCCTCCCCGCTTGCTGCCCTGGATCCCAGGGAGAAGGGGTTGAGGTTGCGGCCCTTGTGCTTGGAGTCGGCCCTGGAAAGGGAGCCCTTCCTCGCCTCGCTGGGCTCCTGCTCCAGCGAGCCGCTGCTGCCCTGGACATTCAGCGAGTCCTCCGATGTGCTGGACAGCGTCCTGTTCATGCGTTCCTGTTAAGGGAGTACCCAATATTTGTGTAACATCATATGACTTTTCCAAATAAACAAATAACCAATAACAAAGGTGTTCTTTCTATTGCGCATTGACTAATATCCTAGAAAGTCTAAAGAGGATTCAGTTTGTAAGTACTCCCTACCACACATAGTACTGATTTTCCAGAAACGAGCTCTCAAAACGATGACACACTCCGTCAGAGTCCAAGTCTCACCTCAGTCTCCCTGAGATATTCCAGCTTCTCCATCTCCTTCTGCAGCTGCTCCCTGTCCCTCTCCAGCCTCCTCTGCGAGTCCCTAAGCCTTTCCAGGTCTCTCTGGTAATCCTCTTTTCTCCCATGCAACTCCTGTTGCGCCTCCTCCAGTTCCCGCCGCCCCCTCCGCACCTCGTCCTCCCTGCTGTGGAGCAGCACCTCCCGCGCGGCCACCTCGTTCTCGCGCGCCTCCCACTCCTTCTCCCTGCGCCTCCGCTCCTCGGCATGAGCGGTTTGCTGCCGATGCAGGGTGGCCGCGTCCTGCCGGTGACGCTCCAGGCTGCGCTGCTTCTCCTGTTCCACCAGAGAGGGTGGGCGGGAGGAGGCGCGCGAGGAGGAGCGCGAGGAGGAGCGCTCGCTCAGGACCTGCCGCTGGTCCTCGACTAAAGTGTCCTGCTGGATCACCAAGGCCTGTGCGTCACAAACACACACACACACACACACACACACACACACACACACACACACACAGATTTTTGACCATATGCACCGATGACAGTGAAGCCTCTATCCTCTATTGCGTTTGATAAAGCTGTACACACCTGCAGTGAAGTGAGTAGATCATGGAGGTGAGAAACACTGCTCAGAACCTGCTGTAGAAAAACACTGAGTTACACCTTATTCCTGGTAGCATAATTGCCATCATCATGACCCTCTCTGTTGGTTTTTTAAAACATTTCTTAATGTTCTTTCAGATACAGTTGGCCTCACTGTGCTATTTATTTAAGCTTCTTGCTCCCACCAGATACTCTTCGAACCATCAGAACCAACAGGCTAGAAATGGCTCTGTAATGGTGGGTTTGCATGTCTGGTCATGATTAATAAACAGAGCCAATATATATTCAGGATCTGAGCTTTGGCATCAAATACAAAGGTAAAAAAAAAAAATGAGGAATTGCATGTGCCACTGCATGTTGAGGCCTGATTAAATTTCCTCTTTAAGAACATGACAGGTACATTAGTAATGAGGCAGTGGAGGGAGCAGCTGCAGGCCTGGTTCCCCTGGCTGTGCCCTGACCGCTCACGATCGAAGGCACCACCGCAGAGCACTGCTAACGCGTCTCATTGGGAGAGGAGCATGTCTGCCTTACCTCGCTGTTTCTCTTCAGTAAGAGCTGCAGATTGGTGTTCCCCCCCTGTGGAGAAACAGAACAGAGACTGTAACTTTACCCGCTCCGGCCGAGAGGAGCTTTTAACCGGGGCGAGGAGGCCCGTGGGCCGGAGACCGCGGGCCCCATCGGCTTCCGCTCGTTACAGGGTTGGGGGCCGGCGGGAACTGCACCACCCTCCTAACGAGCACCTGCCACGTTCACCTCCATCCGATGAGCCCTCGACTCGGCTCCTCGTCTCCCGGCGGGGAGGCTAAGCGGAGAGGGTCGGCCCTGGAGCACGGGCGAGCGGCTCCGCGTGCTCGAGAGGAGGGCCGTGTCAAACGGACGGGCAGAGAAGGAGCTCACCTTCTTCAGGATGCTGTCGGACTCTGTCCTCCGCAGGTCTCCACCCTCTCCACCCTCTCCACCCTCTCCACCTGGGAATTCACACAAATAAAGCAGAAATGGGCCAAACATGAGGCTGAAGGTCCTGCCATTTAATTTCCATTTTCCAGTAAATGCCATTTTTTGGACCGGAACAAACTCAGAGACACTGGTGTTCTATTGATCTATCTATTGAACAGCAGAGGCTCACACTATGGCACTGTGAGGTAATTATATATGAAGCCAGCATAACTTCTTGCTTTTGGGATTTCCGAAAGTATACAGGGAGATCAAAACTGTCTAAAGTGGCACTTTGTATGGTATATATTCCAGGCAGCTACGTGAGCCTTCCTTACATAATACTACGTCTGCTGGACATTTTGGCAACACTGACCAATTCAGATCCCATCAGACATGCTGTATGATAAAAATATTTGCCTGAAGTACATATTTTCCTGAATGAAAAGCTTTCTGCATCTCCTTCTGTTTAATAATGTATGTCTGTTGAAATAAATAGAGATGATAAGGGGGAAAAAAGGTGTTTAAATGTAGCTGTTGAAGCACACCATCACTGGTCATCATCTGTTAGCCTTGGATTCAACAGTCTGTATTTTAATAATGGTTGAGGTAAAAAAAAAAAACTACCACAATTTGAATGTGATTCATATAATTTTCTAAATTGTTGTCAATTATTTTTAATATCCATTTTTATCAGAGAAAAGTAGCTACCAATGAACACATTAGTTTAAAAAAAAGTCATAAAGGAGAAATTTCCCGATGCCGTGCACAGAAACTCCAGGTACTGTGCTGCATTTCATAATGAAAGACTCCCAGTCATGTACCCTGTTCCAGTCAAAATGTTTCCATTTCTGTATTGACGTAATTAACTCCAGTACTGGAATATCACGTGTGTTGTACTCATTTGTCTGGTAAATGAACATGTAGTGGACACAGAACAGCGGTATAACGGACGCAGGAGAGCAGTGGTACAGCGGTATTATAATACGGACGCTCACTTTTTGAGGTGTTCATCTGGTGGCTGTCGAATCCCCCGAACGTGTCTGCGCGACGAGGCAGACAGACGGAGGCCGCGGCGCCCGGGCCGCCCTCCACCTGCTGGCCCATGGCTCCGCCCAAGCGGCTGTTCACCAGGGCCTGCAACATCTCCACTGCCATGAGCACAAACCCACACAGGCACGCACGTCACTAACCGCATTATGTTAAGTGAGTTACCAAAGACTCCTGTGGGTCATTTGGTGGTAGACATGAGAGCTAATGAAGCCCCAGGCAAGGCTGTGTTCATGCACAAAAAAGGCAGGAACAAAGAAACCATCCGATCATTCAGAAGTGAATAAGTAATATAGGAGAGTAAAATATAAGGATTCCTTTTCTGAAAGGTAGTCACCTTCTCTGATGGCTTCTTTCATGAGGGGCTCTCCTTTGGGCATGTCGTCAAGACAGGCCCTGAAGAGCATGTTGGTGGATGAGCTCATGTTGTCGGAGGAGCCACACTCACACATGTCGTGGAACAGCTTCATCTTCTCCTGCAGCAGAGCCTGAATCTGATCATCCTTCCTCTGGAGCATGTCTGTGTAGGGGGAGAAAAGCAGATAATAAAGTCATTTTAAAATTCACACTCGACTAGTTTAATTAAAATGCAGACTTGTCAGTGTCACACACACTGAAACCGCAGAACTGCCGTTATAAGGGAAAACAACAAGAGAATCGTAAATGGCCCATCCTGCCTCTCACCTCTCATCTCTCTGGCTTTGGACTCCAGAAGCCTCTTATCCTCCTCGGACTCGCTGGGGATTCCTTCGTCATCGTCTTTTTCTCTGCACAAGCGGCAAACAGAGGGTCAACAGCACGAAACGTTTTTGCCGCCTCCCCAATTACCCCGACTCGATTCGCCATCGTCGTTAATTCCGTTTTTGCCCGTTAACTCCGTTTGCCAAAGCCGAACCCCGTGCTCAGCTTAGCCTGTTCCACGAGAGGAACTGTTTTTCTTAGCTAGTCAGAGTGGTGCATTTAAGAATGTCGATGCCCGTTCCGACCAACGACGCCACTGGATGGGAATGAGCAGGAGGAGGTTACTCACATAGAGTGCATGGCGCCCTGGATGAGCTGCATCCAGGTGTTGCGCTCTTCCCGCGATGTGGCGTGAACTTCCACCATTTCAGGATGCTTGATTCCTGCCGCGATGAGGAAGAGGCCGCGGTCCTCGTTAGCAACCTCCCTCACAATCAGCTTGTGCAGGGAGATCACAGTGGCACGCTGGTCCTGGAAGATCATCCACGAAGGATGGAGGAGGGACAGAGAGAGGGAGAGAGAGAGAGGGAGAGAGAGACCGAGATCAGGACAGAAAACAAGGTGGGCGGAGTCAAAGGAGAGAGAAATAGATTGTTGAGAGAAAAGGAAAAAAAAGACGAATAAAGACAGAGGTTCAAACAAAGCAGAAGAACATTTAACAATACTATTCCCATTCAGTTAAAGATTATATTCAATCTGGGACTACATGTGAGAATTAGATGTAGATAGAATTAGAATTACAGATAGAATTAGATGCAATTATCACAGATTGTTGTCTTAATGTCTTAAACAGTTTCGCAGTTTAACAATTTCTTAATTCTAAAATATTTTTGTAAAAGTAATCCAGCTGTTAATGCGATCACTCTGACAGGGGGAACAGGGCAAATTCCCAGGCAAATTTATCATGAGTAATTCTAGCAGATGCACTAAAGCTCTAAAAAAATTATCTAATAACAGAGGCATGAAAAAGAAAACAGCAAAAGCATGTTGAACTGCTGGACTGCTCCACGCAAACCAAGAGCCTTACAAAGAGAGAGCATCTTTAGATAGAACCCAGCATCCACAGTTCATAGTTTAACATAATGTGCTACACCACACAGCCTAGAAGATGCAGACACTGCACCAGCAGGTCATCGTAACCTTATGATCCCGGTGAAAACCACACATTAAAAGCCTTACGACGCACCAGAGAAGCGAAGACATATTTCTGGTCCTTCTCTTGCAGGAACACCAATACATCAGAAAGCAACAGTGCTTGAACATCTGTCATGAGAAAAACAAAAGCTAAACCTTAAAATAGATGCAAAAATGCATTAGAACTATTGGCACGGATTAAAAAAATTGTAATAAAAAAATATAACAAAAAAAATAAATAAATAAAATTCTAACTTCCAACCATAAGATTCTGCAGGAAGTGCACATATAACAGTTTGTGGATGTACCCTGTGTGAATGGATCTGTATTTAATAGATAAAGGATGTGTGAGGCTTGTTTCAATTCAGTTGCAATTAGTAAACAAATATCAGCAGCAGTGTAGTCTTTGGCTGAATTGGTCCGGTTTGGCAATAAAATAACTGAAGCCTTTTTAACTATAAATCAGTCTTTTACTCTGACTTGGAGGGAGTTTTAATACATTCCTCTACATAGAATGTAACGTCTGAGGAACTTCTCTGAATTTCACACCAACTGCTGTAGAATAGCTTTTCAAACCGATTTTTATGTGATTTTTATGTGGGCTTCAACTGAGTAACTTCACAACTCTCTTTCTTCTTTTTCATCCAGTTTATTATAGATTCACTTTTGCGGATGGTTTTCCTGGTGCAGGACTCAATTCTGATGCTATTCTCACTCTGGCTTTGGCTTTTTGGACATTTGGCCTTGTATTCTTAAGTTCCAAGCTGCGCAGATCCAGAAATAGTAAACAGCTTTAATGCTCCAACTGCCAGGCTTTACAGAAGAGCGATTTCGATTCCAAAGCAGGTTTCGGTCTGTTTCAAACATGATATCTGGCATCGCTGCTAAATAATTTCACCTTTGGTTCGTTTATTCGCAACACATTGTTCCAGAACTCATTATTTATTCAATAGCTAATTTAAGATAACTGTTAATGTGTTTTTTTCTTTTCTTTTTTTTATTTGGCAAACAGGAGCTTCTTGATTTCCAGATTTGAGTTTCATCTGCTCACAGCTGATCTCTGTACACTGTCACAGATTCCTTCAGGGGCCTGAAGTTGAGAACTGCACTCCTCTAAACTAACGTAGTAAAGAAGTGGTAAAACTAAAGGAGTGACAACTGCATGTTTAATGTAAACATTTTTAAAAGGATCTTTATGTGTGTTTATGAAGAACGCTTATGTTTTTGAACCCAGCTGCAAAAGCAAGGCAAGGAAACTTGGCAGAACATTTTACCTTTTAGTCTGCCGGCTGAGGTTTTCAGCTGCAGTGGGCCATCGTGAAGGAGCTTCCTGCCTCTTATGAGATCTTCTCGAGCAAACATCTGACCGCTCTTCATGCGCATGATGGATTTGCCATCTGTCCGGTTGTAGATCTCCTTCAGTCTCAACTTCTTCTCATGCTCATTCACTTTTCTGTCCACAGCAGCAATTACCTCTTTGACGAGATGCAGAGATTTTGTCAAGTCTTCGTAGTCCTCTTCATGGTCTACGTATATGCACACACACACACACACACACACACACACACACACACACACACACACACACACACACACAAAGATGCACAGAAGGTAAATGATCAAAAAACCCTGAAAACAAACAACATCCACAATAATTTCACTTAATTTGCATGTTTTGAAAAGAATAAGTTCCTTCTAAAAATAACAGGCATCTTTTCACATTGCCCTTGGAATTGAGCGCACTGCACTGGTTGAGCTTCGCCTTTTAAATCTCGCACCACTTTCGTCTCGTGGCGAGTCGGGAAATCGTCCAAAAACCCTTTCAGCTGCCCTGTTTGATGCAGCAGCTCTTGGGATCTTTGCAGCGAGCGGCCCAGCTCCTCGTTACGTACGGCGGCGGGACAGTCTGCGAGGCGCGGCTGTTTACACGGAGAGAGAGATATCGTGCCTCTTTCTAAACAGAGCCAGGGTGAGTGGCTTCTTGGAGTTAAGAGTTCCAGAACTGCAGGGCTGGCCTGGCCGGTGTCCAGGCCTACACCAGCTGCCGGAGGGTAGGCTGCTGTGTAGGGTGGGGGTGGCTCACCTTTCGTGTGCTGCAGGATCCTCTGCATCAGGACGGGGTATTTGGTTATTCGCTGTGTGACGAGAAGGATGCATTCTGGGATACCAAGCCGACGCACCACACTGCTGCTCATCTTTTGCTGAAAGTTTGGACCACAATAAGGGGGACGTCTACCAACATGTAAACAGACCATCACACATCTAATACAGACCATCATACGTCTAACACAGAGCAGCACACATCTACCAGAGACCAGCACACATCTACCAGAGACCAGCACACATCTACCAGAGACCAGCACACGTCTAACAGAGACCAGCACACGTCTAACACAGACCAGCACACGTCTAACACGTCTATCGTTTTGTGTTATCATCTTAAAACCAAAACAAACAGAAAAAAAGTGAACACGTGAATGATTACCCTGATGAAGGCCTGGAATCGTTTGTCTTTGGCATACTGTTCCTTGTAGAAGTTCACTGCCTCGCTGTGCCGGCTGCAGAACCTGCCGTAGACCTTCTTCATCTTTTCAGCATTAGATCCGGAGAACTAAAACATGCCACAGGGGGGATAAAATTAGAATCCACAGAGTCCCCAAGCGCCTGAACGTACGCCGGACAGCCTGTGCTCCGGCCTCCCCTCACCTGGTTGACCAGGATGTCCCCGATCCTGTGGATGACGAAGCCATCGTCGGAGCTCTCCTGCCTGGCCTCCTTCCTCCTCTCCAGGAGGCTGCTGAAAAAGAGAGTGTGAAGCACCAGCAGCTCATCCAGCACTGGGAACACCTTCTCCACCATCTGCGTGTCCAGCTGCACTTCCTTGAGCAGGCCCCTGCTGTACACATCCGCCATGATCCGCAGAGTCCGGACGTGGTGCATTTCTGTCTGGATCAGCTCTGGATCAGAGAGAGAGAGAAAAAGTCCTCGTGAGGCCATTGTGGATCTATTCTGTTCTGTTTACCTTTTCCATTACAGCTATTATAAAAATTGGGTTGAGAGTGGAGCTAAAAAAAAAAAGCATTACTGGCAAATAAATGTGACCTTCTCTCCAGTGCAGTAGGGCGTATTAAGGTACAGTACATTCTGATTCTGTCTACATTTAAACAGAATCCTTTCCAGTTTAATTCTTTCTAGAGAGTGATGAGGAAAAAATGTCAGTAACACAGAATAACTTCACAATGTCTGTAGTTTCAGGTGAGGTACTTGTTTAAGGTCAGTACTTGTTTATTTTCCAGTCTAGTGTCATTGTAGAAGGTTCAAAGGTCAATTTAAGACTACTGGTCTCAGGTTTCAGCCAGACCAAACTGGACATCAGCAAAAGGCTTCAGCTTCATATGACCCTACCATAAATGACATCTTGTCTCTTGATGGCATCCTTCTTAAGCTTCTTCAGGTATTTCTTATCTGTAATGAAGCTCCAGGAGTCTGCTTCCAGATCTTTAGTGTCCGCCTCAAACTCTGCCATCAGCTGCCTGTCTATTATCTCCGTCCCTGCACAACAAGCGGGCAAACAAACACAGAACATTGGAAATTCAGTGCCACAGCAAGTCCGGAACAAACACCAAATGTCCCCGAGATCTCACTGCTCAGTCCTGTCAGCTGCCTGGTCAAGCAGACTTCAGGCAAGGACCCGTTTGAAGTCTGCACCTGCTCGCCAGCTGTTGGGTAGATAAGAGGGAGCTCTCGGAAGCAGAAACAGACCCACGGCTAGTCGGGGGGGGGGGGATGAGGCTGCTCACCTTCATCTATCAGAGACTCTGTGGACTCCATGACCTTGTTGACTTTGTGCAAAGAGTCGGTGGACTGGGACAGATATTTCAGACCTTTTATGGGCATGTCTTCGAATCTAGAGGAAGATAAGAATTAGACAATTATGCCAATACAATAATAGTCACGCTAATGCTAACAGGTAATGCTAATAACTGCAAATCAGCAGGTCCAGTGTCCAACTGGCGAGTCTCTTCCTAGAGTTCACTAGGAACCCCCCCATACTGGGAACTCACACTGCTATGTTGCTGATTGACATGCTTTTGCACAGGTTACTGCTGTTGAAAGGCATGATGCTTGTGTGTCTGCGAGGAGCAACACCCAGATGGTGGTCACTGGGAGACAAGACGGCCGACCAAGGTCTTTCCCGTGGCGCAGAATCTAACATGAACATGTTACGCACGCGCACACACACGCACACGCACACATGTTCATACACACACAGAGCTATGTTAAAAATGCAATACTGTGTGCCTGAATTGAATTGTGTGTGATGGCACTTTGGGAGGGGGCGGGTGTGGGGGAGTCTACCTTTCACTCTTAAAGTAACTCCAGGCATGGTGGTCGACTCTGGCAAGACTAAATGTTTTTGAAACTAGGAGGACGAAGAAAGGACAATTTATCATAAAACAACACATTTCACAGCATGGTAAAGTTATTAATAAATACACTTAAAGGTGTTTCATTGAATTCTACCTTTCCTTTGGTACATGCAGGAAGGTGGTCTCTGCAGCTCTTGTGGACACACACACTGCAACCTAAAATAAAAAACACCAGTATTTATGCCATGATCTCATCATGGACAGTGAGCCCTGCACACAGTGAGCTCTCCACACAGTGAGCCCTACACACAGTGAGCTCTCCACACAGTGAGCCCTACACACAGAGAGCCCTCCACATAGTGAGCCCTGCACACAGTGAGCCCTACACACAGAGAGCCCTGCACACAGTGAGCCCTGCACACAGTGAGCCCTGCACACAGTGAGCCCTGCACACAGAGAGCCCTCCACATAGTGAGCTCTCCACACAGTGAGCTCTCCACACAGTGAGCCCTGCACACAGTGAGCCCTACACACAGTGAACCCTACACATTTACCACTCGTTACATGACAAGTGTCTTGGGTTAATCAGTGCCACACTAGTCTTCTAGCTCCTCCCTATCTGTAGTGCAATCATTCCATTAAATAACCCCCTCCAAACCCAAAATCTGACCACAGATCAGTGCTCACAAGCATGAGCTTGGCATGAATATGTAAAATGAGATTCCCTTTCAGTCTGAAAACGTAAGGGTTTAATAGGAGCCATTTGCTTAAATCGTAATCTTTGGCTGCTGTATTGGGTCAGTTTCAAAGTGGTCAGGATTATGCCAGCCAGGCTACAGCAGCAAGCAACATGCAAACCCCCCAGTTAGGACCCACTAGAGCGCCTTGAAACAGCTAAATCATCAGATACTTACAGCAAAGGAACAGCTGCTATTTAACATTTAGAAAATGACACAGACTGTATAGCCTATGTAACTCCCGTTCAGCTCCAAAGGTTTCATTCATATGAATGCTGTTTAAGGACTTAACTGGGATACTGAAGCCACAAATATGGCTTTTCATTCAGTTCTTCAGTATGAACAGTGTACATAATCTTTCATTCACTTCTTCAGTGTGAACAATGGCAGTACTTAGTAAAGAATATTTAGTAAAAATATTTAGTAAAGAATATTTAGTAGAGTACAAAGCCTTGCATATCATTACAAATGTTTCTGCATGCTCCCACACAGCAAACTCAGTCACTACGGTTCACTAGACAACAGTGTGAGGATTTTCAGTTGCCCTTCACTAGATTTCAGTTGGCACGGAGAATATACTGCTTATGCTTGTGTGAAGCAGGGGGATTCAAAGCAATCAAACGCTTGCTTTGCACTATAAAGAAGCAAAACAATAAATTAGGAAAGACAAAGGTTTTTAACATTGTACTGATGCCACTGATTGCACTGAAGTCAAACGACTGTTAGAGCTACAAATAAAAAACAAAAAAAACAAAAACAAAAAAAAAACAGGGAAGTCTGTCTTTAAATGAAGTGTATTTCACTTTGACTGGTCCATGAGGAAGTCAGATGGGAAGTTACCAAAAAGCCTACCAGTGTTGTGCAATGTAGCTGCTTGTGAAATGACTGCAGGTCTACGAGGCTGTATAACAGGATCCCTCATCATTCCTCACTCACTCAGAGTACAACCATGAAGGTAAAGAGGGAATGTTGATATGCACTTTTTTATTCTGGGTGCGTTCTTTTATAGAGACTCTATCGTTAATGCAGGGTATTATGGTAGTAACCCAGCTGTGTGTCAGTGTCCAGTTGTAAAGGACCTGCTTTGCAACAGTCATCTACAACAACATTTCAAAAAGCAGCCACTATAACCATCAGGAAATGGGAACCAGAAGAAACAACACCACAACATGGTTTCTGTCATACTGTGAGAAGAATGTATTTTAACATTCCAAGGACACACTAGGGCTGAATCTCTGGTAATACAATGTTATCCAAGCCTCATGCAATTCAAGTGGTGTGTAGCAGTGATGGTACTGCAAGAACCAGAAGGCTATGGGCCAGCTTCTGCTGCTGCTACCGCTGTCCTGACTCTGATGCTGGAGATCTTCCATGCAGAGTTTAGTTCCTACACACATGCTTCTAATGCGTAGAGGCCGCTTGAAGGACTATATCAGCTGGAGCAGGGCTGTTATATTGAGGTTAAAAGTAACCACATGACTTCCTCTGCTGGGCATACATCTGCTCTTCAGGGGAACCCAAGTTCAGGCCTTTAAGATGTGACAGGGCTTTGAGGAGCTCTTACTTGTGCAGCTGACAGCATCTTTAGTGCTGAGGGTTTTGTTGCAGTGCTGACAAGAAGATGCATATGACGGTGTGACGGAGCTGAACAGATGTCCGCTCGACACCTTCTTCTCCCTGTCCTTGGCTTCTCTGTCTTTTTCTCTGTTCTTCTCTTTGTCTTTTTCCTGTTTGGTTGTGTGTGTGTGTGTGTGTGTGTGTGTGTGTGGTAAGAAAAAGGGACAATGCAGTTATTTTCACAGGCTTCAACCTTACTGAGAACATAAAAAACACACTGGTGGTTGTTAACCATTTAGAAAAATGTTCATTTGCAGTGTGAAATACAAAAGGATTGTGATTGCATATCGCCTCCCCACTTTAAGACACCCAAACAACTCAAATGTTTTAACTTTTAGCAATTAAGTGGATTTTATTTGAAAGATATTTAGTGAAAATCAACAAGCAGGGTAATTACAGCATTTATACAATTTTTGAGCTCATGCAAGTGTCAGACATTAAAAATGTCCTCAGTAACAAGTTCCCCTGTTTCTAGCTTCCTGTTTGCAACTACAAAGAACAAGAACAATCCAGTGCAAACAACTTTCTGAAACAAACATCACATTTGTACCTCATGACCTTGTCAACATGGTGTTAACTGGGCCTCCAAAAAAATGCAGGCAAAATCCTTCCCACTGTCACAAGAGTTTGAAGACTATACTCACCCAAAATGGCACAAAATACTTAAAGTGACAACACAGCCAGCTACTACCGGCCACTCCACCAAGAATGTAATAATGCCTTATTGAACAACACCATATTTATCATCTAAAGCTAATTAGGTAAAGCCATGCTTGAGAGACAGAGTCATCCTACCTCCTCGCCTTTTAAGCCAGGTACTTTGAGGGAGAGCCCATGCACAAAGAGCTTCCTGTAAGTTAACATAACGGAGGGGACCATGAGCCCTCCTAGGCTCTCGCTTGCACTGTGAGGCAAGGCGAGACGCAGCCTCACGCGTAGCACAGAGGAAGTGATGAGCTAATCGCAGGAGGCCTGGCCCGGTCCTCCCTTTCAGCCGTCTCAAGAAAGGTTGGTCCTGCCCCTTAAAATGGTGCTGTAGGACCAACCAAATCTTTACCAGCGCACAGCCGGAAACGTGAGAGGAGCAAGAGAGGAGACTATTCGAGAGGTTCAAATCACACATGTTTATGAAGTGTCGACATACCTTGGTTTTCTTGTACATTTTACTCTTCAGGTAACTGAATGTGCGACTCATTTTGGTTCCACTTTTTCCTTCAAAACCTTCCCTTAAAGGGCCAGGCTCCTCTTCTGTGATACTGAAGAAAAACACACATATATGTAATTGTTAT
>JAOXYF010000001.1:4840206-4851046 GCA_028565775.1 Sternarchorhynchus goeldii | reverse complement strand
AGATAGAGAGAGAGAGAGAGAGAGAGAGAGAGAGAGACTGAGAAAGAGAGAGAGACTGAGATAGAGAGAGAGAGAGAGAGAGAGAGAGACTGAGAAAGAGAGAGAGAGAGAGAGACTGAGAAAGAGAGAGAGAGAGAGAGAGACTGAGAAAGAGAGAGAGAGAGAGAGACTGAGAAAGAGAGAGAGAGAGAGAGAGAGAGAGACTGAGAAAGAGAGAGAGAGAGAGACTGAGAGAGAGAGACTGAGAGAGAGAGAGAGAGAGCATGAAAGCGTGAGAGTCCCTGTAGATAAACAGCTGCCCCTGAGATCATCACATTAAAAGTACAAACCCAAGCACAGCAGTACTGCCTCCACCCTGAGGGGAACTAGGATTAAGGTTCTTAGTGATGCACAAAGGTCATTTGGTCATGTGCATCTGGAGGGTCTAAAACCCTGTTTTATGTTCTGTCCCCTAACCCTTAACATAAGGAACAATCTGTCCATAAATATACTGGACACTAAGTATAAAACTGCCGGTTATGTGAAATTGCCGTTTTAAATGTAAAAATCTAGCATGTAAGCAGGTTTCTGAAATCAGAATTATTGTTAAGAGGGAATTTGTTTAGGCATTTGTTTACAGAATATGAATCAATTGTTGAATGAATAGTGTTTGAGTTTTGTCTCCAAGTTCGTGGGTTGCTCCACACTTTTACAGGCGAGCTAATTAACCTTCCATTCCTACCAGGCAGCTTTACTGGTTCTTTCCACATAATAAAACTTGGCAAAGATGTGTAAAAAAATAAATAAATAAATAAATAAATAAATAAACCCCCTCATGATCTCTGGCATTCTCACACACTGACAGACTACACTACTTCAGTGTTCTCCCTCTTACACATCAGCAATGTGCACATGGAACACAGACATGCACAGATAGACACAAGACACACACACACACACACACACACGGTTTCCTGTTATCTGCCTTCCCTCTCCCACCCCCTCCAATTCGACCTTTCCCAAAAGTAAACACTTCCACATTGCTCTCTTACTTCACATGGTAGCTCTAACCCAACTCTCTTTCTCTGAGCAAAGCAGAAACAATAGAAGCTGTTCTCACTCCAACACAGCTCCTCACTCTCCTGCACACTTGTGAGGCAACGAAGAGTGTACGAGATAAACAAAATAAAACTCGAAAATGTTCCTTGCGGAGAGCTCCAACAAGCAAGGCAAACTTCATTACAGGCCTGGATCACATTGTATTGTCCACTTGTTTAAGAGTGATATTTAAGAGTAGTAATATGTACATGTATCATACAGAAAATGTGTGGTCAAACCAAATTCACAAACTTTAAAATAGCTACACACTTAATAATGTGGGGCTTCATGTTGGAAGCAACAGATTCTCATTAAAAAAAAAAAGAAATTGCTTCTTTTTGACACCTTTTACCTTCTTGTCTACAAACTGAATACAAACCATCATTTAAATGAAGCACTAGGGGGAGCCAATCAAAACACTGCATCAGAAGGGGAAAAGGGACACTTCAGCCTGCATATCATGTTAAAAGGGCAGGAATTGCAAACACTGCCCCAATTTGAAAGTGCCATTACTGTATACCTCTGTTGGGCAGCTGATCATATATGTAATTCTGATCATATATGTAATTCTGATCATATATGTAATTCTTTCTGGGAAGAGAATTCTAAGATGTTATGAGCATGGAGGTATTGTGTTGGGCAACAACAACAACAACAACAACACTACTCAAATATCTGTAGGAAATAGATGAGTGATCTGAGTGACAGCACAGCTGAATACACTCACACACCCAAATCTTTTGTGACTAATGTGCTGGATTTAAGAGAGACCTTTCTGATCCCTAACATGCACTGCAATAAAACAATGCGAGACAAAACACATATTTTTAAACTGAAATTATACTCACCATGGAGGCATCATTACTGGTGTTTACATCAGGACATATCTCTGTTGGGAAGTCCACCTGATTTTCCAAAGGGACATCTGTCTCTGTGGAGAGACATTTGTACATGAACACAGACCATACCATCAAAGCCAATCAGATAACATGATAATAGAGGCTGATTGCAGCAAAGTTCAGTGAACAAACGTGACAAATCAAGTGGCGACTGTTGGCCTGTGACCCATCTTTAGCTTCCTGACTGAGAATGGAAAATACTGGTCATTTTTTGTGAGTGATTATTGAATTGAAAACATTCCCTGCAGTGCCACCATTTCAACTAAACAGACCTAAGCCTGAAAATAGCCAGTCCAGCTACTTGACTTCTATTATGTAATTCTGTAGTGGTAACAATGGGCATTAAAATATGGGTGTTGTCACGTACCGCTCTTTTGACAGCAAAGAACAAAAAATAGTCAGGAAAGGGGTTGAATGGAGGACAACCGCTTCTTTGCTTTTCCTGGTTATCTTAATGACATCACACGTTGCCAAGTTACATTCTGTTGTAAATATATCCTGAGCTATAGGTGTACACCTCATTTTTTTCTGGCTTGGGTATGATGCCGCTACACGAGTAACTCTTAATATTTCCTTCAGGCTTAGAAAGAAATAATTACTGTGTTTTGTTTAATTATAGGTGGGGTCCATCAAAGGAAAACTTTTTTTTTTAACCCTTGTTTCTGCCTTTGCTGTCAGAGAGTCCTTATGTCAGCATTTCTCCATTAAAAGAGTAGTTTTTCATGTCACGGTGTTCCACTGTTCATAAGACCCGCCCTAAAATAAAGGACCCTCACTTGTGCTTTACCAACAAGGGTAAACAAAAGAATGGCATGGTGTATATATCTAATCATGGTGTATATATCTGATCATGGTGTATATATCTGATCATGGTGTATATATCTGATCTTGCATTTCTCAGCACTCTGGTCTACATAAGCACCAGGATGTTACTGCTATAAATGAAACTGCCATACACACAACTGGAATCCAAACTCTACAGTTTATCTGTTATCCAAACGAACCACCGTGGCATAACTTTCATTTACTAAATGCTTGCATGCATGTTTGAGTTACAAACAACATCAGATTGAATCCCACCTTTCTGAAGAGTCTGGACATGTGTATTCCCATGAAGTTCAGGCCCTTCTTGTGTCTTGGTTGACTCAATATTTGTAGAATCTGTGTTCACCACTACTGGTTTAGAGTTAATCTCATTTCTGAGCTCAGTCAAACTCGATTGCTCTTCACGTAAAAGAGAATTGTCTATTAAATCAATTGCATGTGTGGTAAGCAAAACACCTCCCTCAGAGTTTGCATGGTCCAAGCAAAACTGGACTTTTTCCTCAAGAGCTGTTTGGCTGTTTTCAGCATATCCGATGTCGCTCGGTTCCACTGCGTCTTCTGATTGGTCAGTTACAGAGTTTTGAGTGTTGACTCCATCTCCTGCTTCAGGAACTCTTTCACTGTTTTCATGAAGGAGAATGTTCATTTGTTGTGCAAGGACACAACCACTTTTCGGTGTGATTTCTGTTGTCCAGTCTTCAAAAGAATCATGGCATTCTAAAAGATCCCTGTTGTTTGAAATCTGATCTTCAGCAGGTACCATGGTCTGAAGACACAGAGTGTTTTCATGAAGACCATCCTGCTGGTCACTGCAAGAACGTTCTGCAGCACCACACTCAGATTCATCAGGGTCTAAGGTGCCCTCACTGGTTGTTGTGGGAAATTCAGGCTCTGGGTCAGGTTTATGTGAGACATCACTAGAGCTTCTCGACTGGTTTTTCTCACTTTCACTTCTTGCCGTTATTTCACTTACCTCAGTTCGGTCTCGTTCCCCTGCTTCTAGTTGTTCCTTATTGTCTAATTCTGTTTCTTGCTCAGGTAAACGAGAATTATTTTCAGAAACAGAATCACATGTCACTGAAGATGTATCATCCAATTCAAAACCTGAATAATGCATTATTTGACCATTAGGTTCTGGATCTAAGCATGCCTGAAGTTCATTCGTCTCCTCAAAATCATTCTTCTCTTGGCATCTCTCCTCTAAAGTATCATCAGATGTATCTCTGTGGTGACAGGTTGTATCACCCTGTTCTTTTCTGATTTTTCTTTCAATGCTAGGGGACATGACATTAGATGTACCTTCTTCCTGGACCACTCTAATGTGTTCTTCATACTTTTCTTGTCGTATAGTTCCTATTTCATAGCTGTCCCTTGTCTGGTCACAACAGTTGACTGTCTGACTGTCCTTTAAGAAATGTTCTGTAACGGTTGTAGAAAATGGACTTAAACATGCGCCCGTTGAGTTAGACACATTTGGCTCTTTCCCATCATTTTCACATGAGGTATTTGATGGTTGATCCACTGCTGGGTTTAAATCAAGCACGTCCTCATCTATTTTCTTGGTCTCCAGTGCCAAAGAACCAGTGCTCCCAATCTCCTCTTGATCGCTGCTGTCTGAGTCATGGGAGCAAGAATCCACGTCAGAACTTTCAGGTGTGTAGAGCGACTGAGTGATTCCCATATCTCCTGCTGCTCTTGTGTGCTCTGATATTTCCTTCTCCAGAGACTGCTCCTCATCTGGTCTTTCAGAGCTGCACCTCTCTTCCTGGATGTCCTCGTAGGGCCCCTCAGTACTCCCCTGTGTCTCACAGATCAAGTCTTGAGCTCTATCAGTTTCCTCTCTCTCCTTTCCACAGGATAGAGCTGGGCCAGCTGTGTTCTCCCCCTCCGGCTGGCTCTGTGCGCGGTTGCTGCTCCCTCCCTCCCCCCCCAGTCCCCCTACACAAGCAGCTGCACCCTGTGCTCCATAATCCCCCTCGACGTTTCCACAATAACACGGCCGTTCCTCCTCGCCGTTGCCACCATCCGACAGAACCCTTGTGCCGGAGCCAAAATCCCTGCCCCCCTCTTCGTGCCAAAGCAAGGAGTCGTGCTCGCGTGCACCTCCTTCTGCGGGAGCGGACCCTTGCTCTCGGCTATCCGGGGAGTAGTGCTGCGGCAGTTCGGAGCAGGCCCCTCTCGTCGCAGCTACGTCCGCGCTGTCTCGCGCTGCTCCTCCCTGAGAGAGGACAGGAACAGCTGTTTTCTCCCGATTAAGCAAGCAAGCTTTTTTCACATCTCATCAGTCTCAGTCCCTGAGGTTACATAAATCACTGAATATCTTGCTCGAGCGCAGATTACATATATCAGAAGGCAAAAATCAGACGGTGCCTTCAAAGACATATTAGGCTGACACAGTTACTTGTGTTAATATAAAGAGAGTCACAGAGAGAGAGAGAGAGAGATAAACAGATATACATACTCGGACGGACAAAGGCAGCAAGCTTAGGTAGGAAGTCAGAGAGAGTGCGTGAGAGAGTAAAAGAAAGAACCTGCCTAGTAAACAAGGCAGCTGGAGAGCATGACTCACCTGGAAGATCAGGCAGCACAGGTCTTGCACATCTGCCTGCAGGTTGCGCGGTGCAGTACCAGGGTGGGTGCCCACTGACAGGGTGTAGGTGTTCAGACACGGGTGGTGCTGCACCACACACACACCGGAGGAAATGAGTCTACGTGCCTCGGTGCTATGCTGGGTGCTCGTCTCGTCCCTGCCAAAAACAAGCCACCTGTTTGGAAGGCACACCTAAAACAGTGATAACTCTCTACCTCCTATAATCTTTCGAAACTGGATTTCTCTCTAAATGCTGTGCTAACACTGTTCTTTAACCTGAGCAGTTTTTCAACCTGAGCAGTATTTGCTTTGCACATAATGGGATGTAATGGCTCTGAAAGTCTATGATATTGTGAAATCCTGGGTGGAGTGGACTTCCGTAGTTAGGCCAAGTGAAACTGACGGGTGTGGCTCCCTGAATCACAGTGGCTCCCTGAATCACAGTGGCTCCCTGAATCACAGTGGCTCCCTGAATCACAGTGGCTCCCTGAATCACAGTGGGCTGATGTCACCAGAGAAGCCAAGTGTGATCTAATTTTATTAAAATCATCCAATAATGGTTTTAATTAAGGATTCATGTGATACAATATTCATCTTATTTAACTCAAGAAAGACATTTGATCAGGTTTATGGAAAAATAATAACCTGTACGTGTAACAAGTAATTCAAGAATGGTTGCTTTCCTGTTTTGTTTGGCACATTCCCATACATGACTGCAGGTTTGCACTGTTTTGCTAAACAAAAACTCCAAATCTGGAGGAGAACAGGCAGAGAGATGACGGTAATTCCACACTCCACACGCTGTTAGCCATGCTAGCATGACTGTGGGAGCGCTTCCTTTTTAAGGCGGGTCCACAGTGAGCTCGCGGGAGGATGTGTGTGGCAGCCAGCAGGACTCACTGGGTGAGGAGCTCCACCAGGGCACGGTGCCCACTGCTGCGGGCCAAGCTGGCTGGCGTGGCCCCCTGCTTGTTGGGAAGGGCCAGAGCGTCTCTGGCCCCAGGCTGCTGTAGGAGGAAGCTGGCCACTCGGGAGAGCCCTCGGCGGGCGGCGAAATGCAGGAGGGTCTCCTGAGGCACTGAGGCTAGAGTGAGTAAGGTTAGCACAGTCAGAAGGAGGATATACACGCTGCTTCCATATACTTGTTATTGCAGGTAAAAAAAAATCCTCAATGGATTTAGGTGAACTGGGAACACAGGGTCCATACATAACAATGCCTTATAGATTTATGCTTTCAACAACTTCAATAACTCACATTCAAACTATTTATTTATTATCAAATGATTTACATTTGAGTGGAATTGCACATGTGATCTGATCTAGTGTACCCCTGCTTGAACTGAAATGCACGTCGGTCCTCTAAATGGTTGCCCTGGTTGAGTGATCAAGTGATTTGCGATCATTGTCTGTCAGCATAAAGAGCAGGACCGCATGGCATGACGGACAGTATAACAGCCTGTAACTCCTCATTCTCCATCTTCAAATGAAGAAGCCTGAAAATGTTTTACTAAATTATGACTGGTGCTGGCTTGACATTGCACTGAGCAGAAGTCACACCAGGTCTCTCAAACACACACACACACACACACACACACACACACACACACACTCACAGAATAAAGGGCCCTCTTTCTCTTTCGTATGCGCACACACTCACTGCTCAGACACGTCAACCAAATATTCACACATACAGTACATGTACACAAGGGACATAAAAAAAACAATAAAAAAAACTCTGCCTTCAGAAGAGGTTGCACATTTCCTGGACTGCTGCTGAACAAGTCCTGAACTACGGGAAATCGTCTTGAAGTTTACAGGACTGTCCTTCAGGAGGAAATGGCTCCACTTTGTTAATAATTGAAGGCAGAAGAAACCTGCCCTGCAGTCTTTGGCACCATTTCATGTAGTTTCTGTTGTTTTATCTACCCATATACACAGTGCATTGTTTTATCTACCCATATACACAGTGCATTGTTTTATCTACCCATATACACAGTGCATTGTTCTTGTTATATGACTGCAAACAGTATTAGTCATATTAGATGCGTCAGTCATTATTTTCATAATTAAGTAACAATTTAAATGCCCAGTGTTTCCAAGTTGTAAATATGTACAGAAATGAAAGTAAATCCTAATGATCACTGCTTAAGGAACTGCAAGGTTACCTCTTTTCAGATTAGTAGGATTAACAAAAAGATTATACTAATCAATAATCACTTTTCGGTTTTCAAGATCAAAGACAACATCTCCCGTGGCTATAAAACAGTCAGATATACAGACATGGATGTATAATGGTGCTTAGCAAAGAAACACTCCAAAGTCTATTTCAATAACCTTTTTGAGGTTCTATTCTATTTGACAATTACAACTAATAATGTCAAAAAAATTTAACTCAGAATAAGCTTTACTACAGAAAAGTTGGTCTAATTGCAGAGAGATATAATAAGCCAGTAATGTTTATCTTATAACGGCATACATTCTGTTCAGACTGTTTCATGCTAACAAACTGGGAATGTAAAATGGAAGAGAAAAAAATCCAGAGACACAAAAGAATTCAAATAAAGGAGCCGTGGATAAACTCCTCAGTGTGTCTGCTGCCACTTGAGAGTGTTCAGTAGAATCCTGTGGGCTGCCACTGGCTAAATTAACCATTCAAAGGAAATGTAATGTTTTCTTTGTTATCTCATATGCCTTTTGTTCTCATATTTGCATAATAATAGCAATTCAGATCATAGAGTGAAAGCTCTTCCTGTACAACTAAGGTACATGAATAGCTTATATCCTGAGTCCCAGACGCCCTCTATAGGTTTAGGAAGGTAAAATTAGAAATTCTACACGAGGGAAAATTTCAGAGTGCTGGCAAAGAAACAGTTACCCTAAAGCTGTAAAAAAAATTTTACTAAACCTTTTATTGGCTTATTAATGCTTATTAATGCTATACCTGTGACAGTCCCAGAGCCCTGTCTGCACTCATCCTATTCAAATGAAAAACAACTGACTGGAAGGATGAGGGCAGATCGATGCTTCTTACCACCGCTGGTCCCCACCACAGTCCATCCAGGAGGCAGGGTTAGGTGTGCGAGGGCGAGAGCCAGGTTTCGGTCCATCCTCTCGCACTCCCGCAGGGGGATCTGGTGCTCGTCCAGCAGCAGGGCTCCCTCTAGCGCATCTGTGCTGCCCACGGTGCCCACCAGGAACCGGGCCATGTCGAAGGCCAGGTCCTGTTCGAAGCGCATGTGCTCCGAGGTGGGGTGGTGCACGAGGCCGTGCGGGTCTGCCCAGCACAGCGAGACCGCAACTGTCTCACAGCGGTCGTGAGCTAGCGAGGGGGAGGGAGAGAAACACAGAGCTCATGAATCATCACATTGCTTCCAACCCCCTCAAAAAATGAATATGCATGCATGCTATGCAAACTACTAAATATAAAGTGTATATATTTACTACACAGTATACATTGTACTGAAAGTGTGATATTTTGCTTTAATAGTAAAATGCTTCCATAATCACTGCAGCGGAAAATTTACAGTAAATAATTATTTTTGACACCATTCTAAATTGGATCTGCATAATGCTATAGTGTGATTATGGTATTACTATATTATGGTGTTACTATAGTGTGATTATGGTATTACTATATTATGGTATTACTATATTGTGATTATGGTATTACTATATTATGGTGTTACTATAGTGTGATTATGGTATTACTATATTATGGTGTTACTATAGTGTGTTTATAGTGGTGTTACTACTGGGAAAAGACACTCCAGTATGTTCAATCACATGCTGTAAATGGCACATTCTGTCATTCTTTACTGACCTCAAAATACAGGCCCCGCCCACCAACAGAGAAAATAAACCTGGATTCATAACTCTTCTGCATACCTGTCAAGTTCTTCCTACTGCACCCATTTGTGCTCAGCCTAGGCTGGTATTAGAGCCCTGACCTGCAGTAAATCACCAACTGAAGGCCAGAGAGACCAGCTTCTACATCAGTGCTTTCTGGTCTGGTGGAGAGACTGTACCCAGAACAGAGCGGATGGGAGTTTTGAGGGACGCGCCCTCGAGCTTCACTGAGGTTCTCTGAGATTCTCGCATCACTGCTGGCAAATAACGATCTGCTGTACGGTCCAGCGGCACAAGTACGGATATGCTAGGGCAGACTCGGGAGAGAGGTCTCCGGAGGCTCCCCGGGCACCACCCCCTCTACTTAATAAGATCTTCAAACATATAGTGCTAATAGCTCTGGGCACTGACTCCTGTTGCCTGGCTTGGGCACACGGATGAGCTGGAAGAAACAGCCTGGCATAACAGATGACGCTGACCAACCTCTGGGTCAGGTGAAGGCCATTACGTGTGGTGGGCAATGACCAGGGACGTGGGAGCGAAAGGTCTAGGATTGAGTTATCTAAGACAAACAAAAGCATTTGAAACAACTTTGAGTTAGAAGCAGGGTTGCTGGTTGAATATGCTGGAGCAAATGACCCTTCTCTGTCCAAGTATGTAAATAGACAAAGATTCCCCTGGACACGCAGTCCAGGGTAAATCACTCGCTATGCAGTTAAACATTCACCAGACAGACTCATATTGTCCACACTGAGCAGAACATTCCTCAGGTTTCCCCACAAAAAACGATCAAAAAAACATCCCTTTTTAAATCAATCTCAAATTGACACTGAGGGAGAGGTGAGTAGGGCTTAGGCTACAGGACAAGGGACATCTGAAAAGAAACGTCAGAAAAAGAAAAACAAAAAGCAGAGACACAATTCGGCGGGTTGCTATGGGAACAGGTGTACCTGGACACACCAGCTGCAGGGTGTCCTGGCTGAGCCTAAGGGTGGTGCAGACGTGCCTCTGTGTGGATCCGGTGAGCACCAGGAACAGCTCCACCTCCTGGCCCTCAACCACGCACTCGCGAAGCTCTTCATCGCCGAGCTGGACGGTTAGCACGCAACTGCCCTGCAGCACCAGACAGAGCGGAAGGGTTTACAGCGCATTCTCTCAGCCGTGGCCAACCGCAGCGTTATAGTGGATGATGACACTCAATTAAACATCACAGCTTTGGTGAAACCGATTGTGAATTAAGGCAGGGTTTGACATCAGGTTTGTATTTTAATGTCAGCACATATGCAAAAGAGTTCCTCCGAGACATGTTGTTCCTGAGATAAGACATGAATTGCAAATGATGTAATTTGAGAAAGGACCACTCCGTCTTTCCAAACAGCTACATCATAGGTATTCACCTCTAAGAAAAGAAAACATAATTTATAAATTAATTGAAACTAGTATTCTAATTAGTATTCACATGATCTATAAGGCAATGCACACTTTTCATAGCAAATACAGTACATGTCCATGTGTTAATTTCTTACAAAATAATGCATGTATTTATTTACCCTTTTTTGGGGGGGTGGGGGGGGGGGGGTTAAATCCACTGTCAGGACTTGCC
>JAOXYF010000001.1:4816932-4835298 GCA_028565775.1 Sternarchorhynchus goeldii | reverse complement strand
CATAAGCACACTTAACAGACACAGGGCATAAGCACACTTAACAGACACAGGGCATAAGCACACTTAACAGACACAGGGCATAAGCACACTTAACAGACACAGGTGTCCCCTGGTAATGTCCAATAGCACTAGTGCGTCTGGTGGAGGTGCAATCTGTTAAATGACCTACGTAGGAAAGGTTACATAACACATAAATAATCTGTTGGTTGCTGTTCTTCAGTAATGATTACATTTAGTACTGTATGAAACAATGAACGCTGCAGGTAACAGTTAAAGGACAAAGACGTGTGGTGCTAAATTGCTTCTAATTCCTGGCAAAAATCACAATATGATATTTAATCAGCTTTATAAGAAGTTAAACATGAATATAAAAGATTTTGGTAATCCTAATGACCCTATCCTATGAAAATTAACCTTACATCCTAGTTAATGCAGTGCATATTTATCCCATGTTAGGCAGTTAATAAACATACTCAGCAAGCGTCCTGCCTCTGGAGTGTGGAGGCTCTGCAGATCTCTTAAGCTCAATAGCAAAAGTCCAGGGTTAAAAATAAGGTGAGGGTGGAACTCCCAAGGGAGCCACATTAGACATGGTTGAGTGAATTTGTGTGCTTGTGTGCGTGTGTGTGTGTGTGTGTAAGAGAGAGACGGGGGGGGAAGGAAAATGGTCAGATCCCAATGAGGCTTGGAGCTTGATGTTTAACCAAAGGGTTTGTTTAACACCCCCTTCCACCAGCGCGTGGCCTCTCACAACAGGAACAAAGACAGTTCACTAAAAGGCCAGATAAAGCACATCTTCAAAGACGAAAAAAATCCATAAACTGTGAAAAACAAGTTCCAAAAATGCAAAAGTATAAATTAACATTTACTTTAACTATATTAATATTTACTCTCTATACTGAAGCACCACCATCCCATCGTGGTTTTCCAGGTGAAGTATCAATGTGTGCAGTTTGGTTTCTTGTTTTAAATGCAGCAGGTCAGAACTTTCCCAGACTGCACACCACAAACCCTGCTTCATCACATGATCTGACATTACCATACCAGGACTCCACAATGACCTAAAGGCCACGGTGCAAATCAGGTTTCTGAAGCAGTTTAAAGGGTAATGTGCCCAATTAACGAGGGTGGAGCCACAAAATTCTGTTTGTGACGCACAACTAAAAGAAAGAACAAAATAATTAAAATAAATAAATAAATAAAACACTCATGGCAAAAGTGGTAAAATAGCAAACCTGCAGCCCCGTAGGTTTACATTTTCTCACTGCTTGTTACTTGAAAGTCACTTGCAGTGTAACCCAATAGCTGTGGGGTTCAGATGGCAAATCAGGCGGAGCGTTAAGGGCGGGCCCATGGTTGAGCAGCAAGCCTGCTCTACACTCTCTGCTTCCTGCCGAGTCACTCTCTGACCTCCACTTAGCAAACCCTCAAAAAGAGATTTCAGCTTCATGAAGGGGGGCTGGTCACACACTAAGAGAGGATACTGGGAGCTAGAATTTCTCTGTGAGTTTTGCTGTGTGGCATAACAGACTCCTAACTCAAATGAACTTTTACTATATGAAGAAGACTAGACTTTTTGCTGATGATGCTGCATTTTACTAAATAATGTTTACAAGTTGGTTTTAGCTTCTGTATGACTGCATTTTTAAAGAAAGTCAGTATACAAGAGCACAAGAGTCCTGCTAAACAAGAGTCCTGCTAAACAAGAGTCCTGAACTGCTAAACAAGGTTAATACTACATAGTATCTTCTGATTTTGTCTAGACATTTTTTGTTCTTTTTTTCTCTAAATAAGAAAACGCTTCATGGTAATGACTAAGCAGTGAGCCTGAGAGTCAGAGCTGATGACATGTATTTACACACATCAGGGCCATTCATGGGCACCATGTGAAATACATCCATTTTTTATACACCATCAAAACAGTTTTGGCAATGGTTTCCCTGCTCCACATAATTACGACCAGAAAGGCTCCCATACTTAAGAATTTCAATTTTTCTGTTGTTTTTTACTTCGTTGTTTCTCTTATCGGAGGCAACATCTTAAATAACCCTTACCGTGACTCTTGTGCTAAACTCCTGTTAGACCTCATGTATCCAGCACCTCAACATCTGAGAAGGAAAAGCCTAGAAAATCCTCAGAGTGGCAGGTTTTTTTTTTGCGTATTTCTAGAGCATGGTACATTAGGTCATCCCACCGTGATTACTGGAAGCTAAATACGGCTTTGAGCTAGCCGAGAGGCATGAGATAAGCGTGGTGACATCATATGGAAGGGAGGAGCAGGTTCAGGTGTCTGAGCTGGGCTGTGTATTTCAGCCACTGAAGCTACTCCCAGCCCTCTGTGCTTCCAGAGGCCTTCCAAGTTAATGTTTGGCTGTCCATTTCCTCCAGATTAACCCAACTTGCCTTTATTTGTATGTTTGCGAAAGGCACACATGCTTAAAATTTCTTAGAGACTGTTAACCTCATTTTATGGTTTAATGGTTTACAACTTCTGTGGTGTCACTTCTTTCAATGTCACACCCAAGCAAATTGCCAAACACACGTAGCATTGCGGATATCTACAATCTAAATGTGTGTGTAGAAATTCTTGTGACAGCCTGGTAATCTAACAATAAAATACGCTTAATAAAGAGTATTTGAGTCAATAAAACATGTGGGTTTAGCGGGTAATGGTACCAATAATACGTGTAATATGGCAACGATATTCGGTCAATTAAACTACTGGACAGCTTCTCCAGAACAGCACTGCATCGATTTCTATCACGCTTAAAGTAAATTACACTGTTAGACATAAAACGAATTGACCAGTGATTGCGAGTTCAGACCAACAGGGTTGCATCTATTTACCTACATATCTAACTGGTTAACAACACTGGGTTATTGGGTGCTGTTATGCTGCCGAATTATATTTCACTCTAGCGATTCACTGACGTCTCGGTTAGAAACATGGCTATTCTTCGACAGATAAGAGTTAAGAATTTGCTTCTGATGAAATGTGTTCTTCTCATGAAAACATCCGCCACTGAGATGAAATGTAACGGTGACGGATGTGGAACGAATACAAAGAGTACAGTTTAGAGTGTGTGTATATGCCCCGTGTGTGTGTGTGTATATATATAACCCCGTGTGTGTGTGTGTGTGTGTGTGTATGTCCCCGTGTGTGTGTGTGTGTATATATATATAACCCCGTGTGTGTGTGTGTGTATATATAACCCCGTGTGTGTGTCGCTTCCGGCGGCGACTCAACTCCGTGTTTGAATGGGTTTCGTTAGTTCCAGCGAACGCCTTTTTAAACCAAATGGCGACCTGTAAACATTACACACCATCCTCGAACCGATGGTTTTATATAAATAACTCCAGGAAAGATGAAAAACAAATAATAATGAAGGCCCTTAAAATGTTTGCATTTTTTCTTTTTAATTCACAGTCGGAGACGACTGTGTATAATTTTGTGTTTCAATAACAAACCACAGGTAGCATAATTTTCACACAAGTGTCTTTAAATGAAGCCCGCATCACTTACGTTATGTTGAGAAGCGTGTATTGCAGTTTGCCTTTCAGACACATAGGCGCTCCTTCACCATGGCTGTAACGAACTCTCTGAATTTTTGTTCCTAGTCCAGTGTTTCGACTTCTTCTTTTCCACTTTCCTACTGTACTTACACGACAAACGGAATAAATACTGGGTTCCTCTGTGATCTTGTGAGCGCGATTAAAGAGGAGCTTAGATCTTAGTTGCTGTGTGCGTTTCTACTGGCAACACTATGAGGGGGCGGGGTCAAGACTTTCAGAAGTGATGGAAAGATAGGAAGTCAACAGATGTCTTCGCCTAGTCTCGCCTTTAACCCTTTCATGCATTGCGTTTACATCTGTGGACAGTTAATACATGGCAATTTACAACAAATTCGCATATTCCAAACAGACGTGGTCAGTAGGCCTACATCTGGACCACAATTTGATATGATTATCATCGTTGTATCTCGATGCTCCTGCGTACTTCGTTGCTCCTGAGTGAGGCGTTGAGAAGTTCAACGTGGATTTATGAAGTGGTAATCCAGGGGTATCTGTTAAAATTGACTGATTATAGCAATTCTTGCACATTTGTTTATTTGTTTGTTTTGTTTTGGACAATTAATGAATGGTGACAACAAATGTAGATATCTCCATAAAAAGAAGATATTGGGGAATCTTCCATCTGGGTAGAGAAAAACACTGCTTTTGTATCAATAATGCATACACAAAACGGTATAACACCATGCATTCATGTATGTAGGGGCTTTTCAATACTTTGAAAATAATAATTAATCACCTTACACATGTGATGTTTTAGTCAGCTAATTTATTTAAAGAGATGATGTGCATTATTTTGACAGAAGTCTTTCTTGCAAAAATTGGAGATTTTATTTAATAGTTTTACCCCACTGCCCATGGGTTTGCCTGCAGGATTGTAATGTGTTTAGTCCCCAAATTGTGCTTTACATAGGTGATGAGAAAAGCTATAAATGTTGAAAAGCATTTCTTCCAGGTTTTTCCATAGTGAACATACAGAATTCCATAGTGAATTCTGTGAATTCTGTGTCTTGATATCATAGAAAGTTCTTAACTATGTAAACCACTTTGTTTGACTTTTGCTGTTTTAAATGTGCTATACAAATAAACTTTACTTACTTACTAGTGAATCAGCGACTCTGTCTGGATCTTACACTTAACCTACTTGATCAAGTATTTACATTAAGAATATTAACAAACCAAAAGCGACTTGGGTAATTGGGGTTTAATGGTGATCAGACTCAAATAAACCCTTGTTTATTCGCTGTATTCAAGCCACCTGTGTTAAATATGCTTTTAGTATTTCATTATTTTATTGCACACTATGTAGTGTGAGTCAAATAAGCTTTACTAGAAGAAATCCTGTAAGATGTGCTTTATTATTCATGAATTGTTTGCTGAACTAAAACTCAGCCTGTGAGAAAGATAATAAACAGGGAGGAAAATGCTCAACAACGTGGCTATTCCTATTCCTTTAGTAAGACACAAAAATTCTAACCAGTAAGGCAACGAGGTTGTAAGTTCTGTTCATGAAGAATTCTGGGGAAAATCTTCACTGACCATCTTGGTAAAACACTCCCTAAATGTCGTATGATCTTGTAGAGGAGAATGGCTGGGTCACATATGAAAGACATTCACCTTTCCAGCTGAGGAATTCATTGCTTTTTTGTTCTGCTACCCTGAGATGAAGGATATACTGTTGGTGCTTTTTGTTTAATAATTTCTAGTAATATCAAGTTTGGGTAATGAAAGCACTAACTTAGTCTCATACATCTCTGTTCCAGGTTTCTTTGGGTCGGTTCAACTCTGATTCCTAAAGGTTCTGCGCCTTTGGAATAACCTGGACCCCACAAAAGTGCATTTTCTCCTATGCTTTTTTTCACTGTTTCTTTCTCAAGCAGGAGGTTCTGGTTTTAGATATAGAATAAACAGTAGGAGGACGTCGGCTACTCCCAACAGCAGAGCTGCACTCGAACCCATTTTTCGAAGGCCAGGGGAGACAGAACGTGTGGGGAATGTGAACATCTATTCTGCAGAACGCTGCTCCTGCTGCTCCAACAGCAGCAAGATGAGAAACAAGCTCGCCACAAAGAAGTACATTGCCGGCTTTGTCCCGCTACAAAAGCTGTTTTGTAAGTTGGAGGACTTGTCGAAGAAGGAAGTGTCAGTTGTGGGGGTTGGGCCTTCAGGGTTTACTCATCAAAAGCCCCAGTTTATAGAAGCAAAGACCAAAATGCGTTGGAATGACCTCATGGGTAGTTATTACTCACGATTTGCTGTCAGATCATTTACCATCTACACTTAACCTACTTGATCAAGCATTTACATTAAGAATATTAACAAACCAAAAGCGACTTGGGTAATTGGGGTTTAATGGTGATCAGACTCAAATAATCCCTTGTTTATTCGCTGTATTCACGCCACCTGTGTTAAATATGCTTTCATTATTTCATTATTTCATTGCACAATATCAATTAAGCTTTACAAGAATAAATCCAGTAAAATGTGCTTTATTATTCAAGAATTGTTTGTTGAATTAAAACTCAGCCTGTGAGAAAGATAATAAACAGGGATGAAAATGCTCAACAACGTGGTTTGTGGCTTTAGTAAGACACAATAAAATCCAAACTGAGCCACCAAGTTTGTGAAGTTGTGTATTTGTGCTAAAAGGATCTCACTCCCTTTTTACATGTATTTATTTGATTATTCTACACAAGCATCACTAGATGGCGCTATCTATCCAATTTATTGCACAAAGACCAGCAGTTCTTATTACAAATGAGTCTTCTTGTTGGAGCTCATACAGGTTTAGAGATGGTTAGTACTCACAGTAATTTAATATTTTACTCAGTTTTTTTATTCAGTTTTCATTTTACTCATTAATGCTGAGTTGTCTCTTTTTTTAGATTCAGTATCACCTTGTTGTCTTGGTGATCTATAGCCACGTTGTTATTACTCTAGAGCATTAAAGCATCACAGAAAGAAGAAGTGCTTAACAAATTTCTGTTTAAAATGCTAACCAATACTGTTTGAACTAATGAGTTCATTTACATTACAAGTAATTTAATGGTGTCGTGGGTTTTGTCTTGATTATTCCAAATCAGTGTTTTGGGTTTTTGTTGTTGTTGTTATTCATAAGCTGCTAGCATTTATATTTTATTGAAATAATATTAATTAGTAGTTTTGGGCTACCCTGCCCACCCTTGGGTATGAGTTTCCCATTAGCTTCTCTCTGACAGTTTGATATTTATTGCTGAATCACCGTCACAAAGATTCATTTAAAGCTATGAACCAGAATTTTATTGAAGGTGAGGCACTGATTCAATTTATATACAGAGCCCAGAAAACGCTACGAACTAAACAACTATTGGTTTATTTGTAACTGAGAGGCTTTGATTGTACATATTTGGCACAGTAAATATTTAATATCTTTCAGCAGAGATACAGGAGGACTTACATTACATTCAGAGAGGATGAAAATCCATTAGAATCACGTATTGTGGCTTTAGTGTCTGATAGATGTGTTAAATCCAGAGAGGACACAAAGGTGAGCAGGGAATAAAACATGCTCAACCAGTTTCCACTTGGAACTTTGCAGGTCACCTTGTTCAAACATCTCATCCACAGTTTGGTGGGTGATAATGAGGGCTATTCTAATCCTCCACAAGGATTTGACAGTCGATAAGATCATGCCCTCTTCTTCCCTTGTAACACCTCCCACTCCTCACTGCCTGAATTCAGATAAACCCAAGCAGATTACTACCACACACCTTTCCATGTTAATCAGGAAACATGGGAGACTTTGCCTCAGAAGTGCCTTGCTAACAGTGAACCAACCTTGAGGTGAACGGTGACGAGAACAGGGAGCTTGTGTCCAATGAAAAAGCTTCTGCACTTAAGACGGTCAGAGCTCTTGTTTTTTGTTTCTCCCAAGATGAATTCCCACTTTTGGACACATCTGTTTGGTTTATTTTAGTTAGGTTCAAATTTGAAAGAACGAGAGAAATAAAACATACCATTTACCTCTGATAGTTTGTAATGGTACAGTATTTCTGCAGTGTATGAGATGTCTTGAAACCTTTATTATATTTTGTACATCAAATAAAAGAATGTTTATTTATAATAATAGGTATTTGGCTTCTTAATGGAGGTTTCTCCCAGGAATTTACTAAACACTAGGTACGGACTGCATTATCTGTCACTAATGGTCCCAGAGAAACTGGGAAGGTAAAGTATGAAGGTGGAGCCAACAAGGTGCAGAGAATCCAGAGGTCTAAATTTAGCCAATCCTCTTTGTGGTAGAATTATCTGCCTTGTAGATTAAGCAGTTATACCTGGGTACAAGATATTTACTAACTATGACTACATCCCTGAACGTGCCAAACCCCCACACGTTCAGTTCTTTAGTTCGCTACACACATTTAACATGCATTAGCCTCACCTTGTAAAATCCAGTGTTCTTTAAGCTGGAGGACAGACTCTTCTATTTGACCTGGCGGAGAGACGTGTAGGAAGGTCCTGTGTGGACGATCCAGAAGGCCATTGTTTGGATAATAATCCCCTGCTAATGTGCAATGCATGGTCTGGCTTCTGAAATAATCCTTTATGGAATTATTCTTCCATTCACTATTGCTTTTGCATAAAACAGATGAAATTATGCCAAAAGGAATGAACACTATGGTAAGTTTTAAAGTTTTTGTTTGTTTATTATTTAGAAATTACATTGTGGTAAAAATACAGTCAATCTCAAGTTTTCTGTTCTTCAGTAATAAAGACATCCTGAAGCGAGAAAGATTTTAATACTTTTAAGATTTGTACATCAAAAGTCTATCTAATGTCCAAGGTTGTAGCTCTCCACAGCACAAATGTGGTTTTTTTACTCTTATATGCATTATATACATTTGATGCATTATATACATTATACTGTTTGAATATATACATTATATACATTATACTGTTTTACTATGCACATTATAATCTAAGCTAAGCACAGAACCTGTGTACATCTACGATAAAGTATAACACCCAAAACAAACTCTAAAAAAGTCATAGGTTACATCACACAGATGCTGCAAAATGCCCATTTACTGGGCATTCTGGCATTTTGACAGGTGCCACACTGGTACAAGCGTGCCCTGCAGAGCTGCCCTCCACCAGCAATGCCAATAAAAGTCCAGCCCACATAATGTGCTGCTGCATCCATATGAGGGCGTCTCAAATGACAAACCAGGTTTATGTTTTACTAAGCATTTACAAGAGAAAGTCTTTATATTTTACTAAATCTTCATATTTTACTAATCTTTAGATTTTACTAAGCATTTACAAGAGAATGTCTTTACCACTCTGCCAGCTAGCTTTGAACAATTTCAAACTTGTGATCAAAGATAACTGATGATTGGATTTACAATTACATATTTATAATCAATGAATTACATATTTACAATCAATAAATGAGTCATTAATATCAGTCATGGTAAGACATGTGATAGGTGTTGTAATGAATTATACCACAGGAATGTCACATTGCCAGTTAACTACTGATTTTTAAGTGTTATGGGTAAATCATACTTCAGCACCTAATAACCACATCCAGTGCATCCCTGAGTATGTATTAACTGAGGATGACTTTAATGTATAATCTGTCTTCAGATATAAATGTTGCAAGATGTGTAGATTTACTGGTGTATATGGCATTTAGTGGTAATATTAATATGTCAGATCTAATAGTGCATTATCTGAATTATATGACAAACTTATATTTATTTATGTAATTATAGTTATATATCAACTGTCAACATTACTGTTACTTATCACTTCCTGTTTGACTTCTAGATCACATCAGACTTCCTGTTCTTAAAGAAGGATTAAATATTTCATCACAACAAGGTCAGAGGTCAAGGAAGTCAATGGTCTAATGGTAAAAAAAACTCATTTTAAGAAGGAGGAATTTATATGATCTATAAGATCACAAGACAGCAGAAGACCCACGATCGCAATAGTCTCGTCTCTCTGCTCTTCATGGGCAAACGCTAGAGCAACTCTCGTGATTTTCCTTTTGCAATGGATGACGCTTATGAAAACAATGTGCAAGGCAGCTCTACAGAAGCCCTCTCCTATGGAGATGGCATCCAGGACGGCTACGGGACCGACCGCCCTGCCCATGAGGAGGACGCAGCCAGTGACGTGACCGAGGGGCAGGACGAGGACGACCAGACGTACGAGGGCGAGTACCAGGGCGTCCCTCGCCCGGACCAGATCGAGGCAGTACCACGGGCGGCGCGGTGGACGGCCCGGCGCGAGGCCAAGAAGAAGGCCGGGCCGGCGGCCGCAGAACAGGAGCAGACGCTGGGCGACCAGTACGAGAGCATAATGGAGGAGTGCGGCCATGGGCGTTTCCAGTGGACCCTTTTCATGGCGCTGGGCCTCTCCCTCATGGCCGACGGGGTCGAGTGCTTCATGGTGGCCTTCGTACTGCCCAGCGCAGAGAAGGACATGTGTCTGTCCAACGCCAGCAAGGGGCTGCTGGGTAAGTGCAGTGCAGACCAGTCTGATAGCTAGATGAGTCTGAGAGGCAGATTTTTTTCCACCTAATATATTTTGACTTACATTTCAAATGAACGACTTTAACATAAATTAAGACATGGTGACATAATAACCTTGAGCCTTTCATCTTGCACTGTGATTACAGTTGTTTGTTTTAAAGGGATATTTTGGTGGATATTGGGATGTGATCTGGTGTGTAAGAATCATCTTTGAGGGGAGGGACCATGTGATCCTGTGGCTACTGCAGTCTGAACAGACCAAGTTGTACAACTACAGTGTGACGTGAAGGCTGACTACAGAGTGCCAAAACCAGGGAACCAGACGGTCACCTCTCCCTGGGGAAACTGTAATCCAGTAGGAGGTTCACACTATCTTCACACGTGCTCGCTAATCACCTCTCCTTCCCTAATTAGCTGTGTGTGTGTAGTAAAATACTGAGGGGGTGGGGAGATGAGTTACAGAGAGAAAGACAGAGAGAGAGAGATTATTCTAGCAACTGTACTTTGACATCCAGTGCTATTGCAAAGTAAATACCTCATGAAAATACAAGACCAAATTACTTCTGACTTCAAATTCTTAAAGATTAGAATAAAGAAACTTGATGAAGAACTTACTAAAGGTTTGAATTAATAAATATTTCAAACATATTGCCTGTTACTCTGAGTGGAAGTGGAAATGAGCCCTCTAGTGGCAGAAAAAAAGTTCTTCTCTATTCCTAATTCCAGAAGCCTTGCCTGTCCCCAAAGGTGTCAGCGTGAAATTGACGTTCATTTAGAAGGAGGAACAGCTAGGAGTTAGAGTTAGAACCAGGTTCTGCTTTTATAACAGGCTCTGCTTGCCTGTATTTTCAATTATTTTGAATTCATCACACTGTGTTTGTTCTTGCTGAGGCCTGAAATGCAAGCTGCATTTCACAACTAATTTTGGATTAAACTTGAATAGCATCAAGTAAACAACTTTAAGTATATTTGCTTTTACTAATAATGTTTAGTGTGCTATATTCTAAATAAAGCCTGAATGTGAGAATAGTTTACTGTAAACAAATTTTACAAAATGCTTTTATTATGATATCATAGGTAAACTATATTTTAACATTCATAAAATGTTTTATTGTTGTATATTATATGCAGATTTGGCTGAAGGTATCATTTGCATATCTTGATTTGAACTGTTATGGAATTATTATAAGTATTTTGATTTGCTGTCAGTTTGTGCATTTCATTTGATAATCACTGTGTTTCCATGTTATTTTATTTGTGTAATTCATACTGGTAAAGAAGTCATGATGCAATTGTTGCTTGACTGTGACGCCTGTGTGTGAGTGTCTGTGTGGTTGTGTGTGTTTGTGCGCATGCATGTGACTGGGTGTGTTTGTATATGTCTGTGTCAGTTTGTGTGTGTGGGTATGTGTGTGTACACACACAGGTCTGATCGTGTATATATATATATATATATGTGTGTGTGTGTGTGTGTGTGTGTGTGTACACAGGTCTGATTGTATATATGTGTGTGTGTGTGTGTGTGTGTGTGTGTGTGTGTGTGTACACAGGTCTGATTGTGTATATGGGGATGATGTTGGGTGCAGTAGTGTGGGGAGCTCTAGCTGATAAACTGGGTCGTCGTCGGTGTCTCCTCTATGCACTGGCCATCAACTGCACATTCTCCTTCCTGTCTGCCTTGGCCCAGAGCTATGGCTTTTTCCTCTTCTGTAGGCTCTGTTCTGGGGTCGGGTAAGACTCATGCTCCTTTAATAATGCCATGAATTCAGACTTCTATATCGGTGTTGAACAATATTAAGTTCATTCCATACACATTCCCATGTCACTACAAATGTTTTGATACTGATCACCACAATGTGTTGATATTTCTACTTGATACTTCAAGAGTGACGTCACACTTTCCATTGTCCTTTGTCAAAGTTTATATGTTCTTTATATATTTTATACCAGGATTTTCAAAAGGTTATGAATCTTTGGATACAACACTTGTGTGTATGTGTGTGTGTGTGTGTGTGTGTGTGTGTGTGTGTGTGTGCATGCTGCGTGTCTGTCGAACGGCAAAACACTCCGGTCGTTGTTTTCATGTTTGTTTTCTCTACAGAATAGGAGGCTCCATTCCCATCGTCTACACGTACTATGCTGAGTTCCTCCAGGTGGATCAGAGGGGTGAGCACCTGAGCTGGCTGGGTCTGTTCTGGATGGTAGGAGGCCTGTACGCCTCCTTCACCGGTTGGGGAATCATCCCTCATTATGGTAATAACAGTAATAATGATCTGCCTAATTACACTAATAATAACTATGATGATGAGGACTATAATTATGCGATAATTACGAATAATAAGCAAAGGCAAAGACTGGAAGAAACCATTTGTTGGGGAGGGGGGTGTCATGTGATAGGAAACTCTGAGCAATAAAGGACTTTTAAAAAAACAATGCTAGAGTTTTAAATGATCATATACTCCACCAGGGGTCCATTCCTGAAGAGCAACGCAGGTATTACATCATTAGAGACATTCGATATGTGTCGGGCACCAGGTGACTGGTGTGTGTGTGCTTGCCAGGCTGGGGTCTCAGCATGGGTACAGAGGGCCACTCCCACAGCTGGAGGGTGTTTGTGCTGGTTTGCTTTCTGCCGTCCGCGGCCGCTCTGCTCGGCCTCTCCTTCATGCCTGAGAGCCCCCGCTTCCTCCTGGAGGTTAGAGCCCATCATGGATGCTGGTGGCCAAAATTCACATTCTCACATTTTCAGGAATTCATAACTGAAATAGTAATAAGGAATCCTTGCAGTGTACACATATTTTTGAAAACTTTAGAACCAAATTCTTAAATGAGAATATGTCCCAGCTTCATGTACATTATGTTCACTGATAATTCTACAAATTTAGAATTTTGAAAGGTGCCACACCTGGATTCCCTTCTTTAAACTTTACAGCATATGAAATGATGAAATATGTAAACGTGTAAAATCTCAGCGGGACTTTGCTGACGTACTCGGATGATTTCAGACAGCACGACACGACGAGGCCTGGATGGTTTTACGGCGGGTCCACGACACCAACTGGAGGGCGAAGGGCGAACCGGAGCGAATCTTTCAGGTACGGAACTACGTTCCAAAGCTCTGGATCAGAGGAAAGGGTTACACATTAAGAACCACTGGTTCATGTGTTCACACAGACCTCACCAAATGTTTATTTGTGTTACTGAAAAGGAATCCCAAGGTCAGTTTCTCTTTTGACTTTGGCTATGTCTGTCTAAGTTGTTGTTGTACAAAATGTTTACCACAAGTCTAAGATCGAGAACAGATGTGGGAACCTCTGCCAGAATTTCACTCCCTTTTTGAAAATACTGTACAAACCATTCTAGTCACTATTTTATAGCATTAACATTATTTTGTTATTTTTATTTTGTTCATTTTTATTTGTCTTATACTGTTTTTACTTACAAATACATGATTACTACCCAGATTATAATGTGAGATTTGCATAATACAGTAAGTTTTTTAATCTTTTGCCAGCACTGAAAATTTGTGAAGCGGCTAAACAATAACTTAAAGATGAAGGTTATTTGAATATTTAAAACAGATGAATATGAGTGTTAGCTTTAACTCAAGGTTATTTGCATATGTATATTGGCAAACCTGTCTCCTACTTACCCAGTTATCCAGTTCCATATGGTCTAGTTTCTGATGGTAAGTAAGTAAGGTGTGTTGTCCCTTAGCGCAGGTGTCCCAGATTAAGATTCCCCACACCCAGGAGGACGAGTTCATCGAGATTCAGAGTGACACTGGCACAGCCTTCCAGAGATGCATAGTCAGGCAGATGAACCTGGCCAAGCTGGTATGACACACCCCTGAATCAAAAATGTGTATCTTTAATTACAGACAAGTCCTGATTGGCTGTTTGTGACTTTTTTAAAGGTCATAAAAAATGTGGTGTCGCTTGGATCCCCTGAACTACGGCTCAACAGTTTGTTCATTGCCATTGTTTGGTTTACAATGGCTTTTGGGTAAATAATTTTTTCTCCTACCATTTCTCCTGTCAAGTAAAGATTTGCTTTATAACCCTTTATGTGAGTTTCTATGTCATGCACTTTGAGAGAAGTGGCAGAGTAATAGACAAGCTGTTTCACATCTACAACACATTTATAAATAAAGATTTTAAATAATAACAAATATATTGACCTCCCTACTCCCCCCCCCTTCAATCTCAGCTATTATGGGCTGTCAGTGTGGTTTCCAGACCAAATCAAATACCTGGAGTATGAAGAGATTGAATCTAATGTGAAGACATTCCACCAGGAGAGGGTCGAACGCTTCCATTTTAACTTCACCTTGCAAAATCAGATTCACAGAGAGGGGAAATACATTCATGACAGGTATCATACGTGTAGCTGGACTTTGTACATGTGTCATACGTGTTCCTTGAGTTTGTACATGTGTCATACGTGTAGCTGGAGATTTTACATGTGTTATTGTTGTTATTACGTTGGGACTCATCTGACTCCCAAAAAGGTCCAGCAGTGTTTCAGAAAGTGTCTGATTGGAGCAGGACTAGACCTAGCAACAGATGGAGCAGGACTAAACCTAGCAACAGATGGAGCAGGACTAGACCTAGCAACAGATGGAGCAGGACTAGACCTAGCAACAGATGGAGCAGGACTAGACCTAGCAACAGATGGACTCTAGACTCTAACTGTGCATATAACCACATAACCATATGACCAGACTCTTTCCCACAATCCATTACCTGTAATGGCACCATTTATAAATCTTCAAAATGTTGGCGATATTTTACATATTATACTGATGATGAAATGTGACAATAAATTGGACATGAATTTGAAAACCAAGGGGTGATTTATTGGTTAATCTGTGCTCTGTTTACTGTATTCAGATTTGTCAGCATAGAGATGAGAAATGTGAAGTTTGAAGACTCCCTGTTTGAATATTGTTATTTTGAGGACATCCATTCAGCTGACACATTCTTCAAGAAGTGCACACTGCAAAATACTATATTCTACAACACTGGTATTTAAAACAAAGGAAACACATTGTAACAACTTATGTTCAAGTTAACAAAATATACTTAAAAATTACATTTTAAAATAATATTATTTTTGTTTGTTTTTGTTATTTTCAGATTTATGGCATGATTCAAAGTTCATTGACTGCAAATTTGAAAATGTGACTTTTCACCATCCAAAAAGGGGGTGCCATCTTAAGTTTCAGGAGGAGAATGACATCCTGATCTATATAGTGAGCTTCCTGGGATGCTTGGCTGTGATACCAGGCAACATTATAGCAGGTTTGCTAATGGATAAGACAGGAAGAATCAAAATTATAGGTATGTGTGTAAGTTTTCCGTAATTCAATATACACGACGGAAAAATTAGGTATAGTTCAGCTTTAGGTTTTTTTTAAATTGACCATATTTGTGTGTGTGTATGTGTGTGTGTGTGTGTATGTGTGTGTGTGTGTGTGTTCTCATGCAGGTGTCTCCATGTTGGGGTCTGCTGGCTGCACGTTCTCCCTCTTCCTATGTTTCAGCCAAGGAACTGTAATAAGCTTCGAGTGCCTCTTCTTTACCACGTGTGCATCAGCCTGGAACGGAATTGAAGTCATAACTGTGGAGCTCTACCCAGCCTCAAAAAGGTACAGCTGACTTTACATGCCGTTATGGTTTGTAAGTAAATGGTTTGCACGCCTGAAAGATGTCATTTTTAACAGCATCTTTTTTTAACAGCATTTTTTAAACAGCATTTGGCTTGCTTATAGAACCTCAGTGAACTGTTCAGTATATTTGTTGTGCTGTAGTGATTCCTCTTACATGTGTTCAGATCTGGATACCCTTCAGGACTTTTCCTGAACTCCGAGCGTTTAGGATGTAGTGTTTTTCCTAAACCCTCCCTCTCACCGCAGAGCGACTGCTTTCGGCGTGCTGAACGGTTTGTGCAAGCTGGCAGCAATCATCAGCACCTTCATCTTCTCCAAGTTCGTGGGAGTCACGAAGATCGTTCCCATCCTACTCTCCTGCTCTGCCATGGTGTGTGGTGGACTGCTGTCGTTCCAGCTGCCAGAGACGCGGGAGGTCATTCTCCAGTAGAGACCATCCAAACAAACCAATGACAAAAATCCACCAAACCTCAGAAATGTTAAGGCTTCGTACCACCACTCAGTATGCTAGGCTCTCTCAGACCACGGCTTGTAGGAAAAACTTTGACGAAAGAAGTGGCTTATGATAATAAAGTTTAAATAATGTTTACCTTGATTCCTTTGTTAGTTTAACTAATCAGTTTAAGCTTTGCCAGTCTGTAAAGGTTTAATCATTCTTTTTAAGCCTTGCAACAAACACCCCAAAGGACACATGAGTCTGTGGTTTTACTCTTTGAACTGGTTGTTTAATAGTATCACTTTACAAATAGGATGAAACATTTTGATCAGTATTAATATTGTATTACAGCTGTATTGTATTAAATACTAATACTTATATTTTGTTCTTGTTGGAGTGGCATAATGTCTTTCAAAAATATATTTAGTATTTTTTTTTCTCTTCACTTTTTTTTCTGGTGGATTCTCCGGTGGATCTTAATATAAAAGTTATTTTGCAATACTTTGCTGTGGGTATATATTTTACATGTAAATCTACCAAAAGAATATATTGACTTAAATACTTAGATACTAGATATTTTTTTGCCCTGCACGTTTATAAAGCCCTTAATTGTGCTTCAGTGTGTGTGTTTGAATTATAACCATATTAGTTATTATGTCAGAAGCACAGACTGTGTTTCCAATGTAAAAAACAATTTTATATGTAAAGTTATAATGAATTTTCTCTTTTCCATTTAACATAGCTTACTGGATGCAGTGTAATTTGGGCTCAGTTTTATTAATTAATTTATTTGATTTTTTTGGCAATGTGTGTTATAATATAATTATAGTGGACTTACATTGAATAATAAAGGTCACAGTATGTGCACCTTAATCTCTATTAACTGTTCAGATCCTTACAACAACAAATGGAATCATTACTGTTTTTAGTACAAAGTGCAAAGATGAAGCAAAATGAACATATTCAGATTTTCTGTATGCAAACATTGTATTAATTAATAGTTTAGTTTGTTTTTTGATTGAAGAGATTTTGAGTTCATTGGATCAATAACCTTTACTCTTCATGTTTCATAAATGTTTGTCTACTCATCTACATTTTTGTTTTCTTCTTGGTAAAAATAAAGAGAATACAACAGACAGGTCACGGCAGGTTAATTAAGGGCATTTTTTGACTGAATATAAAAGCTTCATAGTAAGAAAACATTGGAAATTAGAGTGTGTTCAGGTCACCAGTACTGATGAGAGGAGCAGTCATTGCTACTGTGGGAGAGAGTGAGACAAGAGAGGCAGTTGTACAAACACAGCAGTGCCTGAGTGTGAACTAGTCACACATCGAGCTCTGGCACTTCCACTGAGGGAAGGTGTGAACGCAAAGCCGAACTGCCCTTCAGCTTGTGCTGTGTTTTATCTCTAAACATATCTACAGGATTCTTTTTATACCTGAAGTCTGTTTTTTTCTCCGTGTTTACCTATTACAGAGGAGTTTGAAGAATATATAACATTTCTTTGTTTAAGAAACAAAATCCACCCATTTATTCAGACTGTGGAATAAACACCAAATGAGAAGATTCTGAACGTCTTCCATCTGAGAAGACTATTATTAACCCAAAAAGAGTAGAATTTTAAATGAATGGATTTTTATAATAAAGCAAGTTATTACAAAAACTTCATGGTGGGCAGGAATTGCAATGATGCAATGAAACACGCTCAACGAGACCTCAAACTCGACAGGTTTTTGTGTTTCTCACGGCAGGTGTGAAAATCTGCACACACACCGCCCTTCCCACAGGAGCTCTGGTCACAGCACGAACTCACGAAGGTTCACCAGGGGTCAACATACAGAGCACAGAGAGACACAGCCGAAGCTGACCCAGGACAAACTAGAACATCATAGCATATAGTATGACACTGACCCAGGTAAAGATTATGGTTTTGGTGTCAAACACGTTATGTCTGAGACACATAACAGTGTTGCATTCATATAAAACACCAGAAAAAAAATTGCATTACATGGCAATAAAAGTATTATATAGATCTGGGTACGTAGTCACAGTAACACTGACAAGTTAGTGAAAATAGAGGCCTGATTCTAGTTTTTGTACTAGAGAACCTGGATCTGAGGAAAACTCTCCCCTTCACCCCCTCGCCCCCACAACCCCTCGCCCCCTC
>JAOXYF010000001.1:4776498-4815582 GCA_028565775.1 Sternarchorhynchus goeldii | reverse complement strand
ATACAGAATATATATTAGATTAAAGACTGCAGACTCTGGTATGAAAGTATGAAAGCATGAAAAGTATAAAAGTACAAAAGCTAAAATAAGCTGTTAGAAATTATGCATGAATACAAGTTTGAATTGTATGTTTTATATATATAAACATCAAAAAACTAGTTCTTTATATGCATATCAAATAGCACAAGCACATATTTCATGTTTTTAGATATCACATAAAAATCCAGCTGTACAGGATTATCATGATACATGATAACAAAACATGATCTAATAGTGTTCAAATACAATTCAAACAACTGCTGAAGGAACCTGCGCAAAGCGTGTATAGAGCATGTACAGAGCATGAATAGAGCATGCACAGAGCGTGTATAGAGCATGCACAGAGCGTATACAAACTGTGGTCTAATGTCCAGCAGAAAAGGCCAGCCACCGCATGCTGTTACCTCACTGACAGGCGCAGTAGATGGAGCTGAACATTAAATGAATCTCACTTCAGCAAAATCTGACAGCCTCTTCTCTCCCAGCTTCCGTGCTAGGCACTGCCTGACTCACAGATTTCGAGAGGCAATGATCACCAGTCAGTAGAAATGTCACACCTAAAGTGTAATGCACTAATGGAGGTTATTAAGCATAATCAAACATCATTAAGATCAACTACGCTGCTTAGCCTTTGAAATACAACCTCATACAGTGAAAACACTAAGGTTTTTTTTTATAATGAAATGTATTTAGTTTATCTATTTTATAACTGTATTTTAAAATTTGTAACTAAGAAGAAGAAAGATAGAGAAACAGAGAAAGATTTCTCTGATAGGTAATGATATTTGTGTGATTCTAAACACAATATATAAAATATATTATATTAGGTGATTAAAAACACAATGACATTAACATGCTCGATAAATGCTCTAGTAAAACAGTAGAACTATGCTGAGTTGTTCTTTGAGAAGGAGTCAAAATTCACACCTCTGCTTCTGTGGCTGTTCTGGGCCTTTCCCAGACAGAGGCCTGGAGTCTAGCTGCAGTTCGCCTGCAGAGGCGTCAGTTCACACCTCCCAGTCCTGCATAAAAGCCCCTGGCCTTCTACCACAGCCTTCATTCTCCATCCACTCCCCCAGCATGGATACCTGCAGTCTAACCCTCACAGCTCAGGGCCAGTGGAGCAGCCCGAGCTCAGATTCAGAGTTCTACGGCGTGTCGTCTCCAGAGACCATCTCCCCAGCTCCTTCAACGGACTTCAGCTCCTCCCCGTCTTTCCTTCCGGGCCCGGCTTGCCTCCGGGCCCAGCGGGTCAGCTCCAGGACCGGCTCCAGGAGTTCCGCCAGACCCGCCAAGAGGAGCCAAAGAGCCCGGGCGAAGAACCCGAGCGAACAGCGTCAGAGCGCCAGCGAGAAAGAGAAGCTGAGAATGAGGGACCTGACCAAAGCTCTGCACCACCTCCGAACCTACCTGCCTCCATCGGTGGCCCCCGCCGGCCAGACCCTGACCAAGATCGAGACCCTGCGCCTCACCATCCGCTACATCTCCCACCTGTCCGCCCAGCTCGGTCTTGGCGAGGAATATCTGCCTCAGAGGCAGCAGGCCAACAGCGCCGAAGCCTGGCATGGCCCTACAGACATTCTGGGCTACTTCCATTGCAGGTCCACTACCAGGCCTTGGGCCCCAGGGCAAGGACAGGGCGACGGCGTCGAGCCGCCTCCGATCAGGAACGACGGGCACTGCGGACTACAGCAGTCTGGCACCTGTCAGTACCGTGGTCAGCACCCAGAGCCAATAACGGATGAGATTTACAGCGCTGATATAAGCTCCTTACAGCCATCTCAGTGTACCCAGCTAACACAGTCCTGTCAGGTATGTATGCAAACAACATCCAGAAAAAAAGAAAGAACATGAACAGTATGAAGTGACAGCTTGTTTTTTTGTTATATATAGGGAATCAATGTTTTGCTGAAAGTACTCAACAGAACATTAGTGTATATTTTGTTTAGCAGTGTCCATAATACTGACTCGGTTCTCTGTTTCAGGTTTATGGATATCAGTTTGTTCCACACGTTTTTTGGAGCTGAGAACATCACTGTGTACGACCATTGGCTAAATAAATGGATTCTTACATATAGAGCGACCAAATGGATAAAAAATTAATGTAAACATAATTTTAGATTTAGATTGTAGCTTTATTTTAATATACTAATTTATATAATTGTATATGTTATCAATGTCTGTTCTGTAAATACAAAAACTATTTAATATGTATTTATGTATAATAAAGCATGTATTTTGAATAAACAAACTTTTGTTTTAAATATTATTTATATATATATATATATATATATGTGACAAACAAAATCTGTATAAATTCAATTGTTACATAGAAAATCAGTATAAACAACAAAACGTGAAGGTTGCAATGTTTACGTTTTTAGTTTTTCCAACGCTTGAACGAGCAAGAAAAAAAACTTGATATGACCACAGGGTGGCGCCAATACCTTGCTTTAGCATTACTGTTTTCTCTCTTTTTTTCTCACGTCTGATACAGTTGTGAGTGTGGTACATGTAACTAAAGACGATTATCTTAACTTCAGCATTCATAAACCAGCAATCCAGTTTATTCATATTCACATATTCGTGAATGCAAATGCTCTGACAAGAAAAAACAATTTCCGAATATCCCAACCATTTGGCATAATGTATAAAACTTTAATCAGTGACGGAAATGTTTGCGTCAAAATCCCAGTCATGTGCACCACGTACAAATATGACTAGACAAAATTAGCTGTCAGAAACTTCGCCAAAATTATTCTATAATGTATATTGCATATATCTCATTGTCATGTTTCTAAGCGTTACAGCTCTATTGTAAAACACTTTTTTTAAATCTTCTTTCGCAGGTTTCTTGTACAGGTTTCTAGGTGTTTCCTGTTTCGTTAATAAGACTGTTTACTAAGCCATACTGGACTCGATATTTCTAATCTCGCGCTGTTTATGAAGTTTAGAAACAGGCATTGAGTGGGTACCTTTTTCCACCAAAGTTCAGGATACATTTCAGATGTACACATGGGATCTTTCCATATACTTTGAAATTATTTGTGGAAAAGGATCTTTAATAAGAAAATTCATCGTCGGATAATACTGGAATGTCTTCTTTGACTGTGTTATGTGTGCCTCACTGACTAACAGCTGAATATCTGTGATGTTTTAGGACTAGGACTGAATTCTCCTACACTTGCTCAGCTGACGATTATCCTATGCAGCGTTTTATCCTCACACTACAGATTCCCTGCAGATGCACTTAAAACAGCATAAAATACAGTGACACCCATCACCGCTAAAGTAAACTGATCACTTGTCCAATATATCAGGAACTTCGTGGTGACGGCACAATGCATTACAAAAGACATTAATAGCCTTTTGAGCAAATTAGCTTGCCACAAGGAAGCAGGAAGCTCAAGCCATCTGAGAATTGGGAATCTGGTGTTTGAACAGTTGGTTCCTGCTCTCAGGTGAAAAGAATCCTGGATAATGCTATATCAGTGCAATAGCCTCAGTAACTATAAAAGTGACTGTTAGTGTTCACAGAGAGCGTAAGTGCATTGTTACTCACTATATTACACTATAACTAATAGTATAGTAATGGTAGTGGAGTAATATGGAGTGTTACTGAAATCTGAAACCTGGGGGAAAATATTTTAGTTATTTATCCATAGCTGGATTCTCAGTTCAGTTTCTGATAGCAGAAGGTTTGATCAACTGCTTGTGTAGTGGACAACAGATTCAAATGAGTGCATACTCTCCTTCTGTAAAAAGCTGTGGAACACTAGTGTAAATAGTTGTTGTATTCTGATACAGATCAGTTCTGACCGATCTGTTGTGTGTTGACATTAGTACCAGGCAGACAACAGTTCCTTATCTACATTTATTAAACGCAGAACAATTACTGTAGATACTGGCAGACGAACTGCTAAAACACATTTGTCTGACTCACTTGGGTGAAAGAAATAATACGATTTAGATATTTGGCAGTTCCAGAAGGCAAAAGAAAATGGTATATTTAGAAATTTCCATTTTAAAAAGCAATTGATACACACACTAAGCTCTCAAAAGTGGAATGTGTATTCGGTTATATGCACCGGCAAGAAAGCTTACTGTGACTAATGAGGCTTAATTCCACATGAAGACCTTCTTCCCACTGTGACGTCTAGCATGAACCCAGGCTGCACACACTCCCTTTCTCCTTTGCCACACCAAGCGTGTGCTTAAGCACTTAGAATGCATAGAACACAGTAGTGTGAATTATAGTATTTTAAGTAATTAGGTCCCAAGAATTTGTTTTCCCAGTCAGCCCAGTGCATTTGATGTGCAAAACCTAAACCCCAATCCACACTCGCCTCTTTAATCTTGAGGGGCAAGCACACCTAAAAGATGTGAATATGCGCTTAGTGTGTTAATTAGCTCATAATCACGTGTTAAACAACATTTAAGAAAAGCCACACAGTTGTTGGGATCTAGATGTGAAGCATTCTTTGACTCTATGGCTTAGAGTGTTTGTTAATACAGAATATTATCAGAAAATGCTTCTTATGTAATTTATGTCACTATATATGCATGTTAGGGTAGGGTGGGGTGGAGTGGGGTGGAGTGGATGCTGGGAAATACAGCCAAGGAGATGGGGGGATGGCGGGGGGTGTTGTCTGAGGATCCAGGAGTCAAATGTAGCACTTGTGTTTGTGGGAATCACTCACAGTGCATTTCTCCAGCTCACTGATCTGCATTCACACCACAGCACCTCACAGAAGAGGCTGTGTAAAATTCATGCACATACTATATGTATCATATCATACACCAAACATCTATCTGATAACTATAGGCCGCGCCAGATCATCTACATCTCAGATATATCTCAGATCAGGTAAATAATGTTTTAAAAAAAAATAATAATTTCGCTTCTGAAGCTACCTTATCTTCAAATACAAATATGCTTCCTTATCTTAAAATGTAATATCTGAGATTTAATTTGCATATCTTCCAATCAGATCAAAACATCTTCTCACTGAAAAGACTCAGAACAGGTCTAGTTTTAGTCAGGGTACTCTTACAAAAAAAAACTCGATTGTTTGGGTTCGATGATTCCCATCTTACAGAGTACTTCACGGATGATTTTAGAAATAAATCATTTCTAAAACATTTCATAAGACCGTGTATAAATGTTATGCCGTCAAGCATTTTGCATTCACAGTCATATGATCAGTTAAACAAAACCATTAAACAAAGCTCAAATTTAAACAATGCTTAAATAAATTTTTGTTTAATGTTCACACATTTTAAACATTAAATCTCATATTTATACATACTCAATGTGAAAATACCATTTTTAAGTGTTAGTAAAAGTTTCAGACATTTTCATCATTGTAGTAGTCATGTGGAATCCATTTCTAGGTGTTTCTTCTGGAACTCACACCTCACCCTTGAGCGTGGATGAATTGCTCTTTCCCATGGACCCCCTGCGTGTGGTGTCACCTCGCCTCTCAGTTCCAAGGACAGCTCCTGGAGGTGCCACCTCACACCTCACAGAGGATATATGCTGGAGAAGCTCCCTTCAGCAGCATGCACTCCAACACTCCCAAGATCAACCATGGATGTCTCTGATTCTCTGCTCCAGCTCCAGGCCAGCGATAGCTTTCTGTTTGACTGCGAGAACCTCATGGAGCAAAACTACGCAGATTCCGATGCCGGTTACTACAGCCTTTCTCCAGCCTCTTCCACGGACTCCCATTGCTTCTCACCTCCGACTTTCCACCACGGAAGTGGGCAGGGGAGCGCTCCGGAGAACTCGCCCACCAAGAACGCCTGCAGTCAGGAGGAAAGGAAAGCAGCAAAGCCGCCCAAAAGAACAGGCCGCCCTCGGACCAAGTTCCCCGGCGTGAAGCGCCAGAGCGCCAGCGAGAGGGAGAAGCTGAGAATGAGGGACCTGACCAAAGCTCTGCACCACCTCCGAACCTACCTGCCTCCATCGGTGGCCCCCGTCGGCCAGACCCTGACCAAGATCGAGACCCTGCGCCTCACCATCCGCTACATCTCCCATCTGTCCGCCCGGCTCGGCCTTGGCGAGGAAGAGGCAGCTCAGGGGAATCTCGGGAGAGAGATAACGACTCCCGACACACCAGCCACTTTCCACACACAGAGCTTTGATCAAGCCACTCCACAGACACCGAATTTCTCTGCTCAGGATTTCTTAAATTTGCCGTACTATCAGGTATGAACTCCTTTAAAATGCTTCTGTGCATTTTAAATAAAGTACTGGGCATTGTGTTAAGACATTAACAGTTAATATTGTGGAAGTCATTGTTGTGCAGTATATGTAACAACCCTAATGTTTCAAATCTTTTGCTTTTTTTCAGGAAACAAATAATGGCAGCCTGCCTTCAGCTCTTGATTACTGGTTTCCCTAGCAACAGTACTGTTTCTATGGACAATCCTAAGTGATACAGTGGACAAATAATAGTTGTTTGTGCAAGGTTGATAATACTTTAAGACTGTAAATAATTTGTATTTTAAAAGTGCCTATTTATATTTTTGTATTTCAACAAAGAGATTTATATTTATTGATTGCAATTGTTTCAGAAAATAAAACAATAGAAAGAATATTATCTTTGTTGTTGACTTAATATCAAATTATTTACAATCATCCTGAATATTACATAAATGTTATTCTTAAATTCTTTTTTTAATGCTTTTATTTAGGATATTCTGGCATTTAATTCTGCTTTTATTCCTCATATTCTGACATTCTAAATACACCCTAAAGTATTCAGATAGGTGACAGCTACAATACACTGGGATTAACACTGAAGGAAGATCCCTGCTGAGTTTAAATAAAACAGGCAGCAGAGTCATTCTCACCATGTAGACCCTATAATGCTGCTTGTGAATAAACAAAGGCAGATATTCCTCTCAGGGGGAATTCACCCTCTGAAATGTAAAAGTCTACATTTCCTTACAACCCTGGTCTGCACAAAATGAACAAATGTTATATAGTACACCAGCTTGTGGTTAACGTGTTTAAGGGCTTCAAAATGGTGCACTTAAATTGCGTGAATTTTTTTTAGCAAATTATTTTTGTCAATCCTGCCTGCACTAACAAAAGAGCAACAGCTGCATTCCTATGGTGTGGATAAAGGTGTGGAAGTATGCATGTGTAATTGAAACCATCCCATCTTGAAGGTGACAAGACTGCAGCTGTTCTCAGACACAACAACGGCACATTATTTCCTCTGGTCCATCTGTCCAGCACACCTCGTCTTCCTCCTCTGGGATCCCAGTGGCACCAGAAGTTTTTGCTATTTAACTTGAGGATTTTTTTGGTCAACAAATAAAATTAGTATTGAATAAAACAGATCCAGGTGTCCTTCAAAATCACAAAACAAAAACACTTATCTTAAGTATTTAATTGGGAAAAAGCAGTATGCAATAATATTCTTACAGTGTTCCCTAAAATAAATATAAACTGCAAAATGTAGAAAACTATTACTATAAAAATTCATATTTTTTACAGCACACAGCATTTTAGAGCATCAATTAATTTGAACAGAAATGTAAGTGCAGGGGAACTTTTTATTGAAGAGTTCTGTTACGGGGGCTCAAGGTCAGCTCAATGTTACCATCCATACTTGAGAAAGAGCACAGTGGGTGGGCAACACAGCTGACTTCCTCTCTCCCCTATCGTTTAGAAAGATGTGTTAGGCAGTCTAAGCAGTTAATACTCCCAGTACTCCCAGAACCTGAGAGGAAGAGGAGGTCCAAAAGAGGAAGGTGACAGAGGTTTGTTAGTGGCTGGGTAGCCATTTACCATGATGGTGCTGTTTTACACTCGGGCCGAAAAAAGGAGGTGGGTGGGTTTGCTCCTCTCCACACCTCCCTAGACTGATTCTCCTGAGAGCCAGTCTTTAATTTGCTCTTTGTTTTCAGCCACCCATTTCATGTTAGCTTTTGTTGTATTAATCATCATGTCCACCACCCAAGCTGTGGATTCCATACCAGCAGAGGCAATTTCATCTCTGAACTGTTGTAGCTGTTGGAAAATGCGTGGAGAGAAACTGACTTTAGCTATTCATAATTGCATTGGTCCTTCAGTACTGTTGCAAATAAATAAAGCAGTTGGGAAAACTCTGTGTCATGAACCTTCAATAACAGGAGAGGAACATGTTATTGGATCTGAAAATGAGAAGGAATCATATATCCTTGTCTCATGTTCATTCTGTTTCAGGCTATCATATCATCTTGCATGCTAATGCTGACTTGTGTTTATGTTTTTCCTACTCGCTTGAATTGCCCAACAACTCCTCTCCTCAGCTACTGGTGTTTTCTTCTCTTCTATCTGCATGTCTGCTGAAAGCCAGTATTAGGCATTCAGCCAAATAAGAATGGCCTAAATGTTGAAGGTCCTTCTTTTAACAAAGTCATTCCTTTATGAATGATCTGGAACTAAGAACTATGTTATCTGTGTCACACATAAGTATGGCCTTTTTAACATACCTGCATCAGCTCAGTTTCTGTGGAGAACTTCCAGGTTACAAGAGGAAAAAGTGATCGAAATGAAAGGAAACCATCATATCTGCAGAACAAAAAACCTAGTTTTTATCAAACATCTTATGTAACATCAAACATAGATATAGAAAGTATAGGCAGATTTTACTTACTCATTGAGTAAGTGATGCCAGTTAGCTTTGATGAAGTTCCAGACTGTGGTCCGTCCAGGTATACTGTTGGCAGCACGTACCAAGATGAAAAGAACATCTTGCTTCCTAATCATGTTTGGATCTAATGTGTAGTCCAGGTACCTTGGATGAAGGAAAATTTGGTTTAGTTTAGTCTCATTAACATTTTTTTAAAGATTGATTTATTAAAAATACAGTTTTGAAAGGATTTGAAAGGTTTTATATTCTCCCATCTTAGAAAATATCATTTCAGTGTCTCATGCTCTAAATGCTGCCTACTGAAAGATGGCACAGCCCAGGTCAGCACATGGGCTCACCTCTCCAGAAGCCATGGCTTTCTGGTGCATGACAAAGCAAACATCAGTTTTTCTGCTTCTGCAGCAATAGTAGAATTCTTGTACATCTTCCAACCGAATTCCCATTCTGCATCAGCTCCAGCGCTGATGGCGTGACAGTACACCGTCGCCTTCAAGTTGGGCTGAATGCTAAGCAAAGGTCCAGCTTGTTAGGATGAAATGTTAGAAAGAAAATGACAAAAGTAACCGAGACCTGAGATGATTTGAATTTACTTTAGACTGGGTTCTTTGGGCCAAACTAAACTGAAATCAGAAATGGACTTACGGGTTTTTGCTTGGATTCTCCATCCACTTGTTATACCACATGCTGGCAAGTTTCACACATCCCTCCACCCCAGTTTTGCATCCAAGAGAAATTGCATTAATCTGGTTGTATCTGTGAAGTCAATGTACTGTGCATTTGCTAATATTTCTTCAAAGCTACTGTACAATTAGATAATATCTATGTACTTAAAACATTGAAGTCATAGAAGTTTTAATATGTAAATATGCAGAAGAACTTTCATCTTTACTGGTCAGTGTGACTTGAGGGAATCTGAGTCCAGTCTGATGTGATTTTCTTGAAGTAAGCAAACAGGGGCTGAACTTTTTGCCGTATGTAGTTCTACAATAATTACAATTAGGTTAGAATTTGATGAATATATGAAATCCCAAACACATTTTGGGAACAAAATTGGGAACTTGTTTTTCAAGAGCAAAACTGAAATTCCATTTTCTTTCACTGTAATTACATTTATCAGTACAAATAAGGCCTGACCTGAAATTCTTTTACCTGCATTGCACCATAGACTTCAGTCTGTTCAAGCATGTCTGAGAAATAATCCAGGTTCCTAATAACAGATGTCCATGGCAGGTACTCCATCTCCTTAGAGAGATACTTGGTGGTACTCAGAGCCACAGTTGTTTTGATGATCTTTGCCCTCAGGAGGATCACCAAAACAGGTATAAATCATTCTGTTCCAGTTGTAATCCCCAATTAGCATAATCCCAGCACATAAAAATGATAAACTATCATAAAAAAATTTAGGTGTGGGAATTGTCACAATTACTCACAATCGTGAAATCATTTTGATTGTTCCAATAGACGAGAGTCAGAGGAGAAAATTTACCTGGCAAGGTTGAAAGCATCATCCACAATTTGAGCCCTGTTGATTACAGGGATGACCTGTATTTAAAGCAACAGAACCTCATGTCTGTTAGTCAGGTAGATTGCAAATGAAGTTCAAAAATGTTTTTTTTTTTGCAAAAGGCCTACTATGAGACATCTAAAGGCTTATGCTTTAAAGCATAAAGCAGTCTTTTTTATTTCTTGTCATATTTGAAGACAAATATGAACAGTCGAAATGTGCTAAGTTTTAACTTATTTCCAAATATACCCAAGCAAATTTCAATAATAGTGTATGAAAATACTAATCTAATGTTTGACTGGTACTATATGATAATTTGAACTGAATATCTGACCATATGATCTGTAGCTAATTGTGAGAGAAGACGCTGCCAGTTTTGGGAGTCGTAGTTAACCCTGTAGAACCCTGAGACGTTCAGGTTGGCCAACACCCATTTGGTATTTGTTTTCATAGGTAAGTGGGTATCTGTGGAGTCAGACATGTCGTTGCTTACTTATACTTAAAACTTTAGGTTACTCCAGACACACACATCACACATGCAACCCACACATATACACAGTCATTACACAGTCATTACACAGTCATTACACAGTCATTCAAGCAAAGTGCTGCAGGAAATGTCCTATTTCTCTGCACTGCAATTTGACTTGATTTGGTCTCTATATCTTTAAATCACAATACATGCCATAATAAATATTCTATCCAGAGTGAGTAACTGCAGTGTACTGTTGTAAAAGATTCAAAATTGTAGCAAATTTACACAATGTACACAATGTTTCCAGAGAGACGCCTTTGAAAGATTTAAATGAAGGATTTGTCATTTTCAGTGGTAAGGCATTTTAATACTAATAGGCATTTTATATATAATACCTGTTTTATTATTTTATATATATAATACCTGTTTTATTAAGCAACCAGAACTGGCCCATGTCAGTACCGTTCTTCATCCATTTGATAGGCACAAACCATTCATACCTGTGGTACCATAAGAAGAAGAGAAAAATTACATTTACTCCTACCTCCTGTATATTCAAGTGTGTGACTCATCCCTGGGTCCAAACTCAACCACACTAAACTTATTGAATAATTTGACTCATGAACATTCTAACAAATACGCAGAAATGAAATATATAAGCAGTGTTAGAACTTTGTTCAAAATTGTTATACTATAATTGAAATAAAAATATCACACAAATCCATTTTCATTGATAATCTCACATTACAAGTGTGTTATAAACATACTCATAAATCGATGGTCTGTTCACTTCTGTGTCAGGGTCCTTCAAGAAATGCTTTTGCGTGATTCTTCCTGTTTGAGTATTAATAGTGACCACTGGGAAACCCATTTGGAGAATCCATCGGTTCATAATTTCCTTTATAGAGGTTGGAAGACTCACCTCTGGATTTAGGTCTACAGCCTTGAGAAAGGAAACACAGCTTTCCAGTTGTTCTTATTAGAGCATATGATTGCATATCATATTCAGGTATCATATCATATTCAGGTATCAGTATTATATATTCACAGTATTCATATTCAGGTATCATATCATATTCAGGTATCAGTATTATATATTCACAGTATTCACCAACAGAATGTAACTCACGTCTTGGATTTTCTCCCACAGGTCTTTGTAGATTGTATTGCCATATGCAAACTGATTCAGATAGGCCTATAAAAACAGTTTCTTAAAATGATTCTCTGTAAAGTTATACATTATTAAACTGTTTCATTTTACCACACATTTAATCTATATGCTGAAGAACAACCTACATTAAGTCCTTTGGTAAAGACAGACTCAGATAAGACCTCTGAGAGCATTCTTAACACTGCAGCCCCCTGTAGAAAGAAAAAAACCCACATTAAATACCTTAAATGCCAGTAAATCTGTTTGCACACTGAGGAAGAAAGCGAATGGGATACCTTCTTGTAGGTGATCGTGTTAAACAATGCATGAATTTGTTCGGGTGTGTTGATCTCATCTTCTGAACAGGACAGTGGGTGAGAGGATGACTGAGCATCAACGGCAAGTGCTGGCTGGATCTCATTCAGTACTATTAGATCTTTCTAGAATAGAAATGCCACTTCAACATTGTTATATCTGATGATTGTGCCATCATTAATGTATAACTATAGCACTTTTTAAGGGTGAAAGTTCATATGGGTTATTGCTAGGGTGATTCCTTACAATGTTCCAGGTGGGTTCAGCTTCGCTGGCCCCAAGGTATGACACGTACGTAGCAAAGCCTTCGTTTAACCACAGATCATTCCACCATTTCATGGTCACAAGGTTCCCGAACCACTAAGACAATTAAAAATGAATCCATAGATCATTTATGAAGCATACATCGTTAGAGGTGGTAATTGGTTTTAGGATGGGTGCTGTGTTCATACCATGTGTGCAAGCTCATGGGAAATTACAGTCACTACTTCTTCTTTGTCTGCAGTGGAGGAAACTTTGGGATCATACAGAAGGGATGTTTCTCTGTAAGTAACAAGACCCCAGTTTTCCATGGCTCCAGCACTAAAGTCAGGCAACACGACCTGGTCTGCAGATCAAAGAGATCAAAGCTCAAAACATTAAATTAGATGGACACCATACAATACTCAAGTGTAATGAGTGTAAAATCCTTTCACTGGAGATTCATGCCTGATTTATGTAGTGGGTAACTAGTGTTGTAGTAGTGCTGAAAGAAATCAAGGACAAGACTAGTAATGTTCAGCCCGTAGTATCCTTGTCCAGATTCAATGGCTTTTCTTCGTGCCCAGATTCTGATCTAAAAAGCGTCATAAAACAATAGTTACATAGTTTCACATCCTGAAAAGATTTAGATTTAATAGCAAATGAAACCATCATTTGACATGTAGAAGCAGAAGGATTCTTAAGAACATTTAATGAGTTTCAAAATCAATGTATTTATGTATACATTTATTGAATTTAAGTGCAGAGTAGACTATTGCAACACAGACCACTATTCCAAGTTAAAGAATCAAGAGGCAAGCCACAATAAACCAAGGAAAGGTCCAGAGAGAATTTCACAATTCATACCAAAATCTTTTTCCGATGTGGTGCCCTTATGAAAGCAAAGTCGCTGACAACCAAAGCCAACAGATATGTTGACATTTTTTTAGTAGGTTCAAACTTGGTCTGTAAAACTTTTCCATTGTTCAGAGTGATCATTTCTGTGCCTTAAAAAAAAGAACAGATACAAGCGCATTGAAGAATTTTGAAATATATTTGAGTTATACAGCAGAGCAAACATCTAACTGCTCAGGCACCATGATAAGTTAAAGAATCTTAACAGGAACTACAAAATCTAATATGAGGGTCTATACTTCAGTACTTCTGAATTCTATTCTAGAACTCCAGGTTGGTAACTTTGTAACTTTAATTTTTCTGATGCGTAGAAATGTCTTATTTATTTATTTATTTATTTATTTATTTAGGCGGCAAGTCACCTATTTCCATGCCATTAGCAAGTGCTGTTGTCCCAGGTGTGTGAATGAGTGTCATGTGAAAGACAGCCTTCATCGCAGGCTCATCAAAGCACGGGAAAGCTTTCCTGGCATCAGTGGGCTGCATCTGAGTAGTAGCAACAACCCTGGCAACCCAGCAGCAGACATTGACTCAAAAGGACATGTTAAATAGATTATGTACAGTAACTACAGGAGGATATGTTAAATATATTATGTACAGTAACTACAAAAGCCATATAGTTTGCATGTTGTATATTTTTTGTAATAAATTAATTTATTGTATTTATTGTAATGGTGGATAAGAGATACTTTTCTCACCTTCATGTGAAAAACCAAACCATATACAACAAAAACTTAAAGGACAAAACAAATTCTACTCATGTTACTCTATGTAGAGCCAGCAAACCTAAAGAAATGGATTTGGTTCCCACAGAGCAAATACACTTTCTAAAATATATACCATATATTTCTGTTTCATTATATATAATCTATTGCAATATACCTCCTTGGTACTATAAAACACTCAAAGCAAGACTGTTTTCCAAATAACAAAACATCCTACTGAAGTTTGTGATTATCCTTTGTGATTATAGTATTCACTTCTATTAGTGGTTTTAATCACTTATGTTTTTAACCCTAACCCTTACCTTTTCACTCCTTCCTCGTAGTATTCACTTCTATACAATCCTCCAAGGCTGTCAGTCAGTTCCCCCTGGAACTCAGTGTAGAGCCAGTAGGTCTTCCCAACCTGCAGTTTTTTACTGAGCTCAACCACCAAATACTGGGTTTCCACTTGAAGCCAGGTCTTCTTAATCGTTGGGGCCTTTGTGCCATCCAAGCCCATGAGCATCGCATGGTACCCATCTGGCGTCAGTGTAAAATTCAGCTTGTTGGAGTGAATAAGGATCCATCTTGTTTTGATCATACACACAAAGGCAACCCCAGAGTGTCCAGTAAAAATATACAACCCACTGTCGTCCTTTTCAAGCCGAGGCCAGAGAGTCACATTGTAATACTGGGGTGACAAAGTTGGTGGTAGTCTGTATTTTTTCCAAGGTTCCATCTCATCTGTGGGCTTCGTCACAGTTGAGAAAACAATCCAAGCAATGGCTATAGCTGCTGCTCCAGCAACCCCAATGACAACAATGCAACCTTTCCCCATGTCTGCAGGTTAAAATGAAATCTGAGAGGGTTCTTCTAGTGTCTCCAAGAATAAGCGGACAAATAAGGAAGTAATTGGGCATCCATGTTGTCATAAACTTATAAAAAATGCTGACAGAGGTGACAGTTACCAACCAGTTCCACCACCCTTCTCTGATCATCATAAATCAAATCACTCACTTCCTTCCTTTAAAAAAAGTCATCCTGAAGCTGTGCACCAAGGGATATTAATATGTGTCACAACCTGCACGCAACTCAGTAGATCTGCAAACATGCCACATCTTTACTGGAAAGATAATGAAAACAACCACAATAGGTTTACATTAAATAATGTAATGCCCCACCAACAAGGTTTTGATATTCACAGACATCTGGCACTCTGCTTTAACTCTTTCTGAAAAGGTGAACTCAGAACCCTTGATCATGGATACAAAAATACATGAAAAAATAAGATGGTAACTTTTTCCTTTAAAATAATGATATTAATCAATAACAATGACAATTATTTTTAGAAGGACATGAAAAAAAATCTTGTGCCATGTTTGGCAGCCTCTTTGAGTTTTGAGTTAGACATTTGCACAGAACACAGAACAATTTATTTATTTAAAGTTAATCTGATCGCCTTGGTTGCCACAAACCAGCAAGTCTGAGGAGAAACAGGTGTCCTTCACTGGCATAGCATCCTGTCCATCTCACCTGCCTTACATGGGTTTATTGGAGGGGAAAGGTGTGTGAGCAGATGTGGAGGACAGGAAAGGCACAGAATATGGCAAAGAAAGATGGAGTGACATGCCAAGTATTGTAGTGTGGTATGAAGATCTGTGGGTGTGGCCTCCATGTTGTCTGAATAGCCAATTGAATGACAGTTTCAAGTGCGTGTTATTGTACCCACCACATGAAATCTGAGTTGGGAACCATGGAAACACCCCCCTCCCCTCACCCCAACTTCCTTTAACTACTTCTCAGCTATTTTATACAGAGAGGTGTAGACCTGTAAGTGTTGCAAAGAAAGACCACTAGCACTGGCTTCTGCAACATGCATTGTAAGGGTGGCTGATCAGTATATGTACAGTGATGGCTACAAATACATGAGTAGAGTTAGAGTAGAGTTATCTTATTAATTAAGTTAAACCTAAACACTATTTTATTCAACATTAAGAACTATTACTTGAGATTCTCATACCCTTTCAAAAATGGGAATATTTTGGTGGTATCCACTTCAGCCTGTGCTAAAAAAAAAGTCTTACTCATCTTGATGCATCATGAATGACAAAGATGACTTGTCTCTAACAAATGAGGTCATACGCTGTTTAAACATGTTTATTAATAAAACTACAATATTAATGCGAGATCAGGTTTCTGTTGATTTAGTCTCAGCCAGTTTTGTGCAGTGGAAAAGGTGTTATGTCATAGTAAGAGAATCCAGTGTTTACAGAAGAGATCAAATTTTGGGTGGGAACTTCTTCTGACCTGCTGTGAATATGGTCATATTTCCTATATTCATAAAATAAACTCTATGCAAATAATATGATGGCTCAAAAAACTTTCCAAGTTAATTTGGTGCTCCAAGTCTTGAGTGTCGACTGGCTGCATTCGTGTTTGCCCCCTGCTTTTGAACCCAGACCTCCATGGTCCTCTTTATGTTGACTCTGAGGCAAACCACTGCAGAACCTTCTCCTTGTTCTCATCGAGCCATTTGATCTTGGCCGTTGTCCTCTCAATGGCCTGCTGCACAGCCTGCGTGCCCGAGCCAAAACCAACCTCAGCATTGTCCCACTGGAACTGCTTTAACTGCTCAACAAAGCACAAGTGGGATTTGATCATGTGCAGATTCATTTATCAATGAAATTAAACACTTCGAACCGTAACTTAAAAAAAGCAATTTTCCACTTTTACAAAACACCAGAAGTGTTTTATAATTGGATCTTGTTTGGAGAACCAAGATACATGAATATGCTGGGAATATTATATGTAGGTGCACATGTACCTGACTGAGCTCAAATGGTGTGCAGAACCTGGCAGTGAGGCCACTTATTAACCTGGAGAAGCTGAATGATCCAGCTCCATACCTAGTACAAGAAACATTGCAACATGTGATAAATAATGCATGAATAATGCTCTCAGCTTCAGCATAGACAATCCAATAGTTAAAAAACACAACTACAAAAAAAAACATACTGTAATGCTTTATGCGCTCTTACACTTTGAAAAGGTACTCCCATCTTGCTCTGACAAAGTCCCATGCCAGAGGGTGACCAATCACATTGCTGGCAATGTACCCTATTGTGGATGTGGCATCCTGCTTACGAATCTTTTCAGGATCCAGTGTGTATTCAAGGTACCTTCATAAGATGAAAGAATTAGGACATAGGAGAAGTCTTGTTCAAAATACCCGATACAGGAAAAAAAATGCAACGTTTTTCTATAGTTCTGAGAAGAATCTCTCAAGTGGACACAGATCTGGCTTCCCTTTTGAGGCAATAGTTTTTGCATTTATACTTTTCTCAGCTCTGTTAGCGATTGGATTCCAGTTAAATCAGAACAACCAAACAATCATTAAAAAACAGGCTTTTTCCTCTGGGTATATTTAACTCTGTTAGGATTAGCATTAGGGTTCATCTACACCTGTGAGTTCATGTGGACCACTGCACCACTGCTCCTTGCACTTCTTTTATTTGAATGACTCATTTAAATGATTAATTTACTCATAATCTAATGTAGCGTTTACCTGTTGAGTAGCCAGGGCTCTCTGGTACACGCAAGGGCCGCCCTCAGTTTGACGGCCTCGGCTGCGAGTGTAGCCTTCTTGAACATCTGCCAGCCGAAGTCCCATTCCTCAGCCCCTCCTACGGCTATGGCGTTACAGTACACCGTCGACCTCAGGTTCGGATGAATCCTAATGCACATTCCATTAGCTGCATGCATAGTTTTGCACTTCCAAATATCTAGACATTTAATTTCGTGGCTCATACTGTGTTAAGCAAATATGTCACAGATCTCAAGAAGAGAATACTGTTAAATATAACTGCTAACCATTCACTTAAGAATCTATGAACATGTCACTAAAATCATGATTAAATATAATGTATTATATCACATGGCCGATAGGTTCAAGGATCAGAAATCAGTCATCAAATGCTTCCAATTACAAACTTGCAGCTGTGTATCGCATGATACACTGTCCTGAATGATTAAATATCTGCTTACATATTGTGTTCAGGATCCCGCATCCACTGTCTGAACCAGGTTTGGGTGAGTTCTCTGCATTCCTGCACACCTGTGCTGCAGGCTAACGACAGCGCAATGATCTGTGTGAATCTGGGTGTAAGGAGGAAGAAAAGTGCACCAGATGTGTGATTTCACATCTCACAACTGCATACAAGTGAGAGCATAAGAGACATTGTAAAGTGTTGTGAGATAAACACAAGATGCTTACTGGTCGGTATGACCTACAGGAACAGTGGTCCAGTTTACAGTGATGCTCGCAAAATAATCAAACAAAGGTTTCACTTGATTTCTGAGGTAAGCCTAAAAGAAACCGAGAGAGGGAGGGGAAAAAATTAACTGCTGCAGTTTCACCCACTGGACTATTTGAACATCAAGCTGATCTTTATCGTGTTATGGCCATTGAAAATGATCCAACCTGCAATGGTCCATAAACTTCATTGCGATCAAACAGAAGGTATAATGAGCCGAGACATCTGAAGGCAGCCTCCCATGGTATGTACTCTCTCTCCTGTGAGAGGTATTTAGTTGTTCTTAGGGCTAGAGTTATGTTTATAATGGATGCCCTGGGAAAATGTAAAGGGAGTTACATTTGAACGTGTGCATTCAAAGAAAATGAAATTACTATATGTGAAAGACTTTATAGAAAATGTTTATGAATGTGGACTTCACATCTCACGTTGCTAGGTTGAAGGCGTCATCCAGAATTTGTGCTCTGTTGATCACTGGTATTATCTAAGTAAACAAGAGGCCAGAGAGTCATATTGTAATACTGGGGTAACAAAGTTGGTGGTAGTCTGTATTTTTTCTCAAAGTCCCATCTCATCTGTGGGCTTCATCACAGTTTAGAAAACAATCCAAGCAATGGCTATAGCTGCTACTCCAGCAACCCCAATGACAAACCATTCAACCTTCTCCTATGTCTGTAGGTTAAAATCTGAGAGGGTTCTTCTAGTGTCTCCAAGAATAAGTGGACAAATAAGGAAATAATTAGGCATGACGTTTGTCAAACATTTTAAAAATGCTGACAGGGTTTACAGTTACCACCCAGTTTCACCAGACTTCCCTGATCACCAAATCAAATCACTCACTTCCTTCCTCTAAAAAATTAATCCTAAAATTTTTTACCCATTATCAAGCATCAGATGCTTTTCACTCTGTGTTAATCTATTACTGTAGCTGAAGAAGTCTTGCCCCACAGTGGGTTTGTTTTTCAGAATGTTAAGCAATTTTTTTTACTAATTCATCAGTTTTTCACCATGAGTAACAATATAACGTCATATAACGTGACCATGATAGCATTTTGAGGAAATGATACAACAGCATACTCCTTCTTTACCTGATGGTTGGAATTCAGTTGTTTGAGAAGATGTTCCCAGTTCTCGTGGTCATAGTTCACTCTGTAGTATCCAGATACATTTCGATTGGCCAACACCCATTCACCTCGACTGACTTTCATAGGTTTATGCACAACTGGTAGAAACCACAAAAAATGGGACATTTGTATCCTGGGTAAAAGGCATATGAATATAAGCAATGTCAGAGAGTAGTAGGGGCTGAAACTCTCCTGTACTGAACTCCTGTGATCGCTGACACTGCACTGTACAATGAAGAGTGCTGTGTTCACAACAGCTAGGCCCACCTAAGTGTGCTGTGTTCACAAAAGGCAGGTCTACCAAAGTGTTGTGTAGTTGTGCCTGAACAATCTGAGGTACCTGCTTTCTGAAGAAGCCAGAACTGATCCTGTTCTCGGCCACTCTTCATCCATTTGATTGGTATAAACCACTCATAACTTAAAAAAGGTTGAAAGACATTCATGTAATTTTGTCTCACACCAGATTATCAGATAGTGGGGAAGAAAAAGATGTTTTAGCACCATACTTGAATTCAGATGGTCTTTCCACCACAGAATTTGGCTCCAACAGGAAGTGCTTCTGGCTCACATTTCCTGTTCGGGTGTCAATGGTGACCAACGGAAACCCCATCTGAAGAATCCAGCGGTTCATGATGTCATGGACACTGTGTGGTAGCTTCAGCTGTGGAGCTTTATCAGCTGCCTGGGAAAGAATTGTATTTACTCTCCTACAGTACAGCAAGACTGACCAAAGGAATTACAGCTTTCCATAAACAGTAGTTGGCATACACAAGCCACACAAACCCCAAACTGCCTCAGTGCAGATACTTACACTCTGAAGATGATCCCAAAGATCTGAATACTCTGAGTTGCCAAAAGCAAAATGATTCAGATATGTCTGCAGGAAGAAACATATGAAAAAGAAGCTTTACTTTTCTCTGTCATAAATAAGTATAAAATCCCATCAACTCCTTGTAACTCATTCAAAGTACAACAACAGTAAAGCTTACGCCAAGTCCCTTGGCAAAGACAGGCTCCGTGAGGAATTCGGAGAGCATCCTGAGAACTGCAGCCCCCTGTAATAGCAAGCACATGTGAGGTGCTGAGCCAGACTATCAATCTCTGACTAGACCAGAGTCACCTTGCCTTTTGCTCAAATTATTGCATTCTGGGTAATCCTGGGTAATTTGTAATGGTATATTTGCAACCCAACAAAAACCTTCTTGCTGTACTTGAGGATGAAATAAGGATGAAAATGGATCAATAAGGATGAAAGCTATCTTCAGGATCTGTGAGATTTAATACCTTATATACAGCTTAAATACTGTCCTTTACAATTAACCACTCAGCATTCAAGTAAATGAAATATGGTTCTAAGAACAGACAATCATAATAAACTACTTGACCTTGCTGTAAGATATGGTGTTGAACATTTGGCTAATTTCCTCTGGCTTGTTAACCTCCTCTTCTTTGCAGGACAGTGGATGGGAAGAGACCAGGCTGTCCACAGCAAAAGCTCGGTAAATATCATACAATACGATCTGGTCTTTCTGTGAGAAGACAAGAGAGTTCAGTGCTTTTCGGGAGAAAACCTCACCAAGGGTAAAAAGAAGATTTGTAATACATTTTTTGTTTTGCAACAGCTGGATAGAGATTAGATCATATGAAGATCTCGATTAAGATGCTCTTACAATGTTCCAGGTTGGTGCTGCATAGTCAGCACCAAGGTACTGAACATATGATGCAAATCCTTCGTTCAGCCACAGATCATTCCACCATTTCAGAGTCACAAGGTTCCCAAACCACTGGAAGCAATAAACCATCCTGTTAACATAACATCAAGTCAAAAAATAAAAATAAAACACCTTGGTGACCAGAGTGTAACTTTACCATATGGGCAAGTTCATGAGAAACCACAGATATGACTCTCTGTTTGTTGGCATTGGCAGAGGTTTTGGGATCATACAGAAGGGCTGTTTCCCTGTATGTGATGAGACCCCAGTTCTCCATAGCACCAGCATTAAAGTCAGGCAGTGCAATCTGATCTACAAATGAAAAGCTCACTTCAGGGGAGGAAGAAGAAACTGGAAAACTACAAATCAGTTGTGCTACATATAAAGTGTTCAGTCATTTATTATTCTCATACCTGACTTAGTAAGTGGATACTTAGTTCTGTAATACTTCTCAAAGAACTCCAGTATTGGCTGAGTGATGCTGAGGGCGTAGCTCCCTTGTCCTTCTTCAATGGCTTTTTTCCGTGCCCATATGCGAACCTTCCAGAACAGGACAAAAATTTTAAGCATGTTGGGATAGAACTACCGACAGAGAGATGTTCCCTACTCATTCATTAAAGAAAAAAATTACCATGACATCCTTGCTGTCATTTTGTTTGCTGATGTATGTGAAGTCACTGACAACAAATGCAACAAGATACGTAGACATCTTCTTTGTGGGATGAAATCTTGTCCTAAAAACCTTAGTTCCATTAATGGTAAGATGTTCTGTACCTGAAAAACACACATGTGAAACCCCATGCTTTCTCACTAACCAAAGGAAGGCCTATTAAGCTCTTTGTAAATGATGCTATTCCTGTGGTTCTCTCACCCATCTCTCTACTGTTCGAGAGTGCAACAGTTCCTGGCTCGTGAATGAGGGTGATATGAAATACAGCCTTCATGGCTGGCTCATCAAAACAAGGAAACGCTTTTCGGGCGTAGGTGGCTTGCATTTGAGTGATGGCAACAACTCTGGTGGGGAGGAAAAACAAGCAAATCAAATGTGAACATTTAAAATCCTGAGGTTTCTTCTGAGACCTTCTGAGGTTTCTTCTGAGACCTTCTGAGGTTTCTTCTGAGACCTTCTGAGGTTTCTTCCTGGTTTAATCTCAGCCAGGGTCCACTTTTTCCCACAGTAGGATGGAGGGATACCCTATAACTGGTAAATAAGCCCCACCAATACTGTAACATGGGAGCTCCTTTAGACCTGATGGGTGGTGATGGTATGAAAAGGCAGCAGAGGCAAGGCGTTTTTTCCCTCTGTTCCTCAGCAACATATCAGCCAGTTGGTTCACCTGTATGGGCCCAAGCACTTTGCTTTCTCCACTGAGTATGTGGAGACACCAGGCAATGGTGTACAACCTGTATTTCACCATACGCACTTCATACATACAGTGAGACCTTTGCTTGCCTCCACCATTCCATGTTGGTGGTTTTCTGATTGCCTACTATATCAGTAATATGTAATAAAAAAATGTAATAAATAAATATTATGGGATTATGTATAAACTTCTTACTTTTTTACACCATCCTCCTCATATTCACTCCTGTAAAAGCCTTCCAGGTCATCAGCAAGTTCTCCTTGGAACTCCACACCAAGCCAGTAGGATTTTCCTGGCTTCAGCATCCCTTTCAGCTGTACAACCAAGTACTGGGTTTCCGCTTGGAACCAAGTCTTCTTTATGGCTGGAGCCACTGCATCATGCATCCCTGACAGCTTCGCGTGGTGGCCGTCGAAGAGCGTCAAGTTCAGTTTGTGGGAGTGAATTAGGATCAGATCGGTTTCCTCTTTACATGTGAAAGCCACTCCAGAGGTGCCAGTGAAGAGATAAATGCCCTGGGCATCCATTGTGAGCCGTGGCCACAGTGTCACGTTGTAATACAGTGGGAATAAAGCACCAGGCAGTCGGTATTTGTCCCAAGGGTCTCTCGATGGACGCACGGCGGGCGTTACCGGCAAGGTCGAGACGTCGACCGACTGGCCCTTGGACTTTTCTTTCGAGTAAACTACTGAGAGGGCAATGATAGTTGAGGCAGCCAGGACAGCCAGCAGCACTGTAGCCATGACCAGCTGCTTGCTGATATAGTAGCCTTTCCCCATGACAGGCATGTGTAGGAGAGTTCAAGAAGAACGTCTTCTTTATACTACAAGGGAAATTCTAACATGACAGAGCTGGAGATATAGTGAAGCAGGTTTCCGCAGTTTTCTTTAACAGTGCTCCATGTCTGAGGAGAAATATTCATGCAATTTTGCATTATACACAACACTGTAGAATAAACATTTGTTTACAAAGCTGTAGTTTGTCTAGTTAGTCCTACATTAAGAAAATGTCAACATCAGAGAAATATGTACAATGTAGTCCATTGTACACTGCATGCTCGATTAGGAAATATGACGTAAGAGTTAGACAAAGCTGTTGTAACCCTAAGACATCATAAACAGTAAGTTATTCTCTTTAAATTACCAGTCAACAAAAGTCAGAAGATGCATTTTTGAGTAACAGCAAGTTATGTAAAACCTCATTAGTCTATTCAACGTTTCAAAAGGTTCTGACGAAATGAGTGATAAACGTACGAATAATGATGATATTCATTTGGAAGAACTTCCTCCTAGCTAATACATTATACTCCCCACTCGCCTCCACTGCTGTCTGGGATAAGTGTTTGCAGCTTAGCCACTTCCCCCATCTTCTCCCTGTTGTCATGACTCCCACACTCCTTTCTTAGATCTGCTTGGCAGGTAGGAGGGGGGGATTCTAGCAGAAACGCAAAACCCCAGCCTAAGTTCTGAATTCCTTTCCCTGTCTACAATTTTCGATTCTGCATATCTCAAGCCAAAATCAATTAACTGAAGGCATGCAAAGTTTCTATTCACCCTTAAATTGCAAGCCCTGCTATGTTTTGCTGAGTCTCACATATTCCAGGGCATCTCATCCAGTGGTTTAAGAAAAGTACTGCCTTCCTGGTGTTAAGACAGCTCACCTCAGTCTGAGGTCTATACATATGTACCACACCATGTTGTTTACCCTTCAGAGAAAGAGGTAACTAACCAGTTTCAAAAGTGTGCAACTGTCAGGCTGTAGTGCGCCAACCCGTCACAAATACGAAATACCAATATGCAACAGAATGACATTTAGTGACGTATACTACAGTACAAATGTACGCTGGAGGTCTTTAAGAAGGAGTTACAGTCCTTTAAAGAGCTGTGGGTCAGTATCAGTAATGTGTCAGTCCTGCTATGCATTTTTTATGCCATGTTTTTGTTTTAGAATCAAACTTAATAAAAATTAAGTGTTATATGTAGTACAGAAAATCCAACCAAATTCAAAGGTCAGTCAGATGGTAGGTAGATTCAAAGGTAGGTCAGATGTCTCCACTGCTTATCCTGGAAGTTTCCAGATGGGACATTTGGACAAAAATGCAACTTGTATGCTGTGGTCTGAAGAAAAAAAATTCTGTTTACATAAAAGGCATTAAAACATAAAATGCATCACACCAAACTAATTCTGCCAAAACACATTTTATTACACTGAGACGTACAATAAATATAACGAAACTAGAAGCCAAAACCAAAACTCTTACTTTTGATCATTTTACAGGACATTTGGATGTTCAGACACCGAAGGTTCTTGTTACACTGCCATCTAACAAAAAGCTTTTGTGATCTTTTAAGCAAACTGGCTAAAACTCTCCCTTCTCTCCCTGAAAACAGCTGTGTTGCTAATTTGGGGTATATGCAAATCTTGTGAGGTGGCTGAATGTAAATAAACAAATATATCAGGGTCATTCAGCAGCTCTACGGTCAGTCCAAAACCATTACAAAAGCATTTCACAGTACATGCCGTCCATCCACCACATGCTAAATCAGTTCTGCTACGGAAAGGCAGAAGGATGAAGGTATTTACAAAAATCTCTTTAAAAAAAAACATTAAATAGCCTTTAGCTTCCATAACAAATCAAGATGAAGATTACATCAACAGTAATAGCTAATAATGGAACATAGGAGATGTGTACATACCAGTTGGTCATGTAGAAAGTGTTCACAAAATAGAGTAAATGAGAAGATGATGTAGGTGATGAAAAAAAAACACACACACACTCCTCCTCTCCCTGTCCCTCAAGTTCCCATCTGGGAGAAGGGGGAGGTGGTAGGTTTTACGCACGCACACAGTCATTTTCCCATCAGTTCCTTTGAAACTGAACTGCAATTTGACTGCGGTTTCTGTGGTAGTTAGGCAGTTGCAGGAAATGGGATTACTGATATAGAAGCAGAGAAGTTTGACATCCTGAGGTCTGAAGTCAACATGGGAAGTAGCAAAAAACCCAAACACAAGGTCACATGTTGCACAATCATTGTTGTTAAACTTGCTGGGTGTCGGAGCCCTAATTTGAGGTTCCTTTGGTAACCCTCTTTTGCCTTGCACTGAAGCAATCGTATCAAATTACGAAGATCTCACTTGATGCATAGCATACAAAAATACATCTCAAAGATAAAAAAGGCCTACAATGTTTTCAAAGCATTGATTTAACTCTTAAGGAACTTGGCCATATTTACAAGGATGTTGTGTATCAAAAAAAAACCAAAAAAAAAACCTAACAATCTATAACTATAGCCGTTACTCACACAAGCCAAAGAAACCTTAAGTGGAACTCAGTAGAGCTTTTCCTGATCAAAAGACAGAGTTCAAAACCTAAAGTTAAAGTTTCAACTGTTATTTTCAAGTAATTGAGATTATCTTAACAGAAAATGTTTTCAGGAATCCCGGCTCAGCTGAACATTTTGAGAGATTATGTTTTATCTTAGTGAGGAAGGACAAATAGATACAAATAAGTGAGCAAGTCCTCCTTTACTAAAAACACTAAACATAAGTAACACTGAAGTGGGATGGAAAAGAGGAGAGAGCAAAAACAGCCCCAATCTTACAGTCTAAACACACACACTCTCAATGAGACACAAACTGCATCATTTCATTAACTTTGATTCAGAACGTAAATCATAAAGATGTCATAAAACATTAAGCCGCTTATACTTCATGTTCTATTTCAAAAGCACTGTACTTTTTCACTACAGTTTCTTTTCTCATGAATTGTACGGTAGGTCATGTAGATTGAGAAATCCGCAGCTTTGTATGACTTGGAAAATCTTGCAAAATGATCAAACGACCTCTTCAAAGAAGAAAAAAAGAGAACCACAGACATTAGTGCATGTTAAGATTCATTAACATCTGTATGAGCCTCTTTTCCTTTGAATTTCTCAGTCATTTCGTCATTTGAAAGTTTCTCCACAAACATCTGCACTGCCCCACGACTGAGCCTGAACTTCAGCAAGTCACTGTGAGGTTTTTGAACAATACTGAATAAAGCACGGAGAGAAAAGCTTCATACAACGCATCCAAGAAAGAAAAAAAAACCAATTTGTATATTTTCCTTCAAACAAACTATAATGATTCTAATCAAGTATACAGACCTGAATGGCTAAATAGAAAGATGCAGGCCTTTATGCGAACATGTACAGGTAGAAATTACTACATTGTGTCATAACTTCATAGGAGTCGAATCCAGCTGAATCTGTATTGAATTTTCCAGGCAAATGCATCCAGGAATGTGTGCCAAGTAAAGATATAACACCACAAGTAAAGATATACCACCACAAGTAAAGATATACCACCACAAGTAAAGATATACCACCACAAGCCATCCTGCCTGAGCTGCTCTAGGGAGCTTCTCTCTTTACAAAAGTCTCATTTTTATCATCCGTCACCGCCGTTTCAAGTGTGGAAGCCATGAAAAGGGGTGCCTGTGTGAAGCACACTGGAAGCATTTTCTAAATTTGGGAAAAACCCTCTCTGAAAGAAACTACAAACTTGGCATAAGCCCCAATTTATAATAATGTTCATTATCTGAAACAGTAAAATGCACATCATGTGATGCACAACGTTCAAACTGTAATGGACAGCTTTTCTTGTTTTGGTATTTATTTTATATCTGAACGTTACCAGTTGTTTAGTGTCTCCCTACAGAACAACGAGCAGCATCTACTCAAACTTTCCGTATTGTTTTTCTGTCTTTCGTTGGAGCGAAACACAGCTGGGCCAACACAACACAGCCCCAAATACATCAAACCACAAATCCACCTCATCTTTCATGAATCTTCTAACTGCAAAAACAGCTGTTCATATTACACAGTAAGCACATAACTTAGTGAGGCAGCCTAAAAGTTGAAAAACAAATGGTGAACATTATTTGTTTCCTTACAAATATTGACTGTACACTCACCTGTTATCTATGCTATTTCACTGAAGACAAGAGTTTGGTCCTGTTCACGTTTCAGGACTGGGGTCGTTTTTCAACTTTGCTATTAATTCTCTGTGCTTCATGTAAACAGATACCTGATGGGCAAGCACCACTACCAATATAACATAATGAGCTTTACACCAATATCATGCAGTTTGGGGGCATCTTTACAGTCTCATTAGACCAGCTTGAGTTTGCAAATCTGCTTCCATGCCGACCGTTTTTGTCCAGCACTTATAATCAATCAGCAAATGAAGGGAAATGAAAGAGATTTACTGCCCACAGGCTTCCCAGTGCAACCTGCAAAGGACAGATATTCCTTTTAAAAGTCACTGGATACCTTTGGAGCAGCTGTGAAAATACTGTAAACGGTTACAACAGAGGGAATTATAATTATTTTTCATAACACTCATCTATAGCTATGAGTAAGTCGTTACCAACATTCAGTTGATGATCCAAGAGTAAAATTAAAGAACTGACAAGTGCATATAAGACGCGTTTTTAAGGGGAGATGTAGAAATGTATTCGATATTGTGAAACTGTCACGATATGGAGTCCGGGAAAGCTGAAATAAAAGAAGCCGGCTCCACCGTGCGTTAAATCAAAAACACGTTTATTTTCGTTTATTTTAGTTTGTAACAGAAGGACGAATCACAAACACGCTGGACACTCACTAACCTCAACGAACCATAGACCGACAAGGACTTAGTAACATGCACACGCTTATATACACACACCCTGACGAGACACAGGTGACACGAGTAATACTAACGATCATTCACGACTAACATCGACAAGCATTCACGAAACCAACAACACACAGACATACCCTCACTCAGACGACACAGACACACACCTCCATACGGACACCACACACCCACACACAAACGAGACAGGGGATGCGGCCAGGGCGCCACCGTGACAGAAACATGTACCAAAAACAAAATGACTTCCTGTTGGTATTGTTCTAGCCAAAATCATGCCAAAATTATATTAAAAATAAAGCCTATGTCACGTTTTAACATCTTCAGGAGAGATATAACTCTGTGGTTGATAGTATAAATTTCAGACTTGTCCTCACACCATACAGTGACACATGAAACTAATTTCATGAGACAGTTAAAGATGATATATTACGAAAAACTCACTTGTTCAGTGCTTGTGTGCATACATTTTTGGTATCTGGAGCACCTACCAAACCACAAACTGTGAAATAAGACAGCCCAGTGAGTCTGTTGTTGACTGCCTAGCTCAGAAAACACGGGTTAAAACAAACCATTCAGATCTGGCTCCCCTTCCTACATCAAATTCATTAGAATTATACCACCCTGAATCTGAGTATCTCCACCCACTTTGCGAACAACCTTTGCGAAGGAGCATCATTTAATTCTTGACGCGCAAGGCCTGCTACCTGGTATCAGAGGTACAAGCTAAGAGTGGGAACCGCTGTGTTGTTTGGCTGCACAAACCAGCATAAATCGGCTTCCAATCCTCAGAGGACATAGGAGCTGAGTGGATGAAATGTATTTTTGATGGCACAGTCCAAGCAACAGTCTGCAAAATCCTGTACATGTGTGTTAACCACTTTGTGTCTGACTGCTTTTCCATCAAAGCGGCAAAGGAAATGAAACTTTTGATAAAAGAGGGATCAACAACTGGCAAAATGGCAAAAATGCAGATGTAAGAAATGTAAGTATATAAAAAAATATTGTGTTTCTTTGGCTCTTTAGCACTAGCTAAAGCTAACAGCTGAGATAGTATATCAAATATAGATTTTATATATTAATTAAATATAGAAAACCAACCTTCAAACATACACTTTCTAAACTGTAGAGGTCGCTGTTATACTGCAGTGATCAGACAGCATGAGAGAGGAACAATATGTTACTGTTCAGCAGATGTTTTACATTTGAAAAATAAATTCATCAAAAGTTCATCATCTTTTCTCCTTGGTTATTAAGTCTACACAAGAGCACAACAAAACTGCTGAACTGAATCATGATATGTGCTACAAGCGCCCCTTGCCTAGCAAGCCTGCCTCACCATTCACTACCTGCTACTTATTAATGCTCTGGGTGCTGACTGGTCTGAAGCACATCACATGGCTCTCTTACCTCAGTGTCTTGGAATGGAAGGGAAATTTCCCCAAGCACAGTCGAACCTCTCAATACTGTAGATACGGCTTTGTAAAACCACTCAGGAACCACGTGCGAAGCTCCTAATGTATTGGAGTGTATCACATACATGATGGACTGAAAATAAAGTTGACGATGTCCAAAACGATGACAGTCGAAGCCCAGGTTTTGCTTGCTTTTGTTGCCATAGCATCTGAACTGCTCCACTGTTTGGGGCACCTACAACTGCAGTCCTACTCCCATGCTCTGGTCCCTGTGCTGTGTTTCTTACCTGCAACCATCTTCAGTGGTTCTTCACTGAGCTAGGTTCTTCATTGAGCTAGGTTCTTCACTGAGCTAGGTTCTTCATTGAATCAGGTGTTGTGCTTCTATGCATGAACCTTAGATCTTTGCGTAGTTGAACCATACATACTGACTTCTACATGCTCCTTTCTCACCAGAGTTTCAGGGCTTCTCCAGTCCATCTCCTTCATCTGGGCCATGCGGTGACAAGCTCTTGAGCACAGCCATTCCAGTGCATTAAAATCTGTGCTGCTTACCCCCTTTATTGTGAACTGCTGTCTACTTAACTGGAGCTCCTGCTCAGAGAGGGCATCACTGAGAAGACTGACGCCTCACCCTGCATTTCTCCAATCACTGTCACTCAAAAGAGCCCAGTGAAGCCGTCATCATGGACAGCTATCAACTGCCACACATGAACGAGTTCCCTTTCACTCCGGAGAGGGGCCACAACATTGTCATCAATCAATCTACAGACATCCATCAATTTCTGCCTTCAGCTTCCCCCGAGAATGACCCAGACACTGAGCCAGACTACAGATCTGAGCCCTGTACCACCTCGCTGCTTCCTCGTTCTGCTTCGGAATGCTGCTGCTCGGATTGACCGGGATGGCCACCCTGTTCCTCAAAAGCTGCTGCTTCCGTCCCATCAGGTGAGGCACACACTGTCTGAATGAGGAGCACACCTTATTGGACCACTGTCACTACACAAAACCATGGGAGCTCTGGCCCATGAAGGTCACCAAGGCACTGGGTGCTCCAAGCAACAGCTGCATGACTTGTTCTGTTGGTCATGGATGAACAAAGTGGTTAAAGACCAGGTCTCTTCCTGTCAGGTGTGTCAGTCATCAGACAAAAGCATAAAAATATTTCATGCTTCTGTGGTGTATATTGTAGCAATACAGTAATGATGTTGTTGAAGAAGACTCCGCTGACACTGTCTTACTTGTACATAAGATGTTCATTACACAGTAGACCAGTATCTTATCAAGCACCCAGGTCTGCCTGAGAGAGGCTTCAGGCCAATATGAAATCCTCTGAAGCCCCCACTAAACCTTCCACAATATATACGTTAGTTGGTGACAACCCAAGTCCCGTACAAGGAAACTCTTTGCCTGTTTAAAATAGGGAACTAAATATAGGAAGTTTGTCTGTCAGCATCTATTGACATATAGGCAAACCAGATCTTCCCTAGATCTCCTTTTTCCCTACTGCAAGCGTCTTCTCTATACTTCTTAGTCTGTTCATCTCAGCAATATCTATATGGAACATATTTAAATGATGTCATATGTAAGCCTAAGTATCACTTTACTTGATGGTCTTAATTCAACTATTTATAATTATATTATATAATTACATTATAATTTTACTACACTTCTCAATATACTACACTTCTCTCAAACCCGTGCCAGTTTCATCCTAGTTGTGGAAAATGCCAACAATGGATGTGGTGAGCACATTCAAGATGGCTAGCTTGGAGCGCTGATACAGTCACACTGTTTTTGTGAAGTTACAAAAGCAGTGTGACTGTATCAGTTTTGTGTGGATACACACAAAAAATGATAAGCACTGATGTAAGGAATAAAAAAGACTAAAAAATAGACTATGATGCATTTTAATTGGTATTTTGAAAAAAGTTGTGAAAACTGTACATTTATACTCTGCGACTAACTATGTTGTCGCAACAACCCTAAAGTTGAGTAGGTAATGTCAGTATGTAATATTTCAAATGATTTGATTAAATCAAATAAATTGCTCCAACAAATGAACTCTTACAAGCAGAGCAGTCTGTAATTTAACCACTTGTTCAATAGCCAACAGTAGAAAGACTTTAAAAGGGTCCAGGGCAACATTTTATAATACAAGTCAGTCTAGATAGGGTTAATGTATGACTTTCCAATGAGAATTAATTCATTCATTCATTCATTTATAATCAATGCAACATCAAAGCCACTTACCATGAGATGCTGTTTCTTACCTTTGGCTTCAAACTAAGTGCTTACCCACATAAACACATTTACATCACATTTACATTTTAAGCAGTTGGCAGATGCTCTTATCTAGAGTGGCTTACATATTTATAAGCATGACAGTATGTTTACTCCCTGGGATTCACGAAGTGGTGCAGGAAAGCAGATAGCTGTGAGATCCACACAGGATATCTGCAGAAACCTCCAACATGCATTCAGATAAAAAGCCCTCTCTAGCTGTGATGACCTCAGCAGTGGACAACCCTCAAAAAACCTTTCACAAAATTTGGTGTTTAAAGTTTTATGAAGAGACATTATATTCTGTAAAAACAGGAGATCACAGAGTTAATGAAGACAATTTCATTACTAGTTCAACTGCGCATTGTTTTCAACAAGCTGTATAACCAAAAACTGACAACTAAAAATAAAATGACTACAGAAATTGTGTTTTTATAACTGCAATCAGTAAAGACAATGAGGAATACACTGCAGTGAGGAATACACTGCCAGTCACACTGTAGACATGTGCAAGAAGCATGTACACAACCCTCTTTTGAGAATGAAAGCCTGATTTTCAGTAGTGACAATGTGAGGAGAGCATCACCAGCTCCCCTGATGACATCCCAGCCTCACACTGAACACCACCAGACCAAAGGAGTGGACTTCAGGAGACAGAGGGAATGAGGGGAGAAGGAAAACCCCTCCCCCAATACAGTGGAGTATTTGGTTCTGGACATGCATCCACTGTAGTTTAGATATAGGCTGGCATGAGATATATTTAATCTCCCCATCACATTCCCAGGACCTCAGGTGAAACTCATTTTTTATTTTATTTAGGTTTATTTTACAATTTGACAACTGGTTGTAGTCGAGCCACAGAAAGGCTATGTAGTTGTGAGGACCAAATTGACCAAAAGAGCTCGAGCCTTCAGGAGGCCAGGCACTCTGGCCATGGTCTGGTCTTTCCTCTGGGGTTTGGTGGCTGCCCCAGAGCAGAGTCCCCATTATGAACAGTTAGGCTTTTGAACAGTAAGATTAAAATTTGCCTCTGCATTTATCTCCATTGGCGTAGTAACAGGGCACCATAATTATACTGTGTACAATTTTTCTCCACTGTCTGTGGAGAAATGACTTACGATGTTTGATATCTAGCTATATTGTAACGCCCCTTGTTTATAATAAAAAAAATTAAAGTTCATGAGACCGCGTTAGCTTTATTCGTGATCTGTGAATTAGTTACATTAAATTCACTTACTGCCACCTGGTGGCTATTCTAAAGTATTCCATTTTATAAAAGGGGGTTTCCTCCCTTTTTCAGACCAGCATAAAACTGTAAATTCAGCAAAGCACTTTCCTCGAATCTTTATTCATCTTTGCTACTAAATGAACGTTATGACCAGTAGTCCCATACACTCACTGGTCATTACATAGGTAGGGATATTTTATAGGTGCATTTTATTGACTGTACAATTACATAATCTAACTCATCCGTTGACACAATTCGTCAACCACTCTCTACCCAATTCCTCACTACTCAGTTTCTGCATCAACAAAACAATAATACTGACAATTGGATTTGCCATTAGTTGATTAGTTGTGTTCTCTGAACGTTACCCGTTTAGTCGAATAGTGGCATGGATGTGATTGTTAAGCTGATGTAGTTTATTAGGCAACCCACTGCCATAATCATGAACTTTCATAATTACTGGCGTGATACAGATATGCATATTATGAGTTAAGTCATTATTAGAGACATTTTTCGGAGATTCTAACCGTCAACGGTGGTTAGAAAATAGAAATCGAAGTAATAAAGGCCAATGTTTGTTAATTGGAGATTGGCGATGAAGCAATTTAAATAATAAACTATTGGTATTTATTTATTTATTTGAGTGACAAGTTATTTATTTAAATGAGTGGGGAAATAAATATGATTACCTGTAATCCAGACACAACTACCACATTGCCTTCTGGTTTTAAGAGGTATCCTTGTTTAAAGGTTTTTTAAAGGTACGGTTCCCTAACAAATACAGGAAGTGAAAGCACCCTGCTATCAGTATATATATTAAGGATTGGATCCAAATGCTTTCAGTTTTGAATGGTATGTAGTATATGCTATTTGTATTATTGAATCAGACTTCCTTGGGACGTACTAAATGATAGAACTATTAGTAAATAGAACTAATTTTGTATTGTAGCATTGTATGAATTTTGTAAGTAGCATTATTTTTTAAATTATTTTTTTTGGGGGGGGGGGCTTATAGGATTATGTTAAAGCTACTATACATTATTTATACTTTGGGAGCACTGGATTCAATAAACACACTTTTGTCACTAACCAGTTTACCCACTAACCTTTTTCTGGCCCAGGTTGTTAGTGGTCTGGGACAACATACAAGTTGTGCCAGAGAGTTGTAGGTTGGTCTGTGTTGTATAGTGGGTAACAATTCTGAGACAAGCCATTGCTCACAGCTCAGACAAGGAATCCAATCCCAGTGGAGTAGATTGAGAGACAGGTGCAGCTGAGAAGTCAAACATCACTCAAAAAGTTGATGGTGACCCTCCAGAGGTTCATGCAGTACCAGGGCCTCCAGAAATGACAGAAGGGAGAGAGAGGAGCCACCAGACAGGAACTAAGATACAGGAGCCTGGAACATCTTTTTCACAACCTACAGCAGAAGGTGGACAGAACCAGAACAGAGAGGACACTGACAGAGGAGCCATCACCCAACCAGTAGAAAAGGAGAACCAGCATTGATCACAATCTCACTTAGAGAGCTGAAACTGCATCCCGTTGAGCCACTGAATGACACTGAAGTTGTCACGGCAACATGTGAAGGCATTACAAGGATGCTGTTGGCGTAAGGAAAACTGACTGATTCACGGAAAAATTTGATTTCACTGTTGACAAGAAAAGCTCTGTGCACATGAAGGGCAACGGTTATGTTAACCTAGTGACTATGGACAGTGAGAATGCAGAATACAATGAAAAACGAAGGTGGCCATTCATGATCCCACTTGGTATGTACTGGCAGAAGTTCTGTTCATTAGCTGAGCAACCTGGAGAGTCACTGCAAGAGTTGTTCTTTAAATGGGTCAGACCCAGCCAGAAAATGATCAAGGTAATCTGTGACATGATGGCCTTTGAAGATGTTGAAGGAAAACATGGAAGCGGGAATCAACAGCTGGAATCCCAAGATGGCAGAGGAGACAGCAGAAAAGTTTATTTCTACAAGAGCCCTGTGACTTCAGCCTTGACCAGCAAGTAAACCATGAATCTGTGAGGGATGAGTGTTTTCCTCATGCCTACAATAAGTCCTATTCTAAGAGCAGAGGTCCCCCCACCCACTGTAGCTCCCAGGTTACCTCTGGGTGACAGTAGTGTTTGGTGGTGACCAGGGCACAAACTGTCATGTTTCTTGTAGTTCTTATCGTTATTTCTCAGAGTTCTTATAATTATTACATGTTATTTGTTCATTTTCGAGCATATTTTTGAAAGTAAGCAGGTTTAGCAGTGCTGCCGTGGAAACAAACTTGATGCAACAGATTACACATAACCAGTGAAAAGGAAAAATACTATATATATCTATGTACATATATATATAATAAACCATTAAATAGACAGAGGCATGTGAGCACATCTTTAATGGACATTTATTCATGTATCATATCGAAGAATATGGACTGTGTTACTGAAGGAGATAAAAGGTAACTGTACATACCACTGCACACTACCTATACTGTGGGAGCACTGAATTTAATAATTCATATGGTACTAAGCAAATCTAACTCACAAACTTTTTTCTGCCAGACCATTACAACACTAGTGTTGCTCAGGGTTTATGCGTCGTTGTCACTGCTGGGTTAAGATCACCCTGTTGTCCAGTAATATTCAGCCAACAGATACTATATAAGAAACTATAACCAAATACCTACATGTTTCTAATAAATTACCAGGTGAGTGTATTTACAAAATGGTAATTTGACAATAGTTGGGTAGTTCAGTTGTCAAGCCTAATTTGAGAAAACATGGGATAGAAAATAATCTTATTAGAAATGTAAACATCCCTAAGGCTACAGGGGTTAATTATGTATTGTTCAACCCAGTGACACGGTTTGGGGCAACAGAACAGATTTGCTGAAATATGCAGTACTATGATACTACAGCAGCCTTGATTTCCAGACAGAAAATCAAGAAGAAATTACTGTTTTATGATTCTGACATTGGCTTCTGAAGAATCAGAAAGCACCACATGGATTTAGTGGGATTTATTGCTTTCTTTCTTTGCGGGCAGAATCTGTGAATAGAACAGATAAATATCTACAGAGGAAGAGCTGCTGCTCAACATGGAGACCTTATTAAACAGTCAAGGGGTTTCCAGAATGTTACAGGTAGTGCACACCAGTAAGGGCCTTGCTAATATACAGAATCTGGACTATTTTATACCCTCATTTCTTGCTCAATTCTCACTTGTGACAGTTCAAGAATTTCATATCCAGTATCTTTCACTGCAAGGTTATCATTGCCCCCTTCTGGTATTCTTTACCTCTTACATTCTAAGTAGCTTTTGAGCAGCCATATATTTACAACTATTAAACACGCATACAAATATATATATATATATATATATAAATTATTTATTAGACAGTGGTTGCAGACATCCTGCAAAATGTATTCTTTTTTTTTTTCTATTTTGCGCTGGTTCCATGTTCACCTAGGAATTTATTTATTTATATATAATTTATTTACATATCAATATTTATATGTCATACAGGTGTATCATATATATATATATCATATAGGCTTTGTGCTTGTTAGTTTTACCTTATTTAAAAACGTACATATTGCATGTATCCAACAGCTGTGTGTACAGGGTACACTCCTCTTTATAAGGGTCTTTATAATCTTTATAAGGGTCTATAATGTGTGTATTATCTTTACACTACACTGTCACATTTTAAGCAATGATTCATATATTACCTGATATACCAGCACTTCTAACAGCACTTGGTGAAGTTCCCTTATATTTTACAAATATAGGAGACTGACTAAAGCTCAACCAAAACAGTAATGACTATTTCCCCAATTTACTTGCACTTGCCATCATCAAAGGGTTAAGATGTGCCTTATACATGTCATGTTTGCAGATCACTTTTAACCCCCCCCCCCCTCCCCAACAACACACACACACACACACACACACACACACACCCAAGGCACCTCATCCCACATTCCATTCCTCTTGAGAAAACAAACAGCCCATCATTAGCATGTGTGGCCTGCTGGTGATAAACACACTGATTTCCAATTGAGTGCAGACAGGCAGAGTGAGTCCAAAAAGAAGCACTTGGAGTAGGTGTGCCTGCTCACTGTCTTTAGGGGGCTTTTTATGAGGACTTAACAAATGCAAGTGGACAGCCAGAACATCAGGGGGAAGGGGGTGATGCAGTTTGTACTTATTGAAGACTCACTGTATGTGTAGTCTTGGGTGGCCTCGGATGTTCAGTACATTGTTTAATGTGTGTGCTGCAGAAAAGGAGAGAGAGAGGGAGAGAGAGAGAGGGAGAGAGAGTGAGAGAGAGAGAGAGAGAGAGAGAGAACAATCTAAATGAAACAAACAGAGATGTCTAGAATCTAGAACTGTAATGAGGTCCACACACAGGACGTTTTGGTCCTGTTTCCTTCATTTCCACACACAGTCCAGTTGCATTAACCCCTCACTTCAATTAGGGACGTGTTTAACATCTGAAACAACAATCGCTCCATCGCTCCTGAAATCAGCACCCCCCCCCATTACACTCATTGAGAACACCACAACCTTAGCTTTGAATTAGCCTTCGCTAGTAGGAAAACTCAGAATCCAGTGAGCATATGGCCAAAACCCCTTTTAACATTTACTGTTGTCTGACACACAATGAAGGGCCCCATTGCTTTTTGAGCAGATGGACAAATACGAACAGACAGCCATGAGGAGCACTATTGGTTTCTTTCGATTAAAAAGTAAAGAAAGACATATCCTGCAAGCCCGCTAACCCTTTCAGCAGACGCCCCCTTGTTCCACAGAACTCTGCCTGAGGGCAGTAAATCTGAGGGCAGTTTTACTGAGGGACATTAATCAGTTATCCTGTTCACTTCTTTCTTATGGGATCACTGACTTGTCAGAAACTTGTCAAGCTTTTCCTATAGGCTCATGCCTGTTAGTCAGACTAACTGCCTGGCAGGCAGGCTAAGAGGTAATGAAGTCTGTGCATTAAAGATACCGTAAGTACATTTTTCTCTTTTTGCTTGTCAGTCAAACAGTCCTGGGCCACTGCTGCCCATGTAGTCAAAATATCGGATGGTAATAAACTTTTTATTGGCCAGACAAAATAGAATAATGGGAAATAATACTTAATTCTCTATATTTGTTTAACGCTACTTTTATCTAGTGTTAATGTGACAGATACATTCACTCCTCTGAAATTATTTATTTGTTGTTTAAGCTTCTTTAGGTTTTCCTTTTTGAAACGTACACATGTTTAATGTTTTGTGTGATGTAAAGAACTTCTCAGGAAATGCAAGCACACAACTTCCTGCTCAAGCTACTCATGTAAACAGATCTGTGCAGAATAAAGGCAATACATTCTGATGGAAATCATTCCTAGTGTCTGTACACACAGCTATACTATAAGTTTACATTTTGTAAAAGATTTTAGATTTGAAAGCTTTAATGATCATCTCATTAAAAGCTCTAAAGCGATCAGTGATGTACGTTATCAAATAAGGGGTAAAACGTGTCCTTTAAGAAAGTACACCTTTAAACAGAAGCTGCACACTACAGCAGTGCTGCTTACCACAGTTAATAAATATATTTTACTGAGTATGTTTGCCAAACACAATAATTTAATATATTTTGTAGGAGAATTTTATTACCACATCTTTTTTTCAATTCAAATGTATAATAAGACATAAAAATAGAATTAAAATAATATTAATCAACTGGCAAACAAGTTAAGGAGCAATAAAACATCACACAAAACAAAGATGGTCGGCATCACTTCCTCCCAGCATACAAACGGTCCTGATTTGTACACCAAATACCAGGCACTGAGAAGGTTTCCAGCATGCAACCTGTTGCTATTACACATGAATAAATCTGATTATAAGGTGTCATATTCCACCCATGAAACTCATGCATGTACACTAGAAAGGAAAATGTGTGGGGGGGGGGGGGGGGGGGGGGGT
>JAOXYF010000001.1:4764894-4776398 GCA_028565775.1 Sternarchorhynchus goeldii | reverse complement strand
GAGAGAGAGAGAGAGGGAGAGAGAGAGAAAGAGAGGGAGAGAGAGAGAGAGAGTGAGAGAGAGAGAGAGAGAGAAAGAGAGAGAAAGAGAGGGAGAGAGAAAGAGAGGGAGAGAGAGAGAGAGAGATCTCCCTTTTGTTCAGATTTGTCCTGGTAATTGTAGGAATGCCATGGAAGCTTAAACGTGTTTGCCAAAGTCGAGGTAATCTGAAGCATTATAACAATTATTTTGTACTCTCCTCTATAGGCTGATAAAGGAACTCTGTAATTATTGAGATAATCAAAAGTGTCACAGATTATGCTTCAGCAAAAAGTCCTTTTTTGTTTCATAACAGAGAAGACCACCAACGTTCGAGCAGATTTCACTCTATTCCTCTCTTATGGAAACATGCCATATACTGAAATATGCACAACTGAAAGTTGTTCATTACTGTACCTTTAACGCTGCTACATGTCATTTTGCTTCCTGCCAAAGATTTCTCTATTTCCAAAATATAATAATTTCATCTGGAACTACAAAAAATGGTTACCAACAAGTTACAAAGAAATTATTTACTGCATTTAAAGTATTACAAGAAATCGTATTGCATTTCCTATCTTATCATGAAGGTGCAATGTGATATTTTTGTAAATGGATATTCATTAGCTCATGTTTCTCTTGTTTTGGCAAGGCCCAAAGACTGAATCACTGACTGGCGGGAAAGTTTGCTGGTGAATAGTAACTGTTCTTTGCACTCTTCCATGGTTCTATGACTCAGCATGTGTTATGTAAATAACTATCTACAGTAAGACATGTACTCATTGCAACCAATATACCTTTTTTCCCTAGTTACCACCTTGGTACTTTGCATAAGGTTTTACACTGGCATTTATACAGTGTGTTTCCAAAGACTTCTTTTGTATAGTTTCTGTAGGTCTCGTATTCAGACAGAATTGAAATACTTGTTGCCTAGACTTCTATATAGATCAGGATTAGCCTACACTAATTCCCCAGTCCTGCAAGCTTTTTCCCACAGCCAACCTTGTCTGATCCACTTATAATACTTTTCCTTATAGATTGTATATTTTGGTTTTAACGGTACTTTCTAATGGTAAACTTTTGTTCTAATTTACCTGGAATTGTTTATAGATTCTATACCAGCTGAGAAAATACATAGTCTGTTAGGCTTCTTCGCGTTAAAAATATCGATTGAATAATACTAAATTAACGTTAGGAATTTAAAAAAATATTTTTTCCCAGATGGGAGGCAGGAAGTCTTATTTATTTTCGTGACTGGAAAACTGACCAGAAAAAACAGGACTAGTCCAAATCCCTTTGTAAAATCCAGTCCAGTTTTTCCTTGCGCCTTTGTCCAACGTAACCTACTAACGCTGAGAGTCTGTGAGAGAAACGAACCTTGTTTACAGCGACGATTCATCGGAGCCGAGGAGGAGATACAGGGAATATAGTTACCTACTACGCGCTTATCGGAAATGATGGTGATAATAGCGAACACGATATACGTTTATATCGGTCAATAAATACTTATTTGATTACGAATACAGCATACCATACCCGTGTGTGTATGAGAAACTGAGTAGCTAGCGTGCTTGCTAGCGTACCGATTCAAAATCTCTTAGCAGACGGAGTACGAGAGTGAAGACCGAGAGGGTGGGAGGGAGAAAGGGGGCTGCAGTTGGCGAAACCATTTTAATGCCGACGGATATTTTGCGTTTTTCCTCATCTGCGTAGCTCTTAAATTAAAGACGATTCGTCTTTCCACTCATCTAATGAAAACTAATCACCCTGCCGCCTATGAAGATCACGCAGTCTTTTCGCATCCACGGCTCCCCCAGCTAGCTTGCTAGCTAGTTAGCTTCTGATTCCCGTTAGCTTGCCAAGCTTAGCCTGCAACGCGTTTATTTCGCTGGATAACCAACTGTCGAGGACTGCGTCCTCAGGTTGTGAAGAAATGGAGTCTGAAGATGCGGGCTTTCACATTGATGCATCGAGTTTTTGGGTATTCGGATATACGTCGTCCAGCGTCTTTCATCAGTAGTAAACAAATCCGAATATCACCGACACTTACACTTCCCATGCTGAAGAAAAAGCGAGCCAAATTGGTTAGTTAGCTAACTGGACTGAGATCACTTCTACAGAGGATTCCGAGGAAATTCCTACGCACACGAGAAGGATAGGAAGGATCCAAAAGGATCGCCAGCTAGCAGTACTGTTGATCAGATAGCAGTACTGTTGGTTAGCTGGCTTGCTTGTCCATTCTTAGCTGGAACCAAGTTTTGCCAAGGAAGCCGCCAAGCTGAGCCAGTCGGATAATACAAACTAAATAATTTACATAATTTTTGTATTTAAAAAGACTGAAGAACCAACCATAGCTGGCGGTTTGACTCCTGAAGTGTCAAAACATTTTTTTTCTTTACTTTTTTACCAAGTGTTTACAGGAATGAGGTCTTGGAGAGCACAGAATCTTCTGACCTTGTTTTGTGGTCTGCTGCTGCCCCTCACCACTCTCTGCCAATGGCCCGCAAATGACGAGAGTAAGTAAGAGTCAGCGAGTGGAAGTTGACTAATGCCCACAAATAGTTAAAGAGATCCATCCATCTAGCTATTGGGGAAAGAATAAATTCATACGTTATTTTTAACATGTGACTTGTGTCTGTAGTTTGGACTTAAAACAGCATTTTTACAGAACAGTTGTTTATGAAGAGTTGGTATTTTAATAACCCTTTTCCTTCTTAAGCAGATTTCCTATAAAGAGAGAAACACATAGTTAACTGGTCAAAACTGGTAATTACTGTGTGTTACAGACTGCATACCAACATTAGCCTACCTCTAAAAATGGATGTAGTTGATGTCTTATTACAAACATTAATGACTCTCAAGGGACATATGTCATATAAGTCTTGGTTAAAGACAGGTACTCCACTTCTGGCAGCAAAAGCAAACCTCAACTAATGGTGTTTTCTATGCACTGCTAAGTTACACACATGAGATTAAAACTGATGAATTTCATGTAAGTTGATGATTAGCTGAGTCATGCCAAATGTTTCCACTTCTGGACTTGATTACCAACAGACAACAACATGAAAACAAACTATGTGGATAATTAAAAGGTTGTCAAAACAGCCTAAGACCTGAACCTTTCTGTTGTTCTTGATTACTTGAAAAATAATGTGCCATAAAATGAGCTTTCCCCACTCCATTAATCTATTTTTCCATTCTTTAAACTTATTTGATATATAACAGAAGTTTAATGCATCTTGGGCAATAATCACTGCTTTAACACATTTTTATTGTTTTACTCTTTTGTGTGTTAATTCTTTGACTAATGGCCATTATGAATTTGAACATCTAGACCTTACCTTTGAACATCTAGACCTTACCTTTGGGAGTGTCTGTTGGCCATACAGGTTAGCTGGATTGTTAGCCTGGAACTGTTTTAGATTAACATCATCATTACTCTGTTTAGCCTAAGTAAATAACACTGATTGTTTACTGCTGTTCTAGGCTCGTGTTTAGTTTAATTGCGTAGATGTACAATAAGCATTGCAAGATTGTTGTTTTTTTGTTTTGTTTTGTTTTTTTATACTAAGCTGTGGAGAAAACAACCATTAATTCAAGAAAAGGACGTTACATTTATAATCACCTCAGTGTGTTTTGTGTGTACAGGTCCCAGCAATGTACATTATGTTGTTTCTGTACAGTCATTAACTTGCTCAATGCTGAAGGGGAAAAAAGCAATTTTACTTTTTCCTTCATGTTTCGCCACCACAAAATTTCCATGTTTCCAAGTAAACTGCAAATAAGAGTCCCTGATTCATCCAATTCATCAAGGAGAAAAAAAAAGTTAAGGTTTTAAAATAGAACATGTAAAAACACCTTCCCTAGCAAAACAGACTTGGTTCTGTTGATTGGAAGAGTGAGCAGTTTGTGAAGCATGTGTAATTGGGTTTTACTGTTAACCCCAGTGGTTGCAGGGCAGTGTGGCAGTGGAGCTCCTCTGCAGAACACCTAAGTTTAACTTACCTTTTGGTGCAGGACAGAGAAAAGATTCCCAGTGTGGCAGAAATATGGCCTCTGGTTTTCATACTTGAAACCAGTTGACCTTTGTGTGTGTGTGTGTGTGTTTTAACCTTCATTCTTTTGAAAATTCCATGTTTCCCAAGTTATAATTAGTGAACTTGTTGAAAAAATGTATTTTCCTTTACCTTAAAATGAGTTAAGTCTTTGTTGTTGTCCTGAGATTAACATAGTCATGCAACCACAAACATCCCTGTACATTATCAACTTTTGTACCCTCTGACCTCTTCACAAATCTTTTTCATCTTGTGTCCAGGTTTTTTTAAATGGGCTTTTAAATTCTGCCAGGCCTTGTTTCAGAAATCTGTGAAGAACTGTGATTGTAAAGCTAACTGCACATTCAAAATGATAAAGTAACTGCTATCTAAATTGGTCTATAATTATATTGTGTTTATGTACATAGCAATGGCTTTTCCTAAGCGGAATCAGCAAATGTCATATAGGTCTTTAGTACAGCATGGCAGTTGTTATTTTTATATTCCTCACCCATCACTTTCATTGCTCTCTAAGTAATGTCTGACTGGCAGACGTTGGCTGTCATTGTTTATTTTGGCATTTAGGAATACAGGGTTTTTTTGTGCGTGTTAATTCTAAGCAGTGATATCAATGATTGACCTTGCTTTGGAGAGCTAACAGCCTGTTACCTATGAGAGCTAACAGTTGCATGCCAGACTGAGGTTATCAAACGTAAACAAGAGGGTTGAAGTGCCATCAAAGCAATAAAGATAGTACTGTTTGCTCAGCAGTGTGAAAATGAGACACTGCAGGCAGACTTGGTGTTTTCAGACAACCAGTGGAGTGATGTGCATTTATTCAGACCTTATTCTTGTTATTCCCAGTGCAATATAGCCTAATGTAGATATGATAACAGTCTGTTTGACACACAGTCTTATGCAGTGTGTTGTACAGGGTGATTGAACATGCTCTTAAAATGTCTTGCTTTCCTCCACTAGTCTGTGGTCCAGCCATTGACATTGGAAATGACATCAGTGATTTCAAGAAACTGGAGAATTGTACAGTGGTTGAGGGCTACCTGCAGATACTCCTCATTGGAAGCAAGAACAACAACAACCAGGAGGTCTTCCGCACCCTCAGTTTTCCCAAGCTGACCATGATTACAGACTACCTTCTACTCTTCCGTGTCTCTGGGCTGGACAGCCTGAGCACCCTCTTCCCGAACCTGACAGTCATTCGAGGTCGCAATCTCTTCTACAACTACGCCTTGGTCATATTTGAGATGACCAGCTTGAAGGACATAGGCTTGTACAATTTGCGAAACATTACTCGAGGTGCAATACGGATCGAGAAGAACCTGGAGCTCTGTTATCTGGATTCTATCGACTGGTCTCTCATCATGGACGCCGAATTCAACAACTTCATTGCGGAAAACAAGCAGTCCAAGGAGTGCGGGGATGTTTGCCCAGGCATCATGGATGATACCCCCCAGTGCATCAAGACCAGCTTCAATGACAACTACAACTACCGCTGCTGGACCTCCAACCACTGCCAGAAAAGTAAGTGCGAGTAGAGCATTGAGTTTTAATCACTGACCTTTATTAATAATTTACTACATGTTCACACACTTTGTCTATGCACTCGTGTCTGCATTTTAAATGTGTATTTCCTGTTTATTAATGACATTTTCAATTTCTTTGGTAATTTCCCATTTTCTAATTCTCTCTCCTGAACTGAAATAATTCCGTGTTAAAAGCCCATCAGCTCAAGCTAATTTTTATATGCTAATTATTACAATGAAGATTTTGCTGTCATTACCTCAACACGACATCTGTCTAGCCAATTTATTCTGTCTAACTACATTATATTTAGTTAAAATAAATTCTGATTGATTCCTTTATTTATCATCTTCATTACTAAAAAAGGCTGAGAGGGTATTCAGAAATCTCTTCTTCTTAAAGGCCTAGCCTCAGACTAGCTAGATTTGCCTTAGATATTTAGACTTGCATTACAAACTGAAGTTTGTTTGTTGAGTTTTTTTGATGGTGACATACTTCCTGTTGTTTGGATTATTTGTTCCAACACATTGGAACTTAAGTGAAAGCACAGATCTAGAGCTTATTTTGCACGTGAGGAAAAATGTGGAGGATACAAAAACAAAACAAAGAACAACTCCATTGTACCCAAAGCGTACAACATCGTGTGCAAAACACGGCACGCAAAACACGGCATGGGCACGCGTGGATGTCGAAGGAATGCACAGTCGCCTTTATTGATGAGGTGCATGCTGGCAGCAGCAGGGCGTTTTCTGAAGTGTACCGGAGCATCGCATGGAATGTTTCTGGCTGGCCAAGTCAGTCACCTGACCTGAATTCCACTGAGTATGTGTTTCACTCACCTTCATCAGTGAGGAAGCTCAGTATTTGGTGGTGCATATGGGTTACAGGGTTCAGGCAGCCATCGATCGCAACGTGTTTTGCAACCTAAGTACCACTTTGCTGTCAGTTGGAAAGTATTTATAATCTAAGTATTAAAAGTATTTATAATCTAAGTATTTATAAGCTAAGTATTAAAAATATTTAAGATAAGTATTAAAAGTATTTGCAAACTAAGCACTATGGCTACAGCACAATTTATCTTTAATATTATTAATTTTCTCTTATGATGCCCTCAGCTGGAGGATTTTGAGGCATTATAGGTGCCACCAAGTTCAGATGGAAGTTTTCCTGAATCGCAGCTGCCACCCTGCTCTTCATCCTTAGAGTTAGTTTGACCCCTGACTAAAAATATGAACATTACTTCTGTAATTCACAAAAGCAAACATCACACACAAAGAACTTATTTCCTCTATGGGACATTTACATTCCAATTTGTTTTTCTTCCTTGCCTCTGTCTGTCTGTCTGTCTCTCTCTCTCTCTGTCTGTCTGTCTCGCTCTCTCTTTCTCTCTCTCTCTGTCTCGCTCTCTCTCTCTCGCTCTCTCAGTCTGTCTGTCTATATATACACACTTTGCAGATGTAACGATTGCGTTTTACAGGTCTTTTTCCAAGCGCAGACCTGCATGTTCCATGTATAGTAGGACTGGGCATCACATGCCACCCTTCTTTTACTGCTGCCTGGTTTGTGTTGTTGGGTTTATATTTTAGTCTTGGTTTGCTCTGTGTGTAGTACCTGTATGGGTAGCGCTTGTTGGAGTGGAACCAAAGCGTTCTTACACAGTACTGTAGGGCCCAGGACCGTGAAGCACAGGGTGCCTGCTACACCCACACATCTGTTAGTGCAGCAGGTCTGCTGCACTCCCATATCACTGATATTAAAGCATGCGATTTGGGCGGAGACGTGGAGCAACTCGGGTGGAGACAGGAGCGACTCGGGCGGAGACGCAGAGCGACTCTACTGATGTTCTTTGCTGGAGATGTTGCACTCTCTGTGGCTGCGTTCTCCAGACATCTTGATAGCCAAGGTCACTAACACAGCACAGCCCTTCACTGGGTCAGACCAGCAACCAAGACAACAACTCTCATTAAAAAAAAAAGTTCTGATGAAATTATATATCTTGTGATGGAGACTGTAAGTAATGTCTGGCTATAGGAGTATCCATATTGGCCTGGTCATCTTCATCAAAGGAGTTTGTAATCAGGATTTTTTTGCATTTCGTTCAAGTCTTTGATGCTGTAACAGCCCTCACCTGCACTACAACATCTGCCTCTCCTCACTGTTGGCGTAATCAGAACTGACCTTGAACTTTTTTTTTTTTTTTACCTGTTTGCCCCAAGTCTTATTCGTATGCGTTGTCATCATATAACGTACGTGAGTTATTGTTGTAATCAGCATGGTAACTGCAGAAAGGCAATTTCAGGATGCTGTGGTGAAAATGAGGGATCAACACAAAATGGAAAATGACAAATAATGGGAAAAGAAACCTGAGACCAGTACGTATTTTAGTTTTTTGTGCATGTACACTTGGGCTGTGATTGATTCTGAACGTGTGTATTCAAAAAGGTATGGAGGACTTCTGTTTAACTGATCAGAGGTCAGTGAGTGCAACGCTTTAAAAAAGTTACAGTTTCTAGAGACGTCAGACTCTGCGTGGGGTTAACGGATCAAACACCTATGGAGGGTTCAGGTTTCTGAGTTCCAGAAACGTCGATATGAAGCTGTTACCCTTTGAGTGGCTCCGTCAAAAGCAACAACATAAGAAACTGCTGCAATGTTTTTTCTTGTTTGGCTGTTTTTCTTTTTTGCGCCATGTAATATAAGGAAGATCTGTGAGCGCAGGACGGCAGGTAGCATGAGGTTGGTGAGTACGGGAAGATCTGTGAGCGCAGGACGGCAGGTAGCATGAGGTTGGTGAGTACAAGAAGCGGAACGCCACCGTCAGCCGCCATGGAGGCTTTCATTGGCTGTTACTGTGGCAACCACGGTGCCACGCTCGGAGGGGAAAATACTTTAGCAGTTCCTCCTTCCTTCCATATAATTACCTTGTTTTTCTTGGACACAGATGTTTCTTCAAGGGCTTGTGGTGGTTTCCAGCCGGTCTGCCCGTCCTTTCTTCTCTCTCTCTCTCTCTCTCTCTCTCTCTCTCTTTCTTCTCTCTCTCTCTCTCTCTCTCTCTCTCTTTCTTCTCTCTCTTTCTTCTTTAATTATCCGGTCAGGACTTGCTGCCCGCCAGGCCGTCACTGCACCTCAGCCAAGCTTTAGAATAGGTAAAGATTTGCCACCATGCATTAACTCCTCATGCAGGGACGGAAACAGCAAACACTTTGGTAATGTGATACGGTTAGCGGTGTTTAGTGCCACGCGCTTGTTAAGGGGCTCTGAGTGGAGGGGCCAGGGTGGTTAGGTTCCATTTGTGACCACAGTACGTTAAGGACAACATTTATAGGTAGAATTTGAATAGCAGTTTAGCGTCCTAAAGAGCAGAGGACGCTTTAAATGTACTATAATGTTTATTTTTCCTCACAGTTTAGGGATTGTTTTATTCTGGTGCTTTTTGAAATGAGGTCATTTTTAATGTAGGTATCCTTTTAATCGTATTTATGTTTTTATCAGTTTAGATCAATTAAAAAGTAGATGTGGCTAAGCAGTAATACGTTCTCTCATAAAGTACCACACCCAGGTTTTATCATTACCCAATCATTTACTTTTATTGGCTAGTGATGGCGTTAATTTCAGTCAGACGGTTGGGATCTGATGCAGCTACGATCAGATCTTTCAACAGAACAGGGCAAATTTGTATGTTAACATTGGATTATTCCTCATGTTGCCAAAAAAAATCCATGGTGTGTAGATTGTTCCTTTGATATACCTTCATGGTTTACGAAAAGTTTAGTGAACCCTGTCTGTTGTCCTGTTCAAGTGTGAGCAGCCAGTGGGAGGCCCTGGAGGGGGTGGGGGTTCAGGAAGAAAGCTCTCATCAGTTAATGAGCCCTCTCTGAGTGATCTCATCCGTTCCGCATCGCCACCGGAAACATTCAATACCCAGCCAACACGAGGAGAGAAAGGCAGAGGGTGTCTGCGGGCGGCCGGGGGGGAGTTGATGGGAGGAGGCGGGGCGGTTTGTCGGCCAGAACTGCTGACCGGAGAGAGGAGAATCTTGTTTTAATTACCGCCCATTTATCTGCCCACATGTTAAAGGCTGCCTTTCTGCATGGCCGGCCAGTCCGATGGCGTGAAGTCCTGTTGTGCCCGCCTGTGCCCAGCCAAGGGCCGCGAGCTTCAGTAACCTCTCCTTCTGAAGCCACAAAGCTTGCTCTCCTTCTGAAGCCACAAAGCTTGCTCTCCTTCTGAAGCCACAAAGCTTGCTCTCCGGCTCGAATGTTGTGTCTGCGCTGCTTGGTGCCAGGCTCAAGGTCAAACAGGACTGTGCCAACAAGGGCGCCTTAAGATACACCTCAGCCTTCGCTGGAAGACGCGACCGAGTGAGTGAACGAGTGTGCGAGTGTGTGTGTGTGTGTGTGTGTGTGTGTGTGTGTGAGAGAGAGAGAGGGATAACCAGTGCAAAACACATGCTTTTGGAAGACACTTCATCGTAGAGGTTGTCTCCATCACTCATTAGATTGCAGATGCCTACATTAGATTGTGGAGACCTTGAGTTATTTTTGGTAGTTTATTTTTGATCACACATGCTTTTCTTCTAGCATTTAGCTATTATTAATTCACTCCATGGGCTGCAAGCTCAGTTCGGGGTTCGAATCAGTGCAGCAGTGCTTTTTCACTTTCTGCTGTAGAAATTTTGCACACCATCAAGTGTCAGTTTTCAGATCTTGCCAGGAACAGAGAAAAGCAACTAATGATGTCGATCCAGTGCACAGTGGCGTGAGCGCTGAAAGCTAAGGAAAGGCTGTCCCTTTAAGTGGGCATACAAAGGCAGGAGTTAAGGCTGACTTGCTCTGTCATTCTGCAAGAATGTGTGTGTGGGGGGGGGTAGACGAGCTGCAGCAGTGGCAGGAGTTGAGTGGAGGTGTAGACTGGGGTTGTGTCATCCAGGGACTGCTTGTTTAAGCATGAGGATTCCAAATTGTTGCCCAAACACGTTAGGAATGGTGTAGCACACTGAGATGATCAAAAACAGGAAACGCCTTCGCTTTGTCTCCTATGTGCTCAACTGTAATAAGGTGGGAGGGTACATGACCGGGGCGGGGCGGGCCGGGCTGGGGTGGCGGCGGGGAGACGAACAGAGGTGTGTGCTTCAGCAGCTCGTGCAGGGCCATCCGAGCAGCTGCCTTCCAGGCTTTTGCATAGAGGCGTAAAAGTTCAAAAACTGTCAACACGTCTGTCCGGGAGGCCAGCGGGGAGACGGTGCGGCCAGGCCTTCATTATTAGCACAGCCCACAGGAAGCCTCACTGGCCTGCCCTGCTCCGCCGAATTCTCAGTCTTGTTTACAAGAAGGTGGAGACTAAACACATTCTTTGTGGGTGGGGGGGGGGTGTGCGCACACGCATCAGTAGGTTTATTAAAGTGCTGCCTTGAGCCTGTTCTTATACTGTTTGGTGCAAAGGACGTTGCCTCTGAGGTCTTAACATGGCTAGAGATTCTCTAGTCCCAGTCTGGATTTACTTAGCCATGGCTGTTTTTAACTTTAGAGTGATGATCATGTGATTAAATAAGGTTTCTTGATCCTACACTCAGATTAAATGACTTATTCAAAACACATTTACAGGGCATGCAGTTAGAAACATAAACATTTAAAAACAGAAACTTCAAATATGTAAGATTGAATCCCAGATATTTTTCTTCCTTTCCAAAATATTTGTGATTTAAGGTTGTAAACGAGCATCATTCATAATAAACTAGCATAATTCATTATTTTGGAGACACAAAGACTTTACCTGTGGGATAGTAGCTAGAACTTCTACATTTTCTGTGGAATTATTTAAGTCGTTTTATATAAAATAGTCTAAGTAAAATATTCAGTAACCTTAGTTGAAGATTTGTTTTAACCTGTCATATATGTCTACATAGAATATATA
>JAOXYF010000001.1:4746235-4764794 GCA_028565775.1 Sternarchorhynchus goeldii | reverse complement strand
GTTTATTTTTTGATATTGAGAACATATTTTGTGGACATCTGTGTTTCAGTTGTTTTCTACACACAGTGCTGAGATTTTATCTGTTTATAGATGAATTGCTACAGCTGCAGTTGATATACCTTTATACAGATTAACCTTTTAAAAGTCCAGTGTAATGCAGGACTAGGTGCAACCTGGGCTAGGAATCAAATCCTTGTTTTTATTTTATAGATTAATCCTATGATATCTTGACACACTCCTATACAATCTTGACTCTTTCAAATCATTTAAGTTCCCTGTGGCTCATCGTACATCTTTGGGAGATGTGCAGGAAGGGCAGTAAGTAGATTTTGTTCTAACTGTAATTTGCTTCCGCCCTGGGTTTAGTCTCTCGCGACTGCTGCTCGCGAAGAGGAAATTAGGTCTGCTGTGTGGAGTGAGTTGCCTGCAGACTACGCTTTAGGGTGATTCAGCCCACGCACTCAACTTTTCATTCATAAAAACACCAGCTTTGCAGCTACTTCCTGTTTAGCAGCCTGGGCTCTGTAGTGGATTCCATACAGTCAGAGCTGAATGGCAGAAATGAAGGGAGATGTTTTTGTTTTTTTCATGCTGCCACACTTGCCGTTCACCCCCCCCCCCCCTGCTGGCTGCCTGAAACTCGAGCTTGTGTGCCACAGTCCTTTGGTACCTTTTTTACTACCAGCTGCGAATGAAAGATTTACCACAGGGCCGATGGCACCCGGGAGCTAAATTCTGCTGTTGTCCGTATTCGCTCCATCACGCGGTCACGCCCCAGTCCACCAGGGTGTCTCCTGCGGGGGGGTGGGGGACACGCCAACTGCAGCTTCGAGGTCGACGTAGAGGAACCACTCCCCACTCCTACTTTCAGGAGAGGGTTCTGTGGGTTCTTTAGATGTGATCGTGGACCTCGTTAGAGTTGTCAGCACTGACACTAGTGGTCACAAAAGTGTCTGCTTGGTGGAGCTGCTGAACTCAGAGCCTTGTACACACAACTCTTCTACACTGCTGGCTGTACATGTCTCTATAACGTTAATGGGATCATTACATTGTATGTCCTGAATGTCACAGTATCTCCTTGATACACACACACACACACACACACACAATACAAAAACCACCAAATAGTCAACAGTTCATTACAACCGTTTTCTGGGGAAATGCAAATAGGTTTTTTTTGTTGTTGTTGTTGTTGGGTTTTTTGGGGGGTTTTTTTTGTTTGTTGTTAGTTTTGTTTTTGGTTTTTTCCATCTAGATCATGTTGTTGTTGTTTACTATCTAGATCATGTTGGGTTTTTTTGTTGTTGTTCGTACCATCTGGAGATATTGAATTTGCTCAAAAGCAAATTAAAAGGTTGCATCTGCCAGCCAACCGCTCTTTATTTCCCCAGCTTGCTTCCCACGATTCAACAGCACGCATCCTTCCCACCAATACCCTGCCGGGCTCAGCCAGGCCTCTGTAATGCAGGAAACACAACCTTGCACTTAAGGCATTATGTAATTAAGACCCCCTGCTCGGAGAGTCCAGCTCTTCCCAGAGATGTCCGGAGGGGCCACAGATCATCCTAAGTGTCCCACAGGTGGGGCCCAGCCGTTGTGCCACGGATATGATCAGATAACCGGCCTCGGCCTTACAACAGCTCGGAGATTAATGGAGGAACAATGAAGTGTTTTGCTGTTTCATCACCAGAGGGGGAAGCTTGGGATAAGATATTAGCCAAGTAGGAGGCACTCTGTTCCTTATAGGCCTCGAAATCCTGTTGCGTATAAAGCTTTTAAAACAAGGACAAACTGAATTACTGGGTCTGTTCAGCTATTCTTGTTTTTGTTTTCTTGTGTAGAAATGAGTTGGATGTTACTTATGGGGTTGGGCTTCTAGGGTTCTAAGAATCTGTAGCCTGAACCCAGTATCACGCATGGACAGGATGCATGAGATGGTTGGGAAGGAACATTTGATATCTTGATGTCCATAATTAGCTGTAGGTGTTTGTTTTGTTGTTGCTGTTTGTTTGTTTGTTTGTTTGTTTAAAGATGGATCTAACATGCCTGAACAGCTCTGCCCTAAACATATCCAGTGTGTTGTTGTATCTGGTTTAACGTCATGTCACGGCAGGGATTATGGGGAATCTAGGATACCCCCATGTTATAAAGATGGATGTCTCTCTAAGGGAACTGGAGTCCAGCCAGGATTTGGATTATGCAGCCCTTTTCCAATTAGGGTTCCTGTCCTTTAGTGTTATCCCTGCTTCAGTATGTAGTCTTTACATTACACTGGGCAACAAAATGATCTGTTTTTGCTTTTCCAGACTAAATTATGTGAACCATATAGTACATTATATCTTGATTTTTTATAGATTTTTTTAAATCACATTTTGTGTGCAAATTTTACATTTTAACTCATTACTTATTTATAAATAAGACTTTTAAAATGTAACATTTTAAAATGTGTACAACATAGTTCTAAAATGTACAGCGTGTGTGTTTTGTTTATATTTGTCCTCAAACATCCCTGTTCAGTGTCCAGCAGTAGCCTACCAGCATAGAGAGGATCCAGTCTCCTTGGTACAGCTGGTCCATACTGTACATAATAATGTGAACTGGAACAGATAACTATGGGGGGGCTAGAGACATTCAGAAAGCATATTTGGATTCAGCATGCAAAGAATTACATAATATGCAGGTATTCTTTTGTGCAAAAAGCACAATTACTGTTGACCAGTGTTATTTGAAGTGGGTGTTTCCATTAATATCCAACATGGGAAAAGATTTTTATCTCCCTACCCTATTCAGTTAAGCCTGCCATTGTGCTAATGTAGGGATGGGTCGATATCAACGCCGTTGTCCATCACGATATTTCACTTTGCGAAGCATACAGAAATAAATTGATAAATGTAAAGTAAATGCTGTTCATGTGTGTCAGTTCTACAAATGCTGTTCTACTTCACTGATGTTGATATGTGTTGTAATTTTGTCCCTCACGTCTACTAGCCAGAGCTTGTAGCTCATTAGTTATTTTTAAATAAAGCGGTTTGCTTCTCCATTCTATACATGGCAATGCCTCTGTACATATACAAATAAGGAGCGGAATGTCTCTGTATATTCACTCTTGTGTGTAATGCACTATAAAATATCACGGCATCATTGCTGAAAAGCCCCTTTGATTGACCACATGGCAGGGAGTGGGATACTCTTTCACCTGAGACCGAAACAATCCGAGCATTGAATGGTGGCGACTGGCGTCCCTGTCTGACCTCCCCACTGGCTTTGCTCTGCTAGCTTCTACCTGTGGAGCTCTCTCCATGTGAATGCACTTAATGGCTTTAATGTCTCTTCAGCCTTTTTTGCTCATGAGGTCACTGTACTGCATCGTGAACACACTTGATGGGAAGCATCACAGTAAAGTACCACGTATTACCTTTTATCTCTGCGTCACAGGCCTTTGTAATTCTTGCCTATTAGCGCCATGCGCTCAAGGCAATGGATTAAAGCAAGACGTGGACTGGTGCCTTAACTGTTAATGCTACTCCTTGCTCAGTGTCTGGGATCGCCTTTGATCTTCTTGTGCTGATGCCGATCTAAGTGTGGGTCATTTGGACTATGAAAAAGGTTTCAGAGATGTACAGAAAGCTGTATGTGTTTAGAATAAAAACCTGAATTCTAATTACATTTTTGCAATTTACCTGAGAAACAACTGAATCTTTTACACCATTATGAACTGACAGTTGTTTATGGCATAGTCATGCTTTGTGTTTACTTTAGCATTAACAGGTAAACAAACCCGTAAAAGATAGTTAAAGGCAATAAATCTTTCCATTCAGCCTTGTGAAAGAACTGGATTTAACCCATGTTGAGGAAGTTTTAAAAATTATAAGATTTGAAAGGCTAGCCCAACCTTCCCTCTAGTTATTGGAGCAAATGCTTTTCCAGACATTTCTCGTATGTCTGAAAAGTCTTTGTTTTATGATCCGGTGCGGCCCGTGCAGACACAAGCAGCTCAACACTGCGTACTGCTAGTAATGTGCAGCTGTGTGCGAAACTGTAGGGAAGCATGATGCTCGCGGGAGCCCTCGCCTTTCCCCTCAGCCTGGCTCACGCTATTTTCCTCTGCTGCAGGTGCTAAAGTTCCCAGGCCCTGCTCTGGCGCTGAGACTTCTGCCCGCACCGACGTGGTAGATCGCTGCAGAGGCTTCGCGGCTCTGTTTAGAGTAGTAAGTCCGGGAGGGAGGTGGTTTTCTGTGGCACACGTCTCCCTGCTTCTTTGACCTTGGGACAGAGGTTGATTTGAGGCCAAATACTGCCAGATCCTCTAGTCTTTACCGTTCTATGCTAGACTTGATTAGCTCAGATTCTCTTATTGTTTCCCTGCTCCCTGGATGTAGAACCACGTAGATTCATTGTGACGCAGTGATAAGTGCAATGCTAAAACTGACTTTAGCTACAATTCTGCTAATACCAGCTATGTGAAGTATGCTCTTGTTTTTCAGTGGTTTGTTCACTGCACAAAGGAGCAAATATAGCATGGTAAGAGAGAGAACTGTGGGTCCAGATTATGCATGAAATGCTTCCTGTTTACATTTGGGTAGTGTTACTGTTTGACTTTGTCGCTCTGTGCAACAGTGTGTTGATCTGCCATCACATACACTCTACTAGATGATATGTACCGTAGGTGTCTATGGTGCAACCAAAAGTGTGTCACAGGTTTTAAACTTAAGTGCTCTCAACGAAAGGGTTAGGATGGAGCCCAAATTGCATTCAGCTTGGGCAACTGGCCACAGTGATTTCCTCCTTCAGAAGAATTTGTAGCAAAGTTTTTACTAAAAAGAATATATCATAATGTATACCGTTACTGTCTGTGCTTCAGATTACACTAATTTTAGGCCACACCTCCCAGGCTTAATTGGTCGCGACAAAAAAGACTTCTTTCTTTCCATTCTAAACCATTTAACTGGAGGAGTGGGTTTCATGGGGCAAGCAGGACATTTCAATAGACAGAACTGGACGTCCTCTCTCTCAGATGGTGAGGAGGTGTAGAGCTGGATGGCAGAGTTAACACTGCTCTGTAGAGTGATTAAGCACAATGTAGGATTTTACTGGGCAAGCATGCACCTCCCCACAGAAGATAAATAACCAAACCAACGACTTAAGGTGGAATGTAACACTATTCCTGCAACAGACAATAAAAATAGTGAAAGCTACATGTAGATGTTTCGCTGCCCGTGAGCTACTTCCATTTTGCAGATGTGGCTGGAGTAGAAAGGTCACACAGAGGAGAAGGTGAGCAGACTGAGAACTGTCCTGTTAACATGATGGAAGTTCAGTGGTGTTGCTTTGAATAGTTGTATGACACATCCCACTGTGCACTAGTGTATTGGCCTCACACACAGATTAGTCGGTGCAGGGAAGAGTTTCGTCTGTGTCCATCTCAAAGTCCACACCCATCTTCTTCTCTCACCACTTCAACTCTTCACCTTTTCATCCCCAGTCTGAACTCACCCTTCCAGGTTAATCATCCACTTTTTTTGGTTTGTTTTTGACAAGAGTTTCACAATGAGCTTGAGACATGAAAATCAACTGTAGTCAAGTGAACTTGAAACCACAGTTTGGAGTTCTGATTAGAAAGTATATAACCTCTACTTTGGATTAAAATTGTGTTTGTTTTTAAATAATGGTTATTATTTGGTTTAAATAATCTAGCAACAAAATGGGCTAGATTTTGTTGATTGGGAAACGTGCACGATTCTACTGGTGAACTTGAAAGCTACACAGAATGTTTCCAAACCACCATATAAGCTACATAGCTGATGTATAATTCTTAATTATGGTACCAAAAGAGTCTGCTCTTGGTGGTGATGTTTTTAACATTTTTAACATTGCTCATCCCCCTTCTAGTCAGATTGTGAGATTCATAGCGAGTTCTCAGAGCAACATCGAGACACTTTGTCATTGTTAAGGCACACAAGCATCAGATTGTTATTTGAGCACAGTGTGGTTATAGACACTACTCTTGGTGTTGTGTTCATGTTTTTCTCAGGGATTATGGCATTACAGTTTCAGTTTGTTTCCTCAACCTGTCAAACAAGACAAAGTCAGCAGCCAACTGATATGTTTGGGAATTCATATTGTTCTCTTTTAGATAAAAGCTTGTTTATCTGCCATCTATGGCTTTTATATAAAAAAAAGACAAAAATGTGTAGGCTTAGACATTGTGACTAGGCTCCAGGGGATGTAACCCCTTTTTGACAGTGGAAGCTGTTAATGCCCAGTATCCTGAGAAGAGTCCCAACAAAGATCTCATCTGTGAGGCTTTACTCTACTGTACAACCTACTTGGTTATGAGATACAAGGGTGATGCCGTTATCATTGCCCTCTACTGTTCTGGAGTGGTACTGCGAATGTGAAGTCGCGTAATGTTATTTGTACTATGATTTTATGCATGCTACATTAGGACAGTAAATTATATAGTTAAATGCTAGATTATCTTTTCTTAATGTAAAGTTATCTTTATAGGATTCACAGTGAAACATTTTATTGTTGCCTAAAGGAAAGTACATGGTCCAAACAATTTGAAGGCTTGCATTTTAAATGTAATATAGTAGATATAAGTAGATTCTCAAGCGTGGCAGTTGTAATGTAAGCTTGGTTTGCCAGGGCCACCACTACATTAACACAGCGGCCAAATGTTAGCACGCTATAGCTACATAAGTTAGCTAACAGTTAATGAACGCTAACTTGCTCAAACAGAGCTTGATCAGTTTACCAGAGCCTGCTCTAAATTGCACAACAAAGATGTCACCTTAGTAAGCTGTAGCTAACGGATACCCCAACAATAGTGCAAGCTTGGGTTTCACTCAACTAATTTAGTTTGTTGGAACAATAATTAATAACTTCAGAATAACAAAACACAGAATACATAACTATCTGTCTAGCTACCTATCTAGCAAATTAGCAGTGTGCTCAGAAAGTTAGATAACTGTTATGTACTGTACTCAATTCTAGGTTTCATGCAAAGTTATTGTAAGAGATATAAATGGACTTAACAAAAATTATGGTGAAAGGTCATACAACGGTCCAAATCCAAACTATTCCAAAATTATATAGTGTTTAATTTATATCACTTCTGCTTGGCAAGACCTTTCTGTCATGTCAGTCACATATGATGGTCATAAACAATTACATCATTTCTTGGACCTGTAGATAAGGCAGATTTCAGAATTAGAGATTGACAGAGAGATGAGATTGATGGTTTTGAGAAGCCTTGCTGTGCATCTCCATTGTATTTCTCCCCTCCTTGACTCCTGACATTACAGATAACCATAAATCGTACTGTGACCCTTAATTTGAGAATCCTTGCTGCACTCCTGTGCAAGTTTCTCTTTCAGCCAAATTACATTTTCTCACAGCAGGATTATGAATTCTGCCGCAGTACTTTTACAGCAATGTCCAGAATTGGTTAAAAGTCCTTATCACTGTTAATCAAACAGCGGTTAACCGTTAACTTTCCTACTGACTGCTGTGCACACTCACAGGGATCTCATGTTTTTCCCGTGAGAGTCACGTCCATTAAAGACGACCACATTCTCTCTGTTTATAGAGCTTTATTAGCACTCCTCCCACCCCTTGATCCATGCCATAAACTTTGTTGCACACTCGAGGGAGTGTAAATGAACGAGTGCAGTCTGATAATGGAGTGCGGTGGTGGATTATTGTTCACATTTGGCATGGTGAGGTGGATCACGTAAGCTAAGCACATGGGGTGAACACTCCTCACTTCCTGTATCCCGTAGTCATGGCCTCTCCCTATTCCCTTGCTGGCTAACACCTTGCACGGCCCTCTTAGCAAGATTTATAGCTCTTGCCCAAGCTGTAATTATCAGTGTGAAGTTCTTGGCGCTTTATTAAAACTCTTGTCTCACGCCGAAGAGCCTCGGGGATACATTTAGAGTTGAGTGAGGTTCCCTTTGATGTGCTTCAGGAGAATAAGGGCCCATTTTCAGCACAGTACTTACATCTGTGAACTTGGTACATACATCTGCAAGATTATTCCATGTCCTCAGGCTTTGATGCTATCTGCAAATGAGGGGAAGCTTGCACCCCACTCCATGATTGATTCGTTCCTGAGTTTGATCTGATAGCTCTGCTACCACATTTTCACCCAGACAAATGAAACGTTTGGTGATATTTTTGACAAAAAAAAAAAATTCTGCGCATTTGTGAAGGTTGTTTATTGGCCGTCACGTGGATTGTCATGTGTTCTTAACTGAGGATGTTTACTTCTTTTGTTGTGGTTAGGTTGTGTAAAAAGCAAAAAAAACACAAACAACCCAAAAAAACAAGTTGCTCTCTTAGCATCATGGTTTGGTGCTACTACTACTCTGACAAAGCTGAAATTCCTGCCTGAAACTGTATTTGCAGTTGTCGATGGTATGGTACTTCTCTGAGACCTCCTCGCTCCAGGATTCATGTGTCTCGTCACACATGGTGCCTTTTGCCATGTGGGTGGTTGGGAGCCCCCTCCCACCAACCAACCAACCTACCAACCAACAAAGGCCCTGCAACTCCACTGAGTTTTGAAAAAGCCTTTTTTTTCCCCTTACCACAAAGTGTGCTGTTAGTCTCCTCGGTAGCTTCAGTTTTATATTTGTGTGTGTGTGTGTGTGTGTGTGTGTGTGTGTGTGTACACATTACACCTAAAGAAGCTTTTATGACATCTCATATAAAAAACCCATAGGCATTAATATGGAGTTTGTCCTTCCATTGCAGCTATAACAGCTTTCATTGTTCTGAGAAGGTTTTCTACAGTATTTTGGAGTGTCTGTGGGAATTTTTCCCCATTCATCCTGAAGAGTATTTGTGAGATCAGACACTCATGTTGAACAAGAGAGCATGGCTCAAAGTCTCTGTTTCTAGTTCATCCTAAAGGTATTTGATGTGGTTGAGGTCAGATCTCTGCGGACCAAGTTCTTCCACACCGAACTCAGCCGGGTATATCTTTATGGACCTTGAAAATGGCCTTTGTCAAACTCTTCAAAGATTAAAAGGTGTGTCCTAATACTTTTGCCCATACAGTGTGTGTGTTTGTACACACACACAAACTCACTATATGTCCCTGCATCTATCCTATTACCTTACCCTAATTAGTACCTAAAATATTTATGCTTCTACATAAAAGCTTCTCTGCGTGTAGATGTGTTGATTGGTTGATCGGGTGCTCTCGCAACCCTAAAACAACTCGACTAGGTGCCACCTCTGTTACAGCTGATCCAAACATTAATTTTTTGAGCCCAAGGGCTTCAGCAAGTTTTAAGAAAACTAGGTATACTTGAGCATTATGTAATACTGTCCACATGTACATAATGGGTGGGGGGGTGTCCCTCGCTCCCCCATAAATCCCTTGTTGGCAGCTGCTGTAGTGGTAGCGGCCATTTTATGAATGAGGGAAGGTGGGGGGGGGGTGACATAACTACAGCATATCAGGGCGTGGCTGAAGCTGACTGGTCCACCGTCTCCCTGCTGAGGGGGGGCCGGACGTTCTTATCGGCCGCGTGACCTCCGGTGAAGCCGCGGGCGCCGTGCGTACATTCAGTCTCGGCTTGTTGAGGCTTCACACCCTGCATCCAGTCCTGGCACCAGTTAACCGACAGACGGGACACTGCCTGGAGTCCATTCATCTACATTTACCCATGAGCAGATTATCTCGAATCTGTGTCTCATTCATTTTTTATAAACTCTTTAGCTTTGCGTGTTGCCAAGATGGAATTGTGAGGCTCTTGCCCTTTGGTTAAAATACTTGATTTCCCAGATCAAAATGTAGCGTTACCTGAGTACTTTTTCACTATAGCAATCCCATATTGAGCCGTGCTCCCTCCCCCCGCTACCCTGAGTGCGAGCAGTGGGCAGATAGCCAGTGATCACATGGGCAGTGGTCACTCTTTCCAGCTGTCCCTGTGACTTCCCGATAGCTGGCATGGCAACTACAGTTTTATTGGTCTCCACGTCCTCTCCGGTGCCATGTTTCCAGGCTGGCCTTAACCCTCACGGCCACGTGCGCCGGCTTCCTGTTGGCGCTTGTTCCACACCAGTGTACTCTCTGTTGTTTAGGTCATGGTTTACAACCTGATTAATCTGATCTTGCGCAAGTTAAAGCAGTTTGGCTACTTGTTACGCTGAACAATTTAGGGTTCACACTGGAACGGGCAAAGCCACAGAATGAGGTGGTCCACCAGGGTTAAACTTTAACGAGTCACAGAGGCTAATTAAGACCTTTCTTTTGAACTAATCGCTTGGCTTCTGCTTACTGTGATGAAGTGAGAGTCTCCAGTACGCGTTGCGCATGTTTATTGTGATGAAGTGAGAGTCTGCAGTACACGTTGTGCATGTTTACTGTGATGAAGTGAGAGTCTGCAGTACACGTTGTGCATGTTCTGCTTGTGCAGTGTACTGTTGCATGAACCTCCTGCCAGACACTTTCCCAGTTATTCTCATTTATTTCCAATGAGAATGAACATGGCACCCTGCATTAAGAAGCAATCAAGGTACGGGCACAAGATTTCCTTCTTGTTCCCATGCCACGAGTACAGCTGTAATGCCTTTGAGGAGCCGCACGTCCTCCTCTCTGTCTGGCAGTCACTTTGTTCAGCGGCAGTGGTAGCAGAGAAGAACAGGTGTGTATGAATGTAATTCAGACTATGCTCTGACTGAAGAGCTTCTGTTGGAGGGGAAGTTGTCAAGCGTGCTTCATGTTCACTACCCACCAGTGTACTCCTAGAAACTGAGCCAAAAGATGGTCTTAAAAGTTACAAGTGGATCCATTAAAGACACTGAGTCACAGGGACTAGCATATGTATCTTGGAAAATGAAATAAATTGAGTATTTTGTGTGTGTGTGTCTGGATTCCCTAAGAGATGGACGTTGGTTACTATATATAGATGCATGGTGCTAGAGGAGGACATGGGCACTGTGCGGTGCCTGGCCGTCGCAGGTCCAGGCTGATGAGGGTAAAGAAAAGTGCTTGCACAGGTGAGTTTCTCACAGTCCTGGGAGATGAAGTCAACAGATAAGCTCAGGATGGTGTGCGTAATGTGGGCAAGTGGAATGGTCAGAGGCGAAGGGTGGAAAAAGGCTTAGATTTCTCTTGTCAAGTTACTCCGCCAGTCTACGCTACTTGCACTGATAGCACTCCAGCACTGATAAAGAGCTTTTTCTATGCTCCCTTTGTCACAGAAAGGTTATTTCATTTAAAGGGAGAATCCCTCACTACTCGTTCTGGCAATCTGAAGTGTTCTCCTCTTACTTGGGCTTTGTTTAAAACAGATGCATAAAAACCTGTTGTCTCATAAAAGTGTGTTTCATATATGTTGCATTTATAGTAAAATGAAAAAAAGGCCTGTGCTTATTGATAAACACGATATCCAGTTCTGTGGTGCCAGACCTAAAGTAAAGGACTTGTAACTCTGTTAATTTGGCAGATTGTTTAGGCTCATCTTCCTTGTCTTTGAAGTTGACCTGTTTTGTTTATTTTTGTTTTATTCTGGGTTTTCTGGAGTTATTTGTTTGGAAATACCCTTGTATTTCTCAGGCAGATGAGTTCCCTGCTCCTGGACTTTGGCTGCATGCTCTAGTACGAAAGTGTCAAGATGGCCACTTTACACATGAAAGACATGGTGGAATCCAGCAGGAGCCTCGTTCTCAACATGCTGAATGAGGGCGAATCAGCCGTCTGGGAAATCAGCCCCTGCGTTCAGAGACACGGGCTTGGTTGTTAGGCTTTAAGGTGTGCATGTACCTTCACAGACGTGAGATTTGTTTTAAGAGCCGTGGTGTTTCCTCGGTTAGGGTTGTTGCCCACTTCTGCTTGACTAGGCACTGTCATTTTATTTGATGTTTTGGGGTTTAACTGTTCCTCTATGTGTGGTTCAGAGGTGGTGCTTCCAACACTACCTGATTACATCTACATTCACCTATCCTTGCTCTCTCTACCCTAGTTTTTCCCACTTTGCTACTTGACAGAATGTCCCAGGAGAGTGTGATATCTTCATCACAGTTCTGTAGCACTGCCCCCCTTCTTCTCAGTGCACTCCCAGCTGGAACAACTCTGGTCCTCTCTTTTAGTTTCACCATTACACACTCATCAGTGCACCGTGTTCTGTATCCTCCCCGGGTCCCTCTGTCAGGCCCAACACGCTGCCCAGCTGTACTGTTCTGAACCAACCAGGATTGATCTGCCGATAGCTGCACTGAAGGGGGTTTGCCACCACATTGAAGCTCTTCAGTCCTTTGTTTGTTTGTGCGTTTGGCGCAGTGCGTGTTAAAGAAATCAGGCGTGGGAATCATCCTGCCTGCTTCTTTGCCGTGACGGACCCCCTCCAGCACCACCCTGACTCATAATCACGCCGGCAGAGTTAATCCCATCACAATGGCTGGAGGAGCTCTGCCTGAGGAACAGAACACCTGTCTGGTACAAGGATCAGTCCATATGATTCAGGCATGCCTAAGCCTCATGCTACTTATTGCCACGACGTCTGCCTCGCCCCTGCCCTGCCCCCGCCCCCGAGGCCTTGGCTACTTCGCACAGCTCAGACTAACCCCCTACAATCACTGCGGATGAACAGGCTTGGGCATGAAATGAGACCAAACGTGGAGTCACGATCGAGTGGAAACTGTGCAGAAAGCTCTTCCAGGATGTACGTCATAATTCATATGGTGGAGCTCTGAGTCCTAGCAGCAAGAGCAGTTGCAGTGCGCTTAGCCTGCTAAAGTTACTTGTGGGTCATCAGGTTGCGAATCAGTGTCTGATACCGTTTAAATTGCCAGCATTAGAGATGGCATCTCAAATACTTAGTACCCTTAGCCTGTTTATAGGTTGTGTGTGGCCCCGGGTTACTACGGAACCTAAACACGCTAATTAATCCAGGGGACCTCATGCTAAAAAAGCCTAAACATGTTTCTGTATTGGAAGGCACCTGATATTAAGCTAATTTATGATGAACAAACAGTTATCATTAACAAAGGACATCTACTTTGCTTACGATGGTGCACTGCAAAAGAGATTATAGATGTTCGAGGTCTATTTGGAAGTAGATAACTGTTGGTAAACCAGCTTAAAGATATTTTATGTACAGACCCCATAAATGCAAAACCATTTTTTGCCTAAATGCATGTAGCAAGAAGATGCAGGTGGTGAAACCAACGTGCACATGCCCAGCTGTCTCTCTCCACAACCACATCCACTGCCTCTTATGGTGGGGTTCCACACCCAGCAGGTTCCTTTGGCATGATGAAGCGGTGCTCCGCTCTCTCCTCTTACACTGACGCCATCTCTGGATGAAATTTCATGTTTTTGTGCCGTGCCCCCTTCAAGAACCCCACGCTCAGCTGAGCCTCAGTGGCCTTAAAGAGGTCATGAGAGAGACGGCCACAGTCAGGTAACCAGATATTAAACAACGTTTAAACAACTTATCTGACTGTGAGATCCATCAGCTTCTGATTAGAATGAAAGAAATGAAATTGAGTCACCCTGTGTTGATTGTGTATAAATAGATAGTGTTGTGTATAAATGGGTAGTGTTGTGTGTAAATGGGTAGTGTTGTGTGTAAATGGGTAGTGTTGTGTGTAAATGGGTAGTGTTGTGTGTAGTATTTTTGTAGCATGTGTAGCAAATATTCAAAAGCAATCCCAGTTGCTTTTGAATATTTTGCAATGCATAATTTGAAAGAAAGAAAAAGAAATTACAAATAAAACTGACCTGAGACTACATATCTGAAATGAATGGGAACAATGTTGTCATATACGAGAACCTTTTCCAGTCGAGTCAACGGTAGGAGTTCCCTTACTGTTTGTGCTTAGTTGGTGCTGCAGGACCTGATTCAGTGTTTGCATTCCCTCATGTGTGAAACGACCAGTGAACCTCTCGTGTCTCTTAAAGTGTTTTTACTGCACAGATTGTCAGATTATGAGTAGCTTAGTTGTGATATTTTTGCAATGTTACATCAGTTTTAGCTTTGGTAAAAATGCCTTTTGATTTTATTAACGGGGAAAAGCAAATTTGCACAAGTACTGCAGCTCTGTAGTGCTTCGTATCAGAGCAGTAAAAGCAGTGTACATGGAGTTGGAACATCCCATCTGTCCTTCAGCTGACCCTCTTTATCAGACCTTTTTAGTGTCCTTGTGATGCACTAACAAATTCCACAACTATCAAAATTCCTTTACCAATAGTTTTGTTGAAGAGTAGGAGGACTTACTTTCTCCCTCACTAACTACATATAAAAACACGTGTGTCGCTGAGCTGAAGCCTGGTTGGTTCATTCTCTTTGTTCTAGTGTGGTATCGATGTTGTAACTGAAGCCTGTGGTCTGTAGACGCCGTGATCGTAGTAGTCACAGTGTGAGCGAGTGCTCGGTGACGCTGAGTCGGTCAGTCCCAGGGAACAGCTAAAGGGTATTCATTAAGAGGCTAGTCAGAGTCCTTCATCACTTAGAGCCCCGGACGGGGGCCGCCGAACACCTCGTGTATTAAGGCCTACAATCTGGAAGTTGTTAGGCAATATTATGGTAAATTATGGTAATATTATGGTAAATTGTTGGCTGTGCAGCTGTCTGCTCTGCAGTAAGTGTCCAGTCCTCATAGGTTGGTGTGTGGTCACGTAGTTACGGTCCTTATTAAGGGAGTTTTATAGGGAGCAGGCTCTGTTACCAGAGACACAAGGGACCCTGGTCTGTCTCACTGGGAAAAAAGGTAAAAGCAATGGAGTTGTATTCTTGTGATGGATTCTGATTAAGAAGCTGGAACATAAAAGTGCTTGTTTCAGATGGTTTTCTAATGGTCAGAGCTACAGGCCCCGAGGGGCTTTAATGCAGAAGGTAGCACCACTGTTTCTTACAAGTCTGTTTTTGCTGAGGCTGCACAACATAGTGCTTGTTATTCATTATCCCAATACTGGCCAGGACTAGTCTCAGAAAACACCAAACCAGTATGGACACCTGCCCTCAATCATAACTTATTTTTATTGTTGCTCCCTGACCAATCTCAGACGTGGCAGTTTTGATGAGTCACGGTCACATGCTCCAGCAAAACCGAAATCACGTTCATCAAAACGAGGCTAGAAACATGACAAACGAAGGGCTCACCAGTGTGCTTTTGAATATACCGCGAGGCGTATCGCAGCCGTATTGAGCAGCGTTTGTTTACACTCTCTTCTGTACTGTGGACACGTGCTTGGCTTGATGTTTTTGGTGCAAAGTCTCGTTTCTTTTTTGCTGAGCCCTGTTAAGCACCTTAATGTTCGGTGTGTTCCTACCCCCTTCCCTTCAGTTAGTTACCCCGTATCCTCTCATGTAAAACTTTATGGACTGTGCTTACTAGCAGCACTGGTTTACATAAAGTTGTTTGGGTGATCGACAAGGACGTTTAGGCAAACAGGAAATGTTTGTGCTTTGGCCAATTTACTGTCAGACCCTTTTTGTCTGCGAGCAGTAGTTGGTTGTGTTTCTCTCTCGCCTCGACACGTCAGTGGTAGTGTTTGGATACAGGTTTCAGTAGTGAAGCAGCTTGGGTTAGACGGGCTATATGCACAGTCGTTGACCAGCCCTACTGGTCTCGGCCATGGCTTGTTAATCCAGTAAACTCTCACCATGAGGGCAGGACGTAGAGCTGCTTGGTTACGGCAGCCCTACCGTAAAAAATCATCACCACAATAATTTTGGTCAGTATTGACATTAGTTATTTAACATGTATAAAATTTAGATACATTAGCTCAATTATGTTATAGAACACTGCAACCATCTACGGAGAAACTCCTAAACATATATTCAACTTATTCCAGTCATAAATTATAGGCTGCGATGGTCCAGAAGTAAAGGAAAAGAAATGCTCAGACTACATAAAATGATAGCAGATGCTGCTCACTTTTAGTAAGGTAATCTCTTAAAAGGCATTAGCCATGAAGACTAGCCTGTTTACGTGTTCTGGTTACGGAGAAGAGCTCAGGCAGGAGAGAAACTTGTGACAGGGATACTTCCTTGTCAGGTAATAGAGCCATGGATGGAGCTTCCAGCATTCCCTCCACCCTTCCTATAGGTCCTCCTTCATACCCAGTGTTCCTGGCTGGAGGCAGGACTGTAGCCCAAAAACTGAAGCCTGCTCCTGTTACTGAGCTGGGGCTCATAGTGGCCTTGAAGCTGCGTACAGGTGGGCTGCTCCTTCCTGTTCTTGGGTATAAATGTTTATACCTTGGATTGTATTACTATTATTATTGTTATTGTTGTTGTTGTTATTTATCCCTCACTGTCTTCATCTTGGTTGTCAGTTTGGCTTCAGTGAACACTTGATTGTTCTCATTGACACCATGACCAGCAGCTTCTGCAGTCGTGCTGTTGTCCCTGCAGTAGTCCACTGTCTTCGTTTTGATGCCTTTGGTGATGTCTGTGCTGTACTCCTGCACTGCAAGTATTGAGTGGTTGAAAGGTGGAGGGTTGGTTTCAAATGCAACGCACACGTACCTCTCCAGAAAGTGTGTGTCGAGTTCAGCCAGCAGGCTGAGCAACTTATTGATGTTCTCCAGTACATTAATGTCCTGTCACAAGAGGGTGAGACGTCTGACCTTTCGGTGGTCTGAAAGGAAGTGGGCGGTGGCCTTCTGCTGCTCGAGGGCCTCGTCTGGCCTGGCGAGGTTGTCTGCATGGACGTTGTGTCTGTAGTGAGTGTTCAGGCATGTTAGATGACTTCAGTGCCTGTGTGAGTTCCTTTTTTTCCCCTAGCTGTAGGAGAAACAGCTGGGTTAGGGTTAGGGTTAACCCAGCCATCTTCATCTGCAGAGTCCATTCTGGGATTCTACCATGCATTCTCTAAGATGATGCATTTTTAGTATTTTCATGATCATCATAAGCTTGATCGAAGCATCCTTTGACGTGTGTGTATGTGTAAAAGAGAGATCACAGAGTAGCCACATCTTACATGTGTATTATTTACCTTTATTTGTGTGTGTGTTTTTCTCACAAAACCAAGAGGAAGGAATATTCTCCTCACCTTTTGCTAAGTGGAGTCTGTGGAAGCAGAGACTACAAAGGTTTTACCTCTGATGCTAACATTGCTACTTGGGAACATGTCTTTTGCTTGGAAGAATATGATGATGTCTGTTGGGTTATAAAAGCAGAAGCAGTTGAGGGGACTTTACTTTTCTACTTTTTGTTCTTTTATTGTTTGGTCGTAAACACTTTGTGATTGAATTTCAGATGATTCAACAAATGAGTTGTATTGGTTTTTGGTGCACACACCCGCACAACAAATTTTTGTTCCCTGTTCCTTGAAACTGAAGTTGAACAGCTGAATTGGTTTCACGTTTCTTGTTGAGCAAAAGCTCCGTCTCCGTCATCTTGGCTGAGCGGAGCTGAACGTTCTGCAGCCTGGCTGCGTGTGTTGGGCCTTTTAGTTAAGGGTTGGTGCTCTGCTGTAGAGGAAAGGGTCACACTGGATCCATAACTCCAGACAAAACGAGAGAACCGTTGAGTAATGTGGCACAATCCTCTTTTTAACTTGTTTTGATAATTGTTGGAAGCCAAAATCGTATTTTATAATAAAATCATCATAATGGTTCAGTCGTAGGGAAGCACTGTGTCCTCAGTACTGACCCCACCCCCGTCCTCCTCATGACTGAGGCCATTGCTGGTGACAATGATCTGTGTGTTCCTACACACCTTCATACCGCTGTAGTAGACTGGTGAGCAGCAGTCCATGTAGGGAATGCGATCTTCGTACTGCACGCACAGGCGCAGTCTCGAGGCAGCTGTGTGAGGCAGGAAGTTCACATGGACGTGTTTTGTCTTGTGTGAGCCTGGGGGGGGGAGGGGGTCAATTTCCATTGTTGCTGCGCTCAGCTCTCCTGATGGCGGACACACTAACGAGGTGGATACAGTAATGCACCCCTGCAGCATTCAGCTCACTAAGCGGTTAAGCCACACCCCCAGATCTTCTTCCTATCCCCCCCCACCGAAATCCAACACTTTAGGCATATTATTGTGCCTTTCTGGCCTCTTGTGCAAACTTGTGGAGGAGGGTGGTGGATGTGTAACCTGTTTCCCCCTCACACCGACATGCTGCTTCATAGCAGTCAGGATGATGGACCTCAGACCAACTTGGCATTTTCTCGGTTAATGTGGAAGCGAAGCCAAGGGAGCAATGTTAAAGAAAACCTCCATCCCTCAGGGCTTTAGGGTGGTTTTGTATCTGAGGAGGAGATGTGTGAGTGTGAGGTTCTGTTTTCACTTTGGCCTGGCATGGCTGGATATAACGAAGCCAAACAACTCTCTATTTTTGTCTTAGCGTTAACGAAGTTAGCCGCCTGCAGCCGTGCTAGTTAGATTTGTGTGTGTTTCTTTCCCCTTATCCTTTCTCTCTTTTGTGCATGTGTGCCTTTTCTCACATTCATTCTGGTTCAGCTTATTATGACAGTGTGACACTGGCAGTGTACGTGAATATATGATGAATGTCTTAAAAAAACACTGTCAAATTAACAACATTATGTACTTTTCCAACAATCTGCCTTGGATCCAACCCGCCAACCCCCCCC
>JAOXYF010000001.1:4705976-4729359 GCA_028565775.1 Sternarchorhynchus goeldii | reverse complement strand
GAAGCAGGCTCAGGGCATTGGGTCCACTCTCTCAGTGGAGAAGCAGGCTCAGGGCATTGGGTCCACTCTCTCAGTGGAGAAGCAGGCTCAGGGCATTGGGTCCACTCTCTCAGTGGTCACACGCAGTGAACTGGGGTTTGTTTGAAGTAGTGTGTTCCAGTGTGCGCATGCACGAAATTGGAGGGAATGTGTGTTTGTGTGGTAGGGGGTTATTTGTAACCAGTATTTGTGTTGTCAGCTGATGTTTGTAATAGCTGTGTATGCCAGTAGAGAGCAGCATGTGTGTGCGTGCATGCTGTGGCTCTATAGTGTGTGTGTGTGTGTGTGTGTGTAGCTAGCTATGGGGGCAGCCTGGTATTTATTGGAGCAGTTCGTATGCTCCTCTGGTATTCTTAGCTTGTTTGTATGTAATTAAAAGTGGTAGAGTGGAATGCTCAACAGCATAAACTATCTCTCTCTCTGTACCCCCCCACTCCACCCCTCTTACCCTCACCCCACTGTCTCTTACACTTGTTGAGTTATATATAGCAGCAAGGGTTCCCTTCCTTTATGGCCCGTTAGTTGCTTGGCCATGTGATTTCAGCACAAGTTCTCTGTTTTCTTTGTGCTATGGCAGGCTTTGGAATTCGCACTGAGATCACCGCAGCTGTGTCTGGCCTGTAGCTGCTGTCAGCATTACATGTTTTGTTTGGGCTGGAGTCCACACTGCCACCTGTTGGTTAGCGTGAGAATAGATCCAAGCGTTCTATCCCACTGATGGGCTCTGAACTAAAATCAGTTTTGTTTTATATATTATAATACATTGTAAAGTGTAGTAGTTGAGTGTGTAACCCTACCAGACATTTCTTTTTCCATTCAAGCTTTTTTTAAAACCCTTTTTCTTGCTTTAATTCCCTTCTGGGGTAGTTTCAACAGCTCCGGCAGCCACCACTCAGAGAATTTACATTTTTTTGTTATTAATACATCATCATTGTAGGTCCCTCCAAAATGGATGTCTTGGTTAAAAAATATATACTGGCAGAGTTTGTTTATGTATATTAGTTATAATTTAAAGGCACCATCATGTTGTGGTTCTCTTGTCTCCACTGTTCAATCTAATGCCTTCTCTTGAAAACATTTGTTTAAAGCCACATCCTCTAGAGACACAGCACATGTGAAATGACTGTAAGCGAAGGCTACCTCTGTAGAATAGTGCATATAGTTAATACAGCCTGGTATTAACCCTGACCCTGTTGTTGATTTAAGCTTTTTTAACTAAGCAAATGTTGTAATATTAGCTTAAGTTTTAGTTGGTATCCTTTAAAAAAAAAACCTGCTTACAGCAGCTGTAACATCATGTGTGTGCACCTGTCTCCAGGTTTGAGCTGATGGAATAACATCATGTGTGTGCACCTGTCTCCAGGTTTGAGCTGATGGAATAACATCATGTGTGTGCACCTGTCTTCAGGTTTGAGCTGATGCGAATGTGCTGGCAGTACAACCCCAAGATGCGGCCCTCCTTCCTGGAGATCATCAGCAGCATCAAGGATGACCTAGAGCCACCCTTCAAAGAGGTGAGCTTCTTCTACAGTGAGGAGAACAAGCCTCCTGACACTGAGGAGCTGGACATGGAGAACGTCGGCGCTATGGAGAACGTCCCCCTGGAGCCCTCCACCAGCCTGCAGCCCATTGCGGCTGCGTCTGCCTCGCCGCAGCAGGCCTCCCCGGCCCAGGGTTCCTCCGCCGCTGCACCGGGGGGCTCCTCGCCACCTCCCTCCTCGCCAGGCTCGTCGGGGCCGGCCTCGGACAAGCGCTCAGGCCCCGCCGGGGCCGCCGCCAACGGCCCGGCCGTGGTGTTGCGGGGCCCGTTCGACGAGGGCCAGCCTTATGCACACATGAACGGAGGCCGAAAGAACGAGCGTGCCTTGCCCTTGCCTCAGTCGTCGGCATGCTGATCCGGCCCCGTTCACCATCGCCACCACCTCCATCCCACCCCCACCCCCAGCTCCATCCCTCTTTCCTAGGTCGCGTCGAGCTTCTTTCTGACTCTGGCCTGGCGCACTTAGGGCAGGACGACACCTCACACCATCTGCCTGGTGTCCAGGGAACCCTGGAAAGAAATGGGCAGACAAACCAGTACAAAAAAGAAATGGGCAGACAAACCAGTACAAAAAAGGAGTCAAGGCTGTCAGCCTTCAATTTATACCTCAGTGGATGTGGGGTTTCAAAATGTATTTTTTTCTTTTCTTTTCTTTTCTTGGAGCATTTTGACCTGCATTGACTGACAGGCAGGTGGCAAAACATCTGCTGTTGCTGTAGAAACGTAGAATGGAACACGGACTGAAAAGAGAAAGAAAAAAAACACACAAATAACTTCCAAGGAGTTCACACTCCCTCCTGAGAGCTGAACCGCTTTTATACTGTTTTTGTTACTTTTATAAATTTCAAAATGGGGGAGGGGGGAGGTTTCAAAGCCTATCTTAAATCAGACATGGTGAGGTGGCATTATTGTAAGATGAAATCGAGCATATCTATAACAACTTCAACAGAGAAGCACTTGGGGGATAGTCTTGTCTTTGTTTTCTTTTGTGTTCAAAGACATACTGTACAGTGAATGGTAGCTCTTAAGAGCAATTGCCACAGGGGTGTGTGTGTCTGTCTGTGTGTGTCTGTGTCTCTCATTCCATGTACTTTCCCCCTTTGGAGCAGCACAGAGCGTGTTTTTAGTCACCGCTCATACCGTGGCTTAAAGCCAGGGGGCGCTGAAGAGAGAGGGGAAAGGGTAGTTGAGGCCCCCCACTCCTAAGTTATCCTACCGGATGTTCAAAATAGTAAAGCAGAAAGCCTTTTTTTTCCAAAATGGTGTACTCTTTCCAAAATGGTGTACTCTTTCTCTCTGTTTGAAGCCCTTCTGTGTTCTTGAAGGAGCAAATGCAACACTCCATATTTTTTACACTGGTGTGTGTGTGTGTGTGTGTGTGTGTGGGGATGTGTGGGTGGGTGGGTGTGTGTACACATGCGTATAGCTCTTCTTGTGCTTAACAGTTACAATGAGCAGGGAGGCGTTTCACTGATTCACCTCCTATCTGTTTTTGACCAGTTGTCCGTCTTTTACATTCGATTCTACTGCAAAACTTCCATTAGATGAGCTGTATTCAGACAGAAACAAGTGCTGTCACGCATCGCAAAAAATACTAATAAAGAAAAGGAGCAACTAAAAAGACAAAAAACAAAACAAAAAAAACCCAAAACACAAATGAATTGACCACATAGCAAGAAAAGAAACCCCACGAAGAAAGAAAGCACAGGAAAGAAAGCATTTCATGGGAGGTAGAAAGGGTTATTAGTTTGGAGTGAAGTGAAGCATTGTGGAGATGGGGTTTGTTTGTTTGTTTGTTTGTTTGTTTGTTTGTTTGTTTGTTTGTTTGTTTGTTGTAGTCATGTCACATTCTCCTACTGCATAATCCAGGCATCTCTCAACTGGTCTTTCAGTTGTACGTCAGACCACAGAGCATAAACATCACTTGTCTGTATCACATTTGTACCTTTTTTACAGTACAGATGAACATCTGTTTGTCTGTACTGAAAGAAGCTGCTAATTTTATTCTCATTTTCTTTTGTGGTTGTAATATATATCTGTACGTTAAAGATCCTTCGGGTTGAATCCTTTACTGTGTCCACTACAGTCAATTTTCTTATACTTTTGCAGAAAAACAAAAAAAAAATTTACTATTTATAATTTTTGCCCCAAAATGGAAAGTTTGCTTTTTCTCTCTCTTCTTCCCTCCCCCACTACTCTGTTACTAAGTGTGTTCTTTTGGAAACATTTATCTGGAGATGAATCCTATGAGTCTTTAGACCTCTTGTTTTCATTTTAATTTCTTTTTGGGGGGAGAGGAACAAAGGTACAAATCAATATCATTACTGTTACATTCATGATGGCATCATGTAAACATAACTCTAGGATACCCATCATGTAAACATAACTCTAGGATACCCATCATGTAAACATAACTCTAGGATACCCATCAGTAACCAAGCAACCACGTCTTACGGAACATCAAGGCGCAACCAGAATCTCAGGTCAAATTCAAAATGTTTCACATTCACACCACCTTTTCTCTCTCCGTTGCTTTGACCTGCTTGTGAAAACATCTAAATTTAGCATTTTTACAGATTTTTCCATTGCATATATAGATATTTTGTATCATGCTTGACATTCAAGTTGATTTGTGACTGACACTGCCACAGTGTTCACCACCTTCAAAGAGAAACAAGCATTAAAAGGATATGACTTGGCATATCTATGCAGAATTAGTGTTAGGTTTGTGCATGAAAGCTGTCACCTTTATACATTTCACAAAGAGTTTAACTAGCGCCAGTTTATACACACACACACACAAACACACACACACACGTGTGTGTGTGTGTAATGTAATATGTGTGCGTGTGTGTGTGTGTTTTGAAGGGTTTTTTTTTTGTTGTTGTTTTTTGGGTTTTTTTGAAGGCCTAATTTACTTTTTCTTACCTTCATTTCCCTTGTTTTATTTTCATTATTTATTCTGATTAAGTTTTTTGTGATATATTTAAAATCACTGTAAAAAAATCCCCCTTGATTGTGTTACATTTTGAGATATTTTTATATATTTCTTTTTCATAACTTTGGGACTTTTTTGTTTCTCCTTCAAGCATTTATCTACCTCACCCTTTTTTATGAATATATATGTACCTGTATATAAAGAAAATTCAATTTACCCCCCTGCCCCACACCCCTCACCCTCCCTTCCCACTGAAAAGGACAATATTACTGTGTATCTGGGTAAACCTCAAACACTACAAACCACAACCTAACAGTGGGAAACTGCTGGCATTGTGGACATTTGTACAAACTGGCTGCTTTCCTTCTTCCCTATAAGATTATCCAATTTGTTCATTATTTATTTTAGAGATTAAACATAAAGGACAGGCCTTATTAATTTGCTTCAAATGTGCTGGAATTTTGTTGACATTTAATTTATGCGTTTTTGTCTTGCTAAGATTGCGGAAAATGGTACACACATTAGATGGTAAAATCAGAGTGTGTGCATCACTGAGTTACATTTAGAATGAAATAGTCCTTTATTCATGTTTAGCTACCCCCAAGTGTTTAATCATACAGCAAGTTTAACTAATTTTTCTCTCAAGCTTTATTTTCATTGTAATTTAATTTGTGAGTATTGTGTTTTGGAATCCAAACATTTGATTGAAATGAAAACTTGCGGTGCAAATTGCAGCAAACGTTGTTGACTGTATATTGATGGCCTCTGATTCGATGCTGTTGTCTGGTGTATTGAATGTATGTTACAGTGAGATTTAATTGATGTTTGACTAATTGATGTTCTGGGCCTTGGAAAGCTGAACCACTTTTGAATCAATGGCGCAACAAACGTTTGCAGTTATATTTGATTAACTGTTTATTGTTAATGAAATTGAAGTTCCCCTTATCTTTTACATTATGCAGCCAACAATCAGAATGGATACAGCTCGTTTCCACGGGAAGCGAGTTCAGTGACGGGTGGTCCAGGAGTCAGTAGCTTTTAGTCATCATCATCCTTGCCCTCTCTTTCTTCGGTTATTTCACAGCTGCCTTTTAAAGGCACTGAATGTTTGTCAAGCCAAGTGATATGGGACAGGTGCTGAAACAGGATGCTGAAGATGACGCAGAGACAATAGTTTGAGGACAGACTGGGGGAAAAAGCCCAACGTTTGGTGTTATGTTTAATGTTAGGATTTTAGTAGACAAGTTGAACACTACTATGTGGAGCTAACCTCTCTTCCAAATCAAACTGGTCTTGATTATTCTCCTTTGTCCACACCCTACCTTCAGTTAATCTCTCCTTACATAAACATACCCATTCTTGGTTTTGTTTTGGGTTTTTTTCCTTCTTTTTTCTGTATAATCTGCAATACCATTCCAAGTGATGGGTCAGAATCTCACATGGCCCCATCAACTACGGGCTAGATATACTCAGGCCTGAAGGTCTGGAGTGGGTCCAAGGGACATGCCTTGACCAGCCCATGAGCCTTCTTCGCTCTGCTGCTGATGATAGTGCTGCTTCCGATCATTTTATGTAATGCATTTCTGAAGTTTGGACATTACAGCGTACTCTACGAGTACATAGTGTTTGATAAGAGAGGGTAGATGATGTTGACAAGAATAGATGGCTTGTTCTAGATCTCTTAAAACAAAAAACAAAAAAAAAAGTTTTATACAATTTATTCCATGTAAACATTTTTACCAATGAGCATTCTGATATTTGTCAAACAAAATATGGTGTTATAAAATTGACAAAAAGCAAGTGTGAGAGAGAAGTTCAAACCTATTTAATAAAAAATATATTGTAGATATGGAAATCATTATGTTACATATTGAGAGGGAAGGATGCAGAAAGGTTTGTGGTCCAAGCCTCTTCACGCCTGGTTGTTCCAAGTTTAAAATAAAGTAAAGGAAAAAACAGGCTCTTACTAACTTTGTTTTCACTTTCCATTGTATTACAAAAAAAGAAGAAAAAAGTCAAAGTGCCCCAAGAATAAGACATGGACATAAATACTGAACATTTGTTCATAGTGGCACATTACTGGATTTTTTTAAGTGAGAGTGTGTGTGCGCGCGTGTGTACGTGATACTTGCTAAGAAAAAAAATAAATTCAGATCACCAGCTTTGTAATTTGTGTTCCTGTGCATACATTGTGGGTTTCTTATAAAATTATATTTGACAATATATTTCATTAAAGTTATTATTATGCTTTATGTCAATCTATGCCAACTGAGTATGTATTTTCCTGATAAAGTTTAACCTTTTTATATTTAAGTTCATATAGCCAGTGAATTAGTAACCAGTAGGTGAGGATATTTTGCATACTCAACATAAATTGTAGATTTCGTTTTGTTTCTGTAATCACCACTGACCGCATACATACAACAGCCCTTTAAATGCAACCATGTTGCAAAAACACAAGAGTAGCTCCATGGCAGCACTTTGCCATTTTAGATGTCAACGGAGGCGTTTCATGCCCTCATGTCTCGAGTTAGCACCGCTTTTAAACATTCAATTAGTCTTTAAAATAACTTTCTCGTTAAAATGACTAAAAATAGCCTGTGTAATCTCCGGTGACGGTAAAATTACAATTATGTCCAAACAGTTATCTAGTAATAACGTTTTACCTCTTATAGCAACACTATTATGGTGAGATTTGGCATTGTTATTCTGTTTGGCTGTTTCAGTGGCAACAATAAGCTTTGCTGCTGTAGTTAATTTTGGAAATCTGGTTCTCTGGGATCAAATGACTGCATATTTGAGAAATAAGCCGTGTTAGGCGTTTATTCTACGAAAGCAATCGGTCGGGTTGACATGCCGCAGCGTGTATGCTCACACTACCTGAAAGGTTTTCTCCATTTGCAGTCGTTTTATGTTAATTATTTCACTCAAAATCGAAAATCACTATGTTACTGTCAATAACTAAGTGTATCTACAACCTGCAGCTTACAAAAACTACAATATCTTGAATGATAACTATAATAATGGGTAAACATAGTCAGCCTACATGTTGCCAGAAATATACGAGTATCACGTGATATGTGCACGTCCCTCGTGCCCTCCAGATGACGTATTCGTTGCTGACGAAAAAGCCTACTAGCAACAGGGCTAGCAGAAACGGTACAAACATCTTCAGGGGTCTCTGACATGTATAGGAACGGCGTTATGATGTGAGTTGAACTGTATATACTCATATTACACATTTCTGTATTTGTCTTTCAGAAAGAATTGTCAGACGCAAAGGCAAGTAGTCTAGGCTAACATTAGCCATGGTCAGACAGCACTGGCAGGCTGGAAATAACTAGCTAGCTAAACTACCTAGATAGAGCATTTGTTCAGTAGCAAGTTAGCTAGCCAACTAACCCTAGGTATTTATTTATGCAACTGACGAGTACAGCTTGGTTTACGGGTGCAAAATTTGATATTGACTACTGTTCAACTGCCACTCAATGTAAGTTGCACGTTACTCGCTACATACAAGCAAGACAGCTTAGCTAACATTCATGATTCCGGCTTTCATAAGGCGTTATTAACTCATACAACATGTGAAATAATAAACACATTACTGTGTAGCTGTCTCATCATATTCTGTAATTAATGAGCTCTTCCTCACGGACAGACTTGTGTCGTTTTCGGTTTAATTATTATATGCAAGTGTTATCATTTCTATAATATTAACATTAAATGGCTGATGCTTTTATCGAAAGCGACTTACATTTTCAACAAAACATCACTGCAAGACTGGAACTTTTCTTACTTTTTTATTTAGGGTTATGGTGAGGCTTTCGGGCATTTTGAAACACTGGATAACTTACTTTTGGACAATAACCACGTATGCCAACTGATGGTACTAATTGCTATAATTATTGTTTCAGGGTTTGATAAAGCTGGAACTGTAAGCTGGGCTGACCTCTGGCCTTGAGGCCGTTTGTGATGATGGCCTCAGAGCTCCACGAAACCATATTTACAGCCAAACAAGAACGACACAAAAACCTTTTCCTAAACTACAGGAACCTAAACATTTTTCCTGGAGAGCTCTTAAAAGATGATGGTTTGCAGTTCTTGGAAAGGCTCTACATGAAAAGAAATTCACTCACCACATTGGTAAGACTGCCTGGAAGGCAAATTAACGTTTTTTTCTTATGACTAGTAAATTTATTTTTTCTAAATCTGGTCTCTGTTTTCAGCCTGATAATCTAGCACAGAAACTCCCCAACCTGATTGAATTGTGAGTATTTAACTGCTTACATTTGCTTGTGTGTTGCAGATGTAAACAATTTATCTGTAATATCCGTAATGACCAGCAGATGTCACTTAATGGAAGCGGCTCAAACAAAATATTACAAATTCTGTACAAAAAAACTACTCGGAACATTCTGAATTTAAAATGTGAATGGGGTGCGCATAGTCTTTTGTATTAATACAAACTAATACAAATGATTAGTATGTGGTCTTTTGTACTAATACGTTTGATATAAATGCTCCATTTCTAATACAAGAAATGAGCTTCTGGTAATGTGGCAAATATTTTTTTATGCAGGTACCTCCACTCAAATAATATTGCCATCATTCCACAAGGTAATTTCACAAATAAGTTTTGCTTCAGATGTACGTTTCATTTTAATTAGCCTTTGTTGACATTTTCTATAACTCAATAGCTATATTTGAACTTGCAGCTATAGGCAACCTTGTGAAGCTGCAGTCCCTGGACCTGAGTGACAATGCACTGCAGATGATCTGCCCTGAGATTGGTCGGCTTCGGTCGTTAAGGCATCTGCGATTATCCAACAACCAGTTGAAATACCTCCCACAAGGTGTGTAATTATTATTAAAGGATGAGCTTAGAATTTCTGCTGTGTTTGGACATCCTTTTTGATGATATGCTTTATGTCGCAAAGATGTCTGTTGTTATGAATTGGGAAGGGCAGTATTTAAACCAGAGCAAGACCATTTTTAATAGTTCCAATATTGAAATTATTTTATTATGTGAATTACAAATGATATTGTACATTTCTGTGAAAATAGTTATTCAAGTGTGCTATGTGGCATCTAAATCTGAGTGCGCATACCAGTGGCTTTGTTGTCTTTATGAAAGACACTTGAATTACTTTGTTTCATAGTAGCTTTATGATTTATTTGAGTCTCCAAGAATGAGCTGTGTCATATGATTACTGAGGAGAGACGTACAAAATGTATTTCTCTTTGTACCTGTAGAATAAGAAAACTCTGCCAATGTGCATTGGTGCCACGCTACCAGCAGAGGGCAAGAAAAATGTCTACTGTATTTTTAGAAAACGGCAATGGATATGCATGTTTTTGTCTGGCTGACTACAATGTGGCATCCTAGAACTGGGTGACCTGAAGGAGCTGGAGACTCTGGATGTGTCGATGAACCTCCTGAGGACCATGCCGGAGCGGCTGCACCAGTGCCTGTCCCTGCAGTGCCTGACTGCCGACCGCAACCTGCTACACTGCCTCCCCCGCCACCTCTGTATGCTGCCTGAACTCAACGAGCTCTCCCTGGCTGCCAACTGCCTCACCTCACTGCCCCTGGGTGAGTGCTGCCTGCCTCCACAGCTCCATGTTTCTAAGGGTGGGTGGGCCTTTTGATGTGGGCAAAAAGGGCAATGGTTTCTGTCAGTCTACACATGGGCATAAATATAAGAAACAGCTAAAGCACAGTTGTGCCAGGTGAACTGATTCATATTTATTTGCATTGTTCTTTTAGTAGCATGGCTACAAAATAGCTTCACAGAAATCTTTAAAAAATCTGCATAAAGCAGTGAGATATGTGTGTGTGTGTGTGTGTGTGTGTGTGTGTGTGTGTGTGTGTAAAGATAGATAGAGAGATTGTAATGAATAAGGTTTACCAGAGAGAAAAAGTTTAAGAATCACTTCTTGAAGTTGATATATTAGATGCGGGAAAATTTCACCACATCTCAGTCCAACTTCCCCAAATCTCAGTTTGATTGAGCTTCTGTTGGATGTACTCAAAAAACAAGTCTGATTCATGAAGGCCCTTTCTCTCTCCCTACCCATTTATTTATTTATTTATAGACACAATATATGTGTAATTGTGGCTCTCCCTTTCAGATCTGGGGCGTTCCATGGAGCTGCAGTTTGTTTTTGTGGACAATAACGTTCACCTCAAGGGACTACCATCTTACTTGTATAACAAAGTCATTGGCTGCAGTGGGTAAGTAACCTGAGCAACATACAAGCTTAGAAGAAGTGAAAACTCAAGTTACTATGTTGGGGTTGTAGTTCTACTTTTTATTTATTATATTTATTAATTTTTTTAAGAGCTCCCCACCCCAACCTCCAACATGAGGCTATACACCCAGCATCCTCAGTCACTGGTAGAGACACTTGAACTTTCTCTACCAGTTCCAGGTCCAGAGTAGTGGAGGTAAACTGGGTAAAGGAGCACAAGAGACAGTTCTCTAAGTACATCAATGTGCCATATCAGCTAGTTGGAATTGAACGGCTTTCCATAATTAATGTAATAGGAACTCTGGGTCCAACATTTACATGTTTGTGCCGTTTTTTCTTTTTTTCTTTTCTTTTTTTTTTTTTAAGAAAACCCCTTGTAGATGTTTCTTAATTCACCTGGTGTGTGTGTACATCTACAGATGTGGTCTAGCTGTGCAGGTGTCAGATGGGAAGCACCTGTCCCTGATGCTCGGAGATGTAAGCGTACCCCTGCCTTCAGAAGTGAAGGCTATCGGTTCAGAGGCGGATCGGGTACTGACCTTAGAGGAGATGGCAATGAGAACCCTACATGTAACCTACAGCCAGCCAGGCAGGGGTGAGAAACGCTTCGTTTTTTTGCTTTTTGGTAGTTAAAAAAAAACACTTTATGCACAACAATCAATGTTATGAAATTAAGGTCATAATAATAATGTCTTCTGTCCAGTTTACAAATGCAGGCTTTTTTCCATTTTAATGATAATCGTACAATTAATGTACAACATGTGCAATCCATCTGAATCCTGCGTATGTTTGTTTTTGTTCCCCTCTTCGGTCAGACGTGAAGTTCTTGCCTCCGCTCTTGTTGCCCACCAGTCTGTTGGATCTGCTCCAGTGCCCGCTGGGGCACTGCCATCGCTGCAGCCAGCCCATGTTCACCATCGTCTACCCTAAGCTGTTCCCCCTCCGAGAAACCGCCCTGGCTGGAGTACACAGAAGGTATTAAATGTTGGCACACAACCCCTCACACCTTGGCACGTCCCAAACATTATTGTTGACACACATCACTGGATTAACTATGCTCACCTTCCATTGTTTCAAGTGCATATACCCTTCTGGTTATTGACGTGACAGACATCAACACAGCAGTCACTGAGACTTGGTAGTGCACACCAGTGACTAGAAACTGACCATTGATGAATAACATGGAAATTGCTCGTGCATATTGTGCAAAATCACGTTTGGGCTCATTGAGGGATACTTACTTTACAAGTGTTTATAAGTGGTTGGTGAGAGCGCAGACCATATGGCTTCTCTGATGGTCACTGTTAAAGGACTGCAGGACATATATTGGCCTGTAATGCATATATTTTTGGGCCCCAGTCTGGTGCCCATACCTGCTCTCATCTCCTGCCCTGCCTTTGAAGTGATGGTCTGGCTGTTTTGAGCTTGTCTTGCACCGCTGCCTTCCGCAGCCCATTTGTAACGGGACACCAGAGTTTCCACACCAGCGACGTCCCAACTAACCCGATCAGCACAGCTCATCGCCTGCTCTCAGGGTTCTGCATGTGCATTAAGAGATCTAATCAGTGTACCAATTACTTTTGTAGCACTTGACTATAGCTTGGTAGCTTGGTAATAGTCATTCGGTCTGTGTTGGTGGGGGGTCTGTGTGTGTGTCTGGGTGTCTGTGTGGGGGGGGGGGTAGAGAAGGAGAGGGAGCAGAGAGTTGCTTGTTAGTGGCTTATCTTGACACCTTTTCAAAAATTCTTTTTTTTACTCTCCCTTTCTCTACCTGCTTTATCTACCTACTCTCATCTCTTTCTCTCTCTACATTCTTCCCCTGACGGCTCTCTTCTCTCACTTTTGCTTCTCCTCTACTCTCTCCCTCCTTCTGTGTTTCTCTTCTAATAGAACGACTGTGAGTTTTGTGGCCTACTGCTGCTCCAGCCAGTGCTTGAAGATGTTTGACCTGCAGAGCTGATAATAGACTCCCTCTACTGCGAATAACCTAACCACGGTGCTCTCCTAGTGATGCAGGATGGAGAGAAGCTTGATGGACTTCATCTGCACTGAACTGATACGGACGTGCCAGAAAACTCAACATCCACTACGGCCTAATAATGGATATGGTGCTTTTCTGAAGCCAGTCGCAGTAGTATATCTATCCCATGAGAGGGCGCTGTGGTTCATCACGCAGGAGTTAGTATGATCTGCTTTCTTGAGATGTTTTTCAAAAAGGTTGACTGGGAATAGCTGAAAAATGCTTGTATGTTTTGGGGGTTTTTTTCACCAGCTGAAATGGCAGTTCTCATTGTTTCTCCTCCTCACATCCCATGTTCTGTTTTGAGTTTTTTGTTTGTTTGGTTTATTTATTTTGTTTTGAGTTTTTTGTTGGTTGTTTTTTTTTTGTTTGTTTTTTAATGCATTCACAGTCACCATATTTTTAGAAAAATAACAGTTGTCCAAATGAGAAGTATTTATTTACATCTGTATTTATTTACATCTGTATTTTTTGAATATAGAAGAGTTTTTTACCTGAGGGAAGTTACCTGGTGATTTTAGGTGGTTTTCAGAGCAATATTACTCAAATATTTATTCTACTGAAGGTGTATCTCCATTTTGGGTGTTACCTGTGTGAAGGGTTTAAATCAGCTTTTTTGACAGAAGTGGTCCCTTTAACACCCTAAACAGAAAAGTTACATTTTGTTCTTTGTGGAAGAGAAGATGAAATTTAAAAAAAATAATAATTTTATCCTAATGAATGCTTGCTCACAGTGAGCTAATTAACAGTAAAATGTCATTTGTCACCACAGGTCCGTATCTGAATGTAGCGTTCAGGCTTCTGAATGGTTTGCATCTGTGGCTGAATGTATGTGATTTAATTTTTTCAGTTGAAGCTCATACTCAAATGTCTGACATCACATAGAATAACCTGTGGAACATAACATTCATCATCATTTGTGAACTAAAGGTCATGTTGCCAGTAATGCCTGTTTATCTGTAGGCATGGGGACATTAAATAAATGAACTTAACATTTGTGCTGTCCTGTTTTATTTGAGGAAATGTGCTCCTGAAGAAACTCCTACCAGACAGGTGTCAAAACACTGACCATAATATCAATACATTAATGAGAAATATATGTTCAAATCTAGAAAATGTGTAAGGAAACCCAAGGTTTATTCATTTAAGGGATATATCAGGCTAACCCTGGCCCTTCACAACAGTATAGATTAGAAACTTCGCCTGGGTTTAGAGCAGGCAAGCTTGAAGGGAGGAATGGAAAAGTATATTAAGTATGACAGCATAATCAATCATGAAGTCGTCCAATAACAAAAACTCTTTACAGTCTTGTTTTCGTGCCAAACCTTCAGTGGGCACACTATCCGTTCGGGTTTACTCAACTATTCACCCTCGGCACCCTAAACGATCTGTCTAAACCGTTTTAGACAACGCATCTACGATTTAGAAATGTTAGTATCCTGTTTATTGTCAAGAAGAAACATGTTTTTGTTGTGTGAAGCACCATGGTATCATTCTATTAGCAATCTATAAATAGATGTTTACTACTGGCCTGTTAACTAAACGGTAGCAGGGAACTAAGCGAAATGTTCGTGGCGCTCCTGCGCGACTCCCGACGAGCCTGATGAGGGTGACTGTAAGCATCCCGTGTGCGAGATCGGTTATGGACTAATCTATGCGAGGGAGGAGTCCCAGGGTTGGGACTCGTGTCGGGATTATTCACTACAGACAGAAGTCGAGGACGGCAGAGGACATGTTTCCATCATAACCAGCTACGATTTTACTCGCTAACGCGCTCATTTTCTCTACGGCAGACGGTAAGTAATGGTGAAATATGCATGTACGTAGGGGCGGAGACACCAGGTCGGGCGTCTCAGCTACAATTTGCAGCTGTACTTGCCTATGTGGGTGAATTTGTCATCGGTTTTCAATTTATCCTGATTTTATCATTTTACCGGTGTCATAACTTAGTCTACCTCGGTTTAATTAGTTGTCCAAGTTTAGTTTGTGCCATCACCCATCGATTGACGTATCGATTGACGTTTTTCGCTCGAATGCACTAGTGAGCTTTAAGAAACCTAAAAAACGTGTGTATATATCGAAATAAAAAGGGTATCAAGTCTCCCGAGGGATCTTTTAATTCCCCTTGGAAATATAGAGCTGCTCTGCTGTTCGCAGTCATACGAAAGTCAGACTTGTTCAGCTTTGTACAAAACCTTTGTGCTGGATTCCTTCACTTTTTCCCCAAACAATAATAAAAGACGCGGCTTTATGGTGCCATTATTCTTCACAGAATACATTTCTATTCATTTAACACAGTCTTACATATTCTTATTAGGATTTTGTCATTAGATTGTTTGTGTCGTTTGATTAATTTGTATGACCTTTCATTAAATATTACATGAGGTTGAGCTTGTTGTGAATAATTTCAGTGACCAAGGCAAGAGTTTTGGTACTGAAAATGTATTCTAACCAAATATTTGCTATGTAATTGTATTTGTCCGTCTTTCCAAAAATCTAATTGCAATAACAATGGTTACTCACAGCTTGGGTTGTGCCAGTTCAGTGCAAGTTGTTGTTCTTGTTAGGGGTTGCTGCTTCTGTATCATTAAAGGTGCATTTATATCTATGGACCATTAAAGGTGCGTTTATATCTGACGCAAGCATAAATAAAAATAGTAACACCACTTTAAGAACAGGGTCTTTTTTAGTTCCACATGGTTGGAAAATAGCAGAAAAACTGGGTGCATGTGTAAGGCTTGGCTATTTCTGGTGTTTGTTGAGGTTAATAGTCGTTGCCCTGTTACATTAGTGGTGAAACTAGTGCTGTCTGCTCCAGATTTCAAGTTTTGCACAATTTGATTAGATAGAGTGATGCCTGCTCCAATAGATTATATGCATCACTGTGCATGTGGTTGAATCATGAGGCAGCACATTGAACGTAAGTGTATTACTGTACACTGCGCACATATTGACTTACATTCTATACAGGATATGATGCCTGTGCAGTGAAATAGAAATATGTCACTATCTAAACCTCTGCATGTTAGATTGGCTGAGGAAAGTAGTCGTGCATGATGGACTTGTATGCCGTGGTTTGAGGTTACATCCTGCTTCTCATGGCTGTAACTGGCCACAGTACTTTCTTCGATCTGAAACACTGCACCCTTCTTTGGCTTTACCTTGTGGTGTTGGGGAAAGAGGTATGGCACTGGGACGTGCAGATGGGAATTCAAATCTCCATTTGAGAAGACCAATGTCATGTCCTTGAAATGTGGTTTCTCTCTCTCTGCCTCTCTCTCTCTCTCTCTCTCTCTCTCTGTGTATGTGTGTGTGTGTGTGTATGTGTATCTGCTCAAGATCTGTAGATTTGTTTCAGGGCAAACAAAGGGAGGCTGAATACTTCATGTTCAGATCTTTGGAGTCTTAGAAGTTCATGTTCAGATCTTTGGAGTCTTTGGAGTTCATGTTCAGATCTTTGGTCTAATCTAGAGGGCAGTTCAGCTTCTCTTCCTCGGTAAGACCTTTACATGACTGTTACCATTGACTAAATGCTGTTAGGCCACTTTTGGTTGCCGATCGAATCTATTGTTAATCTGTAAAATATTCTTTTTGTAAATATCTGCTTGGAATCACAGACTTTGACTAATTTGACCAATTTGTCATTTGACATCATTACATCTGATTACTGAGGTCATATTAATCTTGCACATAGTATTCACTGTATATCATTCACTGCTGATGGTGCTAACAGTATTATCATCCGATAGGAATTTATCCTCGGGGTTGTTATTGTAAGAGTAATACAACTGTCTTTTTTCTAAAACATACACAGAGACCATGTTATGGTGATTAACTGGTTATTTCTTAGCAAGGGACTTTGATTGGTGTAAAATCACACATATACTATCTTAAAACTCTCAATCATGGCAAATCTCACAGCATAATACCAGATTTAGATAGAGAAACTGCATCTTTTATTACCATCCTCTCATGATGCATATTTTAATCCCCTTATACTCCAAGACCTTTAATTTTTACACTTCAAACTATACACGGTACTTTTTGTATCATTCTAAGTGTAGCTATCCCACAGTATTTATTTAATAATACATCTAAAGATTAATAACTAAACAATAAGATTTGATGTACATTTATGCAAATAATGCTTATCTAATCTGGCAAATGTCTTTTCCTTCTTTGGTAAGAGTTTAAAATGAATATTACTACTGACAAACACTGTTGGTTAACAGTGTAATCTATTATTAATCTCTGGCCATCCTCAGCTGTGGCTTTTGGAGTTGCTCTGAGTTTAAAACAACCCCTTGTGGGGTCTCCCTCTGGTTCCGTCTCTCCTGTTCCAAAACCAAAACCCTCTGGCTGCCTCCTGTCTGACCACACGTTTGATGCTAAATAGGTTCCCCACAAGTCAAAAATTACACTCAACAAATACAGAAATCAAATAAAATTGTCTCCAAATATTAGCTGCCCCAGTGTGCCTTCCTGCAGGTATGAGACTGGCTTGTGTGGACTGCAAATAGAAACTTCAGCATTTGCCAAACCAAATTGTGTATAAGATCTCGGAGGCAGTGCATGGACGGCTTTACTGACCTTCCTGTTAATATTCGACACTCTCATCCAATCCAGGAGGATCGAGGGTTTGGCACTGATCCCTAGTGAAAGGCTACAAACCGCTTCACACTTCATTACTAGTAAGAACTGCCTGGCCAGAGCCTCACACAACCTAAAGGGCAGGGATGGAGTCCAGACCAGTGCACTGCAATAATACATTTCCGTTATATTATTATCCCTCATATGAATTATTCTAAATAATTATTCGATCTGAGTTAAGATACATTTAGAATTAAATCACTCAACGACAGTGGAGATCATCCTGTGGTAGAACGTCTGCCCAGCTGTGAGAGACACTCTAAACAGACTAGAAATGTACAGAGAGGCTTATTAGGGTCAGTGTGGTCACACAGTGTGAAATTGTTAATATTTATTTTATTCTCGCTTTGTCTGATTCATGCTCTGTGTAGACTGATCAGTGCTGTTTGGTGTTTGTGTGAATAAGGTAAGGTTTGGGTGAAGAGACCTGGAATTACATGATCATGACAGGCCATTTCTTAGCTGCTGTAATTATCAGCATTAAAAATAAATTTTTGTCCATATTTTCAATTAATTCTTAAGTGTCCAACATACATACCGTCTCTAACCTCAGGTTGGCATGTCCCTTGTACTGAGGAGTTATTAGTAATTTCAGTCTTGGAAGCTAAAATGTTTACTTGACTGTCATTACAAACTGCAGTAGAAATGAACAACTTGTGCAAATTTCTCTTAGAAAGTCATAGGTCTTGCTGCCAAAACCTTTTAAGTGGGATGTATTTTTAATTAATATTAGACAAAGCGTTTTTACATGTATGCCGGTAGTGGCTTGTTCCAGAAGATTTTAAAAAAATCCTTTCTGAAAGCCTCAGCATCTTAACGTCACTCAACTGCCTGTTCTGTTTGTCAGTATAACAGCTGCCACAAGACTTTTCTTTTGTTAATCCTCTTTCTTAGTCCAGTCCTCTTCTAACTTTAACCTCAGAAAGTCAGCAATGCACTGTATGCTGTGCCCTGCTTGGACAGGCATAAACATCACTAAACTCATGTTACAGCGGTTCTTACTATGTACCAAATCACACATAACATGTAGTATAATTTGCTATATAATATTAACAACACAGCACAAGCACATTTAAACACACATAGAAATTAAATCACACAGTTTATGGTGAGCTGTTACCTTCCTCTCATACAGCTGGAGGGTCACAGGCGCCAGACGTACTAATTCCTGGTGCTTTCGCTTAAATTAGCGTTCCTGAATAGCGTTTGGTTTGGTCTGAGGGGAGGCGCTTCGGCCGATATGGGGCCAGTGTAGCGTAGCAGAACTAGAGGATGGAGCAGAGCAGACACCCCTGCCTGCCAGCTGAGAGCCTTCAGCGCTGTTACTTCATCACCTGCACGGAACGGAAGTTGCAGACAGAGAGGTGTGAATCACAGCAAGAAGGGAGCACTAGTGTGTGTGTGTGTGTGTTTTATGCCTGGATTATACAGATCCAGTGAGTTTTTCTCATCTAGTCAGGTGGGCACTTTAGACAGTGCTGCTACCTTAGTGGGTTTTTGCCCACTAGCCGCCTGATTGGATGGTGAAACCCAGACATCTGTTTCAGTTCTTTTTGTCTTTTTGGTGAGAAAGAAAGACAGAGAGAAAAGGGGGGATGTGGGAATTTCAGTAAAAATCTAATTGTGAGAGGCAACATATGGTACTCTTATTAAATACACTAAAACAAAATCAAGGGCCTTATTGACTTGCACAAGGCAGCTTGACTCTGTTCAGTCATGACCTCACTCCCCTCACTCCCCTCACTCCCTCACTCCCCTCACTCCCCTCACTCCCTTCACTCCCCTCACTCCCCTCACTCCCTTCACTCCCCTCACTCCCCTCACTCCCTTCACTCCCTTCACTCCCTTCACTCACACTGGGCTGACAACTTCCACATAAAGTAGCAAATTTAAAAGTTCTACAACAGTTAAACTGTATGGAATTGTGCAGACTAATTAGATGAGCAGGTTTTCTGTCATTTTGGAAAATGTATCAGTTTTTGGTGCAGTTTTAAAGATGGTGACAAAGTAAGTGCTTCACAAACACAGGCCAGATGTTCCTATTCTGTCTGAGCACTAGAATGGAAAAAACTCACATTAATCCTAATTACCGGGCCTTGTGTGTTACTTAACTCACCCACATGTCACACCAGAGGGTACAGAGTATTTCCATGCTCAGTATAACAAATTACTGTAAAAGTATGATTTACGATGGAGAACAGACATGTCCTCAACAGCAGTATTGTGTTAACTCTATTATGTCATGTCTCAGTGACATCCTGTCAGTTTCTGCCGGAGTGAAGACCAGAGTGGCACGATAGAGTTTGTAAAAGTCATTTTTCTGCTTCCTTCCCTTTTCTGTTTTTCTGGTGTCCTTCTCGCCCCGTCACAACCTGGACTGCTGGATTCACACATGACCACCGCGACATCCTCCAGCCCTGCCCCTCCGAAACACTCATAAATGCAGCCAGCTATTATTTTGCCATGGACGTGTCTGGGTGAAAGCAGTAATAGTGCAGCTGGCGTTGAAACTTTTCTTATTTCCTGCGATTAGCCCTTAAGAAGAGGCCGATCCAGGGCTCACTTCTAGTTTAACTGTATTCCATTCAGGATGCAGATGCCAGTTTGCTTAAGCACACCATGTCCTTTTTTCCCTGCGTGTGTTTGTCAGCTGAATATGTGTGAGTTTGCCACTCCCTTATGTATGGTAGATAGTTCTTTAATTCAGCCAAGCTGGATGGTAGCTCATCAGGGGCATTTAAGCTACTCATTGACCCCAGAATGGGATGAAGTTAGGAGAGTGCAGAAGTTTACTATGTGAATCTTTTCAATATTTTTTAATTATTGTCAGCTGTGACCATTTGATGGACATCAGTTGCTTTATCCAGACTTTGTTCTACAGCACGATCGAACACAAGTAATACAAACAGCAAAAGTATGTTGTAACTTCTTATAACTTCTATGTTATTTCTAATGTGGTGGGCATTAACACTGAGTGAAGACCATGTAGTAAGGACTCCTACACACTAACGATTCAGACTTAAAATATGTACACATTTTAAATAAATGCATACAGTTGATTTCTGATCATGCGAACTACGCTGGAGATCACAGATTTGCTAAATGACTTTTACTGTTTTACTGCTCAGTGGACCGAACCAAGCAGTCAGCTTCCCACGTAAAGCAAAATATATTTTTGCATAAAAATGTTTCAGAGTTGGGGTTGTATCACCTGGTATGTGCTCCTTTTCTTTCAATAACGACCTGAATTTGAACTCAGTGGCTTTAGTTAATTTGGTTACCATCCTGCAGTTCTAATCCCAGGCACGAGCACATGTTCAGCATTTGTTCCCTTGCCAAACTGTATTTAAATTCTTTGTACATGTTTGATTATCTTCATTGTCTCTGATCCATTCCGAACCTCCCTCGACTCCACTCCCACGCCCCGCCCCCAACTTAAACAGTGTGTGTAAGACCTTATTAATGGTATCTCATCTGTTGCCCTGGTAACTGAGGAAAGGTGTGAAAGCTGTTAAGACAGAAGCTGTTGTTATTCAGTCTTATGTTCTGAGATACTGTTCCATTTTGTAGCTCAGTCTCTGAAAAAGCATTTCTTGAGAATGGAGTGTTAACACTTCCAAATATAACCTGCTGTTTTCATCTGACATTTTCAATTATTTTTAGAGCACAGTAAAATTCTTCCATCTCCTGCCGACTCTCAGAACAATAATTACTGTGGAACAATGGAAAGTCTAGAAGATGCAGTGTGTGGGACGTTGCTGTTTTTTAGACGGAGCCCTTCGAGTAGAAAATGACATATTGCATTGTAGGCAATGTTGGCTTGAGCTGCTGATTATGTAAGAGGAAGGCTGCTCATTGTTGGGTGAACTTGTCATGCTTATTGAAGGATACTATTGTAAAGCCTGGTTTGGTTTTCACACTGCGTAGGAGTCGAAGGGACATATTGACTTTCACATACAAAGCAGAGCTGCTACTTTCTGCTCTGATTAATTTGAATTTAATAAAGTTCATATTGTTGTTACCAAGTGTTCTGTAGTTGTTCCATTCTTACGTTTTAGGGCCCTGGGGTTTTTTGTTTTTGTTTTTTTTGTGCATGTTTATCGTATCTAAATAATCATAAATGCATATGATTGAAACTAGGTTTGTGTGTGTGTGTGTGTGTGTGTGTGAATCAACCATAACAAATGCATGCCAGAAAAAGTCAGTGACAACTGAGTTTTACATTTTGCGTGTTTCATTACTTCCCGCCCCCAGACGAAACCGCTGGAGCAGCAGCACAATTTGCTCATAAATGCTGTGACTTCACACCAACAAAAATCATCTGTCATGATTTTTTCCCCCTTTAATCCCCCCCCCCCAACTCCCCAACACAGGATTCAGATCCAGAAGAAGGATGAGAAGGTTCACGGTCTGACGACACGCGAACAGCCGAGAGCTTCGCTGAGCAGAGCTACGACTACAGCGCAATCGTTTAGAGAAAGAGGAACACAGGCAGAATGGGCCGTAAGAAGATCCAGATCACACGCATCACTGATGAGAGGAACCGACAGGTGAGAGCTCAACTCTACTGTAAATGCCTATTGCAGTATACCAGTGTACCAGCAAGCAAGCTAACTGGTTCCTATACAGCCTTCCTCGTAAATACATTGGTAATTATAATTTTCTTAATATTAAATATTAAAAAGCTTTTTTTACCTTTGATCCTGTAGCATGCTTTGTTTTTGTTCACAACAATTTGACTTATTTATGTGAAATAAAAATGAATTCTATAAAATCTCCTGCTTATGTTACCTTAAAGGTGACCGATGCTTTCTGGTTGAATGTTTAATATGGACTCTAACATAGCTGTCGTGCTATGTTAGGCACTCACTCACTAACTGCCCTTTTTCCCCAGGCTGGTTGAGGGGTTTTACTGGGCAGACTTGGGGTCTGCGGCACTGGGGGAGGATTCACAGCCTGGTGGGGCAACACACTAGTGCTCTTGTCCTGGGTCTCACTGGACCTGCTGTCCCTGTACTGTGGTTGTAGTAATTACAGGAGTCCTGGGCTCCATATCTCTCATTAGCCAGTGGAGTAGGTCTGAGGAAGCATACAGCATGTCCCTCCCTCTATTCCTACGCCTCCTCTCTCTCTCCCCCTCTCCCTCCCCCCTCTCCCTCTCTCTCTCTCTCCCTCTCCCCCTCTTCCTCTCCCTCTCCTTCTCTTTCTCCCTCTCCCTCTCTCTCTAACCCCTGATGGCCATCACTCAAACTGAGGCCACAGAGCTGGGCTGGAATTCACCAGCCTGCCCCATGCTCTAAATATAAACCCTCACACCAGCACAACAAACCGTATCTTGTCTGCGGGAGCCCCTTGTTCAGTATATCATGCAGCTCATATACAGTGCGCTCTTTCTATTGAAATTGTCGCGCATTTGCACACAGACCTGCAGCGCAGCTACAAGTTTATTTCTATCTGTATACCTGTCTGGCATGTGCATAGATTCAGTGTTGATGACAGACTGGCGCATTCAGGACGAATGCGCTGTGTGTGATGTATAAGCATAACAGAGTTGAAGCCATACACACTTCAGCCTGTTCAAAACTTACCTCCAGTGCAAGATCTCTGAAAGTGTCCTGGGAGTGTCCGTTTCTACGGTCGGGAGTACCTTTTAGTACCTCTTTCCTGTTAAATGATGTTATTGTGTTATTTACCCTGTATTATTTGCATGGACACTACCACCGAAATGTTCGTTTCTCTGCAACCTTATACTCAGAAGACCACAATGCGCTGACTGCAAAATCAAGCGTCACTCAAGTATTCAGAAGTGCTGAGCACAAGAGTTTGAAACAGGCTGAACTGTACTGGAGGAAGCTGGTTACAGCCAAAAACAGGCTGAACTGTACTGGAGGAAGCTGGTTACAGCCAAAAACAGGCTGAACTGTACTGGAGGAAGCTGGTTACA
>JAOXYF010000001.1:4677913-4705156 GCA_028565775.1 Sternarchorhynchus goeldii | reverse complement strand
AGTTCGGCCTGATGAAGAAGGCCTACGAGCTGAGCGTGCTGTGCGACTGTGAGATCGCCCTCATCATCTTCAACAGCTCCAACAAGCTGTTCCAGTACGCCAGCACAGACATGGACAAGGTGCTGCTCAAGTACACCGAGTACAGCGAGCCTCACGAGAGCAGGACCAACGCGGACATCATGGAGGTGAGTGGCTGCACAGGCAGGGGGCGCCAACGTCTTGTTCAAAAGAGCAGCGCCACCTACTCTGTTTTACCCCCTCCCTCCTTTGGCAGAGGGGTCAAAGAAAGGAGGGAGGGGGTTGATTTTGCTGTACCACCCCTTAAAAAATCCCCTCAAAACTCTCAAGTACCCAGAGAGTTTAAGTGTTACCTAGAGAGTTTGACTTAATAAATAAAAAAATAAACTATCAGCACTAAAGGCTCTGTTCTTTTTTGAGATTGAAAGTAAGGGCACAGCCAACTGCAAATCAGTTTATGTTCTGTCACCAACAGAACGTAATGAAATTAAATGCATAAAAGAATTAGCAACTCAGTTTAATTACTAAAATGTGGATGAGTGTTTATTTTCTCTCAAGTAATATGGGGTATAAGAAAAGGTTATAATTTGAAAACGTTCAGAATAGTACAAAATGCCGTCGAAATTCAACTTAGCTGTATGTAACCAAGCAAATGTAACTAGTTACGACACCCTTCTGCTTTAAATACAAATAGACTATTACTAATCTCTAACAATATGGTAAAGTTGTATCTGCCTGTGATGGATCAGTATAAATTCGGGTTATACTGCAAACAAGAACGCAGCTGCAATAGGGGAAAAGATATCATGACTCAGGAAGATGTCTTTTAACGCCCAGCTGGATATGACAGGAGCGGTTCCGTTGATCCGAGGTGCATTAGAAAGAAGAGGCTGTTGTGCCTGGGAATAGAGGCTGCGGCTGCTCGTGCTGTCCGTCCTCCCATTTGGCTGCGAAGCCTTTGGTGATTAAAGATCGGCCTATCAGTCATGCAGCACGGCCTCAGACTGACCTCCACGGGCATCTGCTGTTAGGAAAATATCTTGTCCGGTACCGCTTTGGCCTTGCTTGCTTGTCTGGTTCTGGGAGTCTTTGTTCCTGCAGCCTTGCAGCCTAAAATCTGTGCTGTTTGTAAGTAGTAGTTCCTAAGAACTAGAAAAACAGAACAAGAAATTGTAGGCGAAAACAAAACTGGTGTTGCTCTTCTGAGGACGGCACGTAACGATTTACAATTCCAATATCCTCATATTAGGACGTATACTCACACCACACTTTCTGCCTACGTCATTGCTACTGTTCGGTAAAATTGGCATATATGTCTCTTTTGAGACATCGTTGAGGCGTATGTCTCTCTTGAGACTGCCTTCTTTTCTTTAGCAGACCCAGAAATTGTCCATAAATGAGTCGTGTGTTATAAAGGATATGATAGTAGACTGTCTAGAATAGTAGTATAGAGATTGGCTTCATTTTTTTTTGTCTTGGCCAGGCCAGTATAGGCAAGGAAATTATTTCTGCTCGCATTTTGAAGGCTGTACTCCTGTGGCGTGCCCGTACAAAATCAATATGTACTTTTTGAAATGTCTTGTGGGGTTTGTGAGTGAGCGGATCTGGCTAGATCACGTGAAATACTGTAGGCACTTCTTACTGTAGCCATATGTTGATGAACACATCGAAAGGAAGTGGCGCTAATTGGCTGATGCTAAAAATACAGGCATCGCGCAAGCCAAAATACACAAGCAGAAACTTGAGATGCTCAGTCAAGGGCTTGGAGCACGTTTTGGCAGAACCTGCCTGTTTTTGCCTGCCGCTAATGGGACATTTTGAAAAAATCAGAATCCAGGCAAGGCATTGCGCTACATCTGTTTATTTATGCGCCCATTTTTCAACGTTTGCACCGAGTCACGTACGGCATCTGTTAAAGCTCTGAGATTTCTACTTATGCTACATTTCTTTTCAAACCAAACTCCTGCCTAACGATGCCTGCGCTAACTGCTGCAGGACGACTCCCAGCGGAGCGGTGTGGGGGATACGTGTCTTGCCCACGAGCACAACGGCAGACTGGTCATATGTAGGATCTCGGTGCCAGCAGCCCTCCGGTTCACAGCACAGTCACCACGCAGCCCATACTGGGACTCAAAAAAGAAACTTTCTAGAACTGACTTGCTTTTCATACCACTAGACTATCTGCCCCCCCCCCCAGTTTATTAAAATGATAAAACCTTAAAAAGAAAAAAACAACAACAACAAACGGTGCCTGATATAATGTGACATAATTGTGAATGGAAGCTATTCTAGCGAATAGTGCTGGGACGTAATTAAACATGTTCGGCAGGGTTCAACCCAACCATCTAGGTGCCTTTCCTGATCTTTAACCTAAGTCGCTCACATGAATGTGATCTGCAATTTGAGGATGGAATCACTCTGATTCACTTTTCCCCGTTCATGTGAACCGTTACAATGTCATTTTGGTGAGGCAACTCCTTGGGTTACCTAAAAGTACCAGTTCAGGTCGAAAAAAGTGTATTTTGGTAATTTGACGTGTCTAATATGTGTGGGCAGGGCTATAGTCTCCTCCCCCCACTGTCCACAAGGTTCCCTTGCGTTTCAACAGGCCCTGAACAAGAAAGAGCAGAGAAGCTGTGAGAGCCCAGAAGCAGATGCCTCTTCATATGTTCTCACGCCCCACACTGAGGAGAAGTACCAGAAGATCAACGAAGAGTTTGACAACATGATGCGCAGTCATAAACTTGTAAGCTGTGTAAGGGAACCTGCACTTCATCCTAGTTGCAACTTACAAGTCATAAATACCACAGATACACCACAGGATGAGTCCTTTTGCTTATTAATAATATAATCACAATGCTTTTCTTATCAAGAAATCCTCAGTGAGTAATATTGGCATAGTAGTGAGGTTTTTGTATGATTTTGTCTTCTTGACTTATTGGCACATCTCTGTGTGTGTTTGCTCTCAATAGGCAGACGTCCTTGCCCAGCACAGTTTCAGTGTACCCGCGTCTGTGCCCGTCAACGAGCCCTACGCCAGGGGCACCTCGACTCCTACCCCGGTCCAGCCTTTGCCCGCGGGCCCCACAGGAGAAGCAGCCATGCTGTCTCCTCGACCTCCCTCCATTCAGCCGACTCTCACACCTGGCCTGGCAGGTCTGTTACGTGCCTGTCCTCAAGAAGGATATCTTTATAATGTAAAACGTGTGACTAGAAGGGATTTGGAACCTTTTTTTAGGTTACGATTTAAGATATACTCAAAAAGTACATATAGAAGAAACATGCAAAAAATGTCTTTGATGTTTGGGATCTCATGTCTGTTTTATGCCTGAGCAGGTGGTATACAGGGTGTGGCAGACACCACCCTGAATGGTGTCCACTCCAGTTCAATTGGTAAGTCCAAAGAAGCTAAAAAAGACCTCTAACACAACACTTTGATGACTAAATTCAATGAATATGATAATTATGTAAGTGATCATTTAATTCAAGCACATATTTGGTCTTCCAGCCCAGTTTTCCATACCTTTCCATTCCCAGTTGTGTCATACCTTCACAATGATTAGAGTGAGAGGGACCTTGTGACATGGCTCTTTTATAAAACCTGATCTGAGAGCAGTTGGTGCTCACTCGGTGTTGCTGTCCATCCATCCATCCATCTATCCATTAAACCTGATCTGAGAGCAGTTGGTGCTCACTCGGTGTTGATGCTCACTCGGTGTTGCAGACTGTAGAAAGTTATTCCTTAGAGTTTTTTAAAATGTACTTTTTAGTCATTTGAAAAGGCATTTGAAAATGTTAATGTTTTACTGAGGTGAATAATAGACCTTTTATGATTTAATTCATGTGTTTTTTGAAGGAAAGTGGCTGAACTCTATAACACACACACTGTGTGTTCATAAACAAAGCAGTGATTACAGGAGTAAGAGATGTGTATGTGTGTGTGTGTGTGTGTGTGTGTGTGTGTGTGTGTGTGTGTAAGATAGAGAGAAACAGAGAGAGTGAGAAAAAATGAGAGAGGGGAGATGCGAGAGTGTCAGAGAGCTGAACCTACTCTGTCATAATCCCCGAGGCTGATTGGTGCAGACAAGATATAAGTTGACATTTCCCAGACCTCAGTACAATGATCTCTTTCTGCACAGACAGCTCCTCTCCAGTGGTTCCAGGTCACATTGTTTCCCACTGCTAATCTTTGCTTCTTAACTTTAATCTCATTTATTTCAAATAGAACTTGCCTCAAAAACATAACATGCAAACATAATCTTGACAGTCGGTTCACTCACCCGTCACGTGAATCTCGGCTGTCCTAACCCGTTGCTTTGAGACATACGTGCAAGCGTGGAGGTCCCTACTGGTGGCGCTGATCTTAAATCCTTTTTCTTCTCGGCAGTGAACGGCCTCGTTGGCACCCAGGGAGACAACAGCATGGCAGGAGGCCTCCCGGCCAAATCTCCGGCGCCCCCTACAGGCCACAAGCCAGAGCTACGGCTGCTGCTTCCGACTGCCTGTAAGGGCAGTGTGCAGACCCTGGTGAGATCCCAGAAACTACATCCACACACCCACATCCACTCTCCCAGTGCCAACCCTCACAAGCTAACTACTGTGTTATCTGCGTATGACTGGAGAAGGTATCGAGCCGTGGAAACGTTGATAACTGCACATCATTAGCAATAAGTAAGACGCAATAACTAAGATGGTCATCTGAAGAGGGTTTATTTTAAAAAGTCCATTTTAAAAGACCTTATGTAAACATAACATGACTGGGAATACTGAACTACTTCATGTTAGGCTGACGAGACTCATTGTTGCAGGTCTTAAGGCACTTATGTGAAAAAGAAAATATTCTTGCTTTATGCCTTGTTGGAATGCAGTAGGTTACAATACCCAAGCACTAAAAGCAGTGTTTAATACGTCACTTTGCTAAAGTTTCATGCCTTGAAGGGTTTTTTCCCTTTGGCTCAATTCTTGAGTCTCTCTCTCTTGCAAGCAGCCAGAGGATGGAGAGGTGGATTTGGTAAGTGAAAGATTAATGATAATGATATACTTTTGCTAAAGTGTTTCCTTATTATAAAGCCAGTTATGTCTTGAGCACACAGCCGAGTGAGGTCAAGTCTTCATTAACAGGGAAATCACTAAACTGAATTGCAGGAAGCAGCTTTTGTTCTTTAGTTTGACTTTTTTGGTAAGTTTAAGAAATTTGCTGTGAAAGACTGGATACCATTTTTAGTGCCAGTGCTTTGCACTAGCTTACTCATGAAAACTGATTCTATTTAATTAGTGTAAACAAGGAAAATGTACAGCGTAGCATTCTCGTGGCTTAGAAATGAAGGCAGCGCCTACGTCATGCTGACCTCTGGTGGTGCAGTGACACATTGCACCCAAAACACGCTACGGTACTTTGGGTTACTATTATTATTACTATTACTACGGTACTTTGGGTTACTATTACTATTACTACGTTACTCTTTCTATGATACTTTGGGCTACTATTACTATTATTACGGTACTTTGGGTTACTATTATTATTACTATTACTATGGTACTTTGGGTTACTATTACTATTACTACGTTACTATTTCTATGGTACTTTGGGCTACTATTACTATTATTACGGTACTTTGGGTTACTATTATTATGGTACTTAGGGTTTCTGTTACTATTACTATTACTATTACTATTACTATGTTACTATTAGAATCTATACACCTGACAGCAAAAGCTATCAGGCACAAAAGCTATCAGGCACCATTGGCACAAATTTCAGAGAAAATTCTCACAATTGATCTGTTTATACTTTTTTCATCTTGACACATCCTTGTTTCATGTCTCAGAGGATCAACAGCCCGCAGTCACGCCAATTACTGACCACACCAGTGGTGCCCATTTCAAGTCCCAGCTTGACTGGCCAGGGAGTATCATATACTGCTATGACTTCTGCTTACGACTCAGGTGTTGCTTCAGCTTACGACTCAGGTGTCTACCTTTCTGCACCCTCTCACTGTTCACATTTATATTCCATTTATTATTAACTAACAAAACTAAAAACTCTTATTTTATTTTTAAATGATATTTGTACAGATTATTCCCTAAGCAGCTCAGAGCTCAGTAACTTGCATGGCTTTAACTTGGACAGCCTCACTTTGGCTTCAGGGTCATCATGGCAGCACATCCAGTTGGGCCAATCAGCATCAACTTCTCAGGGGTGAGTGTGTATCTGTCCATCCATCCATCCATCCATTTAACTACATCTCCTTTTATCTTACCTGTCTGCAGCTTAGAATTTTAAACCACCTGTCAATAACGTGACTTGTTTTCTTTTTCCAGAGCCTCTCGTCACATGGTCCAGGTCTCTGAGTCTCCCTCCACCCAGTCACCGGTTATCGACATCAAACCTGAGCCTGCATCTCCACCCCGGGAGCGCCACACACCCATGACTTTTCTCGCCCTGCCCCCACCTTCCTCCAGGCAGGAGGCGGGGCGTTCCCCAGCCGAGAGCCTCAGCTCCTCGTGCAGCTCCTATGAGGGGAGCGACCGAGAGGAGCATCGGAGAGACCCCAGCATACCTGTCCCAGGCCAGGTTAGGCCCCTAACGGGTTTGGAGAGCAGTGGAGGCCCCTCACTCAAACGTTTGCGCACAGACACCTGGGTGACCTAGGCTCAGAGGAAACCAACAGGGTGTTAGTGATTTTATCACTCTTTACTGCAGATAATGGTACTGCCATTGTTACTTGTTCTGTGTAGCAAGAATTTTTGGGACAGGAAAAAAAGACGTGCATCTCCTGAAGGAAAAACTAGTATAAACATTGGAGATCCAGAACTGGAGCCTCCTGAAGGAAGCAATAGCATAACAGTTGTTCTTACAGGTGTGTAGAGGTATGACTGGAGGTTGAATGTGTGCAGTGTTCCAGGTGTATCTCTCTGTGACCTAAAAAAATGAATTTTTATTATTGTGTTTGCAGTACAACATAAATCTGAAGCCAAAAGTGTTGGGTGTTTATAAATATTGCTTTTGTTTTCATTTGGGGGCTTGTACCTCAAGCATGAACTAGAGCCATTATCTTGTCTTTTTTCATTCCTCAAGCTAAGTGGGCAAAACTATTTGCCAAAAAAAAAGGTTTTCTCCGTGCTCAGCACATTGGCCCAAACTTTAGTTTGCTGTTCTTGTAGTTTTATTAAGAGAAATGGGGGACATCTGCTCGATGCCGTGTTTAGTGCACCAGAGACCAGCCCACTATGATTCATGATCATTGGGTGGGTAGTTTGTTTTTTTACTTGTTATCTTTGTAAACTTATTTTAAAAGCCTATACATGGACCTTAATAATCTCTATTTATTAAACCAGAAATATTGTGTTTGATATATTGTTTATACAGTGTATTGTATATAGTGTACATCATTGTATAGTGTAAATATAGTTACCTTGATATGGAACCATTTAAAGACACAAACATTTAACTTGCATTCATCCATTTTTTGACATTTTTGAGGAGACAAGGGATGCTAAAACAGTTTTAGCATTGTAGCTCAGGGAATATCAAACCAATCCATAGGCTGATATTCATCACGGTTTCACCTGTTATCATTAAAGCCTGTACCATTTGGATTAAAGATTTTCCTCTGAACACAAACACAGACTCTATTCGCTACACAAGGCTGTTAGTATGTGTCAGGACACTAACCTGTTCAGTGTTCACTTTAGTCCTGTGACTTGTTTTCCCTTCCCTAAAGCCACAGGCTTTGAACATTATTGAATTCAGGCCATTGTCCCTTCATATTCTCCCAGGGTAGTGTTAACAATGTGTTTTATACACACACTTAAGTGCATGATTGTGTACTATGTAGTTAAGGGAATGTTTGGGTTGAACTTGGGGACAATCAACAAATGATTATTCTTGTGAATTAATACATAATTATTTAATTTAGATTGCACATACAGTATTCATTGCGCAAATTTACCAAAGATTTCCAGTCTTGAATGCAACATATTTAAAAAATTTAATAAATATTAATGGGAAATATTTTTGTTTCACGGTGTACTAGAATGAACGAAAATCGTTCATTTGTGATCCTTGGTTAGTCGAATGCGTTAACTTTAAAAACTCGCTGCAGTATAATAAAACACTGCCTGTGTGCATTTATTTCTTCAGACAGCAGAGGACAGCAGAGTGACGTTTATAATAGATCGGTACGGGACAATTCTCTAATGACAATTAACATGATTTCACAGAAATACATTAGTGAACAGAAATTAAGGATACAGAAGAAAAACACTTGTTGGAAAAAAGCAAACTATTAAATTAACCTAGTAAAAGGAAAATGTTTATGTTTAAGGCTGTAGGTATCGGTACTAATAATAGGGTGCAACTGATAAAGTATTTCAAAGTCACCAGATAATCCACTACAGGATGAAGTGTTCAAGACTTCTCTCAGACACATAAAACGTACGGGACGTTGTTTTATATCGGCTGATATTTGCCCCGTAAGCTCCCTTTAAATTATTAGTCTGCCCTACCTAGCTATAGTGTCGTCCTGCTAACAGACAAGGAAGTTCCTCTGTCTATCGCTGCTTCTGTGTGGTCGTTTCTCTTCGGATTTCAACACAACCTACACTGAACAGACCATTGAACAAAGATGAATTCAGGATTCTTTAAACGTTCGACCTGAGGTGAGTGAAACACGGTTTCTTTGTGATGAAAACAAAGATGCGTCTATACACCTGGTTGCCAGTTATTGGTTGTACTTTTTTTTGGTTTTGGGAAGGATAATGTTGCCTCTTCGACAGCCCGCCACCAGCACTCATCTGGGAAGTGCAGGATCATTTCTTCATATGCATTGGGTAACTTTCACTCTAAAGTTTGTTGATTGTAACTTAGTTGTTCGCCACGACCGGCACAGTTAGACATTTATGACCTATTCTGCTTGTTTTATCATTGTTTTTTTTCATCTCACTCAGCTAGGGTAGTTAGTTTGCAAGTTCTCATGCAATATGTTCTCGTTGGTTTGGGTAGTTCGTGTATAAGGTATCGTATCCACGCAAACAGCTGGAAGATTAGATAACCTGGCACTTAACGCTGCATCCAGTAACTGAAGGCAGCTAATGTTTCGAGATCCTTTTGTTCCTGGTGTTAGTAAGATACTGAACGTATATTTCTTGTAGCAAACATGCAGTCCAGTGTAACAAAAGCGGTTTAGCCACCAGTAGTTTCATGCCCTGATTCGGCCTTTCCTTCTACAACAGTAAACCATAAGTTATTAAGCTACTTATGATGTCTGGGAAGGAGAGCATCACACATTGTAAGGTGGTAAGCGATGCGACTGGACTGGGTCTGATCGTCTGTGTAGTTGATATGATGGGTTTTGTAAAGCGGACTAACGTGTTCGCACAGGTGCCGGAGGCTTAGTTGTGATTCCTGTCTGATGAACGTACAGACCCAGCTGTGGGGAGGGAGTGTTCATGAAAACATTCAACGTAGCTTGGATGCTTTTAAAAATTAAATCACTAGTTCATGTGCGGTTAATCAATATTATCAGACTTATCACACAACCTGCCAACACCATATAGACTGTAGAATAGACATACTGTAGTACTGCGCGTGTGTAACTTGATTTCCACTGGTTAATATTTACACTCAATGCAACACGAGTGATTGCTCTTCTGTGAAATGCATAGGGAAGCAAATATTATTCCATTATGGTTTGTATTAGCTTTTATATTAGTTTGTTTTTCGTTCTTTTGTTTCCTATGAAAGAAGTGATGGTGGTAAATGGTATAGTAGTTTAGTAGTTCTGAAGCTCTGACCAACATTCGTCGCTTAAAAACAAGTGTTTGTTCAGTGTTCGTCGCACACTTACAACTAATCCTACTGTAGCTTCTGCTACTTAATCATGTTCGGGCCCACCCATCCACCCGGTTAGGATGGTTGTTTGTTTGTGGATAGACGTGGTACTCTGTTTTTACCTTCTTACCCCAGGAAACGCAATGCCTGCAGCGGCGCGGGCCCCAGACAGCTGTTCGTGATACGTGAGTGAGTGAGTGATCTCAGTGAGGTCGACGAGGATTAGTGGCCGGTTTGTTGTTCGGCGGAGTATGGCGTGGTAGGCTGTAACGTGAGAAAAGCCAGCCGCAGTTCGCTTCACTTCGATCACGCCTAATGCTTTGTTTTCCAGAAAGGTTAATGATTTCGCGCAGGCTTGGCATAAGTGAATGTTCCTTAACTTGACGTAGCTTGGCTCATCTACAGTCATACGAGTCTTATTAGCATTGCAGTATGGAATAATGGGCATAATTGTGTTATTGTTAACAGTTGTCCTTCAGTTCTAATTGTTTTAGAGAAAAAGTAAGTAATGGATAAAGAGTTGACTTAATTTAGCTGAATTTAGCTCAAATGAATTGATCTGAATTAAAGATTTGGTTGGCCGCTGGCTGTATTGTGAGTTCAGTGGGCTGAGAAAAGAGAGAACTTTCTTAACATGTTGCAGTGAGTGTCTGTGCACAGCTCACGCTGTGACCCTCCAATTATTGCTAACGGTCTTAGTCACATTGTTGATTTGTGGCTTTTTTTCCTCCCTCAAATGTCAGAGAGAGATGACATTTAAAAAAAAAGTTCATACAGTTCACACATCTCTGTGTTTGGAAAAGCACTGTTCCTTTTAGATTCATACAATTTTTAAGAGGAATGTTGAGTTTGGCATCAGTTCAGAACTGTACAGCATTCGGAATATAATAAATAAAGGGGTCTGAGTGTTTTTTTTTTTAATCACCTTGATTGTCATGTTCCACATTTGTGTGTGTATGGTAGACCTCAATTTAGTAGAATGGAGCACTTTTTTACCTGAGCCCAAGCCCAGAAGCATCAGTATTACTGTTGGCCTGCAAGTGTTGACCTTACACTTGCAGCATTTGGCTGATACTTTTATCCAAAGCGACTTACAATTGTGACTGTTTACATCTTGAGCAGTTGAGGGTTAAGGGCCTTGCTCAGGGCCCAACAGTGGCAGCTTGGCAGAGGTGGGGTTTGAACCAGCAACCTTCTGATTACTAGTCAAGTGCCTTAACCACGTCTCATCATCTCATTACTTTCCTATTTGTTGTTTCTTCAGAGCATTTTAGTCTATTTCTGTTCGGTTCCTCTATGTAGACCAAGCTGAAGAGAGATGAATTGTTGGATTCTAATTTATCCAACAAAATGTTGTTTATTTAACAAATCAAACACATCTTCGCCCTGTTGGTCCCCCCATCTGTTTACATAATGACACATCATAGATCATACATCCTGTGTGTCATAAACACTGGATAGCAGTTGGTTTCTTAATAGGTTCCTCTGGTTCCTCTTGTGGCCACATACAGTCTATTTAAAGCATAAGACACTTGATCTCTCTTTTAAAGGGAGATGGGAATTGTTTCCCCTTAGGCCTGCAAACACGTGTAAGTCCACTGAAGTGCAGCTGAGTGTTAGAGTAATTCAAAAGTAGATTCTTGCCCTCTCTCTCTCTTTCACTCTCTCTCACACACACACACACACTCTTTTTCACTACATCACAGTTTAAAGAGAAGCTTCTATCATGAGAAGCCTGTTCATTTCACCACTACAGGGTTCTCACAAGACATTCCAGAATACAGTACCTCTGTTACCTCTGCTGATGCTCTCTGGTAGTCTGAACGGAACTATAGGATGCAGTTTGGATTACAACACACCTTTGGCTCCTCGGTTTATTTTCAAAAGCCAAAGCCATTTTAAATACAATATACAAATACAACAAATGAGTAAACTCATGCTTCTGTGCCGAGCTGTGTTTCTGTAGAACTGTGGATTCTCATTGGTTGTATGAACATGGCCAACAACCCCGGGCAGCCTTTCCTGGGGATGTGTTTGCTCAGGTTTAATTCTGACGCTGGTTTGTCTGTGGACCTAGAGTGGGTGTATCTGTCAGGTCTGGTGTGAATGTAAGGTTTACAGGAAAACTAGGATGTACTTCATGGAGCTGTTTCAGCAAATTGCATGCGGATGTCCGTGTGTTTGAGTGTGTTTGCATTTGTCTGTATGTTTGCGTTTCTCTGTATGTATTCCAGCTCTGTCATTTCTAATCAGTCAAAGCATAACAAAGAAAGGTGATTAAATAATGTGCCTTAGTATTTAGTAACCTGTTGGTAAAAGTTTTAAAGTCAACCAAAAATCCTAAAATCAGCAGTTGGTTAATCCCAAACCTTAAGCAATTTCTTAGAGTGCATATAAAACAATTACTGAGTAGTTTAAAGCAGTAACACAGTTTGAACATTAAATGGGTAATTTCTCCACTGAATACTGACAACTGGGTCCTGAAGCAGGACATAAGCAGGTAGAAGGAGCAGTGAAAGTCTGAAGTGCTGAACAGCATGAATAACTAGGTCATAATGAGTAACTGCATGGCAGCAACTGAAACACACCAGGCCTGTTTGGTAAGGTGGAGCAAACGAACACAGTTAAAAGCATTGCACCTTAAATCTTGTTTTAAGTATGAATGAATACCTTCACTGCTACTGAAAAGTTTGTGGTCTGAAAATGCACATTTTACCTCTCCATATGTTATTATGACTATATTATTTAAAAACAGAAATTCTGACCTGGCTCTTCTCCCAGTACATATCACCATAAGACGTTAGAGGACCTGTATTGTGTTCGTCTTTGATTTAATGCCTAATTCTGTATAATAAGCATGATGTGAAGACCTTTACTGTTAATGATTCCATCTGAATCTGAGATGAATTCAACAAGCCAGTCGTGTCACCAGAAAATGCGTTGGAGAATCCTGAAGAATAGAGCGTCAGCTCTGGGGCCTGTAAAAACAGCACAGTCATGTGTTTGTACTGACCAGCAGTAAGGGATGAAGAATTGTGGCTTGCAGATTAAACTACTGAACCTGTGATTCTTTTTGTGTAGTTTGTTCAGAGCCCTTTAAATAAATTTGATCTTATTCGTCAAATAAAGGTGCAGATATACGTGTTTGATTTTTGTCTCATTGGTGAGTTGAACCCTCTTGCCGTCGTCTGCCAGTCCTTATCATTTAGTTTATGTTTTTGTCTGTTTATGACTTTTGTGACCAAATTGTATGCAGTGAGTGTTTTGTTTTGGTTTGTTTGTTCACACCTCTTTAAGGAACAATGATGTCTTTTTCAGTTCTGATTCAGGTAAATGCAAAGCACATTGTAGTAACAGTATGCAGTGGAATGGTAATACTGGGTGGTACTGTTGAAGCAAAATGATGTGTGCTCAGTAAAAACATTGAAAAAACTCACAGATAATCTGTTTTCTGTGCAGTGACTGTAAATTTCAGTGTTCAGTTCCATCTTATACATTTTCTGCTTGGTCAAATCTTCTCTAATACTTTGTGTACTTTATATTGAATTAACTGTATGTTAGTGTTTGTGGTCATTGAAAAGATGGAAATGCACATTTTGGTACAGAATTCATTATTGTGGGAGATTGTCAGATCTTTTTCCCATTTTACTGTTGCGGTCAATATTGTTGTATCATATTGAGAGGGACATTTTTTTAGTCATTTTGTTTTTATTTTGTTTTTGTTTATTTGTTTTTAATTTGGTATATATTGAGTGGAGAGGACTGACTTTAACTGAAAAGCTTCAAGATATTCTTTCCTTTCAAGATACTCTTTTTCTTTCAGCGGAATGTATATTCGTCCTTAACCACCACGGTGGCCCGGTACGGTGTGGTGCATACAGTCGTCCACACTCGGTACTTCTGAAGATTGATTAACGTAACTGCGGAATCAAATTCCACAAGCACGACCTTCTACCTGAAACCTTGACCTGTAAACCGTTAGCAGGTTATCAACATGCTAATGCTAAGCTTCGCTCCAGCTCACTGACGTCTGAACATGATAAAGCGAAATCCATCAGCCAAATGCGCCAGTTATTTACATTTATGCATTTGGCTAACCCGTTACAAAGGTAGTCAAGTGTAGTGTTAGAAGTACTGGCAAAGCTTTCTTATTGTTGGACAATCCCCAATTTGTTGTAAATGTTGAAACACAGCTTGCATTTTTGTTGTTTTTTTTTCCTTTTTCTTCAGGCCTACAAAAAATATGGCTTATACGTCATATGTTTACTGTGAAAATTTTACATTCTACTTGTCAATACACCACAGGCTGTAGTAACTACGTGGGGGCGGGGGTGTTCGTGTTTTTGTCTGTTCAAGATGAATGAAAAGAAACCTAATCTTATGCATTTCAGGATTTTTGTTGCTTTTTACCTGATGTATCGAATCGAACCAAACAGTGGTGTTCAAGCTGCTGTGTGAACCGAACTGTGACTTCGGTGTACTGTTGCATCCTAACTTTCAAGTCTTTTGTATCAGTACTTCAAATGTAATATAATTATTGTCTTTAATTATGTGATGGCTTGTTATGCGTTTTTGTTTTCAGCTGCTCATTATGATTGATATGTTATTAAGTTTAAGTTTAGAATTATTTAAGAAAGGTGTGTGTGTTCATGGTGGAAAGGTAAGCTTTTGTATTTTTAATTATTTCTTACATTTTTTTACATATAGAAAAAAATTGTAGATTTTGACCAATTGATGGAATCATTACATATATTTTCAGTTATAACTGGAATGTGAAGTGCTGTGATATTATGCCATTTGTGGTGACTGTGGCCAGGTGTGAGTTGCATGTTTTTATCCAATGGCTGTGGCCAAAACCAACATTTTCTAAACCTGTAAATAGAAAGTTCCAATTTAGTTTGTCAAATCAAATTCCTTTTCTGTACCCATTGACATAATTATTGTATCATGATTATTTCCACTTATCGTTTATTACATTGAACAATCTGCACATGTTTGCTGATTTAATAAACCTGTCTGGTCACAATGGATTGTAGTGAGCAGAAGGTAGATAGAGTGGTTAAGTCTTTATCAAGTTGAATGAAAACCGCGATGAGGGTTGTCTCCATGTCATGGAACTGATATATTTATTTTTTTATTACGATTATCAAAAATGTTTATAAAATACAGCAGTGAACTAGTCTGGTCTTGATGATTTATTGTTCGCTGGCTTTTGGAGAGCAGTGGGAACTTTGTGCTCTGTAAGAGGGACAGCCATGGCTTTAACTTGATCAGTAGTTAGTCATGTTAAATCTAAGTTTTCTATTTTGAAAAACGCATTCATGATCTGAACTGAACTGTTTAGTACAGAAAGCTAAAAAGGTAATATTTATATCCTGTGATGTGGGCATTATTTCCCCTGTAGCATTTTTAACGGTTGGGATAAGAAATTTGTCTTTAGCAACTCGGTTGCTAAATATTTACCTGATTTGTTGTATTCTAAAGGATGTCTGCACCTCTACAGTATAAACGTGTGTTTAACAATGATGTCATTCAACTGGCCTTTAAGTTCTCTAGTCTTTCTGCATTTGATTGGTGGGGTTATTTACCATAAATGTCATTTAGTTGTTTTAATCTGTCTCTTTTCCAGATTCCACATTAATGTTTTGTTCCATTTTATATTTGTGTAGTAAGGTAGAATTTTACCTCATAATTCTGCTTTACCTGCTTCCCAAAGTAAATGTTGCTGAATATTCAGGTGAACTATTTGTTTCCGTTCTTTTTGATTTTTTATTAGCGAATCAAAATTGGGATCTCTGAGCAAAGATGTGTTCATTAAAATAATGGGAGATCATTTTTCATTCATTTTTCTCACAATGAAACACATTTTAGCATTTTGTAGTTATGGGACATTATTATTCAGAGTGAAATGTACTTCAGCATGTTTGCTGATTGTGGTTTGGTGTAAATTCATACCTGAAATAACGAAAAAACCCTATTTGAACATGATTGATGTAGACTGAAAAGTTCTTTTGTGTTCTTTTGCAGAATGTTTTATTATTATCCATCACGAAGACCAATATCTTCTTTACATTGAATGTTTCTGTAGTGTCAGTTTCTCTGGTTGTCTGAGTTGCTGGAACCGTCAGCTATAGGGTCAATTACAGTTTAGAAATCTCCACTTCTAATTATTGAGTTTATATGAAATGAATGAAAAAATGATGGGCTGTCATTGCAGTCAAATAGTTGTTATTCATATCAGCATTAACAAATATGTCTAACCTCTGGGTTTACAATAGTGGTGTCTAATGAAAGAGAGACTGTTATATGCTAGAACTGAGACTCGGTCTTTGTAATTATACATTTCTGAGAATAATTTACACCTTCAAACCCTGTTTAATATATTGATTTGTGATGTTTCTTATAAAAGACTTCTCAGCTTTTAATTTCATTAACTCATTCAACCCTTAGAAACCCACCGATGTTCCAAGTTTCAAACTCGATCAACATTTGGGATTCAATACAAATCGAATCATTTGTGATTATTTGATTGTGATTGTGAATGTGATTAAGCGCTTAGACAAAGACATATAACCCTTGTGCTAATTCCCACAAAAATGTACGACAGAGGTAGAAACATAAATAATAGAGATGTATAAAAATAACAATGGAGATTTTTAGTATGTTAGAATGAATTGAAAATGTATGTACAGTGAGATGTTTGGTCATGACTGTTGTTTGAAGTATAGCAAATTCAGCAGTTTGTATTTGAACGTCAGTTACATGGGTGTGTTTGTGACCAGATGTTATTATATTCGTCTTAACGTTTCAGATGGAATAGCTAATCCAGCTCGTGTAGTTTTAAGCGAATCAGTAGAGTCACGGGAATGCTGGTTTTCTATATACAGTTTACACGAGATATGATCGCGTCGTCTTTCTCCTCTGCATTTTCATTACTGGATAGTTTTTCCTTCGTCCATTTATTTCTTTGGCGTATTGGTCGTCTATGTCGTATTTTGTCTCTTTAAGTACCCCGTCTTGTTCTTGATTAATTCATTTTGCTTCTGATGGTCGATTTTCGCCGTTTTCGCTCTTGTTGATGAGGTTTTTAGCGCTTATTCTGTGAACAAGATGGAAACTGATTGTATTGATCAGTTCGGGAGGACGTTTGAGGGCGGATCGCAAGACTTATTTGAGACACTTTTTCAGGGTTTATACTTTATATCATTTTTATTTTTAATTACCATTTAAACAGTAAATTTTCCCTCATGCTTCGGCACTGAATGTTGTGAACACCGAATACCTTGTTCTCTTTTGTTATTGTGTCGATCTGAGTTATTGTTGCTTCGTGGTATGGAGTTTTGTTAAGGATGGTTTTCTGTTAATGGAGTGAAGCAAACTCATCTCGAGATAAAGTTGTTTTGCAGATCGTCGATATCGGTTGAAGTCTTGTTTCTTTTTTCTTGAGGTTGGTGGAATACTCTTGGTCCAAAAGCACAGAAGCTCCTCATCGTTAACAGATTTTAATCCAAAAATTAGTTTTAAGCCAGTTATCGGCAGCAGGGTGCAGCCAGGTTAGATTTCGCCTCCTCCGATAGTGGAGTTCTCGCGCGTCACGAGCTATCCACGTCCCTCGCCACTGCAGTATCTTATTGTGGCCTTTTCTTTTTGTTCTTACAGGTCTTGGTGACTATCCAGCTCATGTACATGAGTGGCCTTGGCAACTTTCCTTCCCCAATACACACATACGTACAGACACACACACATGCGCACACACACGGGATGGAACCCAGCACAGGACCCCGAATGACTGTGTGGGGGAACCTTCGGCAGAAAGCCAAGCCCCTCTTCCACTACGTGCGGAGCAGCGGTCACAAAAACCTCAGCAAGCAGGCGAGGCCCGAGCGGCAGCGAGACTTACGGAGGAGCAGCATGCCCGACGTGAGGCGCCGGCGGCACGCCTCCACCTCCCCGCCCCACCTGGAGCCCCAGACGGGGCCCCTGTTGGCCTCTCCCAGCTACAGCAACCCTTCCACGCCACACTGCCTGCCACGCCGTGAGAGAGGGGCCCGATGCCATCTCTCCGGTTTGCTGAGTCTTCCCAAGAACTCCTCTGATTGGACGTCGTTAGAGTCGGTCAACGGCGGCCTTGAGGAGCATAGCATTTTGGATAGTCCAGAAAAGATGGAGCAGGGGTCGCAGGTGAGGCAGTCACCTACACGATCCACAGTGGAGCCTCTCGGGCTGGACGTGTCAGAGAACCTAACGGAGGTAAAGTGCAAGTTTTTTATCTGGGTTTTTTTTTATTTTATTCTTCTTTATTTTACTTTTTTTTTTTTTTTTTTAGTGCAGTAATGGAAAGGAAAGTCATAACGAGTTTTTTTGCATGGTATCACGATTCTCCTCACTGATAGTTATGCAAATACATTTCTTACAGTAGTATGACAAATCATCACTTTAACAGGGCATTATTAATATGTTCAACTACTATTCCCTAAACTGCTGTTTGCAGGAAATCTAGAAATTGATATGCAAACCAGTCAGAGAATTTGCATTAGTATTAAGGTAATCCAACAAGTTGAGCACAGATGACAGTTTTCTCAGGTGATGAATGGAACAGAAACCCTATAGAAGACCAGTAAACATTTCTACACAACTCTCATCTTATAACATTCAATTACTACACCTTCATTTGACATATTAGAAATTGAAGTACTCTGTGATTACATGCTGACTTACAAGCCAACAAATTTTTATTCCAACTTTGAGCACAGACAATAATTACTTTAGGTTTTAAACTTTTAACTTTTAAACTGAGAGCAGCTGTAATTGTTTTGTCTGTTTTAATCTGAGTTCATGTAGGCTTCCTGTGTATAATGTATGCACCACTAAATGTTTTCTGGGGAAATGTTGCATTGTATAAAAAGCAGATGGCAAATCCTTCAACAAGGTGAAGTGTGGTTAGACCACAGCTGCTCTACACTGTTGTGGAGCTTCTGTTTGTCCTGTGCTCATTTGCTACGAGGAAGTAAAAAGTGAGAGAGCATCTTTTTTTATGAAGGTGTGAATTATGTTGGCGTTAGTTCCTTTTTAAACGAGTAAACACCCACGTGTTTAAATAAATATGCAGGTGAGACCTTGTTTGTGCAGGTTGATAAAAAAAAAAATGATGAGCTGATATAGAAGTTCTTCCTCAGCCCATCCTGTCCTCATATCTACCTGAGCATAAACCTCTTTAATGCAAGTTTGGTGAATTCAAAATACATGTATTATATATGTATGGAACTTTGGGAGAAGACAACATAACAGCATTTATTATGATATTATTGGACTGTGTTGTAATATGAAGTAACATTGCGATGGAAAGTGGAATTTCTTTTGCTTCTCTTCTGATCCCATGGCTTAAAATTCTTTATTTCCTGGAGTGAAAGTATTTTTAATAAAGACATAAGAACATGCTTAGTTACTTTTCCTGAAATATGCTATCTCAAAGTTGAAGCTTGGCAGACAACGTAACCATAGTAACTACGTGATAACAACAGTAATAACATGGGCGCTATTCAAAAGTGGATTTCAGCTTAAATAAATAAATAGAAACAATGTTGACAATATAACAACTAAACTACTGTCATTTACTTGCTAATGTGCATTGTTTGGGACAGGAAGAACAATACAGACCTTTAATCTATTCTCTTTTCTGTTTCTATTTGATGCTACAGAGGCAGCGGAACAATGACACCGATTCTCTTAACTTTCATGACACTGAACAAAATGCAGTAAGTAACATTGTAAATTGGGAAGATGTGGATATGTTAATTTCCCGCTTATTTTCTGATTATGGTAATTAGAGTAGATTAATTTAAAACACTTGGGAAAATTTGATGCTGACATGTAAGAATTCAGCACAAACAAAGCACCTTTAAGCTTGGAATGATGCCCTCACTGCCTTCCATGAAGTGGCCCACACTGTGCCCCAAAGCGGTCGTTCCTTGGTTGGCATTTAAGAGTGAGGGCCTGGTCCCTGACCTGATCTGTGATGTTCACAAAATATTCCAGTCCAGCTTTACATCTCTGCTTTACGGGGGTGGGAGGGGTGTGAATATCAAAGGTGATGCAGTGGCATGTTTGGATCGTAGATCCTGGATGTGGCAGGAGAAGCTGTGGCCTTATGGGACAGCCAGAGGGAGTCTCAGAGAATGTATCTGCTCTCCATCAACCTGAAGGAGGGACGGGGCCTCGTCATACGGGATCGTTGTGGTAAGACTCCATGCTGTAGTCAGACGCTGCCCTGCTCCCACAGGTCCTCGCTCCAGCAGAGGGTTGTGTCTGCTCTAGAGCAGGGTTTTTCTACAGTGCTTTACCGAGTTTACCACTGGATGGAGTTTGGTGCACAGCACCCAGCAGCAAACATGTACAAGCAGAATTGGACATTGCTGTTGTAAAGGTCCACATAAAATCTTGACCATCAAGGGATTTTTCTCTGTCAAGTGTCTGTCAGGAGCTGCGTGGTTTGTCTCTAGTGGGCATTTCAACACTTCCTTTAATAAACTCTAAAGCTGATGTTGCTAAATATCATGTGAGGTCATTAGAAAACAGTGAATCTCCAGTGTGTTGTGAGTCATGCAGTTGCCAACAGCCATGTATGGTTGTCTATATTTACTTATTAATATTAATTCCCTGCAATTTATAAACCACCATGTTTGTTGATGTTTTTTTGCTATTATCTTATCTTGACTTATTTGCATATTTTGCTGAGATCCAGGTGGAGTTATAGCCGCTTGTTAACTGTTGCTGTCCCCTGGCAATGGAGAAAGTACAAACACACAAGGCTTTTTGTTATCCACATTCCTCTCAGCAAATCAAGACGTGTCCAGGGCCACACCCGCAGAGTCGGCCCCGCCTACGCACTACTTATCCCAACCCAGTGGCTTCCTCTCAGTTGGGGTTTTCCCTCTCAGTCGCCCTTTTACTTGGGTCTGGTCACATATTTTACATTTTATTTTATTTTCCCATTGTTATGTCTGAGATATAATTTTGTGGTTGGAGACTAATGTGTTTCCCCTTTCCCTGTCTCTCTCTCTCTCTCTCTCTCTCTCTCTCTCTCTCTCTCTCTCTCTCTCTCTTTTTGTTTTTTGTCTTGGTGGGTTTGGTCGTGCACTTTGCTGGTTTTGTTGCTATATGGCTTAGTTCCCATCATGCAAATGGCATTTAATCTCAATGGGATTTCCTGTTTAACTCAGTTATTCCAGCGGTGCAGTTTATCCACTTCAGTTCTGTGTTCACTTCAGTCTAGATCCTTTTGCTAGGTCAGTCCAAGATTTATAGACAAATAAACTTTATGTTGGATGTTGGATGAATTTCAAGTTGAGTGATTCTTGATAATAAGGTCATTGTTTAAAAACAAAATAAAAAAGAACTATGTATCTCTTCATTTGTCCCCAATGCCAATGTTTGGGTTCAGCTGTGATCACGTGTACATGCTGCCATCTGCTGTTTAAGACATCAGTGTGTGGCTTTACTGCTCTGACATCCCTGCCTACGTTCTTAACCTACTTTCTGTTCTTAATCATTAGTCATTTTAGGTTTTTATATGTCATGTTCCTGTTGCCTTCTACGTTTTTTCTTAGTAATTGCATTTCCAGGAAGTTGAGGTTTGAAGTCATGTTGCAGTCTTACCACATTCTTCACATCAGGGTTGTGCCCCCACATGTGTGGAGAATAGTCAGGCATATTAGCTTAAAGGTTCCTTGTATGTCAGAAGAGCTAGTTTAAAGGTGAAATCATCAACACTCTGTCTTCATGGTGTTCTTTGGTTAATGGTGCCTTTCTTAGTGGTGTTGCAGCCTCTGGGGCTTTTCAGAAAAGATGTGTATACTGACAGATCATGTGACACTTAGAGTGCACATAGGTGGACTTTATTTTATTCTAAAGGTAATTGATAGTTTCAGAACTTTTTAAGGGATTTATAGCAAGGGGGTCTTTATTTAACATTATATATAAACATTTAAATTGCAGGTTGTAATGTAACAAAATGGGTAAAGTCCCAAGGGGGTGTACATTTTTGCAAGGCACATTGGCTTCTCTTGATGAAGATGAGTTCGGAATGAAGCAAAATGTCTGTTTTGCAGGTACAAGTGATCCATATGTAAAGTTCAAGCTTGAAGGGAAGACTTTGTACAGAAGCAAAGTGGTGTATAAGAACCTTAATCCCACCTGGAATGAGTCATTTTCCTTCCCCATTCGCAACCTGAAACAGAAACTCTACGTCAAGGTATCTACACATTCAATAAAAAAAACACATTCAATAAAACTCTTAAAGACGCTTGTAGATCTGTCAGAATGGACTTTCACCTAAACATTTCTGTAGTCTCTATAATCTACAGACGACGCAGGAATTTTGTATTTTCCTTTTCAGGTCTATGACCGAGATCTAACCACAGATGACTTCATGGGTTCCAGCAGGGTTAGCTTGAGTGAACTGGAGCTTGAGAAGTAGGCGAATCTAACACTTGAAACACACGTGACTCATTTCTCACCAGCTGTGTCTTGGAGCTTTTAACACTTAACACTATGCTTTCTACAGAACGATTGAAATGGTGCTGCCACTGGATGATCCCAACAGCCTGGAGAAGGATATGGGTGTGATCATCATTGATGTCTGCCTGTCAGTCAGAGATGGAGAAAACAAAAGAAATGTAAGGAAACCAATCACTCCACCCAAGCAGGACATTATGATTAATTATAGTTTTGATTCATTCAAAAGTGCTAAAGTGAATGACAACAAGGATCTCATTACCCTGATTCTAACTGTTCCATGCAAAATGTCATAGCTGGCATTTCCACCTGATGTTTTTTTTTTTACTGAAACACTGTTTTTTGCACTGACACTCTTGCATTTAAAAATGATGTTGGAATTATGTGTTGCTTGTTTTGCTCTCTGATGTGAAGAAGTGGGTCCAGAAGGGAAAGAGGCATTATAAGGTAAGGATACAGTAATTTATTGCATTTTATACCACAAATGAGAACACCTTCTTCACCATATATTTGGTTGAGAAATATCAGTAACACCCCGTTCCAGCCACCTGGAACATTCTGTGGCTGTGGGCACTGTGCTCACTCACTTTGAATGTGGTGTTACAGTCAAGCTCGTCACCACAGTCGATGCGCCTGGCCGAGTGTATGCGGAAGAGCCAGCTGTGGGCAGGTGTCCTGACCATTACACTGGTGGAGGGCCAGGATCTGCCCGATGACGGACAAGGAGACGTCTTTGTGCGCTTCCGCCTGGGGGAACAAAAGTACAGGAGTAAGGTACTAATGAAGGGTGGAGGAGATGGACTGTGGAGGCTCTGCACTGTTGAAATGATTCCTCCACCTCCACTGGCTCGTGTGTGTGTGTGTGTGGTGTTTTCTAAAAGGCTTCATTTTCCAACACATGCCACATTAGTGCTCAGATGTGGCTCAGACATTGTGGATGTACATTATTGTTCAGATGTGTTTTTGAGCAACAGTGCCGATTAGTTAATGGGTGTTGAGGATTACATTGAAAAACACTGCTTTAATGTAGCATTTGTAGATTAATGTTGAGAGAAAAACCTTTGTAACATGATAGTAATGGTGATCATGTTGTTTAATTTACAATGGCAACATCGATCCTTGCATGAAAACAACACTTTGTATGTAGCAACCTGTATGCGACTGTCTGTGGTCCATGTTCTGTAGGTGTCCATCCCTCTTGCTGGAAATCTGCATGCATACTAAGTGTAATTCCCATCCTAACCAGTTAACCAAGACCTTTAAGTGAATATGAATGAGCTGGTTGTATTGGATTAGAGGTTAAACAATAGTTCACATGATGCTCCTGACTGGCTCTAATCCTTGCAGTCTCAGTGCAAAAAGACCAACCCTCAGTGGAGAGAGAGGTTCGAGTTCAACCAGTTCCTGGACAGGCCCAACTTTCTGGAGACCAGCGTCTGGGCAAAAGAGGGACGCAAATATGAGGAGTGTTATGGGCTGTAAGTTTTATGAATAAAAATGTTCAAATTTTAGTAGAACTAGTAGAAACTTCAGTGTGTTTAGGACACTTAAGTCATATGTGTGGGGTGTGTTTTCAGGTGTGAAGTCGACCTGTCCATATTGTTGGTGAACAAACCTCAGCTATTCACATGCAGTCTGGACCAGGGCCGGGGCCGGGTCGTCTTCCTGGTCACCCTCACCATGTGCAGCGGGGTGGCCATCACTGACCTGTGTGCTCCGCCGCTGGAGGAGCCCCACGAGAGGGACAATGTGTTCAACAAATATGTCAGTCACTTTTCATCACTTTACTGAGCCTTGACACTCCATTGACCTACAAGATTCCCACCACATAAAACCCATTTCTTTAATTGATGTGGGGTCTTACCTGTTTGATTCATAGATCTCCAAAAGATTCCCACCACATAAAAAACATTTCTGTTTGATTCCTCAGAGCTTCAAGAACTCCTTCAAGAATATAAGGGATGTTGGTTTCCTTCAGGTCAAAGTGATCAAGGCCTCAGATCTCATGGCTGCAGATTTGAATGGTACCAGCAACAGTTTTCAGACACTTTTGAAAGTCATCGTTGTGAGAATCAGGGACTGATTAAGATGTCTCCTTCTAGGGAAGAGTGACCCATTCTGTGTGCTAGAACTGTGCAATAACAGACTGCAGACTCACACAATCTACAAAACACTCTACCCTGAATGGAACAAAGTCTTTACATTGTGAGTGGAACAGATCTTTTAATTTACACAAACTTCCTTCAGCAGCTACATTTTTGAAGGAGTGATGTCAGGCATCAATGTCATTTGCCTCATGAATTTGTTTTTGTTTCAAGTCCAATCAAAGACATCCACGACATCCTGGAGGTAACTGTTTTTGATGAGGATGGAGACAAAGCTCCAGACTTCCTTGGGAAAGTGGTCATTCCTTTACTCTCAGTAAGTATCGAAAATCTGTTGTATTTCACACACTACATGAGAGCACAATATATGGGCTTCAGGTATGAAAATGTGAACACACTACATGCATTATATGCAATAAAGTTTTATTGTACATTGCCATACCAAAAGCTAGTGTACCCAGTCCTTGTCATGAGATCACACCCCATACCACACACCATCAGCCTGCACAGTGGCATATTCACAGTTGGGCTCTGCAGCTTCATGGGATCTGTACCACACACAAACCCGACCTTCAGCTCCAAACAGTTGGAATTGTGATTTGTTGGACCACACCACATGTTGCCAATCCTCTAGGGTCCAGTTAGCAACCTCACAAGCCCAGGAGAGGTGCTGTGTCCGTTGTCATAGTGTTAACAGAGGCACTCTGGTGGGTCTTCTGGTGCTAAAGAACGCTACACTGGACTGCAAAATGTGCATGTGGGGCCTCCTGGATTGAATGTGGATATGATTTCTGCTGTTTCCTTGGACAATTCCAACCATTGATCATTAAGCACCCATGGGTGGCTACTGTGATGTCCACTGTGAATGGAACTGCCTTCTTTGACATATTCCCAGTATACACATGAGACTGTACATCAAGGAATATTAAATTCCTGCACAAATTTGGAAACGTCCCGTCTGTCTGGCACCCACCATCATGCCTTGGTAAAACTGTGATAATTCATGTCAAGTTGCCATGGGGATGCTGACCAGTGTTCAGCCTCACTTACAAGATAACACCTGACAACTTATAGATGCACTTTGACCTTTGGCACATTAGTGTATGTTCTAATTTTCTAATGTAATAAATATTTATAGTGAAGCCTCCTAGCTGCCTTGGGGTGTGGTTACTGGGTTTGTAAGTGTGGTAAGACATAAGATGGGTTTGATCATTTCTGTTTCTGCTTTCAGGAGAAGTGTGAAAATGTGAACTCACAAGAGTCCATTTCAAATTCTTTTCTGTGAAACAGGTACATAATGGTCAACTGATTTCTTGCCCACTGAGAAAGGAAGACTTGGGAGCATTATCTAAAGGAAGCATCTTACTGGAGATTGAGGTTATCTTCAATCCAGTAAGTCTCTCTTTTCTCCAGCAATGGTCGGTGACATCATACATGCACACGCCAGTTAAGTCTGTACTCGATTTTTATTTTTATTAATTGCACCCCAATTAGGTCAAAGCAAGCATCAGGACCTTCACACCAAAGGAGAGGAAGTTTCAGGAAGACAGTCCAAAGTTCTCCAAAAAGGTCTAACAAACACTGAGCAAAATTTTTGTTGAGCAGTAGAGCGTTGGATTGTAGAACATTTGTTTGTATGGTTTGGGTGTCTGAGCATATTACGAGCTTTGCTTACTGATCTTAGGTACTGGCCAGAAATGTGGTGCGTGTGAGAAACATCTACAGAGCAGTGCGTCAAGCCCTGCAGTACATCAAGAGCTGCTTCCAATGGGAGAGTGTGCAGCGGAGCATCACTGCGTTTGTGGTAAGCCCAAGCAAAGCCTACACACATGTAATCCATATTGGAAACAATACATTGGCATGGTATCCATTTGCTTATAGATTACATCAGGTTGGGTAACTTGCTTTACACTCCGTAAATTATTGAACACTTTTCACATTTGGTGTCGCGTCTAAAACTGGAATGATGAGATCAAACAAGATCAAGAGACTGGGAGACGTAGTCGGTGCTGCTTCCTTCTGTCCTCTGAGCAATGGTTTTAAGAAACATCCTTTATCCTTTTAAGTTGCCTAAACCCCTGAAACTGACCTCTTCTCTTCTTCATGCCATTACAAAACATTTCCAGCCACATTGTGAAGCTTTAGTACATTTAGCACATTATAGACTGATGGAGCTTTTTATCTTTTTCTAAGCAATTAAAATGGGCTCTACTGGTCACTACACAATGAAACAAAGAAAACAGTTAAGGCTGCCTAAAATAATACTAAAAAGCGGTCTGAGGGGTTGAGCGGTCTGAGGGGTTGAGCGGTCTGAGAGGTTGAGCGGTCTGAGGGGTTGAGCGGTCTGAGGGGTTGAGCGGTCTGAGGGGTTGAGCGGTCTCAGCACGCTGTAGCGTCGCACATTCTCCTAAAGCCTCTGATGCTCCAAGCAATGTTCAAGACGCAGTCCTTCATTTCTTAAACCGTTCCACTGCAGTTTGCTGTTTTTCTCCTCATTGTGAAGAAACGTATAAACAGGAAGAGATGCTCGTTAAAACTCTAATTAAGAGTGAGATTAAACAATAACCAGCCGCTGTTGTCTGATCCACAGAAGACTCTTATTTCTCCCACTTTGTTTTTTCCTTCAGCTCTTTCTGCTCACAGTGTGGTACTGGGATTTCTACATGCTGCCCCTGCTCTTGGTCATCCTGCTTGTGTGGAACTATTTACAGATCGCCTCAGAGAGGGTCAACCATGAGCTGGTGAGAACCTTCTCCACATCTCTCATATATATCT
>JAOXYF010000001.1:4603747-4676530 GCA_028565775.1 Sternarchorhynchus goeldii | reverse complement strand
GTGTGTGTGTGTGTGTGTGTGTGTGTGTGTGTATATATATATATATATGTTTGTATGTATGTATATATATATATATATATATATATATTTATTTATTTTTATTTTTTTACTTTTTATTTCAGGACCACATGGATTTGGGGGATGACGAGGATGAAGATGAGAAGGTGGGCTCTTTACCAGTTAAAAATCACCCACATGTAATATGGTGCTTGAGTTTTTCACAAAACAAATGCCTTCTTTGGATAGGAATGTGAGAGAAGAGGTTTGATGGACAAAATCCATATGGTGCAGGAGATTGTCCTCACAGTTCAGGACCTACTAGAGGAAACTGCAAGCTTCGCTGAGAGAATAAAAAAGTATCATTTAAATAATTATTAAGAATGATAATTATTATATTTTGTACATTTTTTCATTATGTATTTTGAATTGCTTTTTTAATCCTTAAATGTTAGCATCAGCTGAAGTTCTTTTGATTCTGTTTTGTTCCTCAGCACTTTTAACTGGTCTGTGCCATTCTTATCCAACTTGGCCTTCTTTGTTCTGATTATTGCCACGGTGATCACATACTTCATTCCAGTTCGCTACATTATTTTGATATGGGGTAAGAAATGCTGAAATGAAAGTGCCTCCTATTATCTGAACAATATGAGCAAAAAGGTTTCTTTTTATTTGTTATTCCATATTAACTGTTAGCAATTATATTATAAAAAAATTCTGAATTTGAAAAATAAGCAATACTTATTTGATGTAAGGTACAGCTGTCCACTACCACCACCTGCTGGACAAGAACTGTTGATGCACTCACAATAATTGTCTCATCTACATTCATTTTAGGTATAAACAAATTCACAAAGAAGCTACGGAATCCATATGCTATTGACAACAATGAAGTGATGGATTTCCTCTCTAGGGTGCCTTCAGACGTCCAAAAGGTAAAGGTACTTATGTGACTTTCTCAGTTGCTTTCAGTTCCTGAAGCAGAATTTAGAAATTTAAATTCACTTTTATAGTGGGTGCTTTGGGTCATGTTGGATAGGGAAACATAATTCTGATTACATTCATCAATATATAATTCATGTATATACATACAAACAACATACATACCTTTACATATATATGTATTGTACTGTATAACCCTGTAGTTTTAACTGTGTAAAATTAGTTTGTGGAATCAACATAATCCAGAAACCTGGAGCAAAATCCTGGTGAGGATTTATGATTGAAATATCCCCAAAAACAAGACCAAAATGAGATCACAATCTTCGAATCCTATTAGTGGTGATGGGTTACAGGAATCGCCAGAAAGTCTGTTGCATATTAATTCATGTGTTTGCAGTGGTCTGACTTTCCTTTGTGTGCTTATCCCTTAGGAACAGTATCTGGGTCTGAGACACAGTCACACACACAGTCATGTCAGAAGAAAGAGAGCAACTCAGTAGATCAGCTCTTAATCATCATCGGAGACACTAAATTCCCTCTTTATCTTCACTGCCAATTTGATTTCATGCACGGAAAAATTGGGAGCAACCCCAGAAACTCCAGAGTGGTTATTTGATCAATTCCTTTTGATCCGATCCATTGATTTAAATCAAGTCTTATTTTGTGTGTAGTGCAAGGATTTAAGTGACTTGAGGTCAAAATGGCGTCTCTGTGTTCTGTGCAGAGTATCACTTCATTGTCGATGATGAAACCAAGCAAACAGCTGCTGGTGTTTTTATTATTATTATTATTTATTTCATTCAAATTAGACCACAGTGTCCTGTATATTACGTTGCCCCTCTGGTATAGATTCTAAACCTATTTTGAATGGATAGTAAATTATGCATACTGTCCCCCGAAAACACAAGCTGTGTGTGAAATGTTATTTTAAGGACTCTTCCTCAGAAGTGTTGGTTCCTTTATTATGACAAAGTGCAATATAAAGAAATTTCCCATGTTTGATGGGTAACTAATCACAATTGCTCAGTTCCATCAACTGTTTATTTAATATTTTCAAAAAATAATAATGTGCTCAAGCATGTTTGTAAGGAACAGAATCTGCTTTTAAGGGACATTTGATCCATTACAGTTTCATTGTGTTTGTTAGGTGACACCACGTGCACTATTTCACACCAAATGGATCACAGAAGAATTTCTTTTTGACTGCTACAAGTTTGTTGATAAGCTACTTTTCTTCCAACTTGAGTAAAATAACAATACTTTTAATTAATTATGCTGCTTTGCCCACTACTCTAGACAGTTTATTATTATATATAGTGTTGATGCAAATATATATTTTCAATATTTTGGTCATAAATGATGACTTAAAATAACGTAATATATTTTAAGATATTTTAGACTTGTGATGTTTGTGTGTGTGTATATATTTTGTACTGTAAAGCCTTTTTACTGATCAGGTATCATGACAATTGTAAAAATATTCCACCTGCTAAAGCCCAATGACACACATCTAGTTGTATATGTAGAAACTCAAGTGCCTTCTGGTTTTTGCTGCATTACTGTATATAAACTGCAGTTTCCAACGTTGTAATGTTGCACTGGAGACTGCCGTTATAATCTCCACCCCCCCAATGAAACTCTTAATGGATGATTACACTTTGTGTAATGAAAGTGTAATTTACCTGAGAATCATATTAGTTAATATCATTTGAGTGTGTTATTTTAAGCATAGCATCTTGTGCTGATCTTTTGCACAGAGAAAGTAATGCAGTTGATTAAGTCTGTGTACACTTGGCTCAGTAGCAGTTGTTGAGCAATTAACTGCAAAAGTTAATTGCCCCTTAATTGCAGAGCGAAGCTTAAAATATTCAAAATGCAATGTAGAGCAATGAATTGTGTACATTTCAGTTAAAAACACAGAGATTGCTATATTAAACTGGGTTCCTAGTGTCTACAAATATATGCCTAATTTTAGCCCTGCTGTTTGGAATGATGGAACAGATGCTAGTTATGACCTGCTCTCTGCTCTCTGAACTGGCAGAGCTGGACCAATATGGCATGAGGCCTTGTTTATCTCCCTTAACACTTTTCTTTTATGAGTTTGAGTGCATGCAGTTTGAGTGCATGCAGTTTGAGTGCATGCATTTTGTTGTTGTGTTTTTGTTTTTTGGTTTGTTTTTTTTGTCATCAACATCAAACATTTAATTGTGTATAGATAACTAAGATCAGGAGTTTTAACAAAACCAGACATTCTAAACTTTGTAGAGTATTTGTTTATTTGATTTATGTTTATCACCCCATTGGTCATGTAGATGCTGCAAAACAAACAAATGAGGATGTGAAAATGTGAACAGCTTGAATTATTTATGGAGACAAATAGTAAAGATGCCCCTTATTCAAAAAATGTGGACACCTTATGTCATTTATTTATTAGTGTTGAGCGATAACTCTGTATCACACTAAACACCATCCACTAAAATTGTTGAAAAATTCCAATGAAATAAAATGACAACAAAGGAGAGACAGTCGTGTGAAGGACATGCATTTTTTGTCTCTGTCTTTTGTCTTGTATCTTGTATATTGTATCTTTTTGCCTTGTATCTTGCCCTACAGCCACAGTCATGTTACATCTGGGTGTTGAGCGTAACTGTTTGATAAAGCATCTGACTGATCTTCGTTGGTAGAGCCGCACGGCTCCTCGTCAGCGTCTGCTATGAACACATCTAGGATCATGTCCAACCAGGCCTTTACTTTTTGTGGTATGTAGGCGGAATATAGGCAGATACTTGTTTTACCATTGGTCGGGCCTTCATGGTCTTAGAGAGTCCTACTCCCATACGACTATCAACACAAACCACACATTTGAATTTACAGGTGTTAACCCTAGCTCTGATTTATTTCAGGTTATTTTAAGGAGAAAATGTTGTACACCATTAAATTGGTTCTAGTTGCACAAATAAGTGTAACAAAGTCATGCTTATTGCCTTATTGATCTGAGGTCAGCTCTGTTGAATGAGAAGCCTTGCAATGCAGGCTTTTACTCTAAACGCCCCTGTTTCCACGTTTAGTGTAATAATTACACATACGAAGGGAGGGAAAACCTTCTGATCTTCCAGTGCAATATTTTACAGAATGTAGGCTACACTCCCTCATAACAATCAGAACGTCAATATTTCCACATTAAATTTCATAATTAAACTATGAGGGGAAAAACGTCTGAATTTTTGTGGGACAAAATAAGTAAATCTTTTATTTTCTGGTGTTAAGAAATGAGATTTGATGAAGTAACTCACTACTCGAGTGTGTTTGTGTCTTTAACAGATGTTACCTTTACTTAAATTACAGCTAAATTAAAGAACGTTGCTACTTTTACTTGAGTAACTATTACTTTGAAGTAATGATACTTTTACTTGAGTACAATTTTTGTCTGCTCTACCCACCTCTGTAGTAACAATATCATTATTGTGGCCATTCAGATACTGTCAGTATTACTTCTCATTAATATATCAATTTAAACATTTAAATGCTACACAAAATTGCTTTGAAATCAACGGACCTTTCCTAAGTCCCACCCACCTCGTTACTTTTGCTAGTTACATTTCCTACCATAGGACAGAACAGTGGCCGTTCTAGGGAGGGACTTATAAGGGTCAATAAGTGAAATAAACTGAGAATCTTGAAAAAATATTTTAACAACATGGGACATGTGTGTTTTGCTTTGCATGCCAAAAAAGTATGAAGTGTAAAAAAATTTAAAATAAAAACAAATCATAATAAAAATGTGTTACCGTGAACCAAGTAGAGATTTCACTCTGTACTGACAGAGTCTGTTGTATCATGAAAACTCAGTGTAATGGTAATAAATGAGGACAAAATCATTCATCAGAATTAAGACAGGATGAAGAAAAAAACTAAGAAAATCTACAACTGTATAAACTGTATAATCCTGATACTGAATAAGAGGAGAATCACCCTTTGAAACTCAAGGACTGTGTTAAAGTGATGGTTGATTGAGAACTGTGAGAAGAAGCACTAACTATAATTATAGACTCTATTAGATACAGTGTTAGATAGCTAATGTGCTAAGTAAAATATGAATCAATAAGTAAAATATGAATCAATAAGTAAAATATTAATCAATTACTTTATATTAATCTGTTTAAATATTAATCTGCACTTTAATGTAGATTGGTACAGGATTGTATAAATGATACATCATTATTACCCTGTTACATTAAATTATACGTTAGGTTTTCTGAGACAGGCATATGATTTGTGCTGCTGTAATGCTGTACTACTATAATAAAACGAGTTCTTTACCCCAGAATGTATGCCTTTATGTCATAAATCCTTATGGCTTTATGTCATAATCTTCATGGATGCTGCATTGACAGAACTTTGGATTTTATATTAACTGTTGCATGCAAGAACGCGAATCTCCTACTGCTTACGCCCATACAGCAGATATTAGGTATTTAAGCGCTGTACAATGATCACATTACGTTAACCTTGAGTTTAACTTAGTGATGCTTAATTAACGAATGTTTAATTTCCACATGAGTGTTACCAAACCATGATGCGTGGAAATCTGAGATCGTTATGCATGCAGGTCGCAGCGGTTCTTTATCAGCTGACCACATTCGAAAACGCTTGTCGCGCTCCTTCTCGCTTTCCGTATTCCATGGGATGCGATGCAGCATTGCGGAAACCACGGCTGACTTTGGTTACTTAGCAGTGTGTATAAACAGAACTCATAGACTAGCGCATCTTCGCAATTTCAGAAAAGTAGGATTATTTCTCGTTTTCGATATCATCTATACATGCGAACTGCTGGCGCTTAGCCTACGTTAAATAACGTACATTAGCTAGTTAACTAGCGACCACTGACTACCGTAGCTACTTCCTCCGTGTAGGGTCTTCAAAACAGAACTTACATTAGCGATGGTCAAACACACGGTACTCATAACAGGAATATTAGTTTTATTTTGTTTACTGCTCGGGGACTTTGTTTGGGGATGGTTTTACAGCAACATTCAAGGCAAAACACAACACCACAAAAACGTCCGTACGGAGCCGCTGGACAACCAAGACCAAAGCTGCTTTTGTCACGTGAGTTGAACGCTGATGTACAATAAACAAAAGTTAAAATGTTATTATTATGTTTGTGGTGATTAATATTTGGACTGAACGGCCGTTGGATGCGACCTTCTCGCATTTTCCACTGTCACATTCATTTGACGTCATCAGTTAATTGGTGCTCGTGCGCGTTTATGTCGCTCTTTTCAAAATGTGAATTTTTCTTTTGTGAGTGGAGAAGTAGAAAGTGAAAAGTCTTTCATCTTTGGAACCATAAGAAGGGAAGCACATCCGTTCAATGAGAATCACACATGCGCTGCTGATTTTTTGTGCTTAAGAGCAGGGACTACTGCTTAGTTTCCTTTGTACATGATCAGCACATTACTGATGACTAGTCACATTGCCTTGGCTCTAACTAGTGTGATATAGTCTGTTTAAAAAATGATAACCCATGCTGTGTGTTAGTGGACATAATTTAGCCATGTCTTGTTTGTCTTTAAGAGACCTTTACTTTTCCTACACCTTATTTTGATTATGTTTCAAAGTTATTATGTACCTAAGATGAACAATATTCAGAAGCCCGCTGTGCTGAGTAAGCAAAACACTGACGACAGTTACTCAGCGTGTTGTTGTCTGATTGGTTGAGCAAAGTTGCCTTGTAGGCGGGGTTATGGGTTTTGTAGTTTTACATCTGTACATAACGTATAACCTTTATGGTGCACAAGTAAACAAAAAACTACTGCTGGTGATGCGGAACAGTGACGGACTCTTTGTTTGGAGGCGTATGTCAATCGAAGAAATGAGCACGCGGTGCTTACTTTAAGTAACAGGTTAGCGCTCGTGTCGTTTCATTGCACGTGTGCTGTAACTTCCTGCTAGAGTATATTTGTATGTCTGCAATGTACTCCTTCCTGTCTTATTTCACGATGACGGCTGTTAACACTTGGAGAAAGTGCAAAGCTTTCCAACTGAATTAGGACAGCAAAAACTATTTTATAATAGTACCGGAATGCCTGAAGCCAGATGCAGCCTATGGAGGACAACCTCTCTTGCTATAATAATTTTTGGACTTTTGAAGTCACACCAGATTACACAAAGCGTAAGGCTAATGATCATGTTATGTCCTAAAACGTTTGAATACACTGTATGGTACATAATCAATCCTAGGGTGATCCATAGAGATGTGATGTGCTTTGTAAAGTTTTATGTTAATCAAAATTTTCCTCTGTTTTAAATCTTGTTCTATGCCTTATGATTTCTTGTGGCTTGTGGGGTTATGTAATTCTGTAGATGCTGTAGAATGTTGATTTATTTTGGAGACCTGCATCGATTGGATGGAGTTGTTAATTAATCAGACTGTCTGTTTCAGATGCCTTGCTTATCTAGTGCAAAGACCCTCACACAAAGCCACTGGTTATTCATAATGCATGTGGGAAAAGGAACGTTCTGGTTACAAAAACTGTTAATATATTAAGCTATGCTTTGCATGTGCATGCATGTGTGTTTTGAAAATCATTTCATATGTAGGCTAACAACTTTACCAATACATATTGGTCTTAGAAACAAATTTAAGTATAATCCATTAAATGAAAATTTCTTTGTTATAAAAAAAAACATGCATTCAGTCAGGTGTATCCAAACCTTTGACTGGTGATGAATATGTTTTTAGTAAAGTTTGTTACAAGCTGTTTTCTCTACCCGCTCTCTACCCTTTTTAAAAATATATATCTCCTGTTATCATTAGTTAACAGGTGTATTGGATGACTGCTTCTGTGACATCGAGAGCATTGATGTTTTTAACAACTTGAAGATTTTTCCACTCATACGGAAGCTCATTGAAAAAGATTTTTTTAGATACTACCGGGTAAGTCTGGATAATTTGTCATCTTATCATAGTAAAAACTTGATAAAAATTCACCTTGCCATACTAAGTTTTACAGACCCACTTTTTGGCAAGCCATTTCACTTAAGTTGTAGCCTTCAGTCTAATTTGCCTCCGTGCTAATTTGCATTCTTTTCCTGACTTACTTCTTTGTTCTAGTTGCATTGTGTCATATACAAACTTTCATGCTATGATCAGCAGCTTTCAGGATCAGCCTGAAAGGAATCCAAAAGTCATTTCACTTATATCACACTTTGTACCCAATAAGAAAAACAAACATGGTCCTGTATTTAATCAGACTCTTAATTAAAGCTTAATTAATTATAGTTCTGCAACTTGCACAAGTTCCCACTAGAAAGCACCTGCTTTTCACCTGACTTGCCAGGCAGCTGCAAGGCTCACGATGTTAAATAATTCATCTGCTTTACCAGTGTGGAGAGAAAGATTTGAGAAACTCGTATATCAGTAGAGGCTGTTTGGCGGCTCCCAGGGTTCTCTTTAGGGTTGTGGGGACAAAAAAGGCTGATCTGCGGAGTGCATACGTGTCACCGAGTGGCTTTATTAGAGAGCAGTATAAAAACAAGGCAGCTCGGGCATCAAGTGAGCTCACTCATTTATTTGCATGTTAGTAAAATAAGAAGAGGGGGGAAAAAAAAGTTGGCATTTGTTGTTGTGCTGTGGTCATGCACCCCCAGGGGTTCAGGACCAGACTGTAGTCACAGTGGTGTGTTGGTGTTGGTGTGTGTTTCTCCACAGGTAAACCTCAAACGGCCCTGTCCCTTTTGGCCTGACGATAACCACTGCTCCATTAGGGACTGCCACGTGGAACCGTGCCCAGAGGTTAGAGTTCAACACCCCCTCATTCACAATAAAGAAGATGCACCTCTGTTTGGACAGATATTATAGTCAGATTTGTTTTGTTCAAAACTGAAATGGTTGGAAATTGCTCTAAATCACTTGGCTTTTTTAAAGGGATATGGTCAGGGCTTTGTTTGTGGTAGTAGTATCACAAAGTCTTTATGCCATGACTCACTGTGTCTCTGTATGACTCACTGTGACTCTGTATGACTTACTGTGACTCTGTATGACTCACTGTGACTCTGTATGACTCACTGTGACTCTGTATGACTCATTACTCATTTCACTGGGTTTTCTTCACTTCCCATATTTTTCATACAGAGCGAGATTCCAGTGGGGATTAAATCTGGCAACTATAACAAGGTGAGAGAGGCCCTGGAGAATCTATTTTATTTGATAAGGTAACCGAGGTTCAGGTGTTGATGCTATAATTACTTGACCTTTAAAAATGACAAGGAGTGCAATTGTAACATTCTCTTTGTTGGAGGTTTTAGTCTCGTGGAATGAGGTTTGTACTGCGTAGATCTGGTTATTTATGTTTGATTCTCTGTGGTGAGAGATTTTAAAGGTCATTTATTAGTTATTTCATGCAGAAGGAGGAACTGCATACTGCTTTCACTTAAACTCGTAAAATGTTTTTTGAAAGCTGGAATATATTAAATATATTTTCCCTGTGTTATTAGCATATTTAAAAAAGCAGGAGGGGGAGCTTAATGCACGAACTGAGTCCAGCCAGGGCATTACGTGCATTCTGTTTATTAAGAGCCTGCAGGTTTGTGTAATGGAGTGGAAGGCTAAGGATTAGTAAAGTTGGCTGAGCATTTAGTGTGGCGTCAGCACGCTGTTCTCTTCCAGAGAGCTCTCTCTGTTTACCCAGCAGTGCCTGAGCCCAGAGCACCGTGACATCTGGTTGTGCGATAGCAGACAGTGTCAGGCGACCTGCACTTCAGCCGTGCTGATGCACACACATGACCATACAGTTCTACACGTGCAAACATAAAAAAAACTTTTTCCTTTCCTCTGACCCTATAAGCCTTTAAAGGAACCTCCTTGACACATCTGTTTGGCTTTAATGTCATTAAAGTGCAAGGAAAGCATGTTGTGGGGATGTTATCAGTGAAACATTAGGTCTTGCGTGGTGAAGTGCTTCACCTAACCTGTGTTCCTTGAGTGCAGATCACTGGGAAAGCTCTCCAAGATCAGCGAGGTGGTTCTGAATCTAACCCTTTCTGTTCTCTTTGGTGTCCTCTCCTGACAGTATTCCCTCGCTGCGAATACAATCAGGGACATAAAGGAGTGTGAACAGGCCCATGAACTGGGGGCTATTAACAGCACTCTCAGGTACAGACCAGACAGTGCTGGTTCTCTTCTGCACCTAGCAGGTCATCTTGTGTTGAAGTCATTTCTCTTAGATGTTTTTGTTGTTTGCCTTAATGATTGCAGCAATCAGAGTAAAGAGGCCTTTGAGGACTGGGCTCACCATGACGATGCTCAGGATCACTTCTGCGGGCTGGATGGTGAGGTTGTGCTGCACACCAGACTCCCCCAGTGCCACAGAAGCACTGAAAAATCGAATGCGTTTTATTACATTTTTATTACATATTAACAGTAATGCTACTACGCTAATTCCAAAAATAACATTTAAAAAAACCCTGGAGAATTTCTGACTAAACCAGAACAGATCTCTAAAGCATTTTCCACCTTCTTAATTCATTATATAAAGACACAAAATCTGCCTAGTGAGGAAGAGATCAAACCTCTTTTCTTTTTTTTTGGTTGGATCAGACCAATCTCACAGAACAACCTGAAACTGATATACAGGAGCTGTTGGGACATTATAGACGTTACCTCAGATAAAATAAAAACCATAAGATCTTGGGACCAGATGGATATGTAAATGAGAGACCTAATATCTCTCATATTATGGATATGTAAATGAGAGACCTACTATCTCTCATATTATTTCAAGCATTTAACTGGGTTCTAGAAACAGGTCTTCTGTTCTCCTTTTGGAAGAATGTTTTTAAACTGTTATTTATAAAGAAAGGAAGGACCTCATTGACCACAGCTCATACAGGTCTGTTTATCTTAATGGAGATAAAAAAAAGATTTACAAATGTTTTAGCTCAACGACTGAACACACGCATCTCACAAGTGATCCACTCCAGGTAACAGACATGCCTCCGATTTTTTTCATCCTTGAAAGAGGAACACACTACATGTGCTCTTTATCTTCTGCTGTCTTTGCACCGTGCATCAGACTGTTGGCACAGAGTGTCATATTGGAGCTGAGCACAAAATATCCCTCTAGAGAAGATGTGCTTCTTTTACCTGTCAAATGCTTCATCCTCCTAACCAGCTCTGAAGGGGAGCACAGGGAAGTGTGTATCCTGGTTACAGTTGACATGGAAAAAAAACAACATTGACATCAATGCTAAAAACCCACAACATACCAGGACTGACACTACTGGCTAGAACCACCTCTCTTTCTAGCAACACAAATACAATTGATACATATGAACATCGCCCCAAGATTATTATATCTGTTTCAAACGCTTCCTATCTGTGTTCCATAGGCAACATTCCACATGTTGGACTGTATGATCTCACATTTTGTACGGAAGGAAGTATTTTAGGAGAGCTCTGACTCAGAAAAAGGTTTCTATGTGTTTATTCAGATACTTACAAATTAGACATTTTATTAATAAGAACAAAGACAATAAAATGAAATGACCACCACTAATGGAACAATACATTATAAAAATCCATTCAGATAATTCCATCTGCAAGATTACCTCAGACGTGTACCAAACCCTTAAGTCTATGGAGCCACTTAATTCTTATTATGATTAACCTGGGAAATCAGGCTGGGGAAGGAGATAACAATGAAACTAATGAAAAGTTGGAAAGACACAACATCTGCATGTACATTGGCCTGTGTATGACCTGATGTGTAACAGTGAGGTGAAGCTTTGTTAGATTTTTTTAATCAAATACATTGTTAAAAATCAAAGCAAAGCAGCCCATGTATCCTACTGGTCAAAGCTGGTGGGATATAATGCCTGAACACAGTCTGTTCTTACAGACGAGACGTCTCCTGACACTGATATAATGATATAATACCTGAACACAGTCTGTTCTTACAGACGAGACGTCTCCTGACGCTGATATAATGATATAATGCCTGAACACAGTCTGTTCTTACAGACGAGACGTCTCCTGACGCTGATATAATGATATAATGGCTGAACACAGTCTGTTCTTACAGACGAGACGTCTCCTGATGCTGATATAATGATATAATGCCTGAACACAGTCTGTTCTTACAGACGAGACGTCTCCTGACGCTGAGTACGTGGACCTTCGGCTGAACCCTGAACGCTACACTGGGTATAAAGGACCCTCAGCATGGAGGGTGTGGAACAGCATCTATGAGGAGAACTGCTTCAAGTGAGACTTCTGGAATAAACAAATACAGAAGAGACTAGTTTTCATGGGTGCACATTACTATACTATACCACAGAGGATAAATATTCATACTGTGCTTCAATACTCTGTACCACAGAGGATAAATATTCATACTGTGCTTCAATACTCTGTACCACAGAGGATAAATATCCATACTGTACTTCAATACTATATAGCACATTCTCTGCATTAAACTCTATCTCTGTTTTGTCTCTATTTTTTAGATTTGAATTTTATCATTTTAATTTATTTAATCTGCCTGTGTTTTTTTTGTTTTGGTGTTTGACTGATATGTGCCTACTATGAAAGAAAGTAGTGAAATCTTTAAGAATCAGAATTGACTGGTCTGTTTCCAGCCGTCCATTCCTGGCACTAAGCCCAGGATCAAATCAGCAATTTTGATTGTTTGCAATCTAACAAATCCAGTTAAAGTTTTTGCATGTGAAGAAATGTGTTCTATACATGTATAATACACGTCTGTGTAAACATGTCAAATACTACTTGTGTGTTTTTAGGCCGAGATCGGTGTACCGGCCTCTCAACCCCTTGACGCCCAGTCGTGGTGAGTGTTTCACCCAGTCGTGGTGAGTGTTTCACCCAGTCGTGGTGAGTGCTTCACCCAGTCGTGGTGAGTGCTTCACCCAGTCGTGGTGAGTGCTTCACCTCTTCATGTTGCCTTTTTTTGAATCTGCTTTTTAAAGCCTTTTCTTCATCTCCACTTTATTTCTGTTCCTCTTCTAGGTGATGATGATGGTGAGTCCAAGTATATACATTGTACAAGCATTTCTATGCAACCATTAAACTTATTAAAGTATAAGCATGAATCAGCTAGGGAAAGTTAAAAGTGGAATCCTTAATCAAGTGTACTGGTCAGTAAGAGGCCAGGTGTAATAGAGAGAGCGAGTCCCACACTGATATGCTGTGTGTATTGACTTTGTTCACACAGGTGAAGGCTTTTACAATTGGTTGGAAGGTAAATGCATCTTTCTGTCTTATCAGCCCATTTCCACACACACTTTTCCACTGTTTCACCTGAGCCTGTCTGTAAACGTCCTGTCCTACACACACACACACACACACACACGTGCGCATACCTCACACTTGCAGGGAATCTAGACTACTGAACAAACTTGCCTTTGTGAATTTGTCGATGTACTGTGCTTTCACTGTTTAGTGAACACTCTAAATGGACTTTTGATAGAGTTAAAGAGATGAATAAGCACTTTCTTCAGACCTCTGACATAAAAGGACAGAGCTTGGTTGCACAGGGGCGTAATGAAGGGAACCTGTGTGACAACACCCCCCCCAAGGACTGAAGAGCACTAAAGGTTCTGCTTACCCTTTCATATCCCACACTCTCTCACCCTCTCAGTTGGGTTTGTGATATTCTGGATTGTCTCAGTACTGAAGCACAAGGTTTGTGTTCGGTCTGCTGCTTGACGCTGATGATCTGGGTTTCAGAATAGTACTGGCCTGAGATTACGAATCTACTCCTTCCCATTCAGTCGGCAAGCGTCGGTTTGTCTGTTACCTGTTGTAACAATGCTGGCTGTGATATTGCTTGTAAAAGGTTTGTGTGGTTGGGTCTGGCCTGTAGGCTTGTGTCTAGAGAAGAGGGTGTTCTACAGGCTCATCTCTGGCCTCCACAGCAGTATCAATATCCACCTGAGCGCTGAACACCTCCTGGATGGTAAGCATGAAATGGATCTGACTTTACTACTGTGAAACACCAAAAACACTTCCTCAAAAATAGTAAGTGTTATGTTTCTCGGCTGCCCCTAAACGATGCCGCTCTGTTGTTTGTCCGAACGCGCTGGTTCCCTGTCTGACGGCCGTGTTCTCTGTGCTCAGAGGGCTGGGGTAAGGCCGTGTGGGGCCCCAACGTGCACGAGTTCCGCCGCCGCTTCGGCTCAGCCGAGACCAAGGGCGAGGGCACGCGCCGCCTGAAGAACCTGTACTTCCTGTACCTGATCGAGCTGCGCGCTCTCTCTAAGGTGGCGCCATACTTCGAGCGCCCTTTCGTCAATCTTTACACGGGCAGCACGTCTGAGGACTCTGCCACCAAGGAACTGCTGCTGCAGATCTTCAATGAGACCAAGTGAGCTTCCCCACGCCTCCAGGGGGCGGTGTGCTCCGAGAGGGCGCACTGGGTTACACGACTGTTAGAAAATGAGTTTATACCAAGGTGATCTCTTCTTCTCCTATCTGCTATTCTCTGTTTTAACAAAGAAATTATTCTCTCTCTCTCTCTCTCTCTCTCTCTCTCTCTCTCTCTCTCTCTCTCTCCGTTTTGCTTCTTTCTTGGCTTGCTTGCTCTCGTTTTTGATCTGTAGAGCTTTTCCCATGCACTTTGATGAGAGCTCCATGTTTGCAGGCAACAAAATGGAAGCCAAAAGGTTAAAGGTGAGCAGGTGCTCCTTGCAATCCCATCAGACTCCATTCACACCGCTCTCCACATGACTGACATCAAAGGATGGATTCGCTTGTCTGTCTTGCGAATTGTTAAACAACTACAGAAAGCTGTGTAAAACGGAGAAACTGATTCATGGTCTGTTTATAGATGAATCTGATGTTTTTAGGCTGTTTAGCCAAGTCTTTCTTAAGCTGAGCTCCACCTGTTAAGAAAAACAGTGCAGCTTAGTCAGAGATTTTCATGAATTACAGTGGTCTTCTTTGCTTATACAGACTATGAAAATGTATTTTGTCTACCCCTGTGAGTTTTTTGGCATGCTTTGTCTGTATTTTGTTTAACATGCATGCTTCAACCTGCTCTGTCACACCAGGAGGAGTTCAGGCTCCATTTTAAGAACATCTCCCGCATAATGGACTGTGTGGGTTGTGACAAATGTCAACTTTGGGGAAAGTTACAGGTAGATGAAAGCTCTTCTGTCTTCCTGCAAAATATCAGCTGCTGGTCAAAAATTGCTTTCTAACACTGCAGAACATGGATATTTGCCATGTTTTTAATCATCAGTTTTTTTGTTTCTTTCCAAAGATTAAAACAGTTTTTTCTTCTTTTTATTGCAACTGTTTTGATTGCTGGTTGACTAAACTGGTTTAGACAATGTCAGTGGGTGTCTCCTCTGAAAGCAGTTTTAAGTCCACAAATAATTGTAATCTAGGTCTGGAATAGCCTTCAGAAGCCCTTACACAAATGCAGTCTAAACAGCGCCGTAGTTTTAGAACACACCTTAACACCTTAGAACACAACTTAAACCATCTGTTTGTTTTCTCTAAGACCCAAGGACTGGGCACGGCCCTCAGGATCCTCTTCTCTGAAAAAGAAATCAAGAATCTTCCAGAAAACAGTCCCTCCAAAGGCTTTCAGCTAACACGCCAGGAGATTGTAGCTTTGCTCAACGCTTTTGGAAGGTGAGTTTTGGAGTTTTTAGGTTTTATTTATTTACTTGTCTAGATGTCTGTCTTAAAATTAAAATAAAATTTTTTGTCTTTGTCATTTGGTTCTGTCCCACAGACTATCCACCAGTATAAAAGAGCTGCATAATTTTCGGACCCTTCTCAAGGACCAGAGGTAACCCTCATCTAGGCCACCAGGTGGCGCCAGCCCAGAGGACACTGCGGTATGTTCCTTGGAGTAAGGTCTCCATCAGGAGCTACAGGATTGCTATCCGTCCAACCAAACCCTCCTCAGCTGAGCTCGCCAGATCCCTCTGCTCTGTTCCACTGCCTGAATAGATGAAACGTCTGCGAACCATAGCACGCGCTGCTGTAGTGTGAAGGGCCAGGACTGAGAGTGCACACAAGCTCACGGGTTTCCATTTTTGCGATCAGCTTTTTTTTGGCCCCTTTTCTCTGTTTTTATGCTTGCAAATCCCTGCAGAAAGAATCACCCTTTAACACTGAAAGTTCACTTTTTTGACAGTATTTTAAAAATCATTTCTGTTATTGTGTACATGCTGTGTGCAGGTGAGTGTGTAAAGGTCACATTTTGTTAATTACGTACTGTCACTCTTAAATACTGAACTGTTGAACAAGGTCATATCAGCTAAATGGGAGAAATACTCGGATACTGAAGAATACTTGGTTTACATTTAAATGTAAGCATATGTTTGCATGTTTGTCTATGCGTATGTCTCAGCACAGATCCTATGACAGTAGCAGTAAATGTAATTCAGACCAGTAGTTTCTCAAACCATTATATTTAAACCCCTGAATGGTGAAATTTTGCCGTATTTGACAGGCAGCAAATAATTCAGATTTAAAATTCTATTTTTTGGGACCATATCAAACTTTTATTCATTATTAATGTTATTGATTAATTAGTATTATGTATAATATATACATTTTTAAAGTTATGAAAGTCCTAAAAAGGGCAGTGTGGCATTGTGATGTTACAAACTTGAGCAACCTCTAACAAGCAGTGAGTTTGTTTGTATATATTACATTTTCCCTTCATCTGACCAAGACTGCAACAGTGTCTAAAGAGAGATTAGTGATGAACCTAGACGCAGAAAGCAGTGTGTGAGACCTGGCTTTGGAATCTTCCTCAAACAAAAGAAATGTGTTTCATATACCCATCCCTGGGGCTAGCAAAGTTCAGTATTAGTCTCTTTGTTTCTAGCTGCTGAGCTGTCATGCATGCTGACGTTTCACCAGATCAGCTGCTCCTTCTTAAAGATTTGTTTATCAGCACCTTGCTAGACATCAGCAGATCACTTTTGGAACATCTTGCATACATCAGAGGAAGCTTTGTGGGGGTTTTGTTTCTGTTTTTTCTTCTTTAAAGGAAGTATTTATAATATTCGGTTTAAAGGCATATCTGTATGAGAGTGATTTCTGTGTGCTTCAATGAGCACCTTGTCAAAGTGCTGTAATAGGAAAGTTTGGTAACTGCAGTTCCCCATTGGAATAGGATTTGGATCGAAGACCCTCTTTTTCATCAGTTTCTTTGTTCATGTCCTGCTGGTGTCCTGTCACTTTTGGTGTAGAAGTGAATGCTGCCAAATATTGGGTGGTGCTGCTCTGTCATGGTGGGGTTTTTGTTTGGTCCGTGTAAACATAATCGAAACATGGGCACAAAAACTAATAATGAAGGTAGTAATTAATTAACACACACCTTTTTTTCAGCGTCCTGCGTTTTTGTCTGCCTTAACTGTCCCAGACCTGTTTCTTTCTGGAGCTCACTCCGCCTTACCTCTCCGTAGCAGACTGGAAAACTTCTGTCTTTAGCACCAACGCTTTCTTGTCTGTATTTCTGAAATGAGCAGAACCGAGTGGTGGAACAAGCACTTAAAAGTCCTGGGGGACATTTCTAAGAGTGACAATATTAGGATGGTAATCAAAGTAGTCAAAATGTTAGAGTACAAACCTTTTCAACACCCACATAAAAGTGCTATAGATTCATTGCAAATGTGATTTCTATAAATTTCCTTAATTTGCTGAGTAAGGTATCTTAAGAGGGCACAGCATGTACACTAACCAGGAGGAGTGAAACTGATGATGCCTCTGAGGTTATGGAAGTGTGTGATGACCTGTATTCAGTTACTAATGTGATGTTATGTGCTATGAAATGCAGATTGAGTTTCAGTTAGGAGAATATGATGGAAAACAAATCATTCAGTTCTTCATTAAACTGAAATCAAGTCAAATTGGTGGTGTCTTTTAAATACTCAAAATGTTTGTCAGTTACTTTCCATTCCAGTAGATATATTCAGAACTGTTTTTCCTAAAATGTATTTTCTGCTACAAAGACTTGTCCACCTTTTACTCCCTTAATTCAAACTACAAGTTTCCATTAAAAATAGCATGAATATCTTCAAAATGAAATGCTAGTAAGAAAATGAAAGTGGTGTGTGTAATAATGATGGGAACAGCTTTAAACCTTTGTTCAGAGGTGAGGGCATGAATGAAGGTTAATATCATCATAGTTGATACACGTCCAGCAAATAGTATCTGCCTTGTTATCTGTTGGGTGATCTAATGCAGGAACTCCACCCTGGTTTTGTGATATTTGTAAAGGGACAAGTTTTCAGACCTGTATCTAGTCTATTTACAGCAGTGACCCATATGTTGTGTGTACTTGTTACATCTATTTATTTGAACAGAGGAATATATTTGTTAGTCATTAAGCATCTGTTTACTTCTCATGCCTGTGTAAAATGTCAAATTTTCAAAAGCCTTGAAACTAATGATTATTTATAACAAAGCCTGAAATGCAAGCACCTGTACACATTTTTAAACACCAAAATATTTCTTTATTGGCAAACCTTCACAATCTTTCTGACCAATAAAATATTCTCAACCAAGATATGAAAGTGACTTCATTTCATTAAATAAATGAGTTTTACTGAGCACAAGGAAAAGCAATGAAAATACTGCACAAGAAACAGGACACCTTAGTAGGTGTGAATGCACTGGATCAGAGCAATATGCCTGTTTTTCCTGACGGACTTGTTTTTTTTCCCTCTCAATACAAATACTTAAAAACAAAACATTAATTCCATACATAACCACTTATTTTGTGGTAATTGTTTTCATTATCGTGATTCAAATATGATTGTGACTGATTGTACATTAAGTTACCATTGTTGGAGGTAAAAGTACTCTAATTAAGATTTTCTAAGTGTCTTGGTCTTTTAGTGAATATTTGTATGGCTCAGTACTATTTTATCTGTGTCTGTAAAGCTAGACTAAAGGATGGGTGGCAAGCTATTAAAATCTGATTTGCTGTCTCTATTTAAACATGTACACTAGGTGATGAAATTGCAATATGAAAATCTTGATTAGAGCACCTTTTATACTAGCTAGCATCCCTTATGTCTATTACAGTCTGCGATGACAAAGTGCAACCCATACAACCATTTCTCAGAATCTTCCTTAGAAACTCCAGTCCAATCACATAGGTGAGACTGCCAATGCTAACTCATGCATCACTTCCTAGGACCTGCCGGGGAGCTTGTTCTGCTAGCTTCCTCTCCAGGTTTACAGTGATGTTGTAGAGTTTGTTGGTTGTAAGGGTACATTTAGCATAATTTACTGTGCGCACATGCACAGATGTTGCAGACATTAAAGTGCAGTGCAGAACATAGCTTATGTACACATACACTATATGGTCAAAAATATGTGGACACCTGAGCATCACACTTATTAAAAAATGTGGGATATTCCATTCCAGAGCCACACCGTTAAAATGAAGGTGACCCCTCGTGTGGCATTTACAGGAAATTTACAACATCCATTCTTCTGGGGAGGGTTTGTATATAATGTGAGTTTGTGCCCACTGAGTCAAAAAAAAACAAGATGCTGGATGTGAATATGCCTGGTTCCAGGTCCACATTCCAGTTCATGCCAGAGGTTTTCAGTGGTGTTGAGGTCAGAGCTCTGGGCAGGCAGTTCCAGCACACCGAACTCATCAAACGTGTTTATGGAGTTCACTTTGTGTACAGTGACCCCGTCATGCTGGAACAGCAAAGGGCTTTTCCCCAAACTGTTGCCACAAAGCTGGAAGCATATAATTGTCTAAAATGTCTTTGTAGCATTAACATTACCCTTCATTGGTGGCCCCACCCCCTGAAGCCCCAGACTGCTCTCCCCTCTCCACCAGACTTCACTGTTGGCGCTATGCATTGCCATATCTGCCAGATATCATGATTCATCTCTTCAGTGAACATATTTCCTCTGCTCTGTAGTCTCACTCTAGCCAACGCTTGCCACCCTGCTTAACAATCTTGGGCTTGTGTGCAGCTGCCATGGAAACCTGTTTCATGAAGCTCACGACTCACAGTTCTTGTGCTGATGTTTCATCCAGAGGCAATTTGGAACTCTGGAGAGTGTTGAAATAGGTGATCTTTATCTGCTTCTGTGCCTGGCAGCACTGTGCCGTGGGTTTGCGTGGCCTACAGATTCATGGCTGAGTCCATTTAACCCAAGTACATGTATCAGGGCCTACCGTTCATGAACTGACTTATAGCAAAACTTAAGCAATGCTTAAAGTCACTGAGCTCTTCAGCACAAATCAGTTTACAGCCAGTATTTCTCTATGGAGGCTGTAAGGCAGTGTCCTTGATTTCATGCGCTTGTTAACAATGGGTTCATTTCAAAACCCGAACTTCAGTAACTAGGAGGCGTGTCCACATACGTTTGGCCTTATAGTGCAGCAGAACATGCAGTTGTGTGACTAACGATTCAGCCCTGCTGGAGACGACCAATGGTTCTCGCCTCCCAAATTCACAAGGAAGCTGCTGCTCCCCCAGTCATAGCAGTCTGTGGACAAACTGAGAAAGAAACAGCTGCTATTACAAAGGCCTGGATTAGGACCAGGCATAACAGCAGAAACATGGTTAGATAAAAATAAATAAATAAATAAATCGTAGGTATACTGAATAAAACTAATGGAGAAATGCATCATCCAGAGTCTGATTCAGCAACATGGTAGCTTAAACTGCACAGGGCACACATGTTTTTAACATGGTTTTAGTACTATATAACAGTGTCCTAGGAGCATGCGATGACACGTGTCATGTGATCTGCATGTGATGCACAAGTGAACCGTTAATTTTACCTTGTTGAAGAACTCTGAGGATGGGAGCCCCAGGCAAGATCATCATCACTGTCATAACGTCTGGGATTGTCAAAGAAGTAACGTTTGGAGGAGAAGACGTGGCTGGGGACGGCAGACGCACTCTGGGTACAGTTAGGAGACAGAAGCAACATGAACATCCCACACCCGTCATTATCCCTTCCATCAGCTCTTTCTCTTTCTGCTGCTCTAGTGTATTCATTGTTGGTTCTCCTCACCCTGTCTTGGGCTGGCTTGCGAACCCTAAAGAAGAAGACCACCAGGGAGGTAGGCAGTAGCTCCCAAACGAAGAGTATCACCCCGAAGACCACATATCCTGCATCGCCCAAACTAGACCTCAGATCTGCCTGAAAGACCAGAAGCAAGACAGGCGTGTTTGGGTGTGACAATACGGGTGTTTGGGTGTGAGAATACGGATGTTTGGGTGTGAGAATACGGATGTTTGGGTGTGTGTGGCTGTGGGTGTGTGTGGCTGTGGGTGTGTGTGCATCTCTGTTCTTTCATTTCTTCAAGCATTTCATTTCTGGTGGGTAAGAGACTGAAATGCTCCACTGAGGATAATCAAGTTTAAGTTGCTGGTATTCAGCAGGCGTGTGTGGGGTTGCATGCTTACCTGGTCAGACACGTTGTACCAGTCATAATCAAATGAGTTAATGGTTTCAATGTCTGTGAGAGCCAAAACCACAAGATTGTAGCAGGCTCTTGATGCATACAGGAAAATCACCATAAGGCCAATCAGAGTCACCTGGCACACTGAAGTACCCTGTAACCAAAGCAATGGTAAAAAAGGAACAGCACATTCTGAACAAAACATAAACTGAGGTTTAGAGATGATTCATAATTATCTTTTCAACTCCATAAACTTGTACCTCTCATCTTTAGTTAGGATGATAATATCTTACTCTGTCAATTGTTAGATTAATATGATAAAGTGACTTTTCTATTTGACTGGGTTAATTGCCTCCCTAGGGCCGTGATGTCTACCTTGGACTCCAGGTAGATGCTAGCCAGGGACATCTTGGCCACCTTGTAGAGGCAGATGGAGAGAGAGATGGCGCAGAGCACAAAGAGGGAGTCATTAATGGTGACGCGCACAAGGACGATGGTCTTCACCTGTGTGTCTGTCATCTTAACCAGCAACGCACAAGCTAGATTCACCAGGAGGAACAGAAGACTCACACCCGCAAAAAGCAGGTAGAGAGGAAACCTGAGAGAGAGAGATAAGGTGTTCAGGGGTAAAAGGTCATGGATGGGCACCATCATACATCTGATACGCTTGCTGTTAATGTCAGTGTGCTTTAGAAGAGTGAAAGATTAGGGAAGTGCTCTGAAAGAAACCAGCTGAACTGCTGGGAAGAAGATGTTGGGAAAACTTGCACTTGCTGTGATCTGAACGTCACTCACTTGTATTTGAGCAGATGAGGAGAATACTTTGACTTGGCCTTGAAAAAAACCTGTCAACAACAACAATAAACCAAAACATCAGCTGCCTAGAGCATCTCCATGTACAGAACAAGGACCTCAGCCTAGAGCATCTCCATGTACACAACAAAGACCTCAGCCTAGAGCATCTCCATGTACAGCACAAGGACCTCAGCCTAGAGCATCTCTATGTACAGCACAAGGACCTCATATGAGCAAGCAGCCTGGCTGAAGAAATATGAGTTTGGATAAATTAGCCGTTAACATCAAGTGATCCTGAACAATATGCCTTTATAAACCTAAAGGCAGCTCAATTTAACACATTTGTGAAATAAAGTGCGAGTCCAGCTGAACACTTTAACAAAATCTCCAGTCAAACAGATTCTGTAAATAGCCTGCCACGATTTATGTTAGTTGTAAACACAAGTACTTTTACATTTGTAGTTTGAATGAACACCAGGCTGGGACTGGATTAGTAACTAACTGCCAGAGCCTTCTGTGCACTTAGCACTTCATTTAATCTGTGGTTGGCAAACCAGCCCTGTGATGTGATGTTGCTCTCGGCAACAACATATATAATGCAGGTTTCCTCTGAAATGTAGGTCACACTTAGCTTCTGAGTCCTCTGGCCCCCTCCCTCTGCACTCCCCTTTAATCGTTTAATCATGAAGAACATTGGATTCCCTCCCATCCATCCCTACATTAACCCATGCCCTATACCCCTCTCCCACACCACCCCAGTACACGCTCTCTTACCGGGTTGTCCTGGCATGCTCTCACCTGGGTGCAGTACAGGTTCATCAGGCTCAGTGTAAAGAACTGCAGGCACACGGGGAAGCAGTAGAGGAGCCAGAAGGCGAAGGGGCCGAGCGCGTTGGCAGTCACGCAGTCCCGGAAGTAGAATGAAAAGAGGAGAGCACGCAGAGCCGCCCACAGCAGGCACAGGAAGAGAAAAGCCGTCTGGTAGCTGAAGCGCTTGTGCCGGTATCGTAGCACCAGCCAGAGCTGCGTGTAGACAAAGGCAAACAGTAAGGAGTAGAGGGCCGTGTAGACCACGGTGAGACCCAGCTTCACGTACGGGGGCACTGCCGGGCTCAGGGTGGGCGGCGAGAGGGATGCGTTGCTCCCGGAGACCCTTGCCATGGCAACCCGCCTGTCCTCCACAGCCGATTGAGAAGCATCCTCCATGTCCCTGTGCTTGTTTGCTCTCCCTCCCTCTCTCTTTCTCTCTCTCTCACACACACACACGCACGCACGCACGCCGCCTCTCTCTCTCTCTCTCTCTCTCTCTCTCTCTCTCTCTCTCTCTCTCTCTCTCTCTCTCTCCTTCCACGCTCACGATGCTCCCTTGCTCGCTGTCTGCCTTTTCCTTAATTTCTCACGTGCTCTAAGCCTCTTTTTCTAGCACGTTAAGGCGTAGCCTCACAGATAAAAAGTGACGCCTCCAAACCAGGTACTTTGGCTCGGTTCCAGTCCTCAGATCTTCCATCCATGTCGCTGTGTGCTTGTAGACGTACCTGAGCAACTTACGCTCTCTACCTATAAACAGGAGAGAGAGAGAGGCAGAGAGAAAACGGCAGGCAGGAGGGAGGGAGGTAGGAGGGGAGGGAGGAGGGGAGGTAGGGAGAGAGGGTGATGTAGAGAGGAGGATGTAAAAAGAATAAGCATTGCTTCCTGCTGCAGTGTGTAGAGAGGACCAGTGTGTAGAGAGGACCAGAAGCACATGATCTGGATGTGCAGATTTTCATTGGTGAAGCTATTCAGGGAGGAAGACAGACAAAGAGACGTAATGATGTCAGATACTCCACCACGTGTGTATGTGTGTGCGTCTGGGTGTGCGTGCATACGAGTGGGTTCATACCATTGTTTGCTTCCATGGATCCATTCCCCTAGAGATGAATGATGCTTCTGACATTTCAAAGGATGTTGAGCCTTCTACAATTGCGTTACACATTGTAATGTCATTGTTAACCGTAAGATGGCGATAGTGAGCTTTTACAAGGATCAACAATGAAATACCACTGGACATCAAGAAGTAAAAACACATTACGAAGGAATGGTAACTGAATGTAATTAATGTGCTTGATGCCTAAAATCTACATGCAACAATCAAACTGACCAAACTACATTTGTGTAGACCAGTTACACTTTGTGGAAGGTTAGATCACATCTTTTTCGTAATCTGTCTGTTGGGCAGTACTTTGCCACTGGGTAAAAAATACCTGCAGAGTGAAGTTCATTTGTGTCTCTGGATTTTTTTTCTCTTTACTAAAATGAGCGCTAGGAGGTAAGGATCAGAAAAATGACCAAAGAATGGCTGAGTAAACGTGAAAAGGAGCAGGTTATGTTGGAATATAACTGACACTTGGATGGACATGATCATTGTGAGTTAAATCTGTGGTATTAAAATTACAGTAGCAGTGGCATGCTTCACTGTCTGCCCAGGTACACCCCAAAGAGCACAGTCACCTACAGAAGAGAAGAACTGCACACACTCCAGGTACCAGCTTCTCCTGGCTCTCCAGCTAGCCTTCTTTTGTTGTGTTATTTCCCTTTGTCCTTCATAAAGGCGCGCGGTTCAGACGTAGTGTCTTTGGGTTCAGATGTTGTGTCTATGCAGTAAGATTTTATAAAGGTGTTTAGTTAATTGCCTAATACCTATCATTTCCTTTATCATCATAAAAGTTCAAACGACCATTACTACCCTCCCCGAATACTGATTGACTGCCATGCAAAGTTTTTAAGACATTGGGGCAAAACAGCTTTTTGAAACAGGCTTAAATGTGTGCATCAAGTAAAACTTCGTATAAAATCCACGTTAGCTGAAGCTACTTTTCTCCATCCGTGTCAGTGTGTGGGTGGGTGGAGGCAGTAACTTTGGAATAATTTTTATAAACAGACTAAATAGTTGGAATTCCAAATGAACAGTGTTTATACGTTTTTAATGTAACGTTACCGTTATAAGCAGGGCGCACGAAAGCACAGACGCTATCGAGCTGATCAAGTCTGCGTTGCCCCCTACCCCTCTGGACTTCGCCCTCCCCCATCCAGTGAACTTATTGGGACGCCTCCTGCGCTCCCGTTATTCTGGGCGTAAAGTTTCGTTGTGTAGGAGTAAGCCCGGAGTCAATTTTGAAAACTGGACAGCAGCACATGTATATGAATGTTGGCGATGGGCGCTTTTTTACATTCTTGCGTTGTTTGGATACACCTTGTTTTAGCAGTGTCGGTGAACTGCTTGAGTCGAAGCGACCTCTTCGACTATGGAGTTCAATTCGGTGATCAAGTTCTTGATCCTGGAACGGACATATCTCAGGAAATTACCTTAAACCAGCCTTTGTATTTCTTCGATGACAAATTTAACAAAGTTTACGTAAGTATTATGTTTCGCTTTAATTTACAAAATGCTTTCGATCATGTACATTGCTTGACAATAATTTAAAAGTACTACTTGATTAACAAAACTACTTGTTTAACAAAATCAGTGAATAAATTCTGCAGTAATAAAAGTTTTTGAATTCTTTAAAATTTCAGTACATATGCCCATTCACGCAGTGGTATACCCCTTATTCTTACCCCGAATGATCTCTGCTTCATGGATGAACCATTTGAGCGTAGGCCTGAAGTCCTGTTATCATTTATTCCAGGTGTTCTATTAACTTTGGCGAGACAACGTGTTAAACCCTGTCCAACCATATTATCTCATATCAAGCCGTATAGGAATGCACAGGAATCCGCTGCATTCAATTACTTTCACATGTGCATTGATCAAAGGGAGAAAATGTGCTCTGTGGTGACACGCACTGAGTCGAGAGGTTCTCTGCTTCGTGAGAGTTCCAGATGTTTGTGGATCAGGTATCACCCACTACGTGCCGAGAGGCCTCTAATCTCTCGAGTCTGCAGAATGTACCTGAATTTATGGACGAGGTTTGCACAATTGCAAAAAAAACATGTTGTGTGTTGAATGAAGACTGATGTGTTGTATTGGAATGCTGAAGAATTAATTATATGATACATGGAATTCTTAAGGCCATATGCCCTCTCTCTCTTTCTCTCCTCTCCTTCTCTCTCTCTCTTTCTCTCCTTCTCTCTCTCTCTCTCTCTGTGTGTGTGTGTGTGTGTGTGTGTGTGTGTGTGTGTGTGTGTTTCTCCCTCTTCCTCTCTGTCTTTGCATTAAAAAAGTCCCAGGAAAAGGAAAACAGTCATGAAGGAAAGACATAAATATTTATTCTCAGTGCCAGTTGTCTCCATAGGCCTTAGATGGAGTGGCTAGTCAATGGAGTCATTTCAGCACAGCTGAGGCAGTCTGTCCTAGACTCTGAGTTTCATGGGAGAAGACTCTCGTCCCTCCCTTTCTGGTTTCCTGTGTTCATTGCCTATACCGCACATTTGGAACCCCACCGCATGGTTCTGCAGATTTGTTGCCTGCACAAATCGTCATAAATCAGAGCCTTTCATTCAGAGCCTTTCATTCATCTTGTGCTCACCGATTCTAATGAAAATACACCCACCACCTTTCCTGCCTGATGCAATATCTTCATTAATGTTCGAGCTGCTATGTGACCCTTCCATTGTTCGAGTGAGATGAGCTTTTGCCATCTCAGCCTGTGATGAGATCTCATCCTTTTCCATTGTTTAACACTGGGCGGAGAGCTTGATCATGCAAACCACACTCACATGGGGACTATCTATCAGACTCACCATCAGTAATTGTTCAGGGCTAATCATGTTTAAGTGAGTTTACAAATCCTTTGTATAAACAGATCACAAACTGGCTCAAAGGTGCAAAGTCTGCTAACTGCTGTGAGTGCTGATTTTCACAATCTTCCTTATATAAGTTCATGTGTAGGTGGAGTCTGTTTGTGCTACAGTCAATACATGGTGAAGTAAGTCATACTTGGAGTGAGTCCTTTGATTATGGCTCCGATCTTTGTTTGATATATTAGCATCTCTTTCACAGCACAGAAGGGCCTGTGAGTGATAATGATCAGTGATCATCTGTGATTATCTTTGGTACCCAATAACAAACATGTTTATGTGGGCATGGAGGCAGCTACACAGACATCGAACAAAGGGGGCTTTTAGGTGTAGCTCTGCTGGAGATCAAGTGCCTTTGTTGTATGCAGACAGACGACTCTGTCGTTTGTGCTATTCTTTGGCACTGAATGCATGGCTGAACTCTTGCCTGAGGTTGAGAGTTTGAGTATTTATCAAAGCCCATCCATAGTGGCTGCTGTTTCCACCCTTCTCTTCAAGGTGATGTTTAGCTCTTCATCAGCTCCTCTTCTGGCTCCTTGAGGGCCATTTGTTTATTTTCCATTAGTGAATCAAGCTGCTTGAACGAACTACCTGAAAATGCATTAAAATTCCTTCTATAAGAGGTTTACCTCCATGATACCTGTGTGGGTTGCACATACAGCACAGACTTTTTGTGTGCAGGATTAGTAATTAGTTGGCGTTTTATTGTTTGTTGTGCTGAGGTGGATAGTGGTTAATGCCCATCAGTATAAAACCTTCCCTATTACCTCTTTCTCAGCTAACTCAAATCATAGGCTTCTTGTTTCAGTCAGTGTTTGCAGCCCACACACTCCTCCAGCAGGATTTTGGTACCTCCTGCCCTCCCCCCAGATCCATGCAGGTTCACTGGCCATTAGGAGTGAGGGTTTGATTAGGGGGGTCATGGGTGAATTCTTTGTGTGTGCCCCATTGGGAGGGTCAGGGTCAGTAACAGTCTGTGTTCTTGCCTTCTGGTATTTGGAGCTGTTATGTAACAATGGATAATGCCAAGACAAAAGCTTGTGCAGAGTAGAATATTACATATTATTCACATACAGTTGTTTGGATCAAATGCCACACAAACACCAGGTATTATCTGACAAATATACAAATATACATTTGTCAGAAACTGGTACGTTTGTCTTGAGAAGCAGATGTTTCCATCTTTGTTTTCTGTCTGTATCTTTTGTTTTTCAGCACATCTCTTACTAGTCTCTTCTCTGTATTACAGGATCTTGCAGTTGTCTGTTATATGGACCTGGTGTTCTTAAATACATGCTCCAGATTCCTCACATATCTTCCCAGCTCGCGTGTTTAACGCTCAGAGAGGACGAGTGTGTGCTCGAGATGTGTGTCGCATTAGTTACGCTTCCCAAACCGACCCGAGGATTTCCTCTCCCCTCGCGTCTCAGAGGCTCTGTGCGTTTAATTCACACCATTTGCTCCACTGAGGCTTCACTAAGCATGGCTCCCCCATCACAGCCCTGCTGAAACGCTCAGAGTGTGTGTGTGTAGCTGTGTGCAGGCTTCTTAGCAGCTGCTTATGTCATTCATACACACTTGCGCTTGTAGAAAAGGCTTCTGTACAGGCAGGAGCCAGTAGGCCTCTGTCACTCCAGCAGCCTATTAGGCCTACAGCCCCATAGGCTATAATCAGCATCACTTTATGGCCTTTTGCTTTACTGGGTTCAGAGTCATTTATTTTACTGTTTCAGAGCTATTATAGTATTTCTTGGAAACAGCAAGAGTGGAGACCTGCTGCTGAGTTTCTTTTGTGCACATCAGCTTAATGCTGGGAATGAGGTCTGATGATGCAAAATGCAAGGGACTTGTTTATTTGTTTGAGTATCAACCGGGTGCCAAAGGGCAGGTCAGGTGTTCTTTTTCTTTATCGGTGGGGAGGTGTGAAACTTTATTCATTGTTTGATTGCCAAGAACAGAAGTGTTGAGTTGAGGCTAATGTTACATTAACATTCTCTAAATGCTGTCCCTCTGTATGTTATAATGTTACATTAATGTTACATTAACATTCTCTAAATGCTGTCCCTCTGTATGTTATAATGTTACATTAATGGTACATTAACATTCTCTAAATGCTGTCCCTCTGTATGTTATAATGGCAGTCATGATCATTGTAACTCTTAGTTCAAGCTAAGGAAACACAAACACCTTTGTTTATACCTGCACCATTAACTGCACTATTAACTGCAGTCATTTTCTAAAATATTGCCACATGTATTTGTACTCTGTGGTTTTCCTAACTGCAGTTGCCACATATCTTTGCAAGTAGCACTTAACATATTACACATATGCAAACAAATAGGAAATGACCCTGGTTTCCAAAATACAGCATTCACATTCTAAAACCATGGAAACACAGGCGAGAACTAGCAACCCTTTGTTGTAGTAGTGCTCATCAGGAAGCCTACTCACAATGTGTTCATCACAGCACAGGCTTAAAGGCTGAGGGTGTAAGCTCCTGGATCTTTAGGAGATGCAGCTCTGGATCCCACCAGAAAACTTTTCTAGGATTTTTTTCTCACTCCTTATATTCAGCCTGACTGTTGCTGTGGGAAGGAAACCCCAAACCTCCTAGTATCACATTTGCTCTGCAGGTCAACATCAATGGCTTTGTGTCTGTGGCTGAACCTTCAGCTGAGTCGGACTACCTGGGGAACATGCCTGCAAGCTTTGGTGTCATAGCGGCTTTCCTGGGCGACCTGGACACCAGCGACGGGACCGGGAAGGTCTATTTCAGGCAGGACGCCAATCCAAACCTACTGCAAAAGATCGCAGAACAGATCGGCCAGGCTTTCCCAAATGAAGATGAGGTAGAGCCCATCCATGCTGTCATCGTGACCTGGGAAAATGTGGCGGCTTATGGAGCTCCAGAAAGAGGAGATGGAAGTAAAAAACAGGCAAGTTCCTCGACATAGAATCAGACCATAAAGAACAGTTTTGTCTGTTTTGATAATTTTTTACCTAAAAGAACACACCAGCCTGTCTGGATGTGTTCAACCAAAGATTGTATTGTGTGCAAATGTATCTTGCCCTTGAAAATCCACCTATTGCTTGTGTCGATTAGCTTCTTGATGAGGTGAAGCTAATAAAAGACTTATTGCTTCCTGCAGAGAAACACTTTCCAGCTTGTCTTAACGTCCATGGACTTGGCCAGCTACGCCATCCTGCTCTACCCGAGAGATGATATTAAGTTCTTCTCCACACTCCAAAACGGTGTGAATGTGCCCGTAGAGGCTGGCTTCAGCAAAGGTGCAATTAAGGGCTGGTTCACTTGGAGCAGCACTCAGGGGCCGTACTATCGCATCACCACTGATGCCGAAGATTCTATCAAAGAACTCACACAGTAAGTTTTTATTTATATCATCGATACGTCTTGTGGTTTTTTAATCATCTGGTAATTCTGCAGTGTATGAAGAAACGCAGGATTGAAAACACCTGTAACACATCAATGTCTTGTCCTCTCAGACTAACTAACTCAGGAAGGCGTGGTCTTTGGGTATACGAGATTGGGTCTTCTGCTCCTGAAAGCTCCATCACGCCTGGCGAGGTCACCACCGCAGAAGAGGGTGCACCAAACCATATTGTCACCGAAGCCCCAGAGTTCAGAATCTCTGAGAGTGACCCAACTCAAGATTATCCACCTTATGACCAAGAAACCCCCTTTCCAGAAACGGCCTCTCCAAACACTCCCTCTTTAAATTGGCAACCAACGCTTGGGAATCCCCTCCAGTTTCAGCCAGTCGAGCCACACATACTACCCCAAGCCAGCAACCCCCAGAGAAGCAACCCACTGCCCCCCCACGCACAGCCAGCCGTGTCCCAGCCAGACAACCCACAGGTGGTGATTGTGGATGAACAGGAAGAAGACCTAAATGTCAATGGTGAGACACAGCAGCATAAACTGACTACACACCTGTAAACTGTACGTTAACATATTCTGAACATTAACATATTCTGTGCCAGAGTTACCCAACTCTGACAATGCCATTACTGTTGGATTTCACTTTTTTGTTTTTTAAACTCAAAAGGTTTTCTGTCTCTTGGTTTTTTGCAGTGTTTTCCTACTATGAGACATGCTCCAGCAACAGACAAAAGTGCTCTCATTTTGCGGACTGCACAGATTATGCCAGTGGCTACTGCTGCCATTGTAAACCTGGGTTTTATGGCAACGGGAAGGACTGTGTTGCTGAGGGTGGGTTCATCTTCACACTGAATTGACCTTTTATAAGACCAAGAACATTCTTTCCATTAAAAGGTCCCTTGATGGCATGGGGGTATACAGTGCAGCATCCATCCCAGTAGAGTTGACCTTATTTCCCACTCTGCAGGCAAACCTCAGAGGATGAACGGTAAAGTGAGTGGTCGAGTATACGTGGGCGACGTGACGTCTCCGGTGGAGTTCACCAACAATGACTTGCACTCGTACGTGGTGGCCAACGACGGCCGGGCGTACGTCGCCATCAGCACCATTCCAGCCAGCATGGGACCCTCCCTGCAACCCCTGGCCTCTCTTGGAGGGGTGATCGGCTGGGCCTTTGCCCTGGAGCAACCGGGATATGAGAATGGGTTCAGTATTATCGGTAAGAGGAGAATGTAGGTTTTGTGTCATTCTGTGCAGTTCTGTACGCCAGTGTGTGCAGTTTGTTGTTAATAAAAATCTAAAACCATCCTGCTATTAAACTTTGTGTCATACCAGATATCTGTTAACCTAAAAGATTAGCAAGGATCCTCCTGTTCAAACAGCAGCAGGGCTACTTGGTGTTCAAATTCATTATTTTTATACATTAAAGAAGAAAAAAAAATTTTTTGTGAAGAATTTTTTTTTGCAAATGAAATGGTGGACAGAAAAGACCAAGTAGTTGTGTATGGAATTCTTTTTGTCTGAGCACTGTAAGGCACACATGAATGAGGCCTGTTAGTTCACTGTATGGCACACATGAATGAGGCCTGTTAGTTCACTGGCGTCCCCTCTATTCTGTGCTCAGAGCTTCCCTTTCAGATGCTCTTCTAGCACATTACTTCCAGCTGACTCATCTTTCCCTACAACCAGAGCTTCTTTGAAGCAGGAGCACATGCTCAGCATCACGCTTCAGATCTAACGTCTAACGTCTCTCTGCAGGAGGGGTGTTCACCCGGCAGGCCGAAGTGACCTTCCATCCGGGCGGTGAGAAGCTGTCCATCAGCCAGGAATTCAGAGGGATTGACGAGCATGATCATCTGGTGGTCTCGACTCGGCTAGAGGGGAGGATCCCACTGGTGGCCCCTGGGGCTACGGTCCAGATCGACCCCTACTCCGAGATCTACCAGTACTCCAGCAACCGTGAGTGCATTTTTCTGTCTCACCGGTGATTCAAAACATGCAGACTTCACTGGATGTTCCCTCATGGGTGAGCTAACATGAAACATCTGCTTCCTTCTCTCTTTCTCTCCCTCTCTCTCACTCTCTTTCTCTCTCTCTCACTCTCTCTCTCCTCAGTGATCACATCCTCCTCCAGCAGGGAGTACACAGTGACCCATCTTGATGGCTCTGTGCACACCCGTTCCTACCTATGGAGGCAGAGCATCAGCTTCCAAGGCTGTCCCCATGACGACACAGCTATCTTGGTCCCTCCCAGCCAGCAGCTCAGCGTGGACCAGGTCTTCGTCATGTATGACGCCACCAACCAGCTCATCCGCTACGCCATGAGCAACAAGATCGGCTCCATCAGTAAGCAGGCGCATCGCCTTGGTCCGGACGTCTGGGGGTGATGTTGCTCTAAGCCCATGTGTCTTGGAGGAGTTAATCCCTGCAACTGTGTGTTCTGGGCCAGGACTAGTGTGTTCACATCTCCAGTGCACTTCCCTCTGGCTTGTGCCATATACTGGTATCTTTGTCTAATTAGCAATGGGTTTTTTTATAGCTGCATATTAAGGGTTGGACATCGTTGTACATGAAGACTGATATATCTAGGATTAGGCCAAGGTCTGTTTTCAGAAGGCTTCCCTTACTGTGAATGAGTCTGATCTCTTGCAGTCAGACTCAGGAAGACCTTTGTCACTCACAGAGGCTGCAAAACTAGTATCCAGTTTCCATTTACTTAAATTCCCCACAAATGTGTGAGAGCGTTGAATGCAAGTGTGTGCCCGTGCTTGCACTGTGTTCATGTGAGTGTATTCACGTGTTAGGGAGGAAGGGACGCTGGGGGGCCAGATTATGTAAGCAGACCTAACTCAGCTGGGCTTTATGGCCAAAGAGGACTACGATGGGCATCCTGAGGGAGGGTTTGGTGGGTTGAGACTTCAAACAGGCGTCGCAGTGAGCAGCAGGGAGTTTGCTAGCGTGATGCTGATTTCACAGCAGGGCTGGACGGGTTCAAGTCAGGATGTGATCGGGGTGGAAAAATACTCCACAAAAATAAAAAAGATTTTAACCACTGATGGCAGACGAAAGTGAGAAGCAATTAAAGCATTTTTCTTTGGCTGGTTAATATTGACTGGTTGAAAAGCAAATGCAATACAATGTTATGCAATATTATCATCAAGATCTATATTACCTCAAGGATAGAAAGTGGAATGAAAGTGGAATGAAAACAGGGTAATGATCCATTAACCTACTGCTTTCTAGCATACAGAGATCCAATTACCCTGTTCATTTTCTTTGCAGACTGACTTGAAATAATTGCAGATGTTTTTTCAGGTGGAACCCCCCAGCAGAACCCTTGTTTCACAGGGAGACATGGATGTGACACTAACGCGGCCTGCCGACCAGGCCAGGGAAACCAGTACACATGCCAGTGTGCTGCAGGATTCACGGGGGATGGGCGTACGTGCCACGGTAAGCTCCGCCCCCCTGCAGGTCACTCACACCTCACAATACATGAGCGAGATGGTTCATACTATGACTCAGATTCGGTGAAATTTAACAGTTAAGTTTGTCAAGGTTGAAGTGTTAAGTGGGAGAATGTAACACGTTTATACTAAAGGAGAGGTTCTTTTTGTCATTTACTGTATGTTACCTGTTTCTTAGATATTGATGAATGTAGGCAAACCCCTGGGATCTGTGGAGCCCATGCAATCTGTAACAATCAGCCCGGAACCTTCCGCTGTGAGTGCACCGAGGGTTACCAGTTTGCCAGTGATGGACATACCTGTATCCGTAAGTGCATGAATACTTGGTACTTCTAGGCAAACAGATGCAACAGAAAGCAGTTTCTTTTGGTCAGCGCTCAACAACATGTCCCCTTTTTCCTTGTAGAAGTGGATTATCCCATCGATCACTGCCAGAGGGGGACACACGACTGTGATGTTCCTGAGCGCGCGAGGTGCACCTACACAGGAGGATCCTCATTCATCTGCTCCTGTCTTCCAGGCTTCTTGGGAGACGGCCGGGCCTGTGAAGGTACTATGTCCTCTCCATACCTGGCTTTCTCATAAGGGGAATCTGACTGACAAGTTCAGTATCCAGCTTTTTGAACAGAACCTTTAATTCAATCTCTGTACTGTAAGCTGCTCTGTAGGCAAGATGTTTTAGCTGATGCTTGCCGTTCAAAAGTGCTGTTTTTCTACAAGAGGGCAATTTTTGGTCCACTGTAGCAAAGCCCACGCCAGCCTGTTGCTGAACTCAGGCTAGATAAGGGCCCCAGATAAGGGTCCCAGATAAGGCCCTGAAGTTTTGTGCGGGTCAGCAGGGACCCCATGGGAGAAGAAGCATCTCGAGCACAGCAGGAAACGCTCAAACCCCAGGCTCTGCAGCTGTGAAGGGTTTTTATCGCTTCACCCCTCTTTCTCTCTTCTCCTGCTTTGGTAATGGCTGCTTCTGGACTGGACCCAAAGGGAGTTCACGCTTTATGCTGAAATCATGACTGATACGCAAACATAAGCTGTTGTAAGTAAAACAGGAAGTCCAGGGATATAGAATGGGTTTTGCATACAAGGAAATCCAGTGGCATGAGGTTTTTTTTTTACAAATTTTATTTTATTCTTTCTTTGTATAGACAAAATATGAAATTTACATGCAGATGTTGAAATAAAGTATAATAATTTTTCTGTTCCAATTATACTTGTAAATAGTATCTGTTCAAATCCATTTGTTGGAAGCTTTCGGTTCTGTTTTCCATAAATGCTAAGAAATGGTGTCTATGACTGTATAAATCTTTAAAAAACAAATTTAAATTCAGAAGTTCAAGGTTTAAATGCATATATAAATACACAATATGTGATCATAGTGTAATATAAAAATGAAATCTTTCTTCATGTGTCCTTTCTAGACATCGATGAATGCCAGACTGCTCGTTGCCATAGAGACGCCAGATGTTACAACACACAGGGCTCCTTTACCTGCCAGTGCCACCCTGGCTTCCATGGAGATGGATTCAGTTGCACACCTGAATCTGGTTGGTACTGAATTTCCACTGTGTTTCATGTGCTTTATGTATGTGGCAGTAAGAGAGAGAAAGAGTGAAGACGTCCTTGATTAAGAGGTTTGTCTTCATCCATATTGCTCAATTCTCAAAGCCCACAGAAGAATGTTCTGGAAAAACATATTTGTAGTGAGAATCAAATCATAAACAAAGATAGATCCATACTAATCACCAGTAAATCATATTTTCTCTCATCACTAAGGCATGTCCAGGGTTAATGTGTTTAAGCTCATATGTAGCGGTTGATTTGAAACTTTTGCCTCCTGCTCAGCACTGAGGGGTAGTGCAGCTGGAACCATATCTGTCTCCAGCAGTGACTAAGCTGTGTAGCTTCCTATTCAAATCAAAATCAAATCGAATCGAAGGTTGTCACAACCGCAGTCATACACAGCAGGCAGTGAAATGCTGTAGTGATGCTCAGCCACAGATATCCAGGATAAAGGACTGATAAAAAGAGAAACTTTGCAAAAAATTGACAAAATATACATTATATTAAAATAGAGATGTAAAAATGTAAATGGAGAAGATATTAAAGAATTAAAGTGGGCTGTGGAACAGTGCAAACCGTATAAAGTATTCACTGGCCTGCGTCTCACACAGCCGATCATTTATTCCAGCCGCTTCTGTCCAGCACACAACATAGAGTACTAAAGTACTAAAGTACCAAACAGGATGCGTCTTCCCCTCTGTCAGTGGATGTAGGATTAAAAATAGGTTGTTTTTTTTCTTTTGCACTACAAAGAAATCCTTGTGCTGCAACTACAGTGTGTACAACTACACAGATCAGTCTCTGAGTTATAGTGAGATGTTGTGACCCGTTTCACTTGTCTTTCAGTCTATTGTCCCATCCTGCCCTTTGTCCAGCTCATTTATGGTTTTGTACATAGTTGTACAAAGTTTTGGACAGAGTTGTACGTCAGTGTCATCTACCTTGTGTGGTGGTACAGGACCTTGAACCTTGGATGAGACAGATACTTTCAGTGTGCTTTAATAGGTCTTGTTCAATGGTTGGTTGTTCCTCTACTTTGTGTGTACCCCTGTGTGTGTGTGTGTGCATGTGCGTTTCAGAGCGTGAGAAGACCAGGTGCGAGCGCCACAGAGATGAGGCGTTGACCGGTATCTTGGGAGGGCAGTTCCACCCGCGCCCCCCGGTGGGCCAGTACGTGCCCACCTGCGACAGCTATGGTGCCTACGAGCCCATGCAGTGCCAGGCCAGCACGGGGCAGTGCTGGTGTGTGGACCACGACGGACAGGAGATCCACGGGAGCAGAACTGGGCCCGGCAGCCAACCCGTGTGTAAGCACAGGTTCAAAACATACATGCTGAATGAGAGGACCTGGGGTTGTTCTCTGTTGGACGAGAGCGTAGCTGCCTGGGGTTGTTTTCTGTTGGATGAGAGCGTAGCTGCCTGGGGTTGTTCTCTGTTGTAATGGCGTAATGATGTCCCACAGCAATGGTGATGGTGCTTTAAAGACAGATAGATTAGAGGCATCAGAGCAAAACATCTGGCAGAGGGTCCGAGTGTTTAAGTCCGATCATTTTAAATCATAAGGTCATACTTTCATACCTTTACTGTCTGTCTCTAAGGTTTTGAACACGGTGTGTCTCCTCCCATCGTTGGCCCCACCCCCAATCCTCACGTCAGTCCACTGGCTCCAGGCACTAACCTCCTGTTTGCCCAGAGTGGCAAAATTGACCACATCCCATTGGATGGGAACAACATGAGGAAAGAGGAGGCAAAGACTGTGCTGCATTTACCAGTGAGTGATGCACCATCCTCTGAATCCAACAGCCATGCCTTGCACCCTTACGTTGCTTTAAATGCCGCGTTGCCGTGGTTTCTCTGACAGTGTCACACATATCACACTCTTTTAAGCACACTTTAGCCTGTACATTGAACAGTTAATTGTAACTGTTGGTGTGACATGACTGTTGCACTCTGAAGCTGACGGACTGTAACCCCGGAGTCCTGGACAGTGTGTGGCTTCTTCCAGGTGTGACCTAAGGACAGTTTGTACTATTTTTTAACATCAGACAGTTATCGACGAAAGAATTTGCATAGAAAGAGTACATAGAATTAACAAAAACGCCTAATAAACTAGTAAATCACTGCAAGAGAAGTGAACATGTGCTTTAAACCTTCTTGCAGTCTGAATACTAGCTACATGTCTTTTCAGTACTGCCCTTCCCCTACAGAACCCTGTTACATTATTCACTGCTTTGCTTGGTGCTGGGAAAGAACAGCAGTGAGAGGAAATCCACTGTCTGCCTTCAGACTGTCTTGCAAAAGTCCCACTGTCCCACAAACAAAGAATTTCCTTCCTTTTTCTCAATGACTGTGGAACACCCACTCTGGAATGCCACACAGTCCTTTCACACAGTCCCATGGTTCTTCAGATAGACATTTGTCATTAGCTTGACCTTTTCTGGGACCACCTCACAGTAACCAGTGAGTACCACAGCTATGCATTATGCTGTGTCCAGCACACACACGAAACAAGGCTCATTTTTAATGTGTGCATCGGGTCAAATAAGACAAAGAAAGTGACTCAGAAGGGTCAAGACGGATGTTTTGTTGTGGAAGTCTTTGTTTTGGCTTTGAACCATTTGAGTAATTGTGGCTCCATAGAGGCTACATTGCTCATAGACTTGAAATAATATCTACCCTGTTTCCCATGAGCTTGTCCAGATGTGGTTGAATGTGCACTTTTGTAGAATAAGGTGGTGATCGCCGTGGCCTACGACTGTGTGGAGAAGATGGTGTACTGGAGTGACATCACCCAGCCGTCCATCGGCAGGGCCAGCATGCAGGGAGGCCAGCCCACAGACATCATCACTACAGGTGCCCACACACTTCATTAGCACATAGAGCTTAAATGGCCATTCAGCTGAAGTGCTTCTGATCCTGGATCGGTTCTTAGTTGTTTTCCTTTTGCCCCTTTTTGTGACTCACCATTTGGGCTGTGCACTATATTGATTGTAACTGTAATCTCAGTTCTGAACTTTGCTGCACTGATGTCGAAGAGGGTGGGGATATGCAAATGAGCTCTTTAACAGATCACTTTTTTTCATCGCATGCAGTGAACTTCCAGACCCGTCTCAGACATTCTAGATGAGTGTTTATGACTCATGGTATTTATATGACGCAACACTGAGCATTTTCATCAAAAACAATGCAGGCCAATCTAAACATGTCAACAAAGGTTTACCAGTGTGTTTTAATATATTGTAAGGCAAATCATAAATTTCTGTATGTAGTGATGCAATCGTAGTATAATTTTTTCCATATCAAGCTACATTACTCACTTATACAGTGTTTTCTATTAGGTGACCATGTGATTCTGCTCTTGGAGCTGTTTGCTGATGAGTTGAACCAAGTGTTTTGGGTTTGGAAAAAGGACAAATGAATAAAAAATGTTTAAAGACACACACAAAAAAATCTACTATTGAGAATTGAATGTCTTTTTACTGGTCTCATGCGAACAGATATCAAAAGTCCTGAAGGAATAGCTATCGACCACATGTCCAGAAACATGTACTGGACAGACTCCATCCTGGACCGCATTGAGGTGGCCACACTAGATGGACGCTATCGCCGCATGCTCTTTAACAGTGACCTCACAAACCCACGAGCCATCGTTACTGACCCTGCCAACGGGTACGACTGGGATCACATCATTCCTGTATGATTATTCTCTCTGTGCCAAACAACCTCATTCATTTTGAGGAAAAATAGTGAAATATTAATGTTCATTTAAACATTAATTAAGAACAATTTTGAAGGAAGTCTGTTCAGCAAAGCCCTGCACGTTGAAGGATGCAGTATTATATTGCAAAACAAATATCAAATATATCTCTTCTGCGCTTGTACAGACGTCTGTACTGGACAGACTGGAACAGAGACAGCCCCAAGATCGAGATGGCCAACATGGATGCCACAGATAGGGTCATACTTGTGAGGGAGGACCTACAACTGCCCAATGGATTGACCTTTGACCCCTACTCTAGGCAGCTATGCTGGGCTGATGCAGGTCTTGTTCTATCTCTGCAGGCTCTCATCACCAGTGCAGTCCATCCCAGAATTGCACTGTGGTTTTCATGTTGGGATGGACTGAATTGTCTACATTAAATTGTCTATCATTATATAAAATCATTGCAATGTAACTTACAATGTTGTTTTTGAACGGTTCAATAGGTACTCGCAAGGTGGAATGTATAGACCCCTACACTCACCTGAGGAGAAAGCTGCTTGATGGAATTCATTACCCCTTTGCTATTGTCTCCTATGGAAGAAACCTGTACTACACAGACTGGAGAAGGTATGGAGACCACTGTTACATTTCTGTTAGTTTCACTATACAGATATCAGCTTTATTAAAAATATTTCAGTATTAAAAATGGCAACATACTGAAGAACATACACATCTAGATGGTATGCTGACTTCAGGACTTCTGTTTGCCTACAATGGAATTTGCTGAGTCACTTGCCCATTAACTGAAAGATCAGCATCTAGTAAGTTCGTGATCCTGCCCTGATAGAGGCGGGGCTAACTTCAGGGGGCTCTGGGGTGCCAACTCATTAGTGTACACAACTCTTGGTCATTGGTGGCAGCTGTCTGTGGTACAATGAACTGTCTGTGGTACAAATGAACTGTGTTCTAAATAACAGCAGCTTGTGGTTGAACTTTTACTGTCTGTCTTGCGTAAAAGCGAAATGTGAATGAGTGAGTTAAAACTGAGTAGAATGATATGTAAGAGACAAAAGGTAGAAGTCCCACCCAAACCTCTTTTATTTGCTTCAGTGGGGAGTTTGAAAATAAGATAAAAATACAATAAAATGCAGAAGAAAAACACCAGCTGAATTCACTGATCAGATCTTTCTAGAACAGTGTAGGTATGGTATTGTACTAACCAATGTTGATTTTTAGAAGTTGGAGCAGTAGGCTGTAATCTCTAGGGTATAGCATTTACTCAAATCTTGGAGCAACTGTGTTGGAGTGAAGTGTGAATGCAAGGAAGGCTTTGTGACAGACAAGTGACATCAGCCTTGTTTTCAGGAAAAGTAAATCTTTACCCAGATATTACCCAAGACTAGCAACAGCCAATTCACATTGAAATGATGTTGCAGTATTTTATCCGGCAACATCGGATATGAAATGATGTTGCAGTTTGCTAACCTGACTGTATAAAGCGTCAGACGAGTTATGCAAAGCTTATCGCAGGAATTCTTCAAGGATATTTTATCAAACAGGCAGAGAAAATGTTTTCAGGCCTTTCTCACGCTCTGCATGTTAATATCAGCTTCTCCTCTCAGGTGGACGATTCAGAATCCCTTGTAAAACTCCACTGTCTATTAACTGTTTAAATAAGAAAGATGTGTGAGATATATTAGGTGGGGAACTGTATTTACTGAATAATTTAACTATATTTATTGAATAATTTAGGAATTCACTGGTTAAGATGTCTGTTGTTGTCATTTGTTTGTTCATGTCTGTATGATTTGTATATTTTGGGCAGCAGAAACTGTGTCAAATTTCTCTATGAGGCAGTAAAGTTTATTAAATCAAATCGAAATCACACATTTGGGCTCCCCAAAACTTTCCAAATTTCAGAACTTCAAACTTTCAAGCTCTACTGTACACATTTGAATTTCCGATTTACACTTATTTCATGTTTATACACACATGTATTCCTTAAAGTGTCACCAAGATGAGTGATGATGGGTGGTCTGAGTGCTTAGGTTACTCCAGCCCAGTTAGAAAGTTGCTATATATGGTCGTGTGTAAGGAGACTCCATTACCCAGTGTCCCTATGTGCACTGGCCATTGCTAGGGAAGCCGTGGTTGTTGTGGACCGTGTGGCAGCAAGAGAGGTGGATGAGTTCTTGCCTCAGAAGAGGTCGCGTACATATGGCATCACTACCTCCTACCCACAATGCCCACAAGGTTTGGCCTTTTCACTCACTTATATATTTTTACATTTTCCACAAATAACCACAATCAAGAAATCCATCTGAAGCAATTCCTTCGTTTTGTACTGTAGATAACATGTCATGTTATGCTGTACATTTGCAGTTTTTTCAGTCCTCTAGTCATTGCATGCTTTCATTGTTTTGGATTTCCTGTGTGCAGGAGAGAACTACTGCGCGAGGGGCAACGGCGGCTGCTCCCACCTGTGTCTGCCCCGCCCCGGGGGCTTTACCTGCCGATGCCCCGATGTCGGGGACGGCTCGTGCGTGGAGAACGGCCGCAGCTTCTGAGCGTCCCCTGACCGACGCAGCCACAGGTGTGCCGTCAGAAAAAGGGGGGGGGGCTCACCTGTGCTCACACGATCCATGTGGGGGTGCTTAAACAAAACCATGTATGACGAACAAAAGATGAGTTTCAGATCGACCACTAAATGCTACCCACGTTCACAACTTCTCGGATTGTGATGCCAATGAGGGAGGTTACTGTGTACTAGTATGAGTGTGAACTACGAGAGTAGGTTGTCTCGTGTGTGTGTGTGGTAGGGGGGGTGTCAAAATGACAACTTGGTACAGTGGTTTGTGAACTGTGACCTGTACAGACACCTGTAGAGCTTGTGAGGTGGTGTATGGAAGTCTGTCCATACACCACCTCAAAGGTAGCGATTTTATCAAAATTCTGGTTGATTATAGTTAAAATTCTTTAGTTTGAGAATAAAATCCATATAACTATAAAAATCCATATAACTATGTACGGCAATTAAACACTGAACTTTTTTTTAAATGTCCAGCAACCAATGCCCATAGCAAAACAAACCTAAAAAAGACATGCAATGGTGTCCAACTGTTTCACATAATTCATGTGGAAATAATGGATGGGGTTCCAGAATGTCCAGAGCTGTGGATGTGATGGACTGGAGTGTGGCAGTGGTGTAATGGTTATTTGCAGGATATTATCATTCATTCATTCTTTTCTTAACTAAATATAACAATTACTTTACATCATTTTTTTCTTTTTGTATTGTAAATAAATAAAAGGGTAAAATATAAACACTATTTTGAATGTTTCAGGTAAAACTAAAGTTTACAAAAGTTGACACCCCCTGCCTGGTCCATCTGGACTGCCCCCTCACCTGGCCCCACCCCCTGGGCTGGTGCAGTGTTGGCCTAACTCCTCCCCCACATTAGATAAGGTTACCATACATGCACTGTGTACACAGCTGGAGAGAGGGGGTGGTAAACACAAGAACATTTAGATACTGTACAGATGTCTAATAAAAACAACCTTTTTTAAAGAGACCAGAGTACATTGTTTTTATTTTTCTTGTGGGTTCATATTAGCAGTTGTTTGGATTGTTCAAAGCCGAGTGTGCTTTAGCAACACTGTGAGTAATGTCCTATGGGAAGGGGAATACGACATGTTTGAGCGCGGGCAGCTGGTTGAGCTCCGCCCCCCCCCCCCCCCCGGCTGTGTTCAGGGCTGAGGCATGGGACGCGTTTCCCAGCTGGTTGAGCTCCGCCTCCTCCTCCTCCCCCTCCTCGCTGTGCTCAGGGCTGAGGCATGGGACGCGTTTCCCAGCTGTTCGGCCCTCAGTGCCGTTATGTTCTGGAGGCACAACTCAAGAAAATAGTGAAGGAGATCCTGTACGCTTGGGCTCCCAATGCAAACCACGGATGGATTCAACTCACTACATCCCATAATGAACTTTCCCTTTGACAAGAAAAATGGATCTCATCATGCCTCCGTGACATTTTCTACAGGAGGCCAGCAAGACAAGAGGAAATTTAAAATGTATCCATTTTTTTCTAAGGTCTATTTATATATTCAGTTTCTTGCTGTTCACATGCGTCTGGTATTGTATCTCTAGGTTTGGGTTAAAGATAAAGTAAAGATAAGGCTGGTGTTTTTGAGGAACAGTTCAAGCAAACAAAACACTATTACCAACAGTTCAGGTACTGTGAGAACAGCCATTTACATTCACTATTAGTAAAATGAGCATTTCTGGTCAGACTGCTTCTTTATTACACCACTTGTGCAGTGCCATCTAGTGTTGACATCAGGCAGATATCTGCAGGAGATATTAGGACGTTCATACCATTACCATGTTCTTGCTGCTTATACCATATTGGAATAATCTGCTAATTAATTCTCTCCCACACATTGCTCTTTGTTCTGTGCTTTGAAGTCCTGAAAACACTGCACAACAGCATCTAAAAGTGAAAATCAGATATGATCCAGTCACCCTGCCATGTTAAAACAGGGAAACCACTGGATGGTCCGACTTAACCCTTAACAGTACTGCCTCATCAGTGCAGGTAAGCTTGAGATATGATGGCCAAAAAAAGCTTGTGTGTGTTCCCAGGATCACTCAACTATGTCTCAGCATTCCCAGACTACAGGCAGCATGAAGGAAGGAAGCAGGCTCCAGTGAGCTGTGTTCCTGCAGCGTTCTGTCAGAGTGCAGGGGGTGGAGGTGGTGTCTGTTAGGCACGGACAGAGGCTCCGCTCCCAGTCAAGACCAGCGCACCAGAATCCTGTCTCCGTCTTCTATAGAGTAGAACTGCAAGGGCTTCAGGTCATTGTTGATCTCGATCTCTCTGCCATGCATCTATAAAACAGGCAAGGAAAGAGACCCACTGACGTGACGGTACTTCAGAGCATCAAAATGTGTAACACTGACGTGTTGTGTTAATTTGTGGATATTTTTATAGTACATTTTCAATGCTATTCAAACAATCTCTCAGAAATTATGTATGTATAGGGTGACGGTACTGAAATGTCAGAGCTAGGGGTCCTGTTTTACCTTAGAGCTGGTGTATGTGAGGTGGATCTCAGCTCCCGGGAGCTTCAGGAGCCTGTAGAGCAGTCCCTTCACTTTCTGCACAATCATGGAGCCTGAAAGATGGAGATGTCAGGCCCGAATCCAGAAGAGTCTGGCCCCTGAAACCGGGAAGAAACTTCCAGTGGAGGAAGAGTTTTCCTGTGGGTGTGAGGGTTCTTACCAGGAAGCTTCTTCTGAATGGGCTTCCGGGCTACGTCATCGGGACACTCGAACGTGATGGCTGAGGCAGAAGGGGTGGGGTGGGGGGGCGGTTGAGAGTGTGGTTCAGAGAAATTTCTGAGACATGGGGGTGATACTTTTGTGTTTCAAAGATGTCTCTGAGATAACACAGGAGGTGCATTCAAGAGTGACTCACTCAGCAGCTGGTCTTTGAGGGCAAATGGCTTCTGCTCCTTCAGCTCGTCCTCCTCCGGCGCGCCGTACTCTGTCGACCACAAGAGAACAAGAGGTGGTCGGTCATCTGCACAGTCATCTAACATCATCTACTGTTACATCTCTGTGCTGATCGTTACGACACACATAGCTGAGGTAGAGGGGTGGGCAGGCGGGGGCCGGGCCTGTGGGGTGGGCAGGCGGGGCTCACTCACTCTGGATGAGGGTAAGGTAGCGGGGGTGCTGAGCCAGGAAGTCTGTGCTGGGCCAATTCTGGTCCGGGTCTTTGTGGCCTCCAGCCTGCATCCACAGCCGGCCATACTTCTTGCAGTAGTCCAACTCTGCACCTCTGCGCTCCTCTTGCAGGACCTGAGGGAGACGACACTCTGCTAAAATTATTTATGCATCACTACATTTGACTGTGGGTTCATTAAGTTACTCACACACACACACCTGACTCCTGTTAAGCGTCTCCAGCTGGCTGATGCGTGCGATGAGGAGCTGGCGGGTGCTCTCCTGGTTTTTCTCCAGCTCCATCAGGGGATTCCTTTTACAGGACAACTGAGCCAGGGATTGCAGCTTGTCGAGCTCATTAATCACATTCCACTAAAGACATCCGAGACAGGAGAGACAGAGACAGAGGACATTTTTACGTTCAGACTCCCAAGGGGAGTAATATATTAGGAAAGAAGGAAGAACATTTTTCATTTATAATAGACCTAGATAAAATGTGTACTCATTTGCAAAAAAGAACAGATATGCACACCAGCAAATTACAGGTTTCATGCCGTCTTCAAGAATGTGTTTGTGTGCGTCATCAGTGAACCTCCTGCTTTGCCAAATCAATGCTTATCTGACCCCCTACGGTGGGATCAGAACTGAACTGTGTTTCGCAAACCCAATTGCAGAGGGGGAGTGTTTTTGTTTGACTGTTACAAAACAATCGTCCCTGTAGCCAGTGAGTCAGTGTAGACGGAACATTCCAGATGTGAAGGCCAGCTCCCCTGTGCGCCTGCTAGTAAAGCCGTGAGGCAGAACTCTTCATTTGCTGAAGATAACTGACTTAACAGGCAGCTCTGCACAAATGAATAACATGCTTTTTGCAAAGGCTCTTACCTCAGCAACTTCATTGTCATCTAGCAAAAGGATCCTCAGGGCAGGAAACATTGCAGTCTTGGTGCCTTCACAATTAATAAAGACTTGTATATTTTTTTGCTTCCCAGCCTTACCTTCCACCACCATCACCCTTTAAAACGTGTAAGTCATTTTCTCTGTTCTTCTTTTTATGAAAAACCTAATCATACCAGTATTTTTTTTGGATTATTCTTACACACAACAAAAACATTTTGGCATTACTATTCTGCATCAGCATCCGTATCTCCAGTTACAAACACATAAACACTGGCCTGCAAATGTAGTTTTGTTAAATCTCAGAGGTTCTGTGCTCCCAAGTACCTGGTAACACATCACTGAAGAGAATGACAGACAGTCCTGTGCTGGAGAGGTTGAGTGTCTCCAACCTGCACTTTCAAACAAAGAAATTTATAATAACCACATAATACATACTTTCAATTTGCTATCTGTACCATTATCAACGTCTTTTTACTACAGATTTTGAATATATTGTTTTTACCTGGACAGATTTGATATTTGAAGTAAACTCTCCTGTTTTAAATTATTGTTGGACAAGTCCAGAACTTTCAAACTCTGCAACACATCTACTGGCCTGGAAAGAGACAATAAATTATTATTTTAAATACGGCATCTGAATCAATGTTTCAGGTAATGACAGTCTTACAGGCAGGAAAATGGCTATATTCCATAGTCAAAAATAAATTAACAACAACAAAAAAAAAAATCCTTGAATTACCTTACCTCTGCAATTCTGTGACATCATTGTTATTAAGACAAAGTTCTTCTACATTTGGCCACATGGGGGCGCACTGGAGGACCTGCCAAAGGCAACAGAGTAATGGATAAAGAAAAACCTCCACTTAAATACAGCACAAAAGCAGACAGCAGATGGGTTATGCATTTTAGATGTGATGGGGACATTTTATATGTGACCGAGCAAAAACGGATAAATTTGTCACAGTGCTGATGGTGGAACAACCTCTGTAGTGCGAGAGTGTGAGTTTGTGATCCCCTACTTGAGGCCAGGTGACAGCACAACTGCTGAGGGACAAGACCCTTAGTTGGGAGAAGGCATAGCCAAGGCTGGAAGGATCTGGGGCGATCCTCAGTCGATTATGGCTATGAAGGAACAGAAATAAAGCAGTCAGAGCTAAACAGTGCTAAAGCATCTCTGAGAACTAGAGTCAGCTAGCTAGACCTAATCCTGCTGAGAATAGCTGCTCCACACTGGGCCTGATAAAGCAAATGGAACCGAAGTGGCAAAACAAAATAACGGACTGAGGGATAGACAAGCATGTGAATGGATGAACAGTTTGATGGATGGGTGCATGGACGAATGCTTACTTGAGGTAAAGTATCTGCAGTTCTTCTAGTTGCTCAGTTATGGCTGCCACTGTCTCCCAGGAGCTCAGGAGACTTCTACAGAGATCCAGAGAAATGGCCTCTAGAGAAACTGTTAAAGGAGAATTCCACAGCCATGTCCACCAAATACAAAGCTTGTCGGAAAGAACTTTTTTTTTTTTTCCCTTCAAAGGATACTGGGTGCATTTTCCCTGATTTCATTTTCGGGGCCTGGACCAGACACTTCACAATTTGGAAGAGCAATAGCTCTTAGATTTTCCATTCTGAAATAACACCCTAGTGAGGATTTCTCCTCACTTAGACAGTCTCAGAAGGAATCACAAATCAAGACCACTGAGGTATTTTGCAAACAGGGTACTTTCTTCCCCTCCTGTACTTACCTCTGTTTTTTCACAACTGACTCAAAGCCAACCATGTCCACAGTCCTTTTGGAGAGTGTCACCTTATTTTCAGTGTCCTGGTCCAAATCCATCTCATAACGCTGTTTCAGTGCTGTCAGGTAGTCGACCCCAAAGCTAGCTTTTTTAGGTCGAACAAATGAGCTTCCTGTTGGGTGCCTTGTGAGACCAGGAGAAGCACATAAAAACACCCATGATCATACTACATGTGCTAAATTATAAGCAGTTTTGGCAACTGAAGTACATGTTCTGTCTGTCAGCCCCAGTCAGGTCTCACTCACTACTGCAAATATTAGCGTGGTGAGATTTAGGGTATATACTCAGGGGTGAAAGTAGTTTTAATGTTTTGCCAGTGTTAATCACTTTATCGCTTTATATAAACATCTAAGAATAGTAACAGATAGGCAAACTAGTGTGTATACATTTATATTTATTTATTTTTACATGTGATAGCATGTAAACCAACCACAACCATGTTTAGAAGAGTCATTTATTGTTTGTCTGAGTGGAACCACCACTAATAGCCCATAGTCTAATAATCTGTTATCTAGTTGTAAGAAAATCGAACGTCTCAATGAAGCTTTAAACTCAGCCCTTCACAAGGGAATATGTGCACATATAGGGAACATTTAAGTCATGTCAATCGTCGTCTGACAGAAAACACCTGAGCAGCGCTCTGTGATGTTGGAATAACCACCCAATATCATGAAAGAGCTACACATTTTTAGTGATGAGATTGCGTTTTGCTTCGGTCAAAAACGTTCACCAAGTTGTTAATTTTATTAATATGAGTACATTACACAGTCATTATATTAGGCGTTAATGTTGCAAATCATCAAATACATGTGCTGTCTGCAGCAGGCGCGTGCAGCACAGATCAAAATAGCTGCAGGAATATTTTTGGTTGACTTAAGCGTTAGATGAGGAGAATAGCTCTAGTTTCAAATGACATTGTTGGTAGATGTGTTTTACTGCCAGCAGAAACCCTCTTCTCTTGCCACTACTACACACCACCTGTCAATTTTATACAGGTGCGTAGTACCGGGGCGCATCGGCCCACTTTCGCCCCTGGTTATACTACTAGACTGTGGGTTATGTTTCAGCAGTTCTATCGCTATGAAAGACATTCATCAGGATTACTACCTGCACGTGAAATAACGAACACCTTCATGGCTTCCATCGTGTTTGCCTCTTTCTGGGCTGTCCCACTCCACACCAAGCCACAATCCTTGAATACATAAAAATAAAGTCGCTAAGTCAAAAGCACCAGACGCATATACAGCTGGTATGATGTGCGCAAAGATCGACATCGATCACACCTGTTGTTGGGGGAACAGGTCCGACATATCGCACAGTGCCACGCTCTCCATCGCATGTTATTCTTCTACCCACAGCATCCGCGGGAACCTTCTGGGACATTCTGGTCTGCTCTGGTTCTGTGAGTTTCATCTGATACCACACTGCATTCAGATTGAGATGGAAATTGGTAGGACTCGTTTGAAAATTAGCATTTAGGACAGTCTTTTAAAGAATGACTAAATATATAACAGTAACTGAAACTGAAAGGTTAAAGAAACTGGAACTGGATATCCATCACCAAAGTAGCTAACGAGCTATATGTTTCTGGTGCTTTTCTTCCCTGCTAAACGACTCAAGTCATCCAGCTAACGCTACTAGGTTACCAACAACTGCTTTAGAATAGCATGTTTACCTTGATTTAACTAACACTATGAGAGCCAACTTTTAGAGCTTTACATTTTATTAAAGTGTTAGCTGGCTAGCTGCACTAACGTTTACCTTGCATCAGGATTCTGTAGCTTGTAATCGGAAATGACGCATAGGATTTGGTCCGTAGAAAACAGCGCGATCCCGGAACTAAGGCGAAACGATTACATTGTGTTTTGTTTCGGTCAAACACGTTCACTTTAAGTTGTTAATTTTATTAACATGAGTACATTACACAGTCATTATATTAGGCGTTAATTCTGCAAATCATCTGTACAATTGAATGTAGCCTGCATTAAAAACTCTAGGAACCTAAGATTCTCGCTACCGATTCTCCATTGGCAACAAAAAACTGATGCACATACAGAAAAAACATGCTTAACATGTTTTCGTAGAGCATATATAGACCGACGGTTATATGAACGTGATATGTATTTTTGAGTTTAAACCCATTAACACGAACAAGGAGCTATTTAAGAAGATAAAATAACTTACAGATTGAGTGGAGCATTGTAATCAATGAAGAAGCGCGGCGCTAAGAGGTTTGTCGTTTGTTTTACACAACTTTGGTTAAGATAGCTAGCATACAGTTGTGCGCATTGGACCAGATGATATTAAAACATGGAACAAGATTTTTCATGTTGACAGTGGACCTTCTAGTTATCTCTGTCGAACACTCTGCACTGCGTAGTTTTTTTTCCCTCTTTTCACACAAATAAGCATTTGCTAAGATAATGAGCTACTGTTTTCGATTATTTTATCTAATCTATCAATCATAATTTTAAGTTTTCCCTGCCATTTCTAAATTTCAGTTAATAATAATGCGTAGTGATAGATCAAGAATTTGTAGAATTTACAACTTATTCTTAACTAGCCATGCCTAGCACATAACTTGGCCCTACTCCTGTCTTGAACATTAATTTTGTGAAGTTTCTCTTGAACTTGTTTTGTATGCACCTCTGTCTGCTTTTCGTCTTGTAGTGAGGCGGCAGCAGGTGACACTGGACAGCCCAAAGATTACGTTGTTGGCCTGGTATCGGGCAGCCTGTGTGCCAAGCAGCCCACGCCAGCCACTGGAACACTGTCTTCTCTTTTCTCAGCTACATCCTCGCAGAGCACATTAGTGTTTGTTCCTGCACCAAAGGTAAGTCACCATGACCAGTGAGGTTCTTATGAAAATGTCCAAGGTGTATGAGAGTGACTAAATTAAGAGTTTGGTAGTAATTTTGAGTTTGTTTTCCCTCTCATAGATTAAGCCCAAGACTAGCTATAAAGCACAGGATGCTGATCATGTACCAAGTGAAGCCCTAAAGCAGAAGAGGATTACAAAAGAAAAATCAAGAGCTGAAACGGCGCTAGAGAGCAGGTTTCTGGCATTACAGAGCTTGATCTAATATGCAGTTTTGAAATTACAGATTCTTATTTTAAACTAATCCAGACCTTTGTCTTCATTTACAGAGAAGAAGCCTTAAAAAATGCTGATGATTTAGAAAAAAGTTCAAAGAAAGTTAAACGCAAAGATCCAAAACTGGATGACGGAGAACCACTGGAAGAGGAGTATCCAGGTAAACGACGAAAGACTACAAGAAACCATGTGGAGGACAGAATTAAATTGAACAGGACCGTGTTTGTTGGCAATTTACCTGCCACCTTAAAAAAAGAGGTAGCCAACTTGCAATGCCAACATTTCTATGCATGCATCCTCTGTTAAAATAAAACTGATTCACCCATTTTTTTTATTATATGTCTTTCCATTAATGGAAGAACCAATGCTTTCAGAGCTTTTTTTTTTTTTTTTCTTCTTTGTAGGATCTGAAAAGAATGTTCCGGGATCTGGGCGATATTGAGTCAGTGCGATTCCGCTCAGTTGTAAGTATTGTAGACTTTCAGTTATAAGTATTGTAAGTATTCTTATTGTAGATTTCTGATGTGGGCATCTCTTACAGGTTCGGGAAGATTCTTCAATGTCACGCAAGCTAGCCACCATTCGGTATTTGTTGTGATTGACATCATCTTAACTCTAAAATCAGATAGAAAATAAAGGGTTTGGATTATATTCTGGTTTTCAGTGATGCTATTTGTGTGCCTTTTTAGACGCAAAGTTGACCCGAGAAAGCCAAGTATCAACGCTTACATAGTCTTCAAAAATGAACAAGGGGCAGACAATGCAATTAAAAGGTTGTATGTCTTGCAATTAAAAAGCAAGAGCCTTCAGAAATCATAAAAGGTGTGATGTACTATAAGCTCCTCACTACATGTTTATTTATAGGAATGGTATGGAGATTGAAAAAGACATTTACATCAGAGTGGATCGAGTTTCCAAGAAGACTTCAGTGAGTGAATTTAATACCCACAGTAGTGTCTCCTAGCTCATATTTGCAAATTAGTGTATATGAATGTATTAATTGCTTTTAATCTCTCATCTTTTAGCATGATCATAAAAGGTCTATATTCGTGGGCAACCTTCCTTATGGTAAGAATCTTCGATCCTCTTTACAATCTTCATGCATTTGAATGGACTAAGATGGAATCTCTAGTAAATCCTCCCTAATGCTACTTTCTTCTTGCCACATTAGATATAAAGGAACTGCCTTTGAGGCAGCACTTTGAAGAGTGTGGAAATGTGGAAGGAGTGCGTTTGGTGAGGGACCGAAATTCAGGATTGGGAAAGGGCTTTGGTTACATCCTGTTTGAGGTACAAGCATCATATAAAACTTGTCTTTCGTGCCTTATTATTTTGTGGCATCTTCCTTTTGATCAAGAAACGAAAGTGCAAAATAAGTGTTCTGGTGCTCCTTGTCCTTTCAGAACACAGACTCCATCATGCTGGCGCTGAAGCTGAATGGTTCCCAGCTGCTCGGTCGGAAGATACGGGTCAAGAGGTCCGTGAAGAAGGAGAAAGAGAAATGCAGCAGAGCAGCAGGAAAAGGTGCCAGGAAGAACAGAGGACCCCAGTCTGGCAGCTTCAAAGGATCCAAACGTGCTGTGAACAGCATGGCCAAAGGAAGGCCCTTTATGAAACAACCTAGGATGGGCAACAAAACCTCTACCTCCTTCACAGGAGAGATTGCAAATCCCAAAGCTAAAAAGGGGCAAAGACTGAAAAAGAAATTTAAACCCAAGAGTAAGACTGTTAACATTTAATGTTTGTTTTTTATTGTGCGATGTCATCTTCTAATCTGACCAGAACTAGAAGGGCAAATACATTATGGAAACACACTGGTTTCATCAGTATTGTATTTTTATTTTGTTGATCTTAACACAGACTCGTTACAAATGACCTTAGAGAGAGAAATACTCCAACACCTTCAAAATTACTGCAGCATCAGACTTAATGTCACGTTACAGTATTTAAAAAAAATAACAAGGTGAATAAAATACTACATTTATTATCAAGGATATTAATGGAGGTGCCAGCAGGGATTCTTGGGCCCCATAGAAAGACATCACGTGCCTAAATGTAAAAAATAATAATATTCTAATACTTTATGGGCATGTCAGTCACATACCCTTAAAATTGTACATCACAAAAATGCTGAGTCTATTTGTTACCCCTGCATGGGACTGAACCCCCCCGTACCAGACGATGTAAACATCTTGTTAACGGTACAGAAATAACTGAACCACGCGCAGCACTGCATGTTTATGGCATTTTTTTTTTATTGCCGAAAGTTACAGAGCCCGATTCGCAAACCTCTCGCAGAATTCCTTTGCTCTCGTGAAAAATACATAGCTGTTTGCTCAAATTTCCCGTGGGTTTGTACACAACTTCACTTGAGCTCACTCCTACTCTTGCTCAAACGTGTTCTTTCATTTGGAGAGTCAAAATGAGCCTGTTCCTGAAATTTTCTAAATTAGCTCCTGATAATTACCCACCTTGTCATTTTCCTCTAGCCTGTTTGGCCAACACATGAAATACAGCTGGCAAATAGCCTGTACTGTTTTGCTATATTTTGGGTAAACAAATAAAAAAAAAAATCTTGATCTTAATCGACTTGATCTGAGCTAACCTGTTGGGCTTATATATTTGGGAAATGTTGAATGTCAGCCTTTACCATGAATATATTGGCTTCATTTACACACACACAATTACTGATGCATTAAATAAATAGCTAACTAAATACATACGTTATCCAGTGTTATCAGTTTGTTGTATGCGAGATGACAACTGTAGCTGGGTAATGTCACGACCCCATTAACAGTATGAGGTAGCATAAACTAAATAAACTGATTTAACTTTAGTTAATAAAGCTGGCCAATCTGCATAGACAAGTGAGCTGTAGATATATTAAATCTACATCACCACCTGCTGCAGCTGAGACTCATGATGAAGCCCAACCATAACCCCTAACCCTAGCTGCAGGTGGCATTGTGTTTGTACCAATAAATGTTGGCATTTGGAGTATGGGGAGCATCAGTAAGACCCCTTAAACACATCTGATTGGAGGCTGCCTTTTGGCAGCATTGTTGAAATAAAAATCCAAAAGCAAGAGAACATTGTGAGCACACGGACTAAATCAGTCTGCAAACGGAAGAGCATCAAGTTTGTGCAAGAACACAAAGTGAGGGCAAAGCAGAACAGGCAAAATCCATGCAAGAGCAGGAGAAATTTGAACTAGCACAAACGTACTTTGCATGAGAGCTCAGAAAGCTGGGAGTTTTGTAAAGATTTCTCTTGGCCTTTGCCAGTAAAATAACACCAAACATTTGTTGATTTTGTCACAAAAAGTAATAAAGTTGGAAATGGGGTCATGCTTTGGGGTCATGCTTTTTCTCATTCATTTTTACAGCATTCAAAAACTGCTGTGTGACCACAGCTTCAAAATCTTTGTCATCTGTCTGTGTCAAGATGAGGGTTAACAAATGTATCAAACATTGATACTTTTAACACAGGATAACTTACAAGCTCATATGGCCTTTTTACGAAAAATTAAGCAATGTGGGGTTTGTGTGGCCATTTTGTAAAGTAGATGAAAAGAAACCAGAGAGCAATTTGACCACTGAGTAGTAAAACAGCTGAGAGAAGGTTTTGCTGAGGAGTGTGATGTAGGTACAGGGCTTCGTCTTATTCAATGTCATCATCACTTACACTCTGTGCACTGACGATGCGCTAAAAAGAGAAAAGAAAATGCTTCACTTTAACACAGAAAATGTACATTAAGGAGCCATTTTGAATTGTGTTTGTGTACTGAAGTTGATAGATAGATATTAGCTGGTAGTCGTGTGTTGATTACCTGATAGCACCGCCCACATAGTGATGCTTGTCTTCGGACACCCAATTTACCCAAAAAGAGCTTTTATTTTTGACTTGCAACCAACCAACAACTACTTCCATTTCCTCACCTGACTGATGGTGGGCAGTTTGGTAAGGAGCATCTGGAAGACAGGTGGAGGCAGGGTCTGTTGTAGCACCTGCAGGAGCTGCTGAGGCTGACCGCACACTGCGATGGCATTGGTCAGGTGGTCCACTCCTTTCTCATAGTCTCCTAAAACACAGCAGGAGACGGTGGAGATAGTAGTAAAGCTGACTGCTGAAAACCCTGCACGTGTTTATGTGGTCAGGACTCTTGCAAACTTCCTAACGATGCAAGCAAATAATAAGTCCAACTGTGCATGTACCAGTGCCATTTACATTACAGTAACTGAAATAAAAGGAGAGAGACATTCACCCTGTGCCAGCAATTCCTCCCCCAGCTGAATCTCCTCGAGGAAGAACTTCTGAACAGCCTCAGCATCCTTCAAATCTGGAAGCTACACACACACACACACACACACAGCTTTAACGCCTAATTTCCAAAACACGTTTTTCCGATGTTCATTAAGCTTTGTGCATTTGCCACATTGGAAAATCATTTTAATCTTGAATGAAAATCAAACAGTTAATCCTCTAAACAGATGAAAGCAACTGGGAACAACTGAAAACAATAGCAGCAGAAGTGTCCACTTACTCTCGACAATCCAGCTTTTTCCTTCGCAGCCTTCTGCTTCCTCCTACCTGCGGGCGACAATCTGTTAGCCTGTTCTGATCATCGTCGTTATCGACATCACTTGGCCTAGCCGCACCCACTGAACCCAGGAATAGCCAATTTGTTAAATACTTGGTAATCTAAGCAGTAACATTTTACATAAGCGAAAAATGCTGGAGCAAAGCAGCGATCTGTTTTCGAGCGGAACTTGCATCCAAACCCGCGCAACGAAAGCAGTTCTAGGTGACAAAGCAATGTACTACAGTCTTTATGGATTTCAGCCTCTGAACTTAACCAACACGGTACAGCCGACTTCCCCCCCCCCCCCAAACAGCCATCCATCAAACGACCGATAAAACGTGTGCCTTGGAGAGCCGTGCGTTCAAGCTACCCATCTAGTATGAATAAGTAGCTCTTTAACTACAATTACAATACTCTCTTAAAACCTGTGGAACTGATAGAAAGAATAATTGCGAAACAACGTGGGCTAACATTCACGGCAAGGTGAGTGGATAAAACATGACATCTCAAAGAAAGTAGCACAGCTAACTAACGTACGTATCTACATGAACCCTATCCAGAACGGGTGGATCCTTCAACCGCACACAGGTAGCAGGGCCAGGTGCACTGAAGGACCAGCAGAGCGCTCACCACCGCCAGCGTTAGCTGCACTGTGTCTGCATTATTCCGAGAAACCTCCAGACCTGTCGGTAAATATTAGGTTTAATGACAACTGCCACAAGTTGACGTTTCGACGAGGTCAACGCTTGGGTTTTCTTCACGGGATGTTGCGGGGTTGCAGGTCAACACTCACGTTCTCTCAGCTTGTTCTTGAAGTTTGGGTCACTTCTCCTTTTCCTGTCGAAGTAAATACAGTAACCAACAAACAGCGCAGCGCCAACGCCGGCGGCGATCGCACTCGTTCTGCCGCCCATCATGACTTCAAAAAAAACACGCAATTACTTGTACTAAAATGATATCTTTTGAGGGCAAAATATTGCTACACGATTTTGAGCATGACCCTCACGTAACGAGCTCGTGGAAAGACCCCATGTAAGCAGGCGCGCTCAATGATGTGAACGCTAAGCTGGCCATAAATATCGCCGGTTCAGAAACATCAAGCGCGCACATTACCACTGAAAGAATATAAGGCATCAGTGATTTTGCATTCATGTGCCGTGTTGATGAGTTTTGACTACTGTGAAAATAAACGAGTACGACAAACAAATCAATTCAGTACTTGGTTATTGAACATTATTCAGAAACGTGTGATTTCAGATATTGCCACTGGATGGCAGTAGCAAGCCATGACAAAATAGCTCATAGGAGCCCGACCACCGGTGTTGAAAAGATTCAAAAAGGTTATACATACCCATTCTCTCAAGTGACAGTTAGAGGAATAATAAAATCACTTAATCTTTTTGTAAACAAAATAATGTTTTTGTAAACATCCATAATATAATGGGTGTATGAGTTTTTATTATCAAAAAACATTTTGCACTGCATAGCCTCATTCAAATCTAGACAGTACTTTCGACATCATAAGTGTGATTATTTGAAGCTGGCGTCAAAAATCAGGGAAACAAAGACAATCTTCAGCAGCACAGACTGTGTTTTTCTGCAAGTGCTAATTAGGAGAAGTCAGCAGTAGCATGTGGTTTAGACAGACTCCAAGCCTCAGCTCTACACCCAGTACTACTAGCCTACACCAGTGTACGCAGCTGTTGTGGTCAGAGTTTATTAAAGGACTGGGTGCCTCATTGCATTGCATTAACCACATGTTATCTATGGGGATTCACTTAGTGTGCATAAGGGCTTTTCCCAGTCGACAGAGATGAGGTAAGGGGATATTGTACACGTTGTGTCTTTGTGTAGGTTGTGTTGTGTCTTTGCATGCATAATTTGTGCCTGTGTTTATACCTTCTACAAATACACATGTATGTGTATATTTCTTTGCTTCCTACTTCATTTCAGATAGATATGGTTGTATGTCGAATATGTTTGTGGACATATTTGGAGCAGTATACATTTTGGCGGGGATAATCTCTGGCAGCCAATCTGATAGCAGTTTATCGGATGCCAGCTGACTCACAGCTGGTGCTGCAGGCCAAGCCCTTCGTCCTCCAGGACATCTGTCCTCAGAGCCCCAGACATCACAGCAATCGAGCATCTTAACCACTGGGTTATTACCAGACTCTTCCTGGAAGGTGCTCTTACATGTCCCACCATGCCACTCCCACTCTACCCACATGCCACTCCCACCCATATGCCACTCCCACTCTACCCACATCAGCTCGTTGCTCCTGGAGGCCCAATGACCTCCTGAGTAAGAACAGAGAGTAATACATATTCCACATAGATTTTCTGACTTTCAGATGAGTAATTCCTGTATATGCTTTTTGAATATAACGAGTACATCTCAGACTCTCCAAACACCGTAATCTGAGTCAAAGAACTACATTGAACAGCAGAACACAACTGCCACTGGATTCACTGGGTTCTACAGGGTCTTAAATGCAAACGTGTGTAACACACGCAATCGCTTGTACTAACCACACATCAGTCTTTCATTTAAACTTCAACGTTTATTTGGGTTTTTTTGTTTTGTTTTTTGCATCTGAGAAAGTTTTTTTGTCCCCCTGGCAGCCTGTTAATGTACTACTGCTTTCTGAGCCATTTGCTGAGTTGTGTGTGAGCACAGCTGGAGCAGAACGAGCGTGCGATGGGACTGCTTGTTTGGTTTTTTCGTTTTCTTTCTTTTTTTTCTTTTCGTTCCTCTCTCCAAGGGGAGTGCTGAGTCAGCATGTTTTGCTGTAACCTGGCTCACTGACTCCCTTCTTTGAAGCTGATGCAATTATCTTTCGCTTTGTGATCTTCAGCGTCCTCCGCCTTGCTTGGTTCCTGTGCAGCAAATCGCCACGGCAGCACTTGTGCCCCCTGCTTCCCCAGCCTGACACAACGCACTAAAAGAGACCCAACACTGCAGTAGCAGGGTTTAAAATAAAAGTACGCACTTAAGCCTAGAATTGTTTGGCTGCAAATTAAAGAAAAAAAACATCCCAATAGCACTGTGAGAATCGTAGTCTCAGTTAAGGAGGAGCATAGGAAGCCTATCGCAACATAATGGTAAACATCAAACTGCGGTTGTGGCTGCCGTGTGATTTCTGTGTGAATGGTTCAGTTGGAGAGGGTTGGAGACGCCCCACCCACACCCTCTCCATCCCCTCCCCCCCTCGTCTTTGGGGCAAACAGAGGTGTAATTATTTTTACCCAGGCTGCAGCTGCTTATGTGAACTTTGGCAGGCGTAGTGCAGCAGTGGATGTGTTCCAGGAGACAGGAACTGAAAAAATCCCCCCGCGTTCTTCTGGCTGGAATAATATACACCGCTTTTTCAGCCGCTGCCTAGGAACGTCTAGGTAAAGCCCTCATGGCAGGCAGGCCCTGTATTTTCCATGAACCCAGAGTGGCCCAGTCCGCTTCCAAAACCGATGTCATGCAATGTGTTTCCAAGGAAGAACACGTAGTGGAATCTGGAATGGTGTGGTGTGGGTGGCTCACAAGCCACCTCAAGCCATGAACTGGAGATAGAAAAAAAAGTTTGAGAGGGAAAAAAGAGAGAAGGGAGGAGAGAGGGAGAGAGAGGGAGTGAAGGCTTTTTTTGTGCTGCTGGCATGGTGCTTGGCCTGGGGAGCCCATTAGCCTGCCGTGCTCCCGCTCCTCCTGGCCCTGTGCTTGGCGGTGATGGTTTTCACGGTCAGTAAACAGTGGGTCTCTCTCAGCAATCTCCCCACTTGCCAGCTCAAATCACAGCTTTCAGCACCTAGGTCATGGGAGGTGAAACGCGAACGTTCGTTCCTCCCACCGTCTCTGGGAGAGAACTTTTTCTATTTCTTTTTTTTTGTGCCTGGATTCACAACTTGTCTTTTAAGCCGCAAGGAAGTGGGGATTTACAACAGAGGTTCAGAGAATACCAGGAGAAACCATGTGTTGTAGAACCGCAAGTTGGATGGGAGCTCAATCAGGGAGGTGGATGTAGACTCTGTGCTTTCAGTAGGGGTAGCTGCTGCACTAACCTAACACTCATTCTACACACACACACACACACACACACACACACACACACACACACACACGCAAATGCACACAGACAAAAACACATATCTTAAAGAATGTTTTTTTTTATCCTGGATTTTAAGACATAATTAATAGATATAACAGTGGCATTACTTAACAGTAGTACAAATAAAATAACATTACTTAACAGTAGTACGAATAAACTGTTCCTAGGGCTGGCAAATTTAAATAATTGAAAAAAAATCAAAGCATTTTAGTGCAGTGCTCAGGTCGAAAATGGAAATTACTTCCTACTGTGGGGTTGTAAGCAGGTCACATGACCTGCAGTGAACCAATAATATATGATTCACAAACAAGATACTAGTTATTATACCTTTTTCATCTTGGTTTTCACAGCTTGAGCACAGAGGAATTCTTTTATCACAAACACTCTTCATAGCTCAGTACCTTCAATGGTAAACGCTGGTTAAAACACCATATTTCTTTTGGCACTAGGGGACAGCCCACTTTTTTTCTTCTGGCAAGATCATCTGTAATATACATGTGTACATCTGTGGAGATCTCCACTGGATACAGACCAACACAATGCCCAATCTACAGCAGCGTGCTTCTTATACTGCCAGTGACATACATATTGCTGGTGTGAGCGTGTTAGCCGGAGGGTTCGAAGTGTATGAAATCCGCTCTGGATCACGTTATGGGGCGAGCTGACGGGCTTTTGGGCGGGTGTGTGTGTGTCTGTGTGTGTGTGGGGTGTCGATCTGCACCTGTTCAACTGCTCTCTGTTCAGTCCCTGTGTGCTGCTGCCCTTAGCACCAGCCAGCCAGGCACATCCGCGGGAGTGGCTTGGCAGAGGTCACCGATGCTGCAGATGGCCCGGGATTGATGCTCTGCGTGCTGCCTCCGCCTGCAATGGATCTGATTAAAGCCTTTGAAAAGAGACAGGCATTGATCACGTGCGAGCACATCCGAGCATACCAATTAAGCCTTTTGAACTCCCTTCAAATTATATCGGGATTGTTTAAATCCAATGATTAAAGAGCCATGAATACTCATTATTGAAGGATGTGGGGGGGGGGGGGTGACCTATTCTTTTTATGTCGTCATTGGTTTTAAAAGGGGCTGAAGTGCAATTGGTGTGTATGTGGGGGCAACGTGGTGCATGGTTGCAGCGTGGCGAGACACTGGTGCAGACGAACCCGGGGCCTGGCGTGGAGACCCGGGGCCTGGCGTGGGGGCCTGGGGCCTGGCGTGGGGGCCCGGGGCCTGGCGTGGGGGCCCGGGGCCTGGGCCTGGCGTGGGGACCCGGGGCCTGGCGTGGAGACCCGGGGCCTGGCGTGGGGACAGCCGAACAGAAGGCTGCTTTCTCAGGCTCAACAAGCTCGGAAATAGTGTAAGCAGGATTAGCTTTACACTCCATCACTTTCTTGCAGCGACTAGCAGGGCCTCTGGAGACTCGTCCGCGTGGGGGATTAGTCGGCTACATGGAGGTTTAGTGGAGTTTCCCATACTCACGGCCTTCGGCCTGTGAAACCAGAGACGGGGGGAGTTGGGAGGGGCCAGTAGCGGAGGCCGGGTTGGTTAGAGTCAGAGAGGGGCCTCTGGGGCTCCCACCGCACACACAGAGAGGAAGCCGTTTCCAGATCTACACACATGTTTTTATAAGAGGGAAAAAGTAAACAGTGTTCTAGTCGCAGCGCTGGCAGCCATTTTGTAGCAGTTCTGTAAGCAGTGGCCAGGGACTGTGGTTTGTAAAGAGGCATATGTTCACACAGCCACAAAAGACACATATGTTGAATATCTCAGATCTATTTACTGCGAATGTTGTAGAAATCCTGGAGAATACAAATTTTATGTTCTAACAAACTGATGAAAAATATGTTTGTCCATAAATTACAAAAAACAATTACCATAAACTTCAGATGCGTTTTGCAAAAGGGTGTGTTACTGCTGAAGTTGAATTTTACACTGAATTCCTCTGCCTGTGTACTGGGTTCAAGGCTTTCGTTTCAGGTCAACTCTCACATGAACACACTGGTTCGAGCCTGAGGTCGTATTTTTGGAGTGAGTTTGGGAACCCAAGCTTCGGAAAACATTTCCAGTTTGGTTGCTTTTACTTATCTCCCTCTTACTCTCCCTTCTTTTCTCACTCACGTTCTGCCTGTAACTCGCCTCAGGAAATGCTCGAATGATGAAAGGCGCTGGTCTTTTTTCCTCTCCCTCTCCCTCCTCACATTCATCATTTGGCTTTACTCGTTTCCTGTTTACATGGCCGGAGGCTGGGCACCTCCCAGTGAAAGAGACGAGTCCTCTGATGATGCAATCTCCCCTCCCCCCTCCCCTCTCCTCCCCCTGCCCTCCTCCAGACTTTTCCCTTCCCTCCCCAAAACTTTGTTCTTGACAGAGAAAAATGCAGACCATTTCTTATCCACCACCTCCACCGTTCTCCCTCCGTTGAGTGATCTTTCAACACTTGAGGTCCTCCCTCCCACAGCAGCAGCAGCTCGACATCTGGTACCCATCTCTCCCCACCGCCATTGACAGCCATCGGCGTGATGCAGGTGTGAATTCTGCTATTTGCGTTGCAACAAGAAAAAAAAAGTTGACAGGAGGCAGCTGTCATCCTCCTTACACTTTTTTATAGAGCCAGAAAGCTATCCAGGTGCTTAGCCAAGGTCACAGGCAGCTAGCAGCTCTGTGTTAGGCTGACGCAGCATTTTTTCATCACACGGCCTTGATCCTGGTTTCCCAGCGAGAAGGAAGTTTTTGCGCTGGGTGCTTTTCACGCCGGACCAGACAATACCTGCATTAGGGCCAGAATCCAGGTTCTGCCCGAAGAGGCGACAACACGGCTAGCGGCAAATTGTTATTTAGAGCCTGTCCTCGTGTTTGAAGCAGTGTTCTCTTGAGGCCCATTTTGGTCGCCTCACGGGTCTATATAGTTTACTGAGTGCATGACACGTCAGAGTTATCACAACCACACACTGGGACACAGGCACCACTGTATCTGTGTGACCAGTTAGTGCTAATAATAAGACTGCATCTGAGAAGGGACGGCCATTTTGATGACGGGCCAGGGTGGTGACGTGGGGGTGGGGGTGATTGCACACTCTGTCCCAGCAGCTGCCCTGCTTCACAAACCCACCCTTTTGTTTGTTTATTTTCATCCGCTCCGGAATGCGGCGAACGGCGCGGGGTGCAGCTGTCCTAAAAATACAAGCCTTCCATCTCAAAATATCCCCAACCCTTGCGCTTCCTCACCCAGCAACCTCCACTGCGCCTCCCCCACAACCTCGCAGGGCGTCAGCTGCTAGCGAAGGTAAAGAGGGGATCGGCGGCCGAGCCAGGACATTGAAAGGGCAAGCGAGTTGATAGCCCCCCCGTGGCTGGTGCTGAGTTACAGGGAGCCTGCCCAGGCCGCGCGTCCTCTGTGCTGTCATTTGAGACGGGCGACAGATGCCGAGCCCCGGGCACCTTTGCTGCGTGCCAATGTGAGCTCGCCCACCTCCCCAGGTATAGGTGGAGGGTGACTGTAGCCAGAACATAGTAGCATAGTCTCCTTTGCTCTCCTTTGGCCTCGTCCTATCTGACCAGAGGCAGTACAGTACCTATAATCCCCTCTCTCATCGGGAAAAGTGCCGTGCCGGTGAATAATTGTGACGATGCCAGAGTGTGTTTATTTTTGAATAACCGCGAGCGCCGCCGCACCAATTTGCATCAGAAAGAACCGTTTGATGTCTTTATCTGAAACACGCAGGGCTTTGAAGCTTCTGACTGTAACCGTGTTTGTTTTTCCAATGTGATGGAAGGAAGGGGGATGGATTAAGCTAAGCAAGTTTCCCAAAGTAATCATCATTAAACAGAATCTAAAGAAGACCTCTCTCACTCGCTTCCTCTTGCCTAAAATGTAGCTCTCTTGAATGAAACGGACACTTTACTGATTATCGAATCAATTAACGCTGTTTGGACCAAATGTTCGATATTCATCGCTGAAATGGGTCTTAAACAGTGAACCTCATGAAGTCCAAATGGATATGATCTGTGGCTATATTGTATCTTCTGGGCTCTTCCGCTCAACGTCATAACTGTTTTTTTATAGAGTGAGTTCATCATTTCGAAGAACTATAATGAGATCTTCAGACGTATTTAATTTCGGTTTAGGCGGTATTTTGCGATTTACTGTACCGGTTGAGGTAAACCCTTCCTTGGTATGTTCAGCAATAATTCAATATGTACCGGGATCTTTTTTTTTGCTTTGATTCACATAACCGATCATTTTTCTACCTGGGAGTGGGCTGCTGTGTAAAACGTAATTGATGCTGGGGAGGCTTCAGGAGCGTGTGCTGGAAGCCAAGCGCCGCGTGCACTATTCCCAATCAATGGATCCCTCCCGAGAAGGAAACCAGGTTGCTAGGACAACCGCAACAGAATCGCCAAGATTTTCAGCAAGGCGGAGAGCGCTATTGCGCATACTGACATTTTCCAAAGTAGGGAAATATTTCTAGTTTAGACAGAGCTTTACAGTCAAGCATTTAAAGGAAATATTTCTAGCGTCTGGTTTAGACAGAGCTTTACAGTCAAGTATTTAAAGGACATTTAAGTAGGAAGTTTAAACTTTAGAGCGAAAGAAGAACTGCAGCTGGCGCTTGCGCATGCACCAGTTTCCGATTAAATGAACCAATTGCTAAACACTACCCCTGAATTGATAGCCTGATATTTCGGCTTATTATACTGGATCGTTGGTGTAATGTTAATACGACGTATCTGGGTGAAGCAGGTGAGATTTACAATTTTCAAGTAGTGTGACCTGACAGCTCATGCCGCGTGCACATTCCACACATATGCAACCGAGCCTGCCGTCTCCAAGAACATTTGAGATCAAAAGGTCGGATAGAAACATTTCCTGCCCTGTGACAATTAGGCTAGACGCACACACACACACACACACAGAACACTTCCACATGTGTGCGTTCAGTCGACATGGTAACGCGGTGTTCTGAAGCGAAGCAGGGTTGCCAGGTAACGGCAGGGTTATGTGCGTGGGTGTGTGAAGGTCGGTGGGCGGGGATTTGGGGATGTGAGAAGAGGCGATCTAGCACAACAGTCACCCACGCGGCTGCAAAGATGCGATCAGGTTTAAGAAAGTGTTTTCCCGACTTGTTCACTTTCGCTTCTATTTTCCTGAGTGTTTTGTCTCTGGTGCATCCTCAGTATTCATATTAATACTGTCTCTTTTAAAAACCTCTATTTAGAAACCTTAGGTTAGACAAGTACAGTCTTTTGTAAAAACGAGATCACTTAATATTTACGTTTAGCCTTATAATTCGCATGTGATTTAAGGTAGGTTTAATGCCCTTTATATTTGTCTACAATCTGATTTGTTTTGCCAGACAACTGCCTGCTAGTGAGGTGTAAAAACTGCACTGTTTAGCACCTTCAACTGTAGGAGATATTATCTGTTAAACAGTACGCAGTGGTGCTCTCCAAAGCATGCGCTCACATGTCCAGATAGCATCTGGTTAGCCCACTTTCCTTATTTATTTTTTACTTAAGTGTAACTGCATATTTCAGTTGGAGGAACAAAAGCAGAAGTTGCTTAACCTGATGAAGTAATTCGGGAGGATTCCTGAAAATGTTTCATCATGACTTCTCTCTATTGCAGGCACGCTCTTAGTCATGCCTGTAGGAATGCACTGTAATGTAAACAGATGGAACGAAAGGCACAAAATGGCTGACTTGCCTGTGCTGCACAGGAGAAACAATGAGCATAGCATTCTAGCACAGACTGTGTCACATTAGTGAACAGCCACCAGTCGGCAAAACATCTTTATGAACCTTAGAAATAAATTATTATTAAATGATAAATGATTGACAGGATGTCACAAAATATTCTTGAAGTATGGTCCATTAAGTGTTTTAATATGATCTAGGAAGACAGCACCATTAAAAGCCTTTAACTGTTCTGACAGACAAAAGCAGAGATGGAGTAGCATGTTATTGCTAAGGGTGCCACAGTGTCTGTTTTCACAAGTCAGATGTTACATGCATGTTTAAGATTAGATCATGGCCTTCTCTTTTCATGGATCACTCTTTTCATGTATTTTGCCACTTTTACAAGGCCGCAGCCTTGAGATTAGCTCTGTTCTAAAATGGCCGCCAAGAGCGGTACTGGCGGAACTTTCCGTGCCCTTTTGTGTTGCTTGGCAGTGCATGCTCCACTTCCATAAATCAGTCGGCTTCAGTGAGCTGTGCCGCTCTCCCACCAGCTGACTGCTTGGAATCGCTGCCGGGAGCCAGAGTCTCACCTCCAGATTTATCGGCGTGACCTTTGACCTTTATGCAGTGCGTGCACACAGAGCCAGCTTTCAGTCTTGGGCAGAACTCCCATCCCTCCCCCCCTACCCCCACCTCCCCCCCTGCCCTCCCCATGGCCGTTCTCAGAAGTGCCCCAGGCGACCAGTGAGCTTTTCCACATGTCTGTATAACCAGGCTCAGGACACACACTTGTCAGAGCCGAGTTCATTTTGTTTTTTTTTTCCTTCCTTTTTCCCCATGGTAACTTGTTCCCTCATCAAGCAGGGTCAGGCTGTGTTGTAAGGCTTGGGAATCCGATTGCAAAAGCACGTTTTGTTTTATTGTCAAGTCCTTTAGAGACTATATAGTGAGCTTTTGACTGGTTACAGTTTGTGTGTGTGTGTATGTGTGTGTGTGTGTGTGTGTGTGTGTGTGTGTGTGTGTGTGTACATGCATGCGTTCTTAGAAAATGTGTCACAACAACGCCTGAAGCACTGGCCTATCATAAATCTTGGTATGCACTCCTTTTTCTTCACTGACAACTGTTGTTTGGAATGAGGCCAGACATTATTACAGGTTTAGTAGGTGTGACGAGTGCCCTTTAACCATGTGATGTGTTTTCTAAAGTCAAGCTAAAACACACCCAAATGACACTGATCATTTCGTTTCGCTGCCTAACAGTCGGTTTTGGGCCAACCATTATGCATTCATGTCTTTTTTATTTGTTTTTAGTCAAAGACAAACAAACAAACAAAAACTCAGACGCTCCCACTGACAACGGGGTTTCGGTTAAACGGGCCTTTACTCCAAGCTGGAGTAAAGAAACTTTCAGCAGTACTGCACAGGATGAAAAATGCTGGAGGAGTCGAGACAGGGAGGAGGCCTATTGCCGGGGGGGTGGGGGTGGGTGGGTTTGGAGATGTGTGTGAGGCCGCCGTGACCCCACATTCACCCGGAGCCTGAGCTGCCAATTCGCCAAGGACGGTAAGATTACGGCCGGCCCCGAAAAAGGGCATCCGCTCGGCTCGTGTGCCGCCCTTGCCTTCATTGGCATGTGGAGACATATCCCCGCTCTCTGCTCCCCTCCACTCCAAGGGCTCACAGAGAGTAACCCCCCCCCCCCAACAACTTTAACGAGAATTAACAAGAATTCGTTAGAGTCTTACGTAATGTTTGCTGACTTGGGGCTTTTCTTCTCCTTGTTCTCAGCAGCTGCTCTAATTAGTCATTTATAGTTTGTTTGATTTGCTTATTCAGTGCAGGACTATCAATGTGGCTTGTATTGAATGTGATGGTAGGTGAGCAGCACTTTTTAATGAAATATATTACAAGGTGTTTTGTACATGGGGCAGTTGGATAAATCTGGATATTAGGAGAGAAATAACTTTGCCATTGTTCTCCCAAAATGGTGATTTCTGCACCTTAAAGCAGAAATGACAGAGAAAGGCTCTGAGGGAAACATTGCCCTAGCTCTTTGGTTTCCTCGGAGCCAGTTCTGGTATGAGATCAGGCTGCGTTGGGAGCGGCGGGTGGGCGAGAGAGGGCTGTTGCAGCAAAAATGGCTGCGTGCTAAACCCCTCCCCCGTGCTGAACCCCTCCCCTGTGTTTCTCCTCTCAGCAGCCGGGACGGTGTTCATCTGGCTCCAGTCCTAACTCACATTCCCTCAGAGCACTCCACCCCTCATGATGCAAGATACAGACACAGAGAGAGAAAGAGAGAGAGGGACACTGGGCCATGCCTGTCACACGCTTCAGGGCATGTGTGTGAGCGGGAACAATGCACGTCTGGTGAGTGTCTCTAATGCATTTTAGGAGCTGTTGTCAACAACAACAACAAAAGTAAACAACCCAACTAAACCTTCCTACTCTCATTATGATGAGAACAAGTCACCTCACAGGCAATCAGGAACACCAAAGCTCGCTCGCTCTCTCTCTCTCTCTCTCTCTCTCTCTCTCTCTCTCTCTCTCTCTCTCTTCTATCCTGTGTCTTTGACACAGGGATCCATTTGACTCCAGATTTGTGCCAGATCTTTTCATCATCGCTCTCCAGCGCGGTTTAGGTTTCTGATGATCAAATGCCAAGCTGCATGGAGTTGCTATTTGGTTGCTAAAGCAAACTCAGCTGCTGGAGCATCACATGGGTTTTCCATTAAGAGCCCTGCAGCCTTGCCTCAGATAGCTCTGAGGCCTCTTCTTGTCTTTCATGTTCCAGTCTGGCACTCATAAACAATGATGCCTGACTATATCAAGACTGATACAGCAATGTCCTTTACTCAGAGTTGAGTATTTTAGGTCTCTACACGCAAGCATACTAAACTCGTTTTAGAACATGCCCTCCTGCCCCTAGGGAGGCCTGGAGAGTTCCAGTAACCCCAGGGCACATTTGCTCTTCCCCCAAACCTAGATTCCTCAGCCCTTGGCCACGGTCGAGTGATACACACACGCATACACACACAGACACATGTGCACACACACACACACACACACACACACACACACACACACCACAGGCTTGGAGTGGTGGATGCATTAAGGGCCCTATTTCCAGACAAGAGGGAAAAGGGGGCGGGGCTTTGCACAGATGATGGGTCACAGCTGTTCCCACAGGATGGAGGTTTTCTCTCCCACCCCCTCCCTTTTTCCATCACAGTTCAAAGAGAGGGGGAGAGAGAGAGAGAGAGAAAGAGAGAGAGAAGACCCAGGGTATTACTAACATTAGAAAACCCCGTGCAGAAATTTAGGAAAGTGGGATGTGGAGGGGTGGGTACGACTGGTTGGGCCGGTCTTTCTTTTTGCAAGGCTGGACGTGTTTGGTTTCTGAAGCATGGCCATGTTCCACAGAGCAGGAAAGGCAATGGTATTCACACTGCCAGTACTGAAATAGCAGATGGAGATTCCCCTATCTCTCACCTGTGGAAAACACATGCTGTACATTTGGTCTGCACGTTTGTTCAGTCGCTGTCGCTCCCTTCTGTTGTGCGTTTTCAGTCCTGCGACCATAATCTCCATTCAAGGACAATCACATGACAATTAAGAAACAGAAAAAAAACAGTCTTTTAAACAGAACAACCCTCTTTTAGTTGACAGTGTAAAAAACGGAAGTCCTGATTCATGACTGAGTGATTTTAAAGAACCTTCCAGCAACGAATCTCACCAGTCGTCCGGAAGATTCCAGGCTCTTAATCCTGTCACTCAGCAGGGCCAGGCAGGTAGCCTGCAGAGGAGCAAAGGATTCTGGGAAATCTGGGCGTGGTTTCAAGAGTCCTGGAGAGGCCCAGATGTACCTGCAGAGCTTCAGGGACACTTCGGAGATAAATGATGGATACATGACACATTACACACAGGTTTAAAAATTCAGTTATAGGACACAATGAACAGTCAGATAATTACATAAGCATAAGTAATAACAGCGATTAGAGGTTAATAGAATTATTTGCCTCGGAAAATCAAACAACTCGCTGTGCAGAGCAGACAGCAGTATAAACTACCACAGTACGTACTTGCAGTGTTGCCCCTTGACCAAGGCCCCATTGGGAACACATGACAAAGAGCCTTGATACTGTTTCCGGGAACAGAGATGAGGCACATTGGCTGGGGCGGCCCATCTGACCACAGCCAACGGGTCGGTGCAGTGACGAGAGAGCAAGTGCGGTTCTCACTATCCATTTCCAAATATAAACAGGGCGGCGAGCCGACAGCGGTAGGCATCACGGCGCGGAGCCGTCCGCGGCCGCCTCGTTTTGCCCGTGGTGGACTCAAGGTCGACGCTGGCATCACGACTCGTCGCTCACGTTAGCCGTCGGGAAGAAAAGGGGCGGAGTCACCGGAAACCACTGGGTTAGGTTACGGGCTGGGATTAAAATTAGTGACTGTATCAGTCCCAATCTGGGTTTTTTGAAAGGGATTTCGTTCCGCGTTTACGACTGGCGACATTTTAAAGGCAGAAACATAACAAGGTTGCTTCGCCAAGCTGAAGCAACATGTCGGCCGGCGAATTTAAGTCCTTGCCACGTCCGGTCGTTTGTGAATTGTTTTCCACTAAACGTGCTGGCAAGGATGGCCTTGAACACGCTGTTCTCAAGGTGATGGATGGCTCGATCTGCGCTTGTTTATAGAGTGGTCTTCTGATAGCACGGAAAGTTAGCAGCACAGCTTCAGCAGAGAGCAAAACGCAGCCAAGTCGTTTGTCAGCATATTAAATACTCACTGTTTTCCATTATTTCCATTTCATTGTTGTGTATAGGCCAAGTTTTGTGTATAAGTTTTACTGTTGACCATGGCTGAACTGTTGATCCAGAAACTGTTGATCCAACAGTACAATCGGGAAATATATAAAATATATAAAATATGCAGACCTAACTCTTGGTCTTCACTTGGAAATGAAAGATCTTATTAACTTAAATATTATTTCTAAGTGTTTGAAGGTTGTATAATTGTATATAAACATGGCGGAGGCTGTGATAATACTGTAATAGTAGCCAATCCCATGTCAGCTCTCATAGAGCCTCAAGGCTTTCTAGATAAACATTAGCACAAAGCATTCCTCACATCCTAGCCAGCAGTGAACCAAAGAGCAAGAAGGAGGGGTGTGTGTGTGTGTGCATGTTGACTGACTGTGCCTCTAATAGGAAAATATGTTAAGTGCATCAATGGTTGGGTCAGAGGAAGGCGGAGGGTAGTTTTCCATGAGTAATCGTTCATTCCAGGCTCAGCTGCAGCGTCTGCTTGTGTCAGCAGGTCGTGCGTCTGGTCCACAGTGCACTGTACACACGTGCACACTCAGACCCATTAAAGCATGTACCCTTTCTGTTACATGCACTGTACACACGTGCACACTCAGACCCATTAAAGCATGGACCCTTTCTGTTACATGCACTGTACACACGTGCACACTCAGACCCATTAAAGCATGGACCCTTTCTGTTGCACTGGTCTGCAAACAAGATGGTGTTGATTGTGCTGCCACATGCGTGTGTTTACCAATAATATGCCCTACTGAGTATACATGTTTGTTTGCATGATTATTTATACAATAGGATATACATCTATAGATCTGAAATAATATGTGCATATATTTCTGTATGTGTGTGTGTGTTTATACAGTACCCCTGTGTGCAGTGGAGCAAGGCAGGATGGGATGGCACAGGCTCAGCAGACTGAATGGAAAGTGCCGGAGGCCCTACAGAGTATCAGCAGATGGGAGTGCCAGTGTGCATCTCTCTCTCTCTCTCTCTCTCTCTCTCTTCCTCCCTCTCTTTTGCTCTCTCTCTCTCTCTCTCTTTCTCTCCCTCCTTCTCTCTGTCTCTCTTCTCACACGCCATCTCATCTCACTGAACATTCTCAGCCACTCCCTTCACCATCTGACCTAGTGTGTGTGTGTGTGTGTGTATGTGTGTGTGTATGTGTGTGTACGTTTGGCGTGGGTGCGTGTCTGTGTGTGAGAGTGCATGTCTGTCCTGAATTCCTCCCTCTTCCACACTTGGCCCCGTTGACAGCAATGTTACCGCCCCAAAAACATCAAGAATCACATGATGTTCCTTGTCTCCCTGATTCGTTTATGAAGCATAAAGACTCTTCCTGCTCTTTTCCCAGCACCTACGGGAAGCAGCGAGCAAATCTTCTAAACCGCTGCAGATCCGACGCAGGCCAGGAGAGGATTTATGCACCGGCTTTCACCTCCGCTGGGTTTGTTAAGGACGTGTCGCCTGACAGCCGGTACAGGTTAAACTTAAGTCGACCCCAGAGGCTGGCGAGGCGAGGTGAAGCTCTCTCTGTGTGTACGTGGCGGCGAGGTTGCATGTGCCTGTCAGGCGGTGAGCAGCGAAGGAGAAGGACCCGCCGGAGGGTCCAGCGTCCAACTGCTGATACACCGTCTGACGATCGAGCGTGAAATTCTCTGGCGCAGACGAAGCTGAGCAAGAGTTTCACCTTCATGTGACTGAAATGCTGGTTCCCATCTCTGCATAGGGATAAAGAGGGAATGAGGGGAAAAAAGAGAGGGAGAGAGAAAGAGAGAGTGTGTTCATTCCATAAAAAATGTAAGTGAACAGGCTGAGGATACAAGCGTGTAGGACTTCGGTTGATGTGCATCATTCTTGATCCAGGACTTGAAAGGCCTCACTGTTCTACTCCCACTGGCCTTGTGTTTCTGCTTATTGTGACCTCTGTAAAATAACACCACCCCTCCCTCTCTCTCCCTCTCTCTCCCTCTCTCTCTCCCTCTCTCCCTCTCTCTCTCTCTCTTTCTCTCTCTTCCTCCCCCCCTCAACTCCCTGACACAGAAACATCCAAATACTCACACATACACTTACACCTTCTTTCTTTATCTCATGTCTCACTCACACACGTCTCTCTCTCTCTCTCTCTCTCTCTCTCATATATTTAAACCTATACGTGCTTTTGCACCTTGGACATCTGTATCTGGACGGCTGCGTCACACAGAGGCGCTGAATATGCCAGTCATCCGATCCTCTGTGAAGCCGCACGCCCCCTTCTCTCACCAGATCCGGTTGCTCGTGTCTGTGAGCGAGCAGCGTCCTGTACGCCGCGGTGTCAGGTTAGCGCAGAGGACCGCCTTTGTTTGTCGAGCGGAGGACAGAGCAGGGTGCGGCAGCGCAAATAAAGCGTAGGGGTAATCAGCACGGTGGTGGGAGGTGTGGGGTGTCGTAGACGGTATCAGCCGGCTGAGGCTCGTGTAAAAGGCTGCCGGCCACTTCCTCTCCGATAAGAGCGGTAAGCGGTAAGGGCCTTTTATGTGCAGGGTGGGGCTCTCCGCCGCATCCAAGGCAAGACATCTCAGCCATCGCAGAAGAAACCCCACTCAAAGAAACCCGTTCAGTTAGAAATGCAGTGGTGATGTTGTTTGTGTCCCACCAGTGGTGATGCAGGCATCTCCCCACACCTCGTCTCTCACGTTCGCCTCTGGTTTGAACCCTACTTTCAGCACTTATTCATTTGTGGTCTCTATTTTAAGGCAAATGAAACGATCTGTCTCTTTTGACCATTTAAATATTGAACACCAACCGAAAATACGTGCTTGTATACCAACGCCATAACATCTTCCTGAAGTAACCCAGATTTCAGCCGTTACCATTTCTGTGACAGTAACCTAGTTTTTATTTTTATTTTTTTATTTTTTACTCCTCCCAATGAGTGAGTGACGTGTCTGGAATGAAGCTGTTTTGGTCTATTCTTGTTCAGTAAGTCTAAAATGGGCTATTTCTGAAAGGACTTCATTGCACTGTCCTCTCTGTCTGCCCCTCCCCCCAC
>JAOXYF010000001.1:4575408-4586943 GCA_028565775.1 Sternarchorhynchus goeldii | reverse complement strand
GGGTGAGTGGAGGTGGTACAGGGGTCCTTTTTTTAAACCGGATGTGTAAAATGAATGCTTTGGAATGAAATATTTTGCCCAGTTTCCTCTGGGGGTTGGGGGGGAGTGCACAGACTAAACGAAAGAAGGAAAGTGTGAGTGAGAGAGAGAGAGAGAGAGAGAGAGAGAGAGAAGGTGGGAGGGAGGGACAGAAGAACTGCTTCTTGACCTCATTTGTTAATGTGTAACAGCCCTTTCTGTGGGCTCCACTTGACAAGTGTTGCACAACCCCCTGTGTTTTCAAAAGCACAGCGGTTCTTTGCACTGTGGCCGCCTCTGTGCTTTGCAGAGAAGGCATGGGGGAATGGGTGTGGCCATTAAATGGGGCATGGGTGTGGCCAGCTGGGAGCATTAAAGCCCTGTAAGTGGTCAGCCTTAACGAGGTCAATCCCACAAACCAGCCCACTCTCCTGCTATTCCGCTCAGACTACTTTTACTGCCTCTCCTTTTCTGCCGCCTTGTTTTGAAAGTTTCCGCATAGCAGCCACTTTATGAAGCGGCTGCTGGAGATGCATCGCTAGAGTTTATGGTGGTTGCATATAAACCAAGGGCAGCAAGCAATTAATTGGTCCTTTAAAGTCAAAACATTTAAACGTCACATTTGCAGATGATGTTTCTAGACAGAACTTCCAGTTAATGTGCAGCTGAAAGCTTTTAAGCCATCTAAAATTCTGAGCTGCTAAAGGGCTTGAAGATCAAATTACTTCTAAACCACTCGTGACATTTTAAGACAATTCATTGTCGTCACATTGTTGGAGGGAAAACAGTTCTGTAGCTCTGGAGGTCTTACAACCCATCTTGTCCAATTTCGGACAAAAGCGTATCAGTGCAAACACTTGACCTTTGGCTTCTGTGCTCAGTCAAGAAGAAAATCAACTCCAGCACATCCTCAGCACCATCCTGGCAAAGGGCTCTGCACTCACTGGTCAACAAAGGCAAGTGCATGTAATATAAATGGGGTGGTAGTGAGACAGAGTCCATACTCTTTGTGCTGAGGAGGTTCAAAGTACTGGCTATGATTTCAATCAAGATCCGACTGGGAGGCAGGATGAAGGAACACTCCAATACAATCTCATCAACCTCCACCTCGTGTGAAAAGCGTAACCAAAGATGTGACGAGCGTTAAAATTGTAATGAGGTTCAACCGGGGTCGAGCCTATTACAGCGTCTCTGAGTAAGCAGCATCTCTGAGGTACCTCACAGACGGTGGAAAGTGGCGTTGTGTTGTTTTTTCTTGCGCGAGCGGCCCGGTTGAAGGCGTGTTTGTTGCGAGTTCCGGGTTCTGTGGCAGCACGTTGAGGGCGTGTCAGGTGGCGCCCGAGGGGGAAGAGATTAAGGCCGTGAGAAGGGGAGGTGGCGCGTACATCGATCAGACGAGTTTGACTTTTTTCCGTTTGAATGACGGATGAGTGCAGACTCTGTGATTTCATCGCCTCGGTGAGAAAAGTGCGAGACAAAGGGCCGGAACCTGAGGCAGAGTACGGCGATAATTGAACTTATGACTCTCTAAAGGAGAATTTCTCTCTCCCTTCCTCCCTCTCAGGTTGCCTCTTTCTTGTCTGTCACCATATATAACTCTCCATGACACCTTATTTAGTTGTCTATCTTTTTTTATACGCCCCTTCATTACTCTTTCTTTAGGTCTGTGTTTTGCTCTCCTTCTGCCGCCTGATGGAGGGCTGCAGCGTAAAAGCATAAGCAGGTCACAGCTGATAGAGAACAAGGACGAGAGCGCTCAGGAAAAATAGGGAAAAAAAGAAAGGGATACAGAACAGGATTTATGGTCAGGGCTATTTTGGTTGGAGTCATGGGGCTTCCAACATTAGTGGTATTGTTCCTCCTTGAGAGTCCTGGTCAAACTGAGCCCTCAGTTGGGCAAAACTATTCTGTAAAGAAAAAAAAGTATTTCAAAGTCAGTTGTATTTGGTTTAAAGCAACGTTTTTCGTCCTTTTAGTGAGTCGTGCATTTCTACCTCTTCCAGCACCTTATCTTTAACGAGAGCTTGTAACTATTGATTTGAAGATGACTTTCCACCCTCTCAGTGAGCTGTGAAAAATATATATCTCACATTGCATTCAGCATTCATTCACGCCCTGCAGGTCTATGGAATCATCTTCATATATATTTCAAAAAGTGCGCAAGCCCTGTCTCATGCACCCTCAAACGATAGTGCAATAGGCAAGCAACAGCTGATCTCCATTGAAGCTGCAGCCTCTCTCTCTCCCTCACCATCACCTCTCCCCCGCCTCTCTCTCTCCCTCTCTCGTTCTCTTTTTCTCTTTCTCCAAGCCCCACGGCTCCTTCTTTGATCTCGCAGGGACTCGAACGTTCGGTCTGAGGGTTTAATAGGACACAGCTGAAGCCCAGCTCCCTCGTTATCCAAGTGAGAGGGGGGGGGTGGGGTGGTAGTGGTGGTGGGGGCAAAGCCCCTCTCCATCAGCCGGCACGTCCACCCTCACTTCTCAGAAACGCCCCCGCTCTTGAAGGTCGACTCTGCATGGCTCGATTCGCTTGCTATGAGATGTGTGACCACTTTTGATTGATTTCTATTTTTGCAACCTCAGACGCGTAGCACCCCCTCCCCTTCCACACTCGCTCAGAGTAGTGAGGGTTTCCAGAGCAAAGGGAGGCTGATTGAGAAGTAACTGGAGGAACGTATTCTTCCACTGCATGATTAATGCCCTCTCGTCCTGCCACACAGCCACACTGCTCTATTTTTAGTCTGCAATGTCAAAAGGGGGTCTGCAGAAATCACAACAGGCTGCAGTTCACGTGATGGATGAAATCATCACAAAATACAGACTGTCTTTCTCATACCCACTTTCTTTCTTTATTCCTTTCTTTCTGTAAAATGGAAATGAGTCTTCCTTTTTTTCTGCACTGGACGTGAAAAACGAGACAGCTAGTGCTTGGGCTCGTCACAATGTTTTCTTTCGGTTGCTGGAACGCCATCAAATGTGCAGAAAAACTGGAACATGCTGCGGAGTGAAGGCGGAGGGAGGGAGGGAGAGAAAAACGAGACGGGCGAAGAGGAACAAAAACAAAAGACAGCACACACACACACACACACACAAAAACAGATCCCAACAGAAAGAAGGGAGTGAACGCACACAGGAGAAAGGCGGGGGTGGGGTGAGGAGATAGAAGAGGCTTTTGTACGCGCGACAGACATTGCTGAGGGAGCGGAGGATTGGGATCAGCTGACGAGTTGATGTGATCAAGAAAAGGCGGGCTCTCTGTGCACGGCACAAAGGCAAACAGGCGAATGCGTCAGGATTTGACGAGAACCCTACCAGAACCCTACAAGAACCCTATTAGAACCCTACAAGAACCCAACCAGAACACTACCAGCAGCAGCTGTGGCCAAAGCCTTTTTGGCTTCGTTACAGGATCTTGTCCGTTGGTTTGTCAAACCCCAGAGCCACCAAGCTGGAGTTGTCAATCGCACTTCCGACAAGTCTCAACACGGGCTGCCTTTTTTTCTCCCTGAGCGTTTGCTGGGGGAGATTTTTCTTTGCAGTACCTCCTCCATGCTGGCTTGGCTTCGCTCGTCCTGGCCTGTTTTCCAGTTTCGATCTGGGAGCAATTAGAGTTGGATGATTTTCCTGGCAAACAACCACATACAGTACAAACACTAGCCTCTCCTCTTTTAGCCATGGAAAAACATGTCCTCCAATTAGAATACTGTGGTATTTGACAAAGCACTCCAATTGGGTGAAGAGGAACACTTATAGTGCCTTAGGAAGAGGACTGAGCGATGCGGGGTGTGGTGGTGGGCAAAAGGAGAGATGAACCTATCTGAGGTGGAAGCACGTAACTCATAAATCAGTCATTGCTTCAGTTATATAACCACTTCATGGTGAATAATCCGTTTGCTGTGTCCCTGAAGATCAAAGACCATCATTCTTTCCCTCTCTCTCCTGCTTCTGCCTGTATTTTTTTTTTCGACTCCATCTGCCCGGTCACAGCATGTTGGTTTACAGTGTTGTTTCATTGCTGACTTCTGCATCAGAATGTGTCAGCGCAATTATTTAATTATTATAGACAGAGTCAAACATGCCAGACCTGAAAAGAACGGCCTTACATGCCTTCTACCCATAACTCCCTGGTGAATCCCACTGTAGAGCAGTCCGTGACTAACTAAACAGACCATTTTGGTGTATTTAGCTGTGTACTCTGGACGTGAAATGACAGTGATGGCTGAAATTCATGATGTCAGTTTTAATTTGAAGGCTCAGGCTTCTATATTAAGTAAAGCGTAGTCATGTCCTCTTTTACCTCGTTTCAGGGGAGCACCATGTGATTGGCTTGTTGGGTGTTCACTTGTTTCTTGGCCAGAAATATGTCACTGAAACATTAGTTTATGCACTGAAGAAGAATAAACACAAAAGTGGGGAAAGGCTTCCTTCAAGAAAATGATACACTAGAACGACCACAAAGGCTCTACCGCAAGACGCAACACATCAAAAACACAAAAGACTAGTTACAGGCTGGCCTTAAAAAAGCCCACAGTTCTGTCCTGAAACAAAGACAGACAGAAGAGACGAAAATTTAACTAGACCAGTGTTATAGAATGAGAAATGTGTGGAGGAAGAGGCTACTCGTAACACTTCATCTGTGAAACACAGAAGCACGGGCATGTCTGGCTACCAGTGGACCTGGCCAATTTGTCTTTATTGATAATATGATAATGGAAAGGCAGCAGCAGTGTGTCGAAACTGCTCAGATCCGACTACATGCCACAATGGATGGTGCTTCTGAGCTTCAGGGCAATTAGAACAATTGACTAAAAACAAAACTAACTACAGAGGTTTTGTTGAACAAAATGAAATGCACTCAGCTGCCCCGGTAACCCTATCTGAACCCCATTTAAAATGGATTCCCTTTACCGAAGAGTTTTATTTAAGAATTATTTTTTAATAATTTGCATATGAAATGATAGGACAGTGTGGAAGGATATTTGTTTGTCCTGGTTGAAGTCACAGCGTTACACGTGAGGCACGATAAGGTTTTATTTCTTATCCAGTGTCATGAACTGCACAGGCAAAAATATAAAAATGGGGAAACTGTCCAGTTACTCAAAGGCTTGTGGTGGAATTTCTGATGGTGTTGTGTTTTTATATGGAAGGACTTTTACTGGTTGCTTTAGTCACCTGCAATTGCTGCTTGGGCACAAAATTACCCCTGAAAAACAGCGCCGAGCCTAAACTGGAGTGACTAACATCCTGTCCACAACCAGACGCATGCAAGCCATGACTGCTTCTACGAAGAATGTTCTGGCCTGCGGCCCAAAACACATGGCATGCACCGCCTCTCATGTTCCCAAACAGAAAAATGTTAATAACATGCTGCTGACGATGTGGAGAGAGGACACGTGAATCTCTCTCTATCTCCCTCTCTCTCTTTTCTCTCTTTCTTTCTCTTATGTTGTCTTTTGTTAGTGTGCACATCTGGCGTTCAGCTATAGTACTAATAGAGAAGGTGGTGTTTGTCTCCCCACCCCCACTCCACCAGCAGGCTGGAGTTTGTGGGAAGAAAATGATCCTGTGTCATGCAGCATGGAAAGTTGCTGGTGGAGCCAGGCAGGGCATGCTGGGATGGGAGGAGGCGTTTCTGCACAAGTGAATGTTCAAATCCAGCAGGCGTTCTGCCAAGAGCCAGACAGAGTATGTGAGTGTATGTGGGTGTGTGTGTGTGTGTGTGTAATGTGAGATATTTTCATGACTGGCGTTATTTCAGGGTGGATAGCTTACCAAGGTTTTTGGTAACACCTGTTTCTGGAAAGTTCAGCTCTGATCCGCTGAGACTTTGGTATGCCAGATATTACCATAATGACAGCGTTGTCAACAGAGGAATGTGTTTGTGAAGCAGCTCTGTTATTCTTTTTCTCAGACACACACCCACAGACTATCAAACACACACACACACACACAGAACAGCCTAAAAACATATCTTCCTTTGTCATGAATGGTAATGAACCTAGTCAGCTAAAACATGGCCACTGTTTCTCCCAACCTCAGAGAGAGAGGGCGGCCTTCTTACATGGTAGTGAGCATCATGACAAATGGCATAATATAATGATTCAGAACTTCAGCATTCATGACCTCTAAAATACTGAATAAATAATATAGCTTCTGGTGACTGTGACATTAGGAAAGACTGCATGCCCTCATAATGGTATATAGCCTCTAGGCTTGTATGTCACACATTGAGGGCTGCTTGTAATATACTGTAGAGTGAAGTGAGTGGAGGGGGGGCAGTCATCATAGCCATCACCACAGAGATATGTGGGTGTCAGGTAGCAATGAGCTGTGTAGGATGAGTTTAAATATAGTTGTAGGGAAGAGGGATTTTGTGTAAGTGTGTCCATGTGTATCTGTGTGTGTGATTTTGTCCATGTGTATCTCTGTGTGTGTGTGATTTTGTCCATGTGTATCTGTGTGTGTGTGATTTTGTCCATGTGTATCTCTGTGTGTGTATATGTTTAGACGACATAAGAGAAGGAAATGCTTCAGCGGTCAGTCCTGACGTTAGTGAAGAGATACTCCAAAACTCCAAAACATCTGCGACAGGACTGTAAGCAGAAGTTGGTAGACTTTGGTATTTCAGACCAAGAGCAATCTTGAGAGAGGGACCTATAGACGAATGCATTAGTGTCTATCCAAAAGTTCTACTTGTGTGTGTGTGGGAGGGTGTACTTGTAGGCAAGGGGAAGATATTTTTTAATGCATGCGTGTGTGAGTGTTTCTGTACATGTATTCAGGACTGTCCAAAAATGCACCGACTCTGGTCTCATTCTTGGGTCCCCTTGGTGAATCGGTTATATTTAGCTGTTGTAAGGCTGTCAGAGTGGAATGACATCTGAGCAAAGTGTGCAGAGTCTCATTTCAACAGCACACTGGAGCTCTTCACTTCCCCAGAAGTAGGTGATTTATAGAAGCAGATCAGGTGTCCCAGCGTCTGTTGAACCCGTTAGGGAGACTTCTCTCGACTTTGACACTTGTGACCTGAACTGAGGGCAAGGCAGAGAGAACTTGATCTGAGGTTTAGAGAGGGGAGGAGCCAGGGGAGGAGCCAGGGACATCGCATTGACTAAGCAGTGTGGGGTGGGGGGGTGGGGGAGGGTTGTCTCATTAGGATCAGTGACTGGTTTCTGCATGCTGCAAATCACCACACACACACACACACACACACACACACACACGTGCGCATGTACACATGCACACGCTGTCCTCCCCTTTCCTTTTTTTTATCTGTCCCAGTTTGTTTCTTCTTGTACTCACCCCATGTGTTTTTGCCACATATACTGTTTCTTTCTTCACATGTGCTGCACACAGATCTGTCTTCCCTTGCCAGTTCTTTTCCACCTATTTTCCAGCTCTTCTACAGTTCTGAAGGCCTTTGGAGGCACGTTAAAGCAGCTGAGTTTTGTTCCAACAGTAGCTCCCAGAGTTCAGGAAGAGAAAGAGAGAGAGAGAGAGAGAGAGAGAGAGAGAGAGAAAGAGAGCAAGTGAGAGAGAGAGAGAGAGAGAGGGGGGTGATCTGGGTTCCTGGAAACATCCTGTCGTGTTCTAACAGGAAGAACTGTCTGCCCAGCTCAGCAGCAATCCAGAGTTTGAGCAGGACTGGTGTGTACAAGTACACACACACACACACACACACACACACTCTCTCTTTCATACACACACACAGACTTCTCAGACTGGTGTGTACAAGCAGACACACACATTCTCTCTCTCACACACACATGCACACAAACACAGACTTCTCAGCTGGTTTAAAAAGCATAATATGATATGTCTTTCCAGCTGTGGATTAGATGTTGTTTCAGACTTTGCAAACTCAGCAGGACACAAATTCCGAAACTAGAAAATTAAATATACCTTTCATTTCAAATGACAAAAAATTAGTCAATAAAGCAGACTTTGGACTTACATTGATTTTGTCCATTTTTTTAAATGATGTCTCGCAGTGTACACTGAAGGGACAAGTGTGTTGCTCTTTAACTGTACAATCAGTTTTGTCTATAATGAATTGTAGTTCTTTTGTCATAACAGAGCAGAGTCTGATTCTGAACAAAATAAAACACAATTGGTATTTCATCCCAATGATGTCACTGCCAGCAGAACTGAAAGAGGAAGAGGGAAGAATCTTGCAATATTGTTGAACTCCCATCCTGTGATTGGAAAGTGTGTGTGAGAGCATGTGTGTGTGTGTGTGTGTGTGTGTGTGTGAGATGGCATACGTGTTTGTGTGTGTGTGTGTGTGTGTGTGAGCTTGAGTGTGTGTGTGTGTGTGTGTGAGATGACATGCGTGTGTGTGTGTGAGAGAGAGCATGTGGGTGTGTGTGTGAGAGAGCATGTGTGTGTGTGTGTGTGGGTGTGTGTGTGTGAGAAAGAGAGAGAGAGCATGCATGCAGAATTTGACATGGCAGAGAGGTTTTTGTTGTGGTTCTCCCTAATTCGCTTCCTTTGTGTTTATTCATGTAATCGACTCACATGACTGTAGTGACTCATACTTTCTGTGTAAAAGCATTTGTGTCATACTACTGTACTCTTTACACCAGTAATGTGAAATTAGTTTGAACTGGATTTTAACTTAGCATTCATTGATTGCTGTGTATAAGGTTTCATCACTTGACTGTGTGCTCAGGAGTGGGAGGACCTTCTTCCCTGGGCAGCTGTGATTTTCGAGGTGGAAACAAGTTGTCAAACTGATGTCATCACCCATAGATACCAACAGAGTACGAAGCACCTGGCAGAAACCTGGTGCCACCATTAATGTAATGAAAATGGCAACTGAGAGGGAGGGATGCGGGGGGGGGGCAGTGCTCAGCTTCTCATTATGACCTTTTGAAGCTACAGAGAAGATTAATTTTGAGCACCCAGGGCTTTATATGATGAAATGTTTGAATGAAGATAACAGCTAGGGTAGGAGAGAGAGAGAGAGAGAGAGAGAGAGTCTGAGGTGTTTCTGAGCTCAGACATCATATACATCATAACACACCATACCATTAGGCCTTTGGTTGGACGTTACAGTTGCTTTCTTCAGCAGTCTTGGTAAACTCCAGCAGATTCCAGGTTTGAGCCTTGGAACTCTCACTAAATCACATTTGATTCTGAAATAAAGAGTTTAGATGAAGCAAGTAAATTATCAACTGTGCTCTTGCTACCGTATCATTCACGTCTGCCCACATGTAGTGAACATCCACAGAACTAGCATTAACACCACCCAACATCCACAGAACTAGCATTAACACCACCCAACTTCCACAGAACTAGCATTAACACCACCCAACAGCAGAAGACTGTTGCCATTTTTTAACAAGTAGAATCTAGTATGTCGTTGACTCCAGACTCAAAATTACAGGGCATGGCTGCTCATCCAAAGTGATGGGGATAAAAAAAACTTCACCCAGCTTTACCCCACTTAACCCATAGCCACCTCAGCCATTCACTTAAATAGCCCCAGGGTCCCCTACCAGCAGTGTCCGGATATGTTGTCATGACAACCTGGGTTTGTTGTGCACAACCCCCCCCCCCCCCGTTCTGTACCTGGCAACAACCATTCCTATCCTCACCAAGATGGATGTCAAATAATAACCAGTCACACACACACACACGTATATATAAGAGGAAGTATCAGTGCTGATTATAGAATTTTCTGATTATAGAAAACAGATAAAAATGAGCTACAATGCAATATTCACTTTATAATATTCATTTCTGATTTTAATACATTTTTATTACTTTTTGAGATTTTTAATGAAGCCAATTAGTTACAGTAAATAGCAGAGCAAAGTGTGTGTGTTTGTGTGTTTGGTTGATTTTCTATCTCTCTATAATAGACACACTGCAGTAAGGAAGGAGGATAGAATGACTCTGCCAGTCCCCAAAATATGCCTCACACACCCACACACACACACACACAGCAAATCCTGAGCCTTCATTGCAGACTGGTGTTGAGGCAGACAGCTCCCCCAAAGGTGTCACAACAGCTGCTTCACTCCACCACTATAAATACCAATGGCAAAACACACACACACACACACATCTGCTAGTACCAAAAACAACTCCAACACATGAGACAAGACTACAACGCAACCCTCTAAAAACTACAACTACTACAGGGCACCCGGTGCTAACAGTGACTCCTTCAACTGAAATATCTCAAATAATAATAATTAAGTTTCAAATAACATTATATTGTAATATCATGTATGTATTGTGCAGTAGCAAGTGTGGAATATGGTGTATGTACTAACCAACCCTTCAGTTTTGGTAGTAGTTTAACATGTGATTTAGACAAACATTTAGACATGACTCTAGTACACTTACATATAGTACACACACAATTAGCTTTGTACTTTAAACAGAAAAAGAATACAACATTGTTTCTTTATGTCACCAAAGGACAATACCCCACCCTAGTACATGCTCTCTAAGGTAAACATCCAGTGAATCTGAGATTTTGCCTATATATTACAGTATTAATTAATGTTTATTTGCAGAGTGTCGTCTGCCCACCAACATGCTCTTGTTGGCTACAGTCCCGGCTCCATTCTCAATGTCACCTCCTTAGACTTCCCTCTCCAAATGGACGGGGCCGCACTGGTTTAACCACGGCCTGTAGCAACGTGGTGCCATTCAGGCTCCTCCCCCAGGCCAAACGAGGCCAAGCACTGAGCTGATGTGTCATATCGAACTGGGACAGGCGTGGCGATGGCAAACTCTGGAGCCAGGGTGCCGCAGCGAGGCGAATCTCCAGCAGGAGGCGTGGCAGCCCCCCGGGCTACAGATTGCGGCCGACATGAGGCAGGTGGGCAGGTGGGCAGTGTGCCCCGAGCTCCGACTGCAGCCTTATCTCATCTCCACGCTCGGCTAGGGCCCGAGCACGTCTCCTCCTGGCTCCGATAAGAACAGCCAGCAGGGCCCAGGAGTGGCAGGAGCCCTGCTCCTCTCAAAACAACAACCAGCTAATCTCTCACTGCATCTCGCCCTTCTTCTTATCTCTGGTATTAAACACACACACACAGACTCATACTAAAGAAAAGGAAGACCAAAACACGATTATGATGATGACGATGATGGTTAAAAAGTGTTCTTGATAAAGAGACAGCCACCTTCAGGTGAAGAAATAGAAGATAAGTTCACTTTTACTGATCAAAGATAACCTGATGAAATCGCATGTTAATGTCAAAAGTTTGCTAAGCACCAGGATGAAATTAAAATCCTGTATCTCCTTTGTTGTATATGAAGTATTATTTGGGATATCTGTGATTTTATTCTCTTTAATTCTCTCTCTATGTCTCTCTCACTTTTTCTTCTGTTTGGGTCTCTCTCTCTCTCTCTTTCTCTGTCTCTCTCTCTCTCTCTCTCTTTCTCTGTCTCTCTCTCTCTCTCTCTCTTTCTCTGTCTCTCTCTCTCTCTCTCTCTTTCTCTGTCTCTCTCTCTCTCTCTCTCTTTCTCTGTCTCTCTCTCTCTCTCTCTCTTTCT
>JAOXYF010000001.1:4527901-4551770 GCA_028565775.1 Sternarchorhynchus goeldii | reverse complement strand
GTGTGTGTGAGAGAGAGAGAGAGAGAGAGAGAGAGAGAGAGAGAGAGAGAGAGAGAGAGAGAGAGAGAGAGAGAGCAAGGGAGAGTTCATTTCTAAACCTACCCACCCATCATTCCTTACCTAATTCACTCTAGGCTTGTGAGTGTGTGTGTCATGTCTGTGTGTGTGTGTGTGTGTGTGTGTGTGAGTGTGTGTGTGTCATGTCTGTGTCTGTATGTGTTTGGGGAGGGGGGGGTATGGCACACTAAGCATTTCAAACCAAAGCTGTCATAATCTCTGCTTTGTATGGAGAAGTGGAAGTCTTTCAAAACCAACCATTTGCATAGTCACAACACAGAAAATAAAAAGGGGAATGTGCACATGTCTGTGTGTACTTGTGTTCATGAGTGTGTGCATGTCTGTGTGTGTGTGTTTGTGTTTGTGTGTTTTTCTGGGCCAAGAATATTTTGTGGTTAAGCTTAGGGGATTTTAGAAGACTGTGTTTTCAGGATATTGTAAGTTTATGTTTCACTCTCCATAGCTACATCGGTATTTTGGTTGGATATTGAGGTTAAACTCTACCAGTAGGACAGGCCCCGCCTTTCCCCACCTCAGAGACAAAATCGTCGCCAAATTCCAGACAAAGAATGCCACAGTTTTCTGCTTTATTATACTTTACAAACAGCTTAATTCTAAATGTTGATCTTTCTGATTCAGCAAGAAAAAGAAACAAAAATAAAAAAACCTGTTTACTAATTAAAACAGCTTGACAAAATATTATTTGGCTAACAATCGCAACATTTATATTTCAGCAGAAACTCTGCAAGTTATATAATTGTAGCTGCTCCTTTAATAGCACTAAATGTTTATAGTATGTTCTGTTGCAGAGTCCTAACATTAACACACAGTTAGACACACTGTCGCTGGAATCAGTTTTAATGATCCCTGCCCAGAATAATATCCACCGGGAGTATAGCGCCCACCCTGATTCAGGAACAGCTGTCAGATAGAATCATGTGACCATTGTGTGTTTGTCTCAGTGCTTGTAGCCTCTCTGAAACTCAATCTCCACAGAGTGGGTCGAAGTGTGTGTGTGTGTGTGTGTGTGTGTGTGTGTGCCCATTCAGAGCTTGGTCTGATCTAGGAGACAAGGGAAGTCTTTGTGAAGGCAGAACATGTGATGCGTGAGACAGAGACGGTGCTGGGGCTCAAAGCTGCTCTTCCAGAGCTGAGAATGAACTCCAGCCTCTAGCGCCATTGTGCCCTGAGAGAGGAGGTAAAACTAGGGCAGCAGGACCGTCTGACACCTGCAAGGATCTCATAGCATCTCCCACTTCCGCTGTTAGAACGGCCTTTGCACACATATAAAACAGCTCAGAGCAGACACATCGAACCTAACATAAGACTTCCCTCTGTCTACATTCGACTTGGCTAGTGCAGCCTACGAAGCCTCCCAATAGTGTCTGACCCTATTTTGAACGTAAACCAGACAACTAAAATCCCTTTGATGCTTCAGCCAAAAAATGGTGCATGATTGGCTAAGGCCCTGACCAATCGGAAGCGTGCTTGGATGCTGCCCACGGCAACACTCCGCGGGCCACTGCGCTTTCTGCCCCATTGCTTTTGTCTGCACCTGGCTGATAACTCTGAGGTTGTTGGGGTCTGTTAGCCACAGAGCCGGGGAGAGGAGAGGTAGATGGGGGTGGGAAACGGAGGGGGGTCAGATATACAGACCCTATGGCTGAAGGAGGCTCAGCCTGGAGGGGTTTCCCTACCTTTGTGCTCGCTGGGAGATTTCCTGTCTTCCTCTCCAGCGCCTAGATGATGAGGAGGGAGTGTCGGTACTTCAAAAATGTTCAGCCTAAGAGGCTTGAGTTAAATTAGGACATCAAACAGATGCATCTCTGCACGTGTGTGTGCATGTGCGTACATAACTACCATAACCATATCCAAGTTTATTGTATATGTCTGTGGCTTTGTTTCTGCCACCCCTCGTGAGAACATGTGTGTTTATATGGTGATATCCGAGCGGATTATGCAGTGTTCTCATTGTGATGTATTTGTGTGTTTATATCTGAGTGGATTATGCAGCGTTCTCATTGTGATGTACGTGTGTGCACATGGTTACATTTGCAGCAGGGTATGCATGCAACAGCGATTCTGGGTGTTCGACCCCTGGCCCAGTTTGGTCTGGTGTGTTTGCAGACCGCATCACCCCTCAGCCGAGCCCTAGATAAAGCCAACGTTCGCTTCTCTTTCCCAGCATCTGCAATGCATGTCCGACTACACAGTCATGTCTGTGTTTTGTATTTTTTTTCCCCTTTTCTTCGTCTCGTTCTTTCCTCTCTTGCATCATCGATGGGGCTCGAAGGCTGGAGCGGCAGAAAGTTCCGGCGCGTTCCGTCCTGCCCCTCCCTGCCCTGCCATCAGAGCGCGGATCCGTTTCCCCTCCCATCCCACGGACGGCACCGCCCAGAGCACAACGCTGTCGACTCTGCTGAACTCGGCTGATTCAATTAAGCGCTGTAAATAATTGAGCTAATGGTGAAACCGAAGCACTGCCCCGTGGGAAGTGGATGACATCATGACTGAAAGCAGTGGCGGGGGAATAGGACACGGTCATCCCGGAGACACAGCCCATTTGAGTCCCGGTCGGCTTGCCATATCTGATTACCTAACAACACACCCCCACCCTCCCTGCCTGCACGCCTCCTCGGCCCTGCTGAAAGACATCTCCACCAAAGCTGGCAAGAAAGACCCGGAACATTGTAAGCTGTAACCTGACACTGACTGCTATAGAAGTGTTTATTCACCAAAGCCTGGGCTAAGAGCCAATCAGGGTGCAATCACAATGGGTGAAGCTCTCCGGTCTTGTCCAATGAGGTGACGGACAGGCATGGACTGGCGCTTACATCACAATGAGCAGTAATCAGGAACTGTTACAGAGCCCTTAAGTCTGAAATAACATTCCATATGATTCCGTGTAATTCCATGTTGTTCTGCTCCTCTTTCAGCCCTAGTCTGGGTTTCAGGCCACATGCTGTGTGCTTTGGAGTCAATGGGAAAAATGGAAGCCATGCTTGACCTCTGACCTGAGGGGAAAGCCTACCCCATCATAATGACCTCATTATGAAGGGACAACCTTGACTCTGTTTTCCTCACCTTTGATGTCAATCCATATATTTTCTCTTCATCTTTAATGACAAAATGGCACCCATTCATAGAGATAAAGTCATTTTGATTTTCTACTGAGAGCTCAGAAGGTTGAGTACAGTGAGTTACAGTGAGTATGGGATTCTGCTTCTGTTGGTTCTGGCCAACTACACGTGTCAGACTGGATACCATTCATTAGCTAGTTTGGGGACATTCGACCGGCATCATCATCATCAATTCATCCGGCCTAAAAGTCAAGCAAGATGAGCATATTGTGTGTGTGTGTGTGTGTGTGTGTGTGCGTTTGCATGTGACTCAACCATTCGCTTCAGAAGGAGCATTAAAAGTTGCTGCCGTGTTAGACAGCAGAGGTGTTAGTCCTGTGTGCATCTCTGCGGCCCCAACGTTCCTGCACGAACTTTCCAGTAAGAGCAAAACCAGCTGGACAGATGCAGCATCCTTGTGTGACGGCAGGTCACCTCCCCTCCCCCTCCCCTCACCCTCACAAAATCCAGACATAAACAACAGATCGGCCGGTTTAGTGCATGCGGCGGTTATCTCACCCCCCCCCCTCCCTTTTTATGGGGTGACATCCTGCCCCCCTCGTCCATTAGCAATGCATTAGCCGCGGCCATCGGTGCGTCGAAGCCAAGAGCGGCGGAAGCGCCTTTCGTTTCCATGGGAGGTTTCGGTGATGCTGAACGAGCAAATGGTGACAGCACGTGACAGCCGTGACCCGCCGCCGGGGCCGCTAGCTCTTACGGCACACGTGACAGCCGTGACCCGCAGCAGAGACAAAGGGCTTCCTCTGAGGCCAGGACATGCAACAGTGCGGCTTTCACATGCAAGGGCTCTCGGTGAAATTTAATACAAGGGGAGAGTTAATGTTACAGAGAGAGATGGGGTGAGAATCAAAGAGAGAGACAGAGAGAGAGAGAAAGAGAGAAAGAGAAAGAGATTGCATGTGAATAAGAGAAACTATGTGGTCGATTCATGACCTTTTATGCTTGGCGCAACATTGCCCCCTTTAGGTGAATATAGGGATGTAAAATTTGGATACCTGCTAACCGTAGAACAGCTTTGTTCTGTCCCTGTGGCCTCCATCAAAGCCCTGTGACTATTGTCACTGATGTAGGCTGTGTGTGTGTGTCTAACAGTGGATGACATTTTCAGCTCAGACACTCCAGAGATCTTTTTTCTCCACTGCTGCTCTCTGGGCCTTTGGAGGTGTTCAGACTTACCACATTTAAAAGTTAAATTGGCTTTTCTGAGTTTTATTCGATTTCAGTTTCCATTCATGTTTGATAACCTAATGTGGCCTGTACGACCCTCTGCCTTTGATGCTAATATTGTGAGTCCACGTCACCCACAGCTGGTCTGATCAAGAGGGCTGATGGGCACCAGTCAGACGGCTCAGCCGTCAGCACACGGAAGCAGAGACATAAACTCTTAATTGCTTTAGAAGTTCAACGCTGCTTTTAATTATGAGGTACAGTGCAGTGCCTTACTGGTGCTCACGCACGACTCCAGCGGTTGATGAGCCATTTACCTCAGCAGAATGGCTCATTTAACCCCGACGCCGATTAAATAATCATGCACTCCTCCTGCAGTCCTCCAGGAACGATTATGAAATATTCATCTTTGTGCTACGTAACTGATTTGTCCAAAAACCAAGAAGGGGGAGGTGGGCCACAGTAACCCTGGTCGCGAGGGCTTCACTCTGAAGGAGGCCAGAGACAACCCGGGGGGGTTGATGTCGGAATGCTGCCGTTTCCATAGAGACAGAAAGTCAATTATTAACTCCTTCATACATTTTTAAGGCGCAGCCGTTCGAAATCCGGGCCACGTGGGGTCAAAGTTCAAGCCGACATCATGACATTGCTTAGTGCGCCGGACGTGCGGGTAGAGGCTGGTGCACGCAAAAAAGTACAAAAGCGTAATGGACAGAACAGTCTCAAGGATCCCCGTTTACTTCTGCTCCCTCTTCAGCCTGTAAGCAGGGATTTTTCCCACATTTACAAACCAGGATGAATAAACACACACATTAATAAAACCCTCAAGAATATGTAGCTTTTGGCAACTGTTCACCACACACCTACATATCTGGGTTTTTTAATGATTCTTCTGGAAAGAGCTCATTCCTAAATAAGAATAAAACGTTGACGTTAGAAAATGAAAACACCAGTTGGAGCACCGGGGGGCGTAAACCAGCCACTTGGCCCAACAGGAGCCTGATCCCAGAACAGCGGTGGGAGGCATGGGTGGGGCTGTCGTGTCTAGAGGGAGCGTAAACGGAGGAAACAGACGCGCCGCACCGCAGAGCCGCAGACGACGCTCTCTCCTCAACGCCCCACGTCTGCTGCTGTCGTCTAGAACGCAGGATGATCTGGGAGGGGGTTACATGGGTGGGGGGATCCAGCCTGATTCCCCGTGATGCTTGAACAGGTCACGAGCTTGAATTCCACTTCTTTAATGTAAAAACCATGAACCAAGAAAATTCTAATACAAGAGGATGAATGTATCTCTTAACATTTCATTGCTAACTTTTAGGGTTCACTGGACTGCAAGGCCTTATCAAGTGAACTGAATCAGCAGGCAGTTTTCCCATGCAATTTGAGCCCTCTACTGAGAAAAAAATATGTATATTTTGGTATATTTGTGGTATATTTGGGTTTGAGACAGTCAGCAGTGTGTAAAGACACATCATCCACTGCCAGGGCTTGTTTTCACCAGAAGACAATGAACCTTTTCTGTGGTGCAGATCAGATGCCTCTTCAGAAGTCAGGTAGCTGTGTGGGTGTGGCAAGATTGCTCCTCGCGATGCTCTGGTGCAGCAGTGCTGCTTACGTCCACACTCAGTTCCATCCCAGAGGACCCGGTGAGCCGTTTCTGAGAGGAACGGGCAGCGGGAGCTGCATCTGCCCGTCGCCTGGCAACCTCTGCGCCACCGGCTGCGTGGCTTTGCCTTTTTCCCCATTGGAGGGCTCCGGTGCCGGGCAACGCAGCTCCAGGGGAAGGGCCGCGAATAAGAGCGGCAGCAGGAAGCATGGACCGCCTGCAAGGCACTCTGCAAAGGCCCGAGAGGCTACCAAAGCAAAGAACCCCATGAGAAGCCCGAGTCCTAATGAGGAAGAACGGTTTTCCCCGTCACAGCTGAGCCGGGCAGGGGAGCAGGGCCTTAATGAGCCACCCTGCACTCAGCATGCTCTGAATTCCTCAAACACAGCACACGCCAACAGGAACATCAGTGACCAAATATACGCACCTAAATCACAGCTGCTTGGACCAAACACATAGAAAGCTCAGTGGTGGGCAGTCACCTCTTTCCAGCTTTGCTACTGATGGCTCTGAGGCCTGTAAGGCACAGTAGGGGTGCATGTGGTGCTCATGACTGGGTGAAACAGCCTTGGAGGCCTGCTGAGGGTCTTAAGTAGTTTTGGCTGGATGGTTTTCAGTGCAGTCACACGACCCACTGCATATGAGTTAGCAGAGGACAGACTGAAGGACCCTCAAAGCAATGAGTCGTATCAGAGTCTCCAGTTAGACATTGTCTCAGTACAGTTTCACACACACATATATGCTCACTCACATATACAAGCACACAAAATCACCGTCAGTGCCCGTTTTTGAAGGGTTGGCATTACTGTGTTGGCAGCCTGCTAATTATGGCACTGCATGTGCCCGGCTGGCACCAGAGACAATTAAGTGTTTGTCTACAGAGTGGCACATGGGGGGCAGCAGGTTTCCCCTCAGCTGTCAGAACGCTATTAGCTGCCCACACCCTCGCATGGCACAGATAAACGGAGCCGGAGGGTGTGGGAGAGGGGGGGTGTGTGTGTGACACATCCAGTGTCTATTATTAGAACCAGACAAAAAGAGAGAGACACCAGGACTGTGTAACCATAAAACACAATCCCCGTGGGTCTGCGTGCATCACAGACCTTCATATACATTTGTGTCCATTAAACGCGACATTGCACCATCTTGTCACGGGATAATCACTTTGGGCTGCAGTTAGTATTTGCTTTTGACGCAAGAAATTGATTAGGGATGAAAGCGCGTCTCGGTGTGTCACGGGGGCGACGCGACTGACGTCTCCTACCCACGGGAAGCAGGCGGGTTTCTTTCAAACGGGCTTTTGTGCAGTCGCCCCGCCGCTGGATTCATCCACTCTGGGAGTGTTTCAGAGCTCATCTGCTGTTGGAGTTTGCAGCGCTGCATTTAAACCCCATGACATTACGGCCATCCGTGTCTCACGACTGACGCGGCGGAATTTTCCATTCGCTGCAGCACTGCCATAAACGCAGCCGCTGGAAGGCCGGGATCCTTTCGGCTGGATCGAGCTGACATGGCCTTCGACATGCTGCTTCGTCAGCAGGCTTACTGCTGTAATAACAGGAAACCGAGCAAAAGGTCAATTTATGGCTTTGTTTGAATTGCTAAAATTTAAGATACATACAGAAAAGGAAACACATGCAAATCCCACAAAATATAAGATGACCCTCATCTATCCTTCACAGAAATACTCATCCCGCCATACGAACAAAATAAGTCATGCAAAACAAATTAAACATTTCAGGAAAATTAAACATTTCCCAGACGGCACGCCGCTGCTATACTCGTTAAACATAAATGCCTTCACAGGTACTGAACTAAGCTTTCACCAACGGCCCAAGAGAAATGTTGATTTAATACAGCAAGTATTTCTCCATCATATTTTGCAGTTCAAGGGCGCCATCTGCAGGGCGTTTTCATTTACTTCCAGTTTCTCTTACATTTTAATTTCATATTCTTTAATATATACTCAATGGGCGACACCGTTAACTTCTAAAGAAATGGACATAGCTTTGTCATCCATTAGATTCATTACACAAAATTTACATGATTGTACAAGAACCTCTGCTGCGATGTTGTAACCTACATACGTTCCTTTAGCAAGCGTGTTGCATCACAGGCTGCCCTTAGCAGTTCTTGATCTTTAACGGGGTCTCAAACAGCTAAAGTGTGTAAACAGACGCAATCATTTCCTAACCAAGTCGCATCTGCTTTGTTAATGCCACAACCAGGACTTTCTAATCAATGCGACCCGACATATTGCAAAGGGCCCCACATGCCCCCCGTTAGCCAAATTTCTTAGCCGTTCTGCATCGAGACAATACTGCCCTCTAGTGTACGACGAAAGTGACGAGTACAAAATTTATTACTTGGTTGATTAAAACATACAGCACAAACAAACGACTCGCAGACAAAAAAAAAAAAGCACAATCCTTAAAAAAAAAAAAAAACAACCAAAAAAACCCCACTATGTACAGTTTTAAATAGCCCCACGATTTAAAGGAAAAAAAAATCATTCAACATGACATCTGTAACTTTTTTCTTAACATCTCGGATCGTTTCTTATCGCTGAGAGACTTCGGTAACATTTTCACAATGTCCAAACATTTCTTGAGAGGCGTAAGTCATATAGAGGAAGCCATCCTCGTCTCTGTGGTCGCTGTACACCTGAGCCAGCGTCAGGGACATGCTGGCGATACCAGTGTTATCGATGAGCAAGTAGAAGGCTTGGCTCGGCATAAGGGTCATTCGATTTCTGAAACAAGCACAAAACAAAACTAATGTCGATGGGCAGAGAGGCTGTGGTGCTCTTTACCGTTGTTGCAAATATGTTGATTTAAATAATTCTCAAACTAGAGAAATCCATCAAGATTTTCAGTTAGAAAAACAAAACTTGAAAAACTGAACGCACCTAATGATAGTAACGAACTGCGTCATGGTAAGTTCTTGGGGGACAAGAAACTTGGTTTTGTCCAGGGGTGGGAGGTATTTTTCCCGATGGTATCGTTCAATAATAACCTAGAAGATAAGAGTTGTTTATGTACAAATACACTTTAACTAATAAACCAGCTTCTATTTTTCCAGATCTCTCACCGGAACTTTAGTTGGAAACTTCGTACGAATCCCCGCTACCTCTTGTTTTCGCAATGCTGTTCATAAAAACATGAGTTACAAGCATGTCGCCGAGTCTTACATTTTGCGTGATGATCCACTACAACCTTTAGCCTAGATAAAAAAAGAAAACATTTTACCAAAACTTTTCCTCTGTTTGAAAGGCTTGGGGTGCTTGGGTTTCTCAAACGGAGCCATGGGGATAGTTTTCGTTCCTTACCAGGTTTCTCACGGCCTCTGACCTGTTCAGACTAATTGCTCATGAAGCGCGCCTAACCCAAATTAAATAGTGCAAGTTGTGGTGACGTATGAACGCCAGTGACGGCCTGATCCGTCCCATACTGCTTTACCACCCCTTCCAGAGTGGTGGGATTGTTCGAAAGAATATCTAACATCGATTGTGTAATAACATCTTTCATACGTCTCAAAGAAAAAAAGCTGCCCAACAAACGTAATGTTATTTTACTGTTTCAGTTTTGTGAGAAGTTTTATGTTTCTAAATCAGGCTTAAATTAAACTCATAGATTTGTAGGCAAACTCAGAAATGTTTTAGTTTTTGACATGTAAAAAAGGCATAGGCCTGTTGAAACTTATAAACCACAAGTTCCATCATGCCTAGCGGGCAGATCGCCGTACAATAAGTGCATTCACATCTGATTGGTTGTTTACGATAGGAGTTGTTTATTGTAGCCAATCGGAACGAAGCATGTTGACAGTGCGCTACGCTCTGTTTGTGGGCGCGAGCTCGCCGCTAACGTCACGAAATAACAACCGATTACTCGTTTTGAATGTACTTGCCCAGTAGAGAGAGCTGTTGGTAGGTTAGTTGTGTTTTTTTCTCGTCGAGTACTGAAGCGGATATCGTAACTCGCTAAGTACAGAGGCGTCAAAGAGGAGCCGTCCGACAAGTGTTGTGCCAATCTGGGCAAGCGGATCTCACATTCCTGGCCTGGCCATGGACGAGCAGGCAGGGCCCGGTGTGTTCTTTAACAACAACAACAACTCTGTATTGCCCGGGGGAGTGAAAGGACCACAACCGGGCGACGTCGGAGGCGGAGAAGCAGCGAGGGCTCAGTACAGTATCCCGGGGATTCTTCACTTTCTGCAGCACGAATGGGCCCGTTTCGAGGTGGAACGGGCGCAGTGGGAGGTGGATCGTGCCGAACTGCAGGTAAAACATATTCGTAAAATAATCGTGGCGTTCGTATATGTCTTGGGTGGTGTAACCCCGTCAAAGTGGTACACATTGCTCTGCTTGATCGTGTACCAGCTCCCCTCAGTTAGCATGTTAAGCTCAATGTAATGACGTTCAGCGTAGCTTAAATTCTGTCGATCACGGTATGGAAGTATCTAAACTTTTAATTTAGCACCCTGTTGGCCATTCTTCACTGTCCGTCGAGCCTTTTCTGGTATAGCTAGAATTTCTCTTAAGGACTCGGGGAGTAAACGTTCATGCTCGTGGGTTTGGCCGAGCTGGACTCTGCTGGGTGAGATGCGTCTGTGATGGAATCCCAAAAATGTCCAGCGAGCGAAACTGTTGGTCTTGTAACTTACACAACCAGTTCATGATCCATACCTTTTAAGGCATGCTCTCGCAATTCGGTTTTTGAAAATGGGATATGAATCAATCTCAACGTCTGTCTCCCTAGCTTTTTTTCCGATTTACTGTGATGTGCTGCGGACAACACTGACGTCAGAATGAGATGTTTGAGACCAGCTACAAAACACCACAACAAGACATGTGACACCTGTAATGTAAACCATTCACTGTGCGTGTCGGCTAGATAACTGAATACATCCCAACTGCAATAAAGATTCATAACAAGCGGTTTAATAATTCGTTTTGTTAATCATACTCACAATTTGATACCTTGGCTGTAAATCCATGCCTTTAGATACCCGGTCTTGAATGGCAGCCCTCAAGGAAGTATGTAAGGTTAACGGTTAAACTGGTCAACGGTCTACTTTTATGCCCCTGTATAAGACTACCCTGTTGTGCATGTAGACCAGCTGTATGATACACAGTGTCCATGTCGTTGGAGTTACTTTGGTACAAAGCTCACTGATGCATTCAGCTCTTACATTAGTGGTGTGATGTCCTTTTTGGGATTTGTGCATCACTAACTCTGAAATGGAATCACACAAACGGCTGCTTGTTACATGTACATGCGCTCAAAAGCAGGAGTCCAGCAATAGCTACAAGTGGAAATTGTTTGCGTGGAAGGTTTGTCCTCTGGAGTGGGTCCTGTAGGTCAGGTCCTGTAGGTAAGCCTCCAGGTGCAGTAGCGGCGGTGATGGTGGTCTGGGGTGAACAGCCTGGTGGCCACTGGCATCTTCTCCTCAGGCTGGTAGCTGCGGTTCCTGCAGACGGCGTGTTTTTCTAGACTTTCGGTGTGAGCCTGCGTAGCGGCGTTGGTTACACAGCGAAAAGGGAACACGACTGAGGAGACCGTGGCCGCTGTCTCTGCAGACATGGTGGCTGTGACGTGGGAATCTTGTTTAGGAGGGTAATTTGTGTTTTGGTTTAATTTGTTTTGTTTGTTTGTTTTCCGTATTTGCAGCAACCAAGATGAGATTTAACCAGTTACCAACATCCATCCAGATGTGTGGCACCTACCAACATTTTCCAAACTTATTCACCAGGCCTGGTTTGGGATTTTCTTAAAAAGTGAATAGGAAAAGATGTGATGTAAACAGAAGGATGCATTCAGCCACTATCAGTGCTGCTTCTCCCATCCAGCGAGTCATTATTTAGACCTCCATCCAGAATAACAAGCCTCATAATATATTAAATAATATACTGGCAGCCTATTGTGTAAATACTAGTTGCTATGCTTGAATGCTTTTAATAAGTGGTTCTCTGGTCAGTAGTGCCCCCACACACAGGACATGTATGTGTTTTCTGCATGCATTTCACACCTGGTGGCTGTCAGTAGGGAGTTCCAGTGTTAGCCAGTGTTAGCTTGGATTTACAAGCCCATCTCCATGGTGACTCATTCTTCTGCACTGCACAGTTTTCTCTCTCTCTCTCTCTCTCTCTCTCTGGTTTTCTCTCTAGTTCTCTCTCTGGCTTTCTCTCTTTGTATATCTTGCATCTAAATATATAAATGAGGAAATATAGGAATAAGCGATTAGGAAAGGGGGAAATGTTGCAGGCATGCCAGGTTTAGTATGGCAACAGTGCTTTTGTTTTTTTTTTTTAATTTATTTATTTATTTATTTATTTACCAAGCCCACAGATCCATCCAGTGGGTTTGTTTACCGTGTATTCTGGCTGTCAGTGAAGCATAGCTCCTGGGGCGGCCGTGCCTCTGCTTTGGCTCGTCCGTGCCACAGCTTTAAGCTGCTCTCCTCCTCGAGACAGGCCTGTCAGAGCCAGTGAGGCAGCCTCAGGGGAGGAGTGGAGGTTTGTGGCTACGTCACTGAGCTGTTCCGGAATATCCCCTCTTTTTTCAGCTTGGCGTCCTTTATCCTTGTTCCCTCTGACACTCTCTCTCTCTCCCCCTCTCTCCCTCTCTCTCTCCCCCTCTCTCCCTCTCTCTCTCCCCCTCTCTCTCTTTCTCTCTCCTCCGTTGTAAAACTTGCCCTCAGCTGATGGAGGGAGAACATCTCTGTTTGTCTCCTGGCACGCCAGTCAAGACGTGGCCTTCACCAGGCCTGTAGACTGAACACACACAGTTCATACGTGCTGCCCTGATGTTGCTCAGCACTGGGCTGCAGTCTGAACCACATTCTCACGCATCACCATTCTGAACTGATGTCAGAGCTGCATAATATGGAGCAAATATTACAGGGCAAAGGTGTTGGTGCGTATCGCAGGAGTAGATCGGCCTCGTGAGATGTTACGAGTTTTAACGGTTAGCGCTTGAGCTAACATGGGTAGAGAATGATACGACATAGTTCAGAGTTACAGAACTTGTGAATGTTGTCCTGATTCGTCGAAACACCCCCTGAACGTTCATCCTGAGCATCTGAGATCAAGCAGTATGCTCATGGCTAGGATAACGACTGCAGTCTCTTCAAGGGATCATTTGCAAATGTCTGCATTTGGTGACATAAGTATTGTGAAGGATCAACAAACAGTATACTGTGCAGATGTAGATGTGAGCTCTGACTCTGGATTGTAAAAGAGAGAGTGGTCTGTATGGGGGGGGGGTGGCTTGTTTTGACTGCTGGTGCCAATGACATCAGGAGGACCTCCCTCCATCAGAGCAGCATGTTGTGAACCTGCCTGTCTCTCAAGCCATGAGTAACACTAGCTAGTATTCTAAAAACTGTCCAGTGTGTGTTGGGAGTGGTACGTATCAGTCATCAGCTGGTTTCATCCAGCAGGTTTCTCTCTCGCTCTCTCTCTGTCTATCTCTCTCTCTCTCTCGAGCAGAACTTTTGCTCTACATGTGTGAGTTTGTTTCTCCCTTAACTGCACTTTCTGTTTTGGAGAACAAGCTCTCTCTGTCCTGTTCCGTCTCCCTGCCAATGTGCCACCGCCCTGCATGCTCTTCACCCAGGAGCTGCAAAAGGAGCAACGCAATCAGAAGACACCCTTTGCTCCACTGCAAGTTGCTACTTGTATCTGTTCTCTTGTATGTTCATCCAGAAGAGGAGTAGGTCAACAGAGCGCATAGCATTAACATTCGATAGACGTGGAAGGCCAACTGGTTTTCAATATGTAGATGTTCGGTGATGGACATTTCAGCTCCTCTCCTGCCCCACACTGAACTGGTCTAGACCCACTGCAGTAGTGGTTTGAGCCACTATTTAGCCAAAAGTCAACATCTCCAGATTTACTTCCTAGAGCTGGTCTTTTATAGTCCCGCATCCATGTCTGAATGAATTTGTCTGAACACTCAGGACAAGCTTTTTGTAAAGCTCAGAGGACCACCATCGAAGAGGAGGTGCGTCCATATTTCACATGCCTGTGTGTGTGTGTGTGTGTGTGTCAGTCTCTGTTCATTCTTGCGTGCACGTGTTGTGTGTGTGTGTGTGTGTGTGTGTCATTTGTTTATGTGTGTGTGAGAGAAAAGCAGGGAGGATCTCTTACATCAGAGAAAGCTCTGACAGATGACCTGTGGAAGCAACAGAGAACCAGAACAAAGCCTAGTTCCACTGTTGGGTTTCCTTCCAGGGTGGTGGATCCGAGGGCTCTGACCTCCCTGCTTTTACAGCAGCTGGGTGGCTGTGTTATCCCCTCCTACTTCATCTTAGCTCATAGAACCAAACTCAGTGGATCAATATCGTTCGTTTGTGAGCTTAAAATAGCATCCGACTCTGTAATCTTACTGTAACGAGGCTAATTCCCAGCAGTGGTGACTTTTCTTCATGTTTTCTTTGATTTTTGGCTCATTACCAGTTAGCTCTCTAGGATCCATCATTAACCTTCTTAATGCTTTAAGCTTGTCTCCGGGTAACTCTGGGAGAAATGGCACCAAGAATGCAGCATTTCACACAAGACTGGGCGTTGATCAGTGATGCTGAGTTCCCATGGTCTCCCCATATCTTCCATCTGTCTCTACCTGTCTATATCTTTCTGCCCATCTCTGGTCTCTGATCAGATGCCCAGGCCTCTTTTTAGTTCTTACCTACTTAAAGGTCCATGTACAGGGTGCAGGACCTGGATGAGAATAATCGTGCTGTAGAGAGTGGAGGAATTAGGGCTTGTTGTTTGGTCTGGCAGGGTGGAGCAAGGCCAAGGAGCATTGCCTTTGATTGGAATAAACTCAGCAGAACAGAACGGAGGACAGAGACGTGGCTCTGGAGGGAGGGTCCAATAGCGCTCTCTGGTGGGATATTTGATGTAATGCATACATGCAGTGGTGGTTTAAGGGGAACATAGCCTCCTCCTCACATTCTTTCAGTCTGATGACAAACTCGCCCAGGATATTTCCATCCTTTCCTCCCTGAAGTCGGGCTGCAGCTTCCTTTAAAAGCTTCGTGGTGATGGTTCGTCGCTGGTGGCTTTTTACGCCTCCGCTTGCATAATCCCCACCAACATCCCCTTCTAGAGCGTCCGAACCTTCACGCGCTGGAGAGGTCCCTCTTCCCTCCACTTCTTCTCTGCCAGGCCAGAGTCCATGTGGGCGGCGTCTTAAATGGAGTGATTTATGATTTGAATTTCAAAATGATCTGCGCGGCATAAGCGTGTCCTCCAGATGCTCCACTTTTGTCACATGTTCAAGAAAATGACACGTGAAGAGCCCCCCCGCTCTACCACATCAGAATGCAGCACCTCCCACCTCCACCAGGCCTGTAACCCAATCCCAACTCCCCGTGTAGTAAGTTTGTTCGTGTTCGCACTGTTAACTGACACCCTATGCACTTGCTATGGAGGTTGTAAGCCATTAGCTGACATTCTCTCTGGGTTACTACATCGGGTGTAAAAATGTTCAACCAGCCTCTGGAGAGGTGCATTATTTATCTTCCCTGTGGCATTTCTGCAGGTTTCCCCGTGCTGCTGTCACCACCAGCGTTGCTCTGAGGGTCTGCACTCTGGGCTTCTGCGTTGATGCTTTGCAACAGTGTCTGTCACAAGAAGCAAATATAAAACACGTGATTCTGACCGACTCTTATCGAAGTATCTGAATCAGTTGTCGTAATTCTTATGGGAACCCTTGTTTTATGTCTTCAGTCACTTCTTCAAAACCTTCTGAAGGTTTATATGGCTTAGTTTTGATGCTTGTTAGATGGCCTGGATTCTGGGTAACCCCCCCCCCCCCTTTGGGTAGTTCTCACTCTTTCTGTATTTGAATTTCGAGAGGAGAGAATATGACCTCCTCAGGCCTGCCGTCTCTGTCTTACTCTGAGGAAGAGGAAGCAGAGTAGAGGTACGGATCCTCACTGAGGATCAGAAACATTTCTGTTAAAGCCCATCTGGGTAAACCCCTACGGAGTGTTGGTTCTTTTACCCACAGGACCTGGGTCGCAGGGGCTGTCCTTGCGGATTCTCGCTGCCTGACTCCCGCTGCCTCCAGCCCTGCAGTATCCTCAGCATGTTGTAGCCAGTCATGCGTTTCAGGAACTGAAGCTGTGGCTCTTCGTCTGTTGCCTCACTTGGATGATTATCGGCAAGGGCTTTGGGCAGAGGGAGAGGATGAGGGCGCTCTCTCCCTTCCTCTCCCCCTTCCTCCCTCCCTCCCTCCCTCCCTCTCTCTCTCTCTCTCTCTCTCTCTCTCTCTCTCTCTCTCTCGACTTTCATCTCCGACCTGCTCTGGGACACACACAGATGTTTGACAGATTAATCGGTGGAAGCTACTCTGCTCCCTCCAGAGATGCTGCTGCTGGGAGAATGATAAATGAGATGATACATAGATCACTCACTAGAAGGGTTGCTGGCTTTTGTTGTGGAAGATATTTTTCTTGCCTTCATTGACTTACAATTCTTCTCTCTCTCACACACACACACACTCTCACTTACACACTCGCGCGAACACACATTCACTCTCACTCTCTCTTACACACACATGCACTCCATCTTCACTCACAAGCATTTTCTCACTCTCTGTCTGTCTTTGAGAATGTGATTATATCAGCAGTGTAAAGAACATGCTTTTCCACAGTCAGTCTACTTTGTCTCAAGGGTCATTTTCTATGCACGAGATTGTTAATTTATTTCAGTCCGAAGCTCTTCAGCAGGGTATGTGCTGTTCTTTTCACTGGCTTAACCTAATAAACCAGCAAAAACTTAGCATTTTGATTCAAAGCAGGGTCGGTCTGGCCATAAGGTACACTCACCTCACCACGGTCAGCTCTGCTCTTCTGTAGTTCGTCAGAGATGTTCAGACTAACGTGAGACGTTCAGAGCGGGCAGCGGTAGTCTGGGTGGACTTTGTCTCACATGGGCTGTTTTCCTCACCATTGCAACAGCGACCCTTAGCTGCTGGAGTAAACCTCAGCTAAAAGTCTTTCTGCTTTTGCCAGTATTCTTTTAACCTTTGTCCACCTTGAACTGGTTGCAGGATTGCTGAGTCGGTGGGCGGGTGTGAGCTGTTGCCCTGTGCCACAGTTGAGCTCTTCTTATGGGGCTACCAGGACTGACGGGGCAGCCTAAGTGCCCCACAGGAGCCCATGTGGGTTTCCCCGAGCGACCAAGCCTCTTACTGCAGGGGTGATGGCGGGTGGCCAGGTGTGCCCAGCCTTTCCTGCGCAGTCAGTGCTGCATGACGTGCTGATTGGGGGGGTTGGGGGGGGTCGGGTTTTGGGGAGGGACAAACAGTATTGTCAACAACAATGCTTGAGGGCTCAGCTGTCATCACACACACCCCCACCCCCAAAGTAAAGAACTTCCTTCCTGTTTCTCTTCATAAGCAGTCATACTTTTGCCCCGAGTTCAGAGAGAACGGAGCCTGTCTACTTTAAGCTGCTCCCTTCTCCAGGACCGATCTGTCAGAGACCGTCTCAAGGTGAAGAGCGTGGGTTTGGAGTTACGTAATTGAGCTATTTCTGAAACCCCCCCCCCCTTTTCTGCTTCGTGTCTCCCGTTCTCTCTCTTCCCTATCTCGCTTTCTCTGCCACTGGAAAAGAGCTTCCCCTCTGGCACTTCCAGAGGAAGCTTTGGTGGCCTCACTTGTAGATAAATGCGTAAATGAGCTCCTCTGCTCTCAGGAACAGCGAGTCCCACGGGGGAATTTAAACCGGCTCTCCCGGATTCTCCAAGGCCTGCACAGCCACATTAGGCGGGAGGAGATGTGAGAGTCAGTCAGAACATTTAGCAACGGTGTTGTTGAGCACACCTAAACTGCTCCCCGGTTGTCTGAAGGAGATACGAGCGTGATTTAGCGGGTAATTTCCTCGGTGGGGAGTTGAGTGTGATGGTTGTGTTTGTGTTTGTTATTTCCCCCCGCCTCCTCTGGAGGTCTGGAGGTCTGCTCTGACTCACTGACGTGCCCCAGTTTTGAGGGCTTTTCCTCTCGGTGGTACAGAGGATGCATGTCCACAAAATGGGCCTCAGGTTGCACAACTGGAGGAGGCCTTTATGGCAAACAGCTCACTTAGCTTGTTTTTGTGTGTGTGTGTGTGTGTGTGTGTGTGTGTGTGTGTGTGTGTGTGTGTGTGTGTGTGTGCACTCCTTAAAGAAACTTTCTCACCATCATTTAGTAAAGACGTGTTTGGTGTTCACACGTAGTTTGGCACTGGAACTTAGAATTTCATATATTTGGCAAGTAAGGAAATCTGTCCACCGAACAGCATGTTGCAACCTGCTTCATAAAGCTTCTGTTGAGTAAAGCCCCCCCCCCCAGTCTTTTATATTGTCTTGTCTGTGACGTAGCGGATGAAGAGTAGCCCAATTTAGCACAGGGAAGCCCGTGTGCACACGCTGTACTGAACGTCTCGGTGGGAAGTTACAAGCTTCATGCCTGAGCAACCTGCTTCGTTGTCAGCCAGCTTCAATAAACACACCCATCTCTTTTAATAGGACTCAGCAGGCTTGAAATGGAGGAAATATTAATCAAGTGGGTTACCCAGTTTCCCCCTCTATTTAGGTCACGCTGCCTCTCTGCTTCCACATCTGAGCTTCTCTTTTTAACGGCTTCTAATTTCTGTCTTCGTCTCCCTAGTCGTGAGGTGCGGGGCCACACAGAACTCGTTAAACTATACCGTACTCCGGTACTCCACGGCCGCAGCCGTCTTCAGCGGCTCCAGGATGTTTTTCCGCTCTGCTCTGCGGCGTGTTCGTCCTGGCCGAGCAACTGCGCGTCACGCCTCACTTCAAGCTCGGAGAGTTTGCCGAGGGAGTGTGGTGTTTACCTTCAGATGCTGGCGCTGAACCAGTTGCCTCGGCAACCCTGCAAACGAGAATGGCCGTACTGAACAGGAATTCAGACGCTGTGACCTTCCACTGAAGCACAACATGTTCTAGAAGGGTCGCCCGTCGAGAGGGACGACATCAGCCGTGGATCACGTGTTTATACCTGACTAACCGTTGTCAGTGTCCCGGTAGGGCAGTTGCTTATTAACACCTCAGACATTTGAAATGGGTCCAAATGTATTGCTTTGTCTCCATGTCTGCCAAGCCTCAGAGTCTGGACAGCCCTTCTAGAGCCCTTCTAGAGCCCTTCTAGACCAGACGGAAGAAGTGCTGTGAAAATAAAGGGCAGATGCATCACCGGCTCGGAAAGAAGCCTCCTTAAAAAAACAACAGGCATTAATGACGCATGTATGTGTGTGATTGATGCTGTGTGTTCAGGAGAGCTTCCTTCAGCTTTTCCTCTGTAAGTGGGCTGCGTTTCTCTCAGTTGTCTGTGATTTAGAAGTGCATTCTCCACGTCCTGCCGCCGTTCCTATCGAGCGCTTAATTACTCCTCATCGATTGCCACTAAAAAGAACTTCTGACAGTTCGACATCATTGGCGCCGTGTGTGTGATGCACAGATGTTCCACGCTGCAGTCGCCAGGCAGCGTAAAGGCTTCATAAAGGATTCGTAAAGGCATTATAAAGACAGCGTAAAGGCCGCCTTCCACTCTCTTACACAACTGGCTTCTGCACGGCCGAACTCTCCCGGTGAGCGTCTAACGTGCTGGGTTAGTTCAGCGCAGACTTGAATAAGTGCCCGTGAAGTGAGCATTCCAGGTTCAGAAAGTAAAAGTCCTCCTAGATTCAGAAAGTAAAAAGCTTCCTAGATTACATTGATTCCACAAACTAATCTTACCTGCAGGCTTACGCTAATTAGAAAATCCAGGAAGCTTGAGCAAAATCCTGGCGAGTACTTTTACTATCTGAACCTGGAATGTCTACCTCTGGAATGACTGTGTGCATTTGTGTGTGTGAGCACAAGTATCTATGAGTGTGCCCGTCCATGGGTGCGGTTGTTTGTGTGCACGAGGATGTGTGTGCACGCGCGCGTGCGCCCAAGGGTGCGGTTGTTTGTGTGCGTTTGCTGGTGGCTGTATGGGTGTGTTAATCTGATTAATCCTGCTCCAGCCATCATGGGTGGCCCTGGGCGCTGGCTCATCCCATCGCTTAGGCAGTCATTATGCAGCAGATGGGCCATTTGTCCAAGGCGTTGTGGACAGAGTCCAGAAAGCCACACGAAGACAAAAATAATGAGCGGTGGGGAGCTGAGAGGAAAACATGGAAATTGGTTTTGCCATCCTTCCTGCATCTGAGGGATTAAACCTTTAGAGAAGTGTGTAGAGTTGTGCACTGTCACACGGGTGAGGCTGGTGGTGGGTTTCATCTGTGGGTTTATGTGTCTGGCTCTTTTCTTGTTGAACACTCTGTCGTCTTTGCTAATGCCAACCGTAGAACCTATACCTGATGACCTGTTCACACAACACCAGCAGGTTGTGCTGCCGTCCTGGATTCTGTCTAAAGCAGCGCTTGTATCTTTCAGCTTCAAATGTTTGAAGGTTCTACTTCATAAACGTGAGGATCCCATAAACGTTGTTTACTTGGGCTGTAGTGTGGCTTTGGTTCACTCTGTACCTGTGTTGTGTACCTGTGTGTTCCAGGCTCAGATTGCCTTCCTGCAGGGAGAGAGGAAAGGCCAGGAGAACCTGAAGAAGGACCTTGTGAGAAGGATCAAGATGCTGGAGTATGCCCTAAAGCAGGAGAGGTGATCCCAGCAACACTCCTACACCCTTTCACCACGCCACCCATCCTACTAGCCTTTAACTACCTCCTCCACCCTAGCACCCCACCACTCCCCATAACACCTTTAACTACCTCCTCCACCCTAGCACTCCACCACTCCCCATAACACCTTTAACCACCTCCTCCACCCTAGCACTCCACCACTCCCCATAACACCTTTAACCACCTCCTCCACCCTAGCACCCCACCACTCCCCATAACACCTTTAACTACCTCCTCCACCCTAGCACTCCACCACTCCCCATAACACCTTTAACCACCTCCTCCACCCTAGCACTCCACCACTCCCCATAACACCTTTAACCACCTCCTCCACCCTAGCACCCCACCACTCCCCATAACACCTTTAACTACCTCCTCCACCCTAGCACCCCACCACTCCCCATAACACCTTTAACCACCTCCTCCACCCTAGCACTCCACCACTCGCCATAACACCTTTAACTACCTCCTCCACCCTAGCACTCCACCACTCCCCATAACACCTTTAACTACCTCCTCCACCCTAGCACTCCACCACTCCCCATAACACCTTTTGTTTTCATGAGCTTAATTTTTACTTGCTGAAATGTGCTTTGATTGACATTTTTTTTTTTTTAAAACTTTAATGACCGTAGGTAATATGTTCTTTGTCTCTCCTTCTCCTGGCCTCCCTCTCTCTAGGGTGTCTAAAATCACACTCACTCTGTGCTGTTCTCAGCCTCTCTCGATTGATCCTGCCTCTCTCCCTCTCTCTACCTTCGTTTCTGTCTTGCCGTAGTTGTCTCTCCCCAACACTGTTACAGCAGGGTGTGAGTCATTCTTTGTTCCAGCTCAGGTCTATGATGAGGTTTTAACTGCAAAAACCCATTTACTGCAGCAGGGTCCGAAATGGGGAAAAGGCTCTTTACGTCTTGGGTTCCTCCGAAGCCTTTTTGTCTCTCCGAGGCTCCCGTACACATCGGTACTGCGGGACGAGGAGGCGAGAGGCTACTACGCCGGAAACATCCGCCATGAGTCGCACACGCCCTCTGCAACGTTTGTTTTGCTCTCTCTGGCGTCTGTTCACACTGTGGTCGCGTGGCTAGATAGTTTATTCGATGAACAGCGCTCAGCTCTCTTAAGTCCTCGCTGTTCGGAGGAACCTCCAGGGTTTCACAGCACGTGTAATTTATAGAATCAATCAGCAAGGCATTCTGGGCAATGTCACAGAGCCAAGTGGGTGTTCTGCTGTAGTCGTGGCAACGGTGCCACTAAAGCGTTCTTCTTTTCTTTTCTTTTTGTACCTTGGCCCCTCCCTCAGGGCTAAATACCACAAGCTGAAGTATGGGACTGATCTCCAGCAGGGAGACATGAAACCACCTAGCTATGACTCAGGTAGGTTGCTGCCCACGCTCCACTACAACCACATTTCTGAGATACTCGAGACAAATGTTACCGACAGCAACCACCCCACCCCCCTTTTAAGACGGTTTTGTAACTATACTTCTGTGTGGGTTATGCAAGGCCCACTGAAAGATAAGAGAGTCTGGTTTGTGCAGTGGTGACATTACACCTGTGTCTGAGTGATGCTGAGCACCTTCCCCCTCCCCCATCATTCCAGATGATGGAAACGAGAACGAGTCCCTTCCAGAACCACCCAACAGCCAGCTGAGCTGGAAGCAGGGGAGACAGCTTCTGAGACAGTAAGTGATGAAAACACACAACCTTCACGTACACACACACGCCGCCCATACATTCGGATATCGACCTCCAGGCAGTTATGTTCAAACACACATTCTCCCGCCCCGTGCCCAGGCGCAGGTCCACAGTGTAGTGTGCTCCCACACAGAGGAAGACCACTGAGCATGCTCACCCCACCCCTCCGATACGGGCTCGGATGCAGGTTGGGCCTCAACAACTGTTCCGGGTGGGCGGTTACAAGGATTTGTGTGTTATGTAATGTTGATTCTTCTAATATCGGGTACTCTTCAGAACTGGCATGATTTGAACACTTGCTCTCTCTCTCTCTCTCTCTCTCTCATACACACACACACACACACACACCTGAACAATCACTACTAAAATAAGCAGCCCTTGTGTAAAGGTCCTGTGATGTAATCAGGCTCCCTGAATCTTCCTCAGATAGTCTCTCTGTCATGAGAAAAGCGTTTACAGCCTACAGAGATTGGAGTGGAACTGAGGGAGAGAGAGAGAGGGCTTTCCTCCTCCGTGACACCACTCTGTTCTCCCAACTCCCTCTGGCTACAAGACTAATGCGATTCACCCAGAAACACAACCACACAGCAAACAGTCCTCCGGAGTCACATCTGTGCAAACCCAGCTTCATTTTTTTTTCGTGCTCTGCAACAGACACTGTTAAATGTTCAGAGCTTTGACAGGAATCTTGGCTGAGCTTCGATCTGAGCACCTCAAATAGACAAGTATCCCGCTGCCACACAGACAAGCCTCCAGAGTTGTGAAGTACTACTATAACCATAATAAAGGAGTTACAGACCATTTCTGGTCTTTGTACTTTTAACGAGGAAAACTGGAAAAAAAAGACAACTGTTGCTAACGTGCTGTTTCCAAAGACTCTGCTTATCTGTTTATGCCATTTCCATAGAAACATGCGGTACATTTTCAGAATATATCTTATACACCCAGTCAGAATACATCTGATACAGGTTTTATGTAGTGTAGTTTTTATGTAGTGTAGACCAGATGATGAGTCACTGTTTACCTGCACTTTGTGTTTTTGTCTTTTCTCGCGTACTCTGGACCAAATCAAGACTGACGGCATGAGAAAACGTTTAGTTAGGTCCGTTCCGTTTTCATTACCGCCACCACTGATCACCGTGGGGCCTCTCATGGGAATCAGCCTGATTGGCTGAGCTCTCTTGCGTGGCCGGGACCCAGTGTGATTCCAGTATGGGAATGCCCTTCGGTACTGTCCGTCACGCGGCAGAGATAAACGAGAACATGGTAAACATTAATCCAGCTGTTCCAGCCCACTGGCTTCATTAGGACAGCCATTGATTTCACGTCCTGTGTCTGAGTGCGGGAAAGCAGCTAGGGTTTGGACTAACTGACTATGAAAGAGAGTTAGAAGTAAGAGTGTGTGTGATGCACAGTGATGAGAAAATACTGATATAAAAAATACTGCCATCTAAAGTGCCACACACACACACACAGAGACACAAATATGCGTACCTCTGAAATTAACCCCCCCCCCCCCCCCCCCCAC
>JAOXYF010000001.1:4476412-4519636 GCA_028565775.1 Sternarchorhynchus goeldii | reverse complement strand
TGTGTGTGTGTGTGTGTGTGTGTGTGTGTGTGTGTGTGTGTGTGTGTGTGTGTGTGTGTGTGTGTGTGTGAGAGTGTTACCACCATGCTAATGGGATATCTTGGTACAGACTCTTTTCTCCATCCATCCGTGTACTCCACTGAGCTGTCATCTCCACCTCTTCCGCTCCTTCTCTCCTTGTTCTCACTCATCCCTCTTCCCTCCCCATCTCAGTCATGCTCAGCCCTTGCACACTGTCTCTCTCTTACCTCTCCTCTGTTTTCCTTTCTCTTCATTTTGCCACACTCTTTCTCTCTTTCTTTTAGGACACTGCTGGCTGGTTTAGCCTGAGTGTTTCCCTCCTTTCTGTCCTTTTGTTGTTGTTTACATGACTGCGCTTTAATATTTTAAACAATTCTCTCTGGAGCATTTCATTTTCTTCCTTTCCGACACTGATGAGGCAGTTGGAGCACTAGCACCATCCTTCTGCTGGCTCCGCCCTTCGGCTGGCTCCGCCCTTCGGCTGGCTCCGCCCTTCGGCTGGCTCCTCCCTGTCTACGTTGGGCAGGGCCAAACATTGCTATAAGCCTTGAGCAAAGATGGTACCAGACAACTGAAATGTTTTTCACTCTTAACTTCCTCCCCCACTGGTTGTTCTCTCTGATTCTTGATTTGTTAGCAGTACCTTCATCTAACTTTCACAGACCTCTGAGAGAATGAAGTCAGTTGGCAGACAAAAGTTTTCTGCCTGCAGTAAATTCAATAAAAATAATCTCTCTCTCTCTCTCTCTCTCTCTCTCTCTCTCACCCCCCCCCCCCTTCCTGCACAGGGCCTAACCGGTCCAAGCTCCAAGACATGTTGGCTAATCTTCGTGATGTGGAGGACTTGCCCTCCATGCAGCCTCCAGTGGCGCCCCCTGCCAGACCCAGCCTGCCTCGCCTCAGCGATCATGACCTCTCCCGCGCAGATGAAGGTATCATCGCTCTGCATTGCCACCACCTGTTTCTTTCACATACACACACTCACACACTAATGCAAAAAGCAACATAGCTGCAATAATTTTGTAATTATGTTGAAAAAACTCACCTGGATACACTGGCTATTACTTAACATCAGCGTGATCGAACGAACATCAACATGCAAACAATACAACTGAATGAATGTGTGTTTGTGTGAGCTCACGTGAGTGCGCACGTATGCGCGTGTCTTTGTGCGCACGTGTGTTGCAGTGGAAGCCCTCACGTTCCCCCCCTCCTCGGGGAAATCATTCATCATGGGTGCAGATGAAGCGCTGGAGACCGAGCTGGGCTTGGGAGAGCTCGCAGGACTCACGGTGGCCAACGAAGCAGAGAGTCTGCCCTTTGACGTAAGTCTGGCCCTCACTACACCCCCGCTTCACCTCCACTCAGCTTCTTAAGGGCATAAATCAAATCAAATCAAGTTTATTTATATAGCACAGATTCTATACAACAGATTTTCTAACGCATTTTTTCATGAGGATTCTTTTAAAACAACCGAAACCCTTCTGTGTTTGCATGTTTAAATACCAAATAAATAGTGATTGAATGGTTCGTAAAGGCTAAGAGTTATATCACTACACTGGTCATAAAGGCTAAGAGTTATATCACTACACTGGTCATAAAGGCTAAGAGTTATATCACTACACTGGTCATAAAGGCCTGTATAGAATGAACGTGGAGTGATGGACCTGGGTAGGCTGATACCTACTACTGCCTCATTTAGAAATGTCAATAAACAAGCTGTTAATTGACATGACTTTTAAACGTTTTTGCTTCCTGTCAACACACACGCACATACACACATCAGGATTAATTAGAGTTGTGAGGTCAGTATTTGCAGTTGAATGTATCAGACGACTCCTTTAGCTACATGTGTAATGTGATGTGTAATGTGATGTGTAATTTTCAGTATTTTTATTAAGCATCTTGCGGCAGAGGTTATAATCAGAATCTTTTAAAAATAACTGTCCTCTTAAAGTGCCACATTCACACCAAGCATTCAGTCTTTTTTTTGTCTCAGATCACCAATAACAAAGATGTATTGAGGAAGACGTGGAACCCCAAGTTTACTCTGAGGAGCCATTTCGACTCCATCCGTGGCTTGGCCTTCCACCCGGTGGAGCCGGTTCTGGTCACGGCCTCTGAGGACCACACGCTGAAGATGTGGAACCTGCAAAAGACCGCCCCTGCCAAGAAGTACGAGCCTCCGGCCCGACGTGATCCCACGCCTCTCCGCTCATCAGAATGGCCACGTGTACACAGATGAATCACACGTCACTTTTTCTCCCCTCCCCCAGGTGTGCTGCCCTCGACGTGGAGCCGATTTACACGTTCAGAGGCCACAGGTGGGTGCGTGAGCCTCCGCCATTATGAACATACATACCACTGCTACTACAGTTATTACTACCACAATTCTCCTGCAACAACTTTATATAGGTCATAATAGTTATATAGGACTTTAAAAACAAGGGTTATAAATGAGGTTGAGCAGAGATCCTAAGGTGGCGTGTGACAAACACAGCTGGGCACAAGAGTGCAGTGGAGCGGGTTAGGGCTCCACGCCAGGGGACAACAGGTCACGGGATCAAACACGTGTCACGCAAACACATCTTTGCATCCATGCCTCTCCTGATGCCCCAAGTCGGGTTCTCGCTGGTCAACTGGAACATTTAATTACGAGTCGCTCCAGGGGTGACCGCTTATGGTTCCGGCTTGTGAATGACTGTAGAAGAAGTAGCCTGGTTAACCCTTTCCCCTTCTGTCCTCGGCAGGGGAGCAGTTCTGTGTGTGGTAATGAGCAGCACTGGTGAACAGTGCTTCAGTGGTGGGGTGGATGGAACCATTCAGAGCTGGAACACTCCTAATCCCAACATCGACCCCTATGACTCCTATGGTACGTCCCAAAACTTCAGTATTTTCTTAATGACTTTATTATTGAGTTTGTTTGTTTGTTTGTTTGTTTTGTGGGGTTTTTTGCTCTTCGATATCTTTGAACACTCTCTATCCCCTGGCCGTAATAGAACCATCTGTCCTGAGGGGGGCGCTGTGTGGTCACACTGATGCAGTCTGGGGCGTGGTCTATAGCTCCGCCCACCACCGGCTGCTGTCCTGCTCAGCGGACGGGACAGTGCGGCTGTGGAGTGCCGCGGACGCCTCCCCCGCCCTCGCCGTCTTCAACGAGAATAAAGGTAACAGAGCAAAGCAAACCTAAAGCTCTTCATTACCAGAACACACAACAGGGCCTCAGCAGGGAAACCCACAGTCTTTAAAGAACCACAGGAGAATAGCTGCCACTAGCTTTGTTAGTGTTTATTATGTGAGTGTTGATGTCAATGAACTTGAAACTTTAGATTGATCAGTCGTAATGGCAATGATGTATTATTAATGATATATTAATGGTATATTATTAATGATATATTAATGATACATTAATGATTGAGATTGTGTGTTCACAAATGGTAGAGCTGGGCATTCCCTCCTCCGTGGACCTGGTGTGCAGTGAACCTGCTCACATGGTGACGGCCTTTGGTAACGGCAGGTCAGCCATCTATAACATGGAAACCCAGCAGCAGGTGTTGGAGCTGGAGTCACAGAACGCCGGGGAGCCAGGTACACCCCAGGACCTCACACCCCAGGACCTCACACCCAGAGATACACCATGGGGAGAGAACTTGCAGCTTTTAACATGGTTTCTGTGTGTGTGTGTGTGTGTGTGTGTGTGTGTGTGTGTGTGTGTGTGTCACTCCTCAGATGCTCCATGTCACATCAACAGAGTGCTGAGTCACCCAACGCTGCCCATCACCATCACAGCCCAGGAGGATCGCCACATCCGTTTCTTCGACAACAACACAGGTATTGCCCGGGCCAACGGGTCTCTTCACGAGATCAACACAACACCAAGATGGAGCACAAAGCACATGGTGATGTGTCTCCTCAGCAGTTGACATGACCTAAAAGAAATAGTTCAGCATGTGCACTTATAAGGGAACGTATGTCATGTGTGAGAAGTGCCATGTCACTCACTATTCTACACCAGAAGTTTCTGTTTAAAACAAACGCTTAGTCCTTGAATAAAGGACAAAGTAATTATTTCTTGTATTAGTTAAAACATTCCCTGCAACTTTGTCTGATAATGAACCACAATTATAAATGGAATATTCCAGATTACTAAATAAATGGACAGGCTGGGACATTGTGCTAAGAAGTTTACTTCCTAACACGTTTGTGTCAGAATGCTATTTTGTTTTGGTTCTTAAGGCAAACTGATTCACTCCATGGTGGCACACTTGGACGCTGTGACCAGTTTAGCAGTGGACCCCAATGGCCTCTACCTGATGTCTGGTAGTAAGTACACACTGCCTTTCCTGTTTGAGGTCTCTCTCCTGTGTGAAGTCTCTAGATGTGAAGTCTCTCTCCTGTGTGAGGTCTCTAGATGTGAGCTCTCTCTCCTGTGTGAGGTCTCTAGATGTGAGCTCTCTCTCCTGTGTGAGGTCTCTAGATGTGAGGTCTCTAGATGTGAGGTCTCTCTCCTGTGTGAGGTCTCTAGCTACCCACGCCTTGGTTGAATGGAGAGGAAGTGAAGCTGAACAGTGTTTGCCTTTCAGCTGGTTTGGCAAGTTTTCATACCTTGGCTCAGGATGGTGGGTGAAACGTCTCTTTTTCTCTCTCTTTCTCCGCCTCCCTTGTCACCCTCGAAGGTCATGACTGCTCCATCCGACTGTGGAACATGGAGAGCAAGACATGCATCCAGGAGTTCACGGCTCACCGCAAGAAGTTTGAAGAGTCCATCCACGACGTGGCGTTCCATCCCACCAAGTGCTACATCGGCAGCGCCGGAGCCGACGCCCTCGCCAAAGTCTTCGTATGACCCCTGACCTCTTCTCATTCTGCGGACCTCTGTTCTTAAGGCCCAGATATGCACCTGGACCCAGACAGCAGGAGACTCCTTTTAGATCAGACCGAGGCCTCCTTTGGTGGTTTGAGAGACAGGACTGTTTGGTTTGGAACTGGTGGTGATGGTGGGGTTGAGATATGAACCATGGTAGATTAAAAAGAGAGACCTGGCTCAGTGGACCTGGCTCAGCGGACCTGGCTCAGCGGACCTGGCTCAGCGGACCTGGCTCAGCGGACCTGGCTCCAGGCCTCCCTTCCTGTGAACCCCCTGCCTGAAATCCGTAACCCCTCATCTGGGCAGGCCTGGGTGTGTGACGTGGACAGGGCCGTCTGGCTGTAGAAGCCCAGAGCAGCAGCAACAGCTGTCATTTGCTGAGAGAGCCACTAGGGGTCTTTAAAGTTCATCCCACAGCCCCCACCTGCTATTCTCTGCCCTATGCTGGGGGTGACAGAGGGGGGCGTGAGAATGTGAGTGTGCGTGTGTGTCCGTGCACACCTGCATCGCAATCACCAAACATCACTTCTCTCTGCATCAAATAGAAACCCTCCCCCTCTGGTCAGCCTCTTTGCTTTTGGGCTAGTGATCTCAAGAAAAGCCTGCAACTCCCACTTCAGCCTCCCCACCCCATCTCCTCTCAGGCCCCGGGCCCCCAGTCTCTTCACCCCGTCTTCCCTCAGGCCCCCAGCCTCCGTGGGCTGTCTCACCTCCTCTCGTTTTAAACTGGTAAATGACAACGTGCCTTTGCTTCCAAACAGTCTCTGAAACCGGAGTTCACTTTACAGATTTCAGTTGGGTTGAGACTAGATTAAGTTGTCCTCCACCGGTTTAAACGGAACCAGCAAATTCCATTCCACTGCTCTTAGTTTTAGCACAGTGTGGTGTTTTGATGGATTATTCCCAAAACCTGTACAGTCCACCGTGTGATAGGAGCATCCAGAGTGGATTCAGGTTCACTTTGCTTGTGTTAGTTGCTCAAAGCTCCGAAATTTCTGAATGGGAGAAAGTTTTATCCAAGGTGTTCTGTTACATCTTCAAAAATATTCCTTTCTTTTCCTTCATCTATTCAAAAGGCATATTTAAATGGGTTCTCTGGAATAGAGTTTGATATATATTTTTAATACATCTTAAGTAGACGTTATCCATGGTTCTGTTATAGAACAACCAGGATTAGACTTGTACATTGAACGGTATTAAAGTAAAGTATTTATTGGTGCAACCATTACCAAAATTCTCTGTGGCTTTACATACAAGTGTCTTTTTTATTGTACTGCATTTACTCTTTGATTTCTTAAGCACCTTTAACAAGCTAGTAAACCCCCAAAACTGTCAGTTCTAACTGTTGCATAGTTTCTATCCAGTATTTCTTGGAAGTATTAGGTCTTGATATCTAAGCTTGTTTTAGAAACATAGTTCTCAGTTCTAAACTTGTACTGTTCTCGTTCCTAAGGAGGATGAGTAACTGTTCCAATAGAGGTTGTATATTTTGTGCAATGGCTACAGTACAAAATTTTTGTTAGTTTTTTGGGGGTTTTTTTATGCTTATGGGGAATTTTGTATATGGAGTATCTAAGACACCTTCACTGTCGTGTAACGCCAACAATGTAACGTTCCAACAATGTAACGTTCCAATAATGTAACGTTCTAACTTGGGAAGACAAAAATAATTTGGTGAAGTTGAATGAAATTTGTAGTCATGTGATTAAATTGTCTAGATTTAGCTCAGCTATATGAATGATGACTGTTGTGTTTTGGAATCAGACTGGGCGGCTAGATAACGCACAGGCAAGGTCTGGAATCAGACTGACTGGAATGAGACTGACCTTCTCAAAGTGTGTTTGAAACCAACCTGGAACATACTGTACATGCTGGGACGGTTTACAGCTTGGGTTCTAGTGTTAAAATCGTTGTTATTTATGGATTTGTTTTGTTTAGCCAAATGTTTACTCATTGTTGGTGAGTTAATAAGGGCGGACATGCAGTCTGTACATGACTGTGTGTATAAGGATGTGAGGGTTGTACATGACTGTATTCTTGGAGGGTCTGCAGTGCGATAGAGATCAGAATTCAGGAAATGATGCAAAGCAGAGAACAAACCATCTCCTCCCGTCAACACAACTATCTCAACCTTTTACACGTACCACTATACACTCCTTCTGAGACACATACGAGTATTTCCTATTTACTTACCTTACGTTTGATGACGGGTTGCAAATTAATTGTAACCAAGATGTGCTGCAGGTTGGTTTGTTTTGTTTAGTTTCGTTTTGTGTTTTCTCTGTGATTACTTGAAATATTGTAGAGTATGACTCTGGGGGTGCCTCTGATCTCTTTGCGCGTCTCATCAAGAGTTCTCCGCCTTTATACATATTGCGGGCATTGCAAAGCAAAAGGAAAGTGTGTGTGGGTGTGTGAGTTTGTGTGTTATCTTTATTTCCAGTTCATTAAATCATGACACAAAAAAGTGAAAGTGAGAAAGATTTCAGTAAAGTGAAATCTTTGCTATTATATCCAAATGGAAAAAGTGTAAACTGGAGAAAGTGAATGAAACTAGGAAGAGAGGTGGGGGGGGGGGGGGGTAAATGTGCTTCTTTTGTTTTTGTTTTTCTTGGGCATATTGATTTTAGAAAAATCTGGGGAAAAAAATCAGTATGTATAATATTTGAGTATTTACAAACAGGCTATTTATGAACAATACAGTGTATATTAAACTGCAGAAAGCTAACAGATGTGACCCCAGTTAATGTGTGCTTTTAATGAAAAAACAGGACAACGCTGACGTGAACAAATGAACCGCAGCTTTCTTAGTTTATGATGTGGTGAACTGACGTTAACCTCTTAACCTTTCACTAATCAACAAAAATGATGAATGGTGTATAATAGTTTTTGTGCAGAATGTTTGATCTGGATCCACTTAAATATCAACTTCAATTCAGTAAGGTGCCTCATTAAGATTACCTTATGTAGATTCTTTCTCTGCTGAGCAAATATGTTCCCTGTTCCTCCCAGATTACTTGTATTCCATTAATATTGGCCGGGAATTAATTCTGCTTATCAAAAATGTCTCAAACCCATTTGTCTTGACATACTAGGTTTCACATATTTATTACATGCCCATCTAATGAAACAGGGTTATTTGTCAGATTAACATGGTTGTCATTGATTCACAGTATAGTATAGTGCCCCCTGCTGGTCAGAGATGGGAACTAATTAGCTGACTCAGCCTAGAAAGAGTTAAAGTGACAGCCATACATAGTTTAGGGTCAATGTGTACTGAGTCACTGTGACCAAGAATCCTGGTGTTTTCATTAGGATAAAAAGACCTGTATGCCTAATCACCAATATTCTGAGAAAGATGACACTTGTCCGAGAAACGTGGTACTTAGTTTCTTCAACATGAAAAGTTATTGTATTGTTTTGGACATTTTTGGGAGCCTGTTAACAAACAGGCTCATAATGAACGTCCAATGTCTTTCAGACAACAGGACAAAGGAACGGACCTTTGACCACCGATGAAGGCTCCGCCCTTAGTGACCTGCTACAGAGCAGCGTCTTATCATCCAGCCCAGTACACAGACAGAAGATATACAGGCCATAGTTTTCAGGGTGTTATGTTTAGGGATCTGAGTTAACAACATCCTCTGAACACCTTGACCAAGAGTTATTTGCTCCATCACCACAGATGTCTTGGAAAGTAAACTGCTGTTACACATAGCAGCTGAAAAACAAGCATGTGCTGGAATGTGTGATATTAGCCTGTAAAGAATCAGCATTGTAGTTCTAACTCATGGTTGTACAGAGAGTATCAAAGATCATACAGAGTGGATAAATATGTTAATTCTCTTGTATATACTTTATTGAAATTAGAGTATTCTTTTTCATGTTGTATTTTTGTTTTGGTTTTTTTTTTCAGATGGAAAACATTTATCAATATAATACAATAATAAAATATGTTGTATTTCACATTGGTGTAGACTTAAATTAAGCTAATAAGGAGTAATAAGATTTTGTTGTTGTTCTTTTTATACTGGATATTGGACACATTCCATAATTGTTAATCATTCAGCAAAATCTGTATCGAATATTTTCAGTTGCTACTTAAAGGCCGTTCATAGTTTTCTTTTAGTGATTTTTAAAATGTTTCTGAAAACTACGATGCTGTTGCTTTCCAAACAGCCATCATCCTTTTTCATACTCTCGGATCACATCTGCATATACGTGAACTTGAATGTGCAGTGGAGTGTTCCTCCCACCAGAGGGCGTCGTAAACTGGTTTAAAAAAGAGCGTTGTCTCCTATTACGATGTCAACTGGCCTGGGCCCAAATTGGAGAAAGATGTAATCCCTGCGTGTAAATTATGTTTTGATCACAAATAGCGCAACCTCAGATGAGTTTTAAAATACGAGTTCAGGTAGAAAAAGTGATTAAAGTAATTAGTTACATGAGGACATGAGAGCAGTAACCAAAAGCTTATTCATTGTGATTATTTCCTAATCTAGGACTATTAGCACCTTAGACATATTTATTTGTACCTATAGGTAAGTGAATTACACACAATAAGAGCATAAATTATTGCTAAGGTTTTTTGGTAAAAATGAATAGAGTATTTAAAAGAAATCTAAAACAAGATATCAAACGTTTACAGGTTAGATGTTAGAATGCATTTTCAGCACCTTTGATCTGGGAGTTAATTTCATATGTGGACAACACAGTAATGTGTTCACTTCAGTTTGCCCTGGTTAACATTACAGCAGAAATTAAAGTTGTAAATCTGCTAAACATGTTTAATGTTAAATGTCACAAATACTTACTGGGCAGCTCCGAAGACCCAAAGCCATTCACCCCCATTTCAGAGGCATCTCATTTTTAGAAGACAACATGTAGGATACAACTCAGGAAACTTTGAACTCCACTTTCTAATAGCACTGTGTATGCTCACTTATTTAACAATGGCGATTTCTTCAAAGAATTAGTTTTTGCATCTCAATGGATAATGTATATAGTAACTTATATATTTTGGTGCTTTCCGTTATTCCTCTGAGGGGGACATAGAAACCAAGACCTGACACTGCAAGAAATACTCTTCTGAGAAGATGGAAATCTGTGATATTTGCTTTCTCCAACTAGACATCATAAAGTAGCACAACAAATTAAACAGGTGAAAGATTCCAACAAAGATTCTTTATTTACAAAACCTCACAGCTGAAAAGCTCACAGTAAATGCATACTGTGTGCACAATAACATACAGGCTAGCTCCATCTACATAAAAAGAGAAGTAAATATCACCCCCCACCCCACCCAAAAAAAAAAAGAGAAAAAAAAAAGGCCCTGATGAAGCCAAACACTTCCTCAGATCAGATCAGCCACTAAAAAAAGAGAAAATGACATGTAAACACACATCACAATTTCTTTAGGTTTCATTTAAAATGCGTTCAGCAGGTGCACAGTAACATACCATTCATTGGCATTTCATCAATCTGTGTGGAGTAGTACTGCTCAATGTCACGAAGGATGCGGATGTCATCATTCTTCACAAAGTTGATGGCCACACCCTTGCGCCCATAACGCCCTGATCGTCCAATTCTGCAGAGAGAACACAGAGGAGGGTTCATTCAGGGTCAGTGTACAATGCAACAGCAGAAACTTTAAAGGCAAATTATTAGTGGTTCGATGCTCCAACTTCAGAAACTGAATTTTACTCCCACATTTTCAGTATTTCAAGCATCCGTCCAGAACTCATGTGTTTATATGCAGTAAAAATCAAATCTTGTCTTAAAAGTAGGTCATTAGGTTTAATGCTAGTCTCAAAAAGGACTATGAGCAATGCACACCTACATAAAGTTTCATTTTGTACAGACAATTTCAGGCTATGAACTAGCAGAAATTATAAATATAACCCATGTTTATAACCCATTACACATCACAGTTCTGCTCTTAGAAATCTAGCTTTGGTGCAGAGGTATTGCTACCTGTGGATGTACAACTCTCTGTTGTTGGGCAGGTCATAGTTGATGATGAGAGAGACCTGAGGCACATCGAGCCCTCTGGCCCACACGTCTGTAGAGATCAGCACTCGGCTACAACGATGTCAGTACAACACATTACAATAAAGCTACATGCATGCAAAAATTTACTCAACACGGGAACACACTATATGGTAAAATCAACAAATTATTAAAACAAAGAACAACTCAAATCTTAGGGGATTAAGTCATATCACAACACATAAAAATATGGTAAAACGGAATGGGTAAATAGAAACATCTGTCATTGATGCCCACAGGACAAACGAGGCACGGTTCAGTAGCTGTTACCTGGCTCCAGATCGGAACTCCTTCATGATGGATTCCCTCTCTTTCTGTGGCATGTCTCCATGCATAGAGGACACTGTGAAGTTTGCCTCCCTCATCTTTTCAGTCAGCCAGTCCACCTACACAAATTAAAATCTTTAAAGTGAATCAGTAGCAACCCAAGACGATGACAACAATGACGACTGCAACTGTTGGAATAAACTGCTCTGCAGATGTACATTTAGAACATTGAAGTCTTGCACCCATTTTAGGCACATGAGCAGTAATGTAAAAGTGTGAGTATGGTTAGTGTATGGTACTAACCTTCCGTTTGGTGTTGCAAAAGATCACAGCTTGCGTGATTGTGAGTGTATCATACAGGTCACACAGTGTGTCAAACTTCCACTCTTCTCTCTCCACAGCCACAAAGAACTGCTTAATACCCTCCAGCGTCAACTCATCACTGTGTACAGAATCATGGAATTAAACCAACAGCAAAAAAAATAAATAATTGCTGGGGGTTTTTAATTTCATAACGGACACAAAATTATTAGTGACAACACAGGCATTTTACATGTTTCCTTACCGCTTCACCAGAATGCGGATGGGGTCCGTCATGAATTTGTTTGTCATCTCTAGGATCTCGTGTGGCAGGGTGGCACTGATCAGAACCACCTGAGTAGCAGGAGGCAGGTACCGGTACACATCATAGATCTGCTCTTTAAAACCTATACAGAGAAAGAGATCAGCCTCAAGATCCTGAGATCAGCCCCACAGAGAGCATTGTAATCAATAAGGATGTTCTCCAGCCAAGGACACACCAGTCCATTCATGTATTTTTCCCTCTTCAAAAAGTTTTTACCTTTGTTAAGCATTTCGTCTGCTTCATCAAGAACCAGCATCTTAATGGCACGGGTCCTCAGACTTCTCCTGCGGATCATATCTAAGAGAGGAACAGTAATATAGTTAATTCTTATCCCCTTAGTGGTGACATACATATGTGGGCTACATGAACAACCACCTCACCAAACACTCTGCCAGGCGTTCCTGCTACCACGTGCTGCCCGTAGTCCAGCTTGCGAATATCTTCACCCACATTTGTGCCCCCGATACAGGCATGGCACTGCACATTCATGTAGTCACCCAGGGCGAGAAGAACCTGTAAAACAAAAGATCAAGATCCACAGTCAGACACTTGAGAAAGTCATTTGATAGGAAATGAGCAAACACAGAATGCTAAATGCACAATGCATTTAAATGATGCATTTTAAAGATATACCTTTTGAATTTGTCCAGCTAATTCTCTAGTTGGAGCCAGAATTAGTGCTTGGGTCTCACGAACCTATTTATGAAAGAGGGAAAAATACGTTGAAATAAGCAACTGAGAGTCACTGCATCCAAGTGACACTTTTGTAAGTTAGCAACTAAAAGGACGTTGTCTACAAATAATAAGATGCTTAAATACCTGGATATCCAGACACTGTAGCACTGACACGCAAAACGTTGCCGTTTTGCCAGTACCAGACTGCGACCTGAAGAATGAAACAGATGAGGTTAGATATTTTAGCTCAACTAGGGACACACCTCTCATCTTTACATAAGTTCAGCTGCGTTCTGTAAACAAGATCAATTGTAAGCAGTGGCAGAGGTTCAGAGCAGCCGAAAAACTTACTGAGCAATTACATCTCTTCCCTTTATTATCTGTTTGATGCCTCTTTGTTGGATTGCTGATGGCTTCTCAAAACCTAAACAAAAAGTAGATTCTCACACATATATCAACTTTTACAGAAAGCTGTAAACACCCGCTCCTAATAACACATTCTGAAAACCTCACCTATACGTTGGTGCCAGTAACTACCAAAACTATCGCCATTTACTATTAGCTTTGCAGCTGCGTCAGGCGAAGGAACACCGCAACAGCGAGCTAATCAGCTAACGTTAACTGGCTATCGATTTGTAGCTAGCTAGCTTAGCTAGGACAAACTAGCTTTTTACGATATCGAGATACATTCTTACTACAACTTATAGGCATAACCATTCTAACTTCATTATAATTTTTATTAGGAACACGTTTTGCCAACAGATTACAGGTTATGTTGGTAGCTAGTTGAGCTATCTATCGTGAGAACGGGCCCAGAGTCCAAACACATCCTCGACTCTACCGTAAGCGTAGATCCCACGGAGCAGGTCCTCCCGCAGGCCCATCGTATCAAACGTTGGGGTGACATCAACCTCTTCGCTAGTCTCAAACTCCACTTTGGTCATATCCTCCTCCTTCAGGAGTCGCTTTCTTCCACTTACAGGAGCTGCGGCCATGGCTGCTGAGAATAACAACTATCTCTATAAAATTAAGATAAATGTCGCTTTCCGCTCTAAACGCAAAGCCGCCTGAAGAAAATGACCGCCGCGTGTCGCCTCGTGACGAACAAAGCGCGAGACGGCGCTGAATGTGACGTGTTTCGCGGCGGTAGCCAGTTTGGCTTTACAGAGCTAGAATGTCATAGAGGATGTCCTTTTTCAATATACACGCAGACTGATGGTAACAGATATTATATTTATGTATTTCAGGGAAATCTTTGATATGCAGGTACAAAAAACCTACTGGAATTAACTTGCAACTGTCACGAGCGGAGGCCAGTCTTACAACTGCTCGTGCAGCTCCAGCCGCCAGCGCGCGCTGTTCACCTGTAAAACAGATACGAAGCCCTTAAACGCAGCGTAATGGTAAGAAAATTAAAGCCATTGTGTTCACAATAAGTGAAATTTAAGTGAAAAGTAAAATGTGAATTTCACAATAAGTGAAAGTAAAATGACGTTGTTTTTCGAACTCAGAGCTTTACTATGCCTTGTGTAAGGCACAACAGTAAGCAAGTTAAAATATTGCTTGCAGATTCGATTTGCAGCATAACACAATTTTGTGTTTAGGGTAGGCTAGAGCAACTAGGCTGTCTACTGGCAACTATGATTTATTGCTATATGTATTGGCAATGTCAGTGGTAGGTCGTCACTCTGTCCTGCCAGTTGAAAACTAGGAGGACGTATCCTGCTTTGAATGGAAGCTAAGAACATGCCAGTTTCGAAATAATGACCCGTTTCCCTTTTCCCCACGTTATTTAGGCTTCTTGCACAGATCATGGTGTGTCGTGCTTTATCGTAAATAAGATTTCGCCAGACATGGATTTATTATACTTTTAGTTAATCTTTAGGCAGTGTGTCGGTAGTGGAAACTACCCCTATCTACACTGGCCCAGGGACCAATGATCTCCTAACGTCTGGGATTGGAGTTGTGACTGACTAGACGTAATTAACGCACTTATATCCGCACCAAAACATTAGCTCGGCGGTACAGCACTACACCGAAAGTAGCGCACATTAATGGGTTTCTACAGTACAAGTGCTGAAACTTATCAAAATGGACAGAAACGCTAGTTATTGCAGATAACTAGCAATATAAATCTTGTTCCTTAGTTGCTGATACCAGTGTGGTCACACTGGTATCAGCAACTAAGGAACAAGATTTATCATCTTGTACAGATTTACATGAAAATTGCAAAGAGGAATAGATCGCTTCCTCAACGTTTGCAGAGCATGGATTTAGATCAAATAAACGATGTTTGTAGTATATTAGACATTGTATTTGAACTATTTTTTCACAAGTTGGTTTGTTACGAAGCTGCTTTGGTAGCATAACCATCTTGAAAATGTTGCTTCAGAACATTTTGCACCATCTCAAAAACCTCAGAATGTACAAGTGTTCAAACAAGGAAAATATAATGCTTTGAATTGTGAAGGAAAGCCAGTCAGTCAGTTTGCTGGATGGATATGATTAGGTCAGCATCAGTGTCACTACCTCACCCTTTCGGTAAGGATGGGCCATTACCCACAAACTGAACAGTAAATTCCCCCAAATACCCCTTGTTCTAACAGCATGTAAATTATATACACGTAGATTTAATGATGCCTGTATCCAACTTCAGTGCATCAGTGTGGACAACCCCACTGTCTTAAGAAATCTGATCCATTTGTAGTTTTTGTGCACATAAACAAATGAATACAAAGGCAAAATCCTGCTCAAGACTCAGATTTATTGTGATGTTCCAGTGAGCCACAACGTAAACGCAAACTCCGAGACATGGAAGTCTTATCCTGTACAAAACCAGTCCCAGTCTACTGGTCCTTCATCTCCTTCAGCCTCTTGATGGCAGACTTGACTGTTACAGCAGATGTTGTGCTGTGAAAGAGAGAAATTACTTAATGTACAAGTGCAGGCACACATGAGTGTGTATGGACTCAATCACAGTATCATTTTCTTTATAACCACATCCTTACTTGTATGTCCAAGCACCTCCCGCTACCGTCTTCATGCAGGAACCACAGTGCCAGATGCCAACAGCCCTCCTTTTCATCTTTGTCTGAAAGTACAAACAACACCATTACAGATGTGACCATGGTTTTAACAGTAACTGCACCCATTTAAAGCTGTGGTTTAATTAAAGAAAAAAAGCAGTCATCAAATGCTTGATGGAAGAAACCTGAAATGACCTGTAACACTGAAGAAAAAAAAACCCAAAAACAAAAAAAACAAGTGCAGATCAACACTGCATCCTCAAACACACACCTTTGCTAAGTGTGCAGGCAGAGATGTTCGTTACACCACACATTGCTACAAATTCAGATGTTTCATTTTCTACTTAAATACACCATACTTCCCTACAAACTTATGGTTAAGAAAAACTTTTGGTCCACACGGCTTCAAATCTACTTGGGGCCAAATGCAAAAAACTTATTTTGCAATAATATTGCTAATGTACTTAAGAAAAACCACATGATTGTTCAATTACAAGAAAGAATCCTCACTCCCTGCCACCAGCCGCACCATGAGTAGTCAAGCCTGGAAGACTCTACTAATACAGGACTAAAGCTTCCCAAGCATAAATTACACTCGTCTTAGAGTAAGAGAGTCTCATTCATAGGGAATTTAGATAACTAAAGAGTTTCATGCACACAACATTCATTAGTCTTTTTATACTGCATCTGATAAGGCTTGCAACAGCTTGACCATTTGCATATTCAACACAAATGTGTAGAATACATTAACCGCATGCAAAACAAAACTGAAGTGCAGTTAAAGGCACATTACATGGGTGTGACCAGCAGAGTGAAAATCTCTTCACAATATGTTTACAGTTTTTAGGAGGCAGTCTGATTAATCATGAAATTTCAACTTTCACCAGTTATCACTTGAACTATGATGCATTTTGTTTTGCATTTTATTTCTGGTTTTAGGATTAGTATTTTAAAAAAGCAATAATTTTAATTTTGGCAAGAAACACTGATTCAGTAAATTCTCTCCAAAACTGATGCATTTTTTTTCTAGTGACCACAGCTTCCCCAAAACTCCCATACACACACACACACACACACACACAAAACCACCTGTATGCAGAGTAATGACATGATCATAAAGTTCCCACCATGCTGAAATGTTTTTAAACCTGTATACTTCTAATAAATTCCTTAATTATAACGCACCTTGCCGCAGAAGGAGCAGGTATACTTTGCGTGCTGGGTGATTTCAATTTTTTTCACCATCTTCCTGAGGGAGGCACCGTAACGGGTACCGTATTTCCCCACAATTCCCACCTTCTTGGTGCGCTTGGCCTGCAGAACGAAAATAGGGCAACGATTCAATGTTTTTTCATTTCAAAAGACACGTTCACATTGGAACACAAGATCTATTCACAGCTAAAGAAAACCTCAAATAGCAAGAACTGTAGTTAGCTAGTGACGTTATCCGCAACTTTCTTTTTCATTATTCTACCTGAGCTCATATTACGTCTAAGAACCCAACCGGATTAAGACACTAAAGATTCACAATTACAGCACATCTAAATTCAAAGTCAATAAAAGCGAGACACAACCAGAGAGGCTAAGCAGGATGTAGCCAGACGATACAATCACCGCCGCTACTAGCTATCCTGATGCCCCTAACCAATATCCATAGTTAGGTAACTAGTACCTAGATTAGCTATGAAATGAACAAAGACGTATATACACCACACTGCAATCTAAAATATTGTTTTCAATTAGCGAACGATTAGCTGTTGCTCTGAGCGTCACAATATCAAAGTCATTCCGCGAACTTTAGCGTCCATATAAAACAAGCTCAGCTGGAAGCGATAACAAAATTGGGGACATTTAACGAAACAATTATATTTTTTATTAGCAACTACCTGGATGAAAACATTTCGTAGACTTTGCAGAGAAGAACAATATATGCAGATGAGGTATTTTCTGGACGATTGACCAGATTTAGGTAGATTATTTCGTCGGGATAAACCTACTCACCATTTTAGCAGAAGAGGTGCGAAGCCAAAAGAGGGATGGCAAAGTGCGCACGCGCGGTTTACCATTAACGTGCGCTTGGCACTCTGGGATATCGAAGGACCAACTCCACTAGCAATTGGAAAAATGCAACATTGAACGACGTAGGTAACTGTACGATATACAATAAAAACCACATTATATACAGTAACATGATTTCATATGTAGATATGCGATAGCGTTTAATCAACAATTACTCGGTTACACTTTTTATTGCACTTACACGCTGCTTATACACTGAATGGCCACTTCACTAGATACCTTTTCACGAATTAGTATGCAATTGTGGTCGATGGGGCTCCAACGTGGCCGAACGCACTTGTTCTTTATGAAGGATGGCGAATAGCAGCAGACGAACACTTCGAGTGACACTGCTGTCTTAACATCGAATAATCTAAAAGTACTTTAATAGTACATTTTAACTGGGTGGAAATAAAATGTTTTTGTCATTTACGGATAATCCTGTATATTATTCCTAAACATTTTAGTAATGAAAACATTTTTAAAATGAAATGAACCGTCAAAAAAAACCTTCTGGCAGCGCACTTGGAATATAAAAATTATATCCAACACGGAAAATTAAGCACAAGGGTAACGCAGACAGCAGACATTAACATTTTGTTCAAGTATATCGTATAAAGGAAAAAAATACAAGTAAACATCAAAGTAAACTTTGCATCTTACACAACTTTATTACATGACCACACAAAGTAAAGTTAATTTATACAATACTGCCAGAAACCCTAGATGGAAAGCATAGTCATAATGTGTACATCTACCAACAGCATTCAGTGTTACAGAAGTGCAAAGTTGGCTGCCAACTGAAACCGTATTGTATACAACTACAGCCTAATGGAAAGATCTTCAGTTTTCTCTTCATAAGACTGGCCAGTCCCATTAGAAATGAGATTGTGCTTCACAGTGTGTACATTAACATTAATTTCATGTTAAGAAAACTGAAAACAATACTGCACTGAATTCCAGTAAGGAGGGTACAAAAATACTGCTTGGGGCCTGTATTGTATTGGTATTTTAAACTAAATGTACAACAAAGGCACAGAAGGACGAAAAACATCAACACTTCACATCTGGTATCACTGATATCAAACTTGTTACAAAGCCTGTAAACAAGTAATGCAAAATCTGTACTATTTAAAACCTAACCTGAAGATTCAAACCAACATATGGTGTACATTTCATTAGGGTAAAAAATTATTACAAAAAGATAAGTTCCAGTTTTACAAGTAAAGAATTAACAGGATTCATGCAATTTGGAGAATAATTAGGAATGTACTACTGGGTCAGTGCTGGATTTAAATGGTTGTTAGTAATGACACCCTCTTGTGGACAGAGTGCATATTCATCTCTTCAGAATCCCGTTTCTATGCTGAGGGTCCTGCGGGTCACGTGCTCCATGTCTCCAGTAATGTATTCATCAAAGTTGGTGTGGTACTTGGCCAGCATCTTCATCACCGTGCGCAGATTTAGCCACCACTGCTCTTTCTTCATCCTGTGTCTGTACAGCACACATTTAGGCTGCATTTCCTTCTTTTAGCAGACAATAAATCATATACACAGATACATGAGACAGTGTATAACATGGGTGAATATATATGCATTGCAAAAGGATGTGTGCCCTGAGATTCAAACCCCTGGTGAGATTCAAACCCCTGGTGCTCTTCTACCTGCTCTGAAACTCAGAGTCTCTCCAATGTGTGAGGGTTATTTTAGTAGGCCCGAGTCACTCACTCAAAATCTGTGTGTTCCTTGAGCTCTGTGACCGGGCTGAATGACATCACTTTCCTGTTCATGCCAATGACGCAGGCTGTGTCTGGAGCGTTGGCAAACACGCGACCTGAGAACAACACCACGAGAAGAGCGACCTGCTCGAGTAGCTTCCAGCTAGGCTTTCCCCAGACTGAAGACTCCAAGTTATTCTTTTTCATTATTTCTATACTAAATAATACTGTCTCTCTTTCCACTTACTCAGGCCATTTTCAGAGAAATGACAGCACAATGGAATGGCTAAAATACTATTAGGTAACAGAGAGGTCCTTTCTCCCAAACCTATTCCCACCACATGCAAGTCTCCTAGTCATATGTAGTGCTCAATACAACACTTTTGTGTATTCGCTTAACTGAGTAATATGTTGACTTTCACACAACACTCTCTATTTCTCAGATTGTCCAGACAGAATTTACCAGACACAATCAGTTATGTGGGACGGTCCTAGAGCCCGTCGTGTTTAGTCATGTTTAGTCGTGTTTATAGTGCCGTCTGCCGCTTCCTTACCTTGTCTATAGGTTTGTTTCATTTTCTCAGCAATCCACTGAATTGCCTTCACTCCCATTTTGGTGCCAAAGTTCCTGTCAAAGGGTGTAGGGACACCACCCTAAAAAAAAAAGCATGTTTGCTCTTTTTTATTATTATTAATATTATTATTGTTGTTTTTGTTATCATTATTGTTGAGGGGGGGGTGTGAGATAAAAAAGGAAGGAAAAAAAAGTGTGTGGTGAACCTTTGACAATAAAGAAAAGGTTGGCTGGATAAGCTGCATTAACCATCAAGTTCTTCTTTACCTGCTGCAGGTGTCCCAGTACGTTAACCCTGCAGTCAAAGATGCCCTTGCCTTCAGCAGAGTACAGGTTGTAGATGAAGTCGGTTGTGTAGTGTTCATGGCATTTCTCATTTCTGCACAGGAGAAAACCTTTTACTTCTCCACCCTACTAACAATATCATGATCCAGATGTTTGGGTAAATGTCTTAGTTCTTTTAAACCGAAAAATGGACGCATGATATTTTCCTCAGCTTCCATAAAGGTTGTTATCTGTTGTAATTTATCTGGCATATTTGATTTATTTGTTCCTAGATGTTTTTCCACCAAGACTTGTTTTATCTCTTAGGTAAGAGATTTTCATTTATGTGTCTGGAACAGTTAATTTCAAAGTGTATATAGCTCTAGAAGGCATGTAATTGCTCAAAAGAGGTTTTATTGTGAACCATCGGAATGCAATGTGCTCTGTTTTCATCCAGCACCAGGCCACAGCACAAGAGCGTTTACCTCAGCACCAGGCCTCTCTGAATGTCATTTTTCATCTTCTCTGTCAAATGTTCCACATTCATCTGATATCAAAAGAAAACACACTTATTACAGCATGGTTTTTCTAGGTTTAAATCATGCTTAAGTGAGAGGACTAAAATCACCTTTATAACCAAACTAAAACTCATTTTCTAGAAATCCCCTCTAACCAGCTGAATTAGCAAGCAAGCAGTGGAAGTGAGGTTTCAGTGAAGGTAACATTCAAACATCCCAGCAAATTTGAATCACAAGGCTTCGAATAACAGCTGGAATTTACCTCCAGGTCATGGATGTTGAAAGGCTCTTCAAAGATGTAGGATGCATCTGCCCCAACAGCGATGCCTGTGGTGGTTGCCAGATAGCCACAATATCCACCCATGGTCTCCACAATGAAGACACGCCTCTTGGTACCAGATGCAGACTGCTTGATTTTGTCACAGCTCTATGGGAACACACATCCTCTTACCTCGGTCCTGTGTCTCTCTAAATTAATTACCAGGCTATTAGAAATAGCTATGCAAATATGTTTATTCCTTGTGACAAAATACATTTATTGTTTATTTAATAATTAAAAAAAAAAAAACTTTAAACTCCTGATTGTGATTAAACAGCGCCAGGACCAGTAATGAATGTACCACATTAGTGAGCATATTAATTAAGTGAAAGCACCCACTGATTACACCACTTAAATCCAGTTGATTCACTGACAATTATATTTAAAATCAAAACAAAAATCACATTGTAATAACAACAACTCCTACACTTAACTACACAAACATTAGTGCAATGCAGTTCTCATAAGGGTAGACAGACCTCCATGGCAGCGTTGACAGCCGTGTCTGCCCCTATACTGAAATCTGTGCCTGGAACGTTGTTACTTATAGTTGCCGGAATCACACACATGACAATGCACAGTTCATCGTAATAACCCCGGGCCTCCACCAGCTGTAGAACTCCCTCATAAGCCTGCAGAAATGTGAGACCAATAGATGCTACTTACACTCAACCACCCACACACACACACACACACCATCATGTCGTAGAATTATTTGAGTACCTCAAATCCACCGATAACCAAGAGAGACTGGATTCCAAACTTGGCAATATTATCCACAATTTTTTCTATGCAGGAGTTGGGGAGTGTTCTGAAATTTAGAGCAATATTATCTTAACTGTTCTTCTAAAGAGAAAAATAGCAATAAGGAAACACACACACACACCGTTTTGTACCAAGCAGTGATCCACCTTGGCCAGTCCACCCAGCCACATCATGCCAGTGTACCTCAGTCACCTGCAGACAGAACCCAAAATCATCCCCTCTGCTCGACCTGCCACTGTTATCGCAGGCGAATGCCGACTGGGACATGCAGGTGCTAGAAGCTCACCGCGCCTCTGGCCAAACCCTCGAAGCCGTCGTGGACGATGTAGACGCGGATCCCCTGGGCCAGCCCCACTCGCGCGGCTGCCCTCACGGCCGCGTTCATACCCGCTGCAGGGGCACCAACATTCAGGATCGCCAGGGAGTGGTTGCTCTGGAAAAAGACGGGCAGAGACAACAGTCTCTCAGTCCCTTCACTACAGAAGGAATTTAGTTATACATACTGGATTGCTGCAAACAATGGGGTCAGGTTCTGATTGTGCCGTTAGCACAATCACAAGGTTTTCAGAATTCCAAACCGTCTCAAAGGGCTTTTAAGTCCCTCAATGAAATTTGCTATGTATCTTCCAGCAAAATCCATGCTTTCACCAGACCTTAAACAAAACTGTCAGCACATTATGATTCTGCTGTATGCACACTAAAATAAAGAGACATTCTGGATACAAAGTACAGCTACTTCTTCTTACACTGTGAAAAATGTCAAAATGGCACGGTTTGTAAACATCTCACAAAAAAGCTCTGGTTCTGGGGACCAGCACATTCATCCCTGTGTTATTTATTTATTTATTTTCCAGGACTCATTTTCCACATGCACATGCTCTGCTTTGTTGCTCCTTTGCACATAGCATTCTAGTAAGGAAGCTGCAGACGCAATCTTGTAATGGTGCAAATACAAAAGATCCTGTATAGCACATATAGTACATAGAACATACACAAAGTGATCAGGTGGTGGGTTTATGTGGTCACTGCTAGGGTTCAAACTCAGAGAGAAGGATAGTTTCAAGTAGCAAACAGAACAGGAACGACTTCCTGACAGTAACACAACAAAAACAAACAAAGGGAGAAATCTGTCGTAAATGAGGAGGTTTCACACCTTTGACTGAGCAGGTTTCTGGTGGGCTAAGAGCTTGTATGTGTTCCAGTTGTTTTCAAAGCTCCTGCAACAAGGAAATGTTTGATGAGACACTTTAGCGACACACAAATAGACAGAGACTCTATACTATGAGACTCACTTTCCACGTAATTGAATAGCTTCATGGAATCGCCGCTCATTCATGGCTTTCTGCACCTCCTTTGTCTAAACCACAGAGAAAGAAAAGCCCATGATGAAATTTACAAAACCACATTCACCTCAGAGTTCAGTTATTATGCATCTCAAGGTCAAATATTCTCACTTTCCATTCCTCTGCTTGGCACTTTCCTTAATATAACTTAAACAACAGGCGTCTAAGTCCTGAGGTCCTGGAGGTCCAGCATCCCACAAAGTTTAGTGATTGTTCTGCTCAGACTCATCTACTAAACCTGCCAACTGATTGAGGAGTTGAATCAGGTGTGTTTCTGCATTCGTCACCAAACCACCCTGGAACACTGGACTCTGGACCCCTCAGTCCAGAGTTTGACACCACACTGCTACATTGACTAATGTTAAACACACCTGGCAGTGGTGTCGGGTCTGACACACACACACACACACACACACACACACACACACACACACACACACACACGTTTGTGTGCAAGTGTGTGTAAATACATTAAAGGACAAAAGGAAGCTCATGGTATGAATTATGCAGATAGGTTATTTAGAGATCTATAGAGTATAGAGAAGGTTATGGAGTGATTATACGTGTGACTCACCATATTGACACATTCCATAAGAGGGATGCGCATGGCCTGGTTACCAGACAGTCCGATCACACAGGCTGAAGTGTCTGGAGTAGCTTCCAACAGAGCAACAACTGCCTCCACTCCCAGTTTACTGCTCTACAGACAAAATCAGACACACAGGAAATCAGAGGTTTCCCAATGTCTGGCAGCATCAGTAATGTTTTATTACTTTATCACCGAGTATCTACCTTGTCATCTCTGTGGATTTTTCCCCCCCTGTTATTCCAGGTATGATAGCAAAACCCAGTAAACACTCATGCAGCACTACAGACCTAGGCTGACCTTTGACCTGACCCCAGGCTAACTTACCAGCACTCTGTCGAAGGCAGAGGGCGTTCCTCCCCTCTGCACATGCCCCAGCACGGTGACCCGAGTGTCATAACCCAGCCTCTGCACCACCAGCTTAGAAGAAATAAAAGTTACAGCATGGAGAGGCAGATTATCACACGGATGAAGCCATTTCGAAGGGGTGAATAACACCCTTCCATGTGGTGTGTATGACAATCCAAGAACCCGAAACTCTGGTGTGCTTTTCAACATTGCTGACTTACATCCTTCACGTAGTTGGAGGTTATTGGCTGGCCTTGCTTATCAATGGCGCCTTCTGCAATGATCACAATGTTGAGGCGAGAGCCCTTGCTGCGACTCTGACACACACACACACACACACTTACTTCAAATGAATACATAATGATGTCTGACATGGCTTTAAAAGACACAGAGTTCATTAATATTTCAGTAGAACAAAAATAAAATGGCCAATGCGTTGCAAAGCTCATCCAAATCTGGTTCCCATGCGTAGAGCCTCTATGTGCCCGAGCCTCACCTCTCCAAGGCGGGCACACATGTGGTCCTCCCACCCCTCCTCTGGAGGAGCCTCAGGGATGAAGACCCAGTCGGCACCGGACGCCAGCGCTGACACCACAGCCAGGTACCTGCCCAGGTAGAGCAAAGTAAAACACCACGCCCACCACACATCAACCAGACTGACCAGTATACAACATAATAATAATTTATAAGACCTTTTATATTCAGACATCACATCAAATCCATCAAAAGACCTAAGCATCCACAAAGCTAATGCAGGGTGCATAAAAAACACTAACAACAACAACAACAAAAAAAAACCACTTACCCACAATGCCTCCCCATCACCTCCAGCACAAATGTCCTCTGGTGACTGCAAAAGAGCAAACACAGTGGTAATGAACAGAAATCAATTAGAGGAATGGTCACCATGACCAACCTAAGGGCAAAACGGCATGACCTCACGTTATTCTTCAGATCATGTTTTGTGCGTCTTTATGACCCCTCACCTCTGTGCAGTGGTGCTGATGGCATCGATGACCTCCATGATGCGATGAAGGGCAGAGTCAGCTCCAATGGTCATGTCCGTTCCACAGAAGTCATTATCGATGGAACCCACAAGTCCCACAATATTCAAATGAGTGTATTGTTGAGCCAAAGAGTCAGTGATTCTGCCTTAAACACACACAGTTAATGAACACACATTACTTAATGTCAGATTTCATGCGATTGCTGGATATATGAAATCGGACTGCTTTTCTTCCCCAGCCTTAGTGACACAAAGGGCCATGAAGTTCCACACAGTCCCTGTTAGGCGACGTGGACCCAGCAGCTATTGATTCACTCAAGTAAGCGGAGCGGAAATCTACAGTACAACTACACAATAGACAGAGGGCCCGTTAATGAGGACCTGCCTTGTACAGATGTCACCTGCTTAACCCTCTCATACCTTTTTTTTCACCATTTAGTCTCAGAACTGACCTACTGAAGCACTGCACTTAGCATTCACCTTCATCTACTCTCCAGACCGCATCATTGGATGTGTTAAACTATGTTCTCCTCCCAAGAACCTCCGCTGTCTTGAGCTTTACCTTCCTCCACCAGCTGGGTCAGCAGGTCACTCCACTCGTTGCGGAAGATGTTGGCACCAGTGAGGCTGCCGTCTCCACCACACACACACAGGTTAGTGATGCCCCGCTGGACCAGGTTGAAGGCAGCTGCCAGGCGACCCTCTCGGGTAGTGAAAGCCTTACAGCGGGCACTGCCGATCACAGTGCCACCCTGACAGAAACAACATCAAGTTATTATTTTTGAGGTGATAGCAAAGCCTTACCTTAGTGGCTGTGTGTGAGGATCATCAATTTACTGAAGGAATTTAAACCATGAAAGTATACTGTTGTATATATTGCGAGGAATCACAGGTAATCTCTTGTTCAACATGAGCACACACAGGTTCTCTCCTTCTGTCGAGGTGACCAGTAACAATCATATCCACAATAACACACACAATCCCTTGAGGTGACATGACCCAGTGTCCTGTGTCTGATTACCCAGCCAAGGAACTGAACCATGTGGTGGATTACTGCAGTAATCTCACAGATTTAATTTCCTCCCTCAGCACTTTCCCTTAATCTCAATCCTGCCCTCCTTGTGCCATCCATTGTAATCTATAACAGGGCAAGACATAGTTTTGAATTCAATACACACAGCACTAACACTAGGTTGGAGTAAAACGGGGAAGCTGAACCCCAGTGCGCAGCTGTAGCATTAACAGAGGTCAGTGCTCTCTAGCTACCCAAGACATTTTCTGATAGCAAACTGCGTGTGCACGCGCGCACACACACACACACACGAGTAGAACACAGAGTCCAACACTACAAAGATCTGGGGAGATCCAGACACCCACCAGCTGGATGATGTTGGTCACACTTTGCCAGTTGGCAGGTTTGATGTGGTCACCTCCATCCACAAGCCCTTGGTAACCCTTGAAAACAAAAATGAAATCAACATTTGTGACATTTAGCAGAAACTCTGATCCAGAGCAAATTTACACACATTTATGTCATCTACACATAGAATGTGTCCTAGTAAGTACATTAAAGTCAGACACCGTTGATGTAGAATAGTGCTAAATACTGGAAACAAGCTCATACCTCAGTACTAATTACTGTTGCACTGGTTACTAAAATTAGTCATTAGTGTGAGACCCATGAGCAACAGCATGTGCACTGTTTTATAATGACCTCATACCTCATAGATCAGATAGACCTTCGCACCAACATAAATGCCCATGCGCGTTACAGCACGAACGGCTGCATTCATTCCTGTATATTGTATAAGCACAAACCCCACACACACACACACACACACACTTTGCATGTCATGAAATATGCTGCTAACCATCCCATTACACTGCTCGTCAAAATCTCTAATGACAAGCCTTTCAGGAGGCAGAATAGTACGGTTTTATGAATCCATAAATATATAAATTTTGATAAACTGTGATTAGTGAATAGACATGTCAGTTACTACCAGTGACTACTGAGGTACTACAGACGCCTAGCTGCTTCTAACCCAACACTTATCGATAAGATTTTACGCGTGTAAACGTTTAGACTTTGAGACCCTGTGGGTCGTGCGCGCACACCTACTGCCGCACCAGCGCAGGCTACGCGACCCACGAGTTACACTGCATGACCCCGCATTCACTGAGTTTTCATACAACCAATCCCATTATTTCAAGTAGACGTCAGCTAAATGTAATAACTATAAAGATAAACTAGTGATGTATGCAAAGCCATTCGAAATCTGATGTAAATTAGAGTTGATTAAACCGCAAAATACTTCTATTTGAGTCTTAATCTTATACAGAATCAAATCGAACATCAAATCTAAAAGCGTTCAAAACTAAGATCGTGAAACTAATCTGCAAATCTCCGGTTAACCAGAAAAAAACAATATATCCGAACAACAGGTTGGAGACAAAAAATAGCGCTCGTGAAATATGCAGAACTGAACTGAAAAGAAAATGTTTAGTTAGCTTAGCTTAGTTAACCTAGCTAGTTTAAATGTTTAGCTTAGCTTAGTTAACCTAGCTAGTTTAAATGCACGCAGTCTCGAACAAGTATTTGCTGTTCGTACATGGACGATTTTTGTAACTTCAGTATCGTTAACGAATAAACAACCTTGTGCATCTCCACCGCTCGTGAGAACAGCAATAGCTTTCCCAGCACCCGTCATACGCAGCTTTTCGAAATCCACCAACATGCCTGCGGTTTGCGGAAAGCTACAGGGATTCCCAAGATCTAGCGGAGGTTTACAACCGTGCAGACTCGCAGTTTGCAGTCCAGTCTTTTCTGCATTCAGAAACAGCTCGACTGTGCGGCGGTTCTGTTCTGCTCTGCCCCGCCTCTTGTGTGCGCTGCACGTTTTTTTTAAATACACTGTGTATCTTATTATAAAGATGTTTAAATTAAGTTAGTTGTTTAAATTGAGTTATATTAAAAAAATATTACTAAGCCATAGCTGAATTAGAAGTATCACGTAATGTAGAAGTATTGCGTTTTCAGAGTTTTCATTAATCGGAATTCTAGGCATTCTACAGTAGATAAAAGTCTTACAATCAAGACAGGCTCACTCTTGTATATACAAAGATATATCAGCTCACAATACAAAGCTCATTGACTTATTTATCTTTTCAAAGTGAAGATTTATATTGGCTTTAAAAAATGTAAACCTATTTACATAAAAACCTGGTATTTAACCTAGCGGTTATCCTGATGAACGCTACACTGTCAATTTAAAAAACCTTTGCACAAACTCTTCTCTGCACCTTATGTACCTTATTTATATAATCATCACTTGCATTGCTGCTACCAGTATTATACTGCATTATACCGCACATTCATATTCTTATACATATCTCACATCACTTGTACACATGTATATAACATATTTATATTTATGCATACATGTATATAACATATTTATATTTATGTATACATGTTTACACTCACCGCTACTCTATGCACTGGTCACTGTTACTTCTGCACTTTATGTAAATAATGTGATATATTGCACTTCTGGTTACATGATAACTACATTTCATTGGCCCTGTGCTTGTACTCTGCACAATGACAATAAAGTTGAATCTAGTCTAAAATTTATTTTGTGGACTTTCTTTTCAACATAACTTTATTCAGTCCCATGTTAAAACAATGATTTAATGTGAAAACAGAAAATTGGCCATCAAGGCTAGAGAATGTGTTCAATGTGCTGTTCACCATATGTGAGTGTTAAGTCCTTTTCTCCCATTCCTGATGAACTTCCACCAAAACATCTGGATGAATGCTAACACAAGCATTAACAATTCTGTCTTTGAAAGGACCAACATTCTGTATCTTCACAGAGATAAAACATGTGTCATGTTAAGACCCCAAAGCTAGAAATTCATAGATTCAATCAGAATGTGGTGGCCACTCAATTCGACCTCTATGATCAGTCCACTGTTGGGGAAACTGCACATTAAGATAATCTCGCACAAAGAATCTGTAATGAGGTGGGGTTGCCTCTTGTTGAAAGAATTCAGGAAATGTTCCATCCTGTGAGAAAAATGAAGGAAACACATCCTCATCTACCAACTTTAGAGGTCTGTATTCAATGTTTTGTCAATGAAGGAATGTCCCATAATTCAGGTACTCCATACACCACACCATACCATGACTGTAGGTGTCAACTGTGTTAGATGGAACAGTCCAGTGAGGGTTTTTGTTTAGCACCTAATAGGGAAAATGAGGGTTTATCTGAAGTTGCTGTGTCATCCAGTGAGAACTAATACAAATAAATATCTTGACGTTATCTTATATTAACTGACTTAGCTGATAAAGAAATGAGACCACCACTGTGAATCAATGCCATCAAACGGTTATCTAAAAGGCTCAATGTTTCCCCCTAGCGGTTGTACTAATAATGTGTTATGAGGAGAATTGCCAGCAACGGTACGGGAAGCACGCATGCGCACTTGCAGTGATAGCTAGCCTGACACCAGTGTGGAGTGACGTGATGGCTATTAGCTGCCGGTAGTGAGACTTTATAGACATAAGAGCCAACACAGCAAATTTCTAAAATGAAATTAACCAGAAAACTCGTTCTTGCACGGGCCAAATCATCGGACCTTGAAAGTGTAAAAAAATTGAATTGCTGGTATGTTTTACGTTCTGCTGTGTTAGCGAGGTAGTAAACGGTAGCTGGCTAACTACATTAGCTAGCATAGCTAACCTAGATGTTTGACTTGCTACCAAGTGATCCTCGGCATTCGCTTTTACTTCAAGGTTTCTGCGTTTGTAGTGAATACATGTAGCTTAGCGACCACTCTCCTCATAACTTCACATTTTTATAAGGGACATACATAAAATATTGATGCCACGAACAAGATAGCTCGCTTACGCATCTAGTACCATTTCATTGTGCATCTCTGTAGCTTTACACACATGAAGATTGTATAAAGTGACGTTTAATTATTCACTAAACACAAACTGTCAACCAACTCAAGTTAGCTTATTTTTTTTATTTGTTGCAGGGGCTGCAACATAACAGATGTAAGTATTTTTATTTTCCCAGCGTGGCCGGATATTATTCATTCTATCCGTTATTACTTACCTGGACGTTTTAGGATGAGACGTCATATTTCTACGTTTCATGTTATTTTGTGATTATGTACATCCTCAGATATCAATATTCTCAGAAATACCCAATATTGAGGTGTTAACATTAAGGTACGTGGGCTATGTTATCCCTGGTTTTGGACATGATTTCTGTTATTAAGCTGCATTCAAGTAGGTTAAATGTGTATTGTTGTAAAGGGTATCGTTTAATCGATTTCTCTTTTTCAGTGCCAATAAAATATCATCTCTTGAACCCATCTCCAACTGTCAGAATCTGACAGAGCTCTACTTAAGGCGAAATGACATCCAGAATCTCTCGGAGCTGAGCCACCTTAAGAGTCTGACCTGCCTCAAAGTTCTGTGGCTAGCAGAGAATCCATGCTGTGAGACGGACCCAGTTAAGTACCGTCTCACTGTCCTCCGTAACCTGCCTGGCCTGCACAAACTGGACAACCAGGGTGGGTAACAGTGAGACAGCCCCCAAAGCTAAAGTATGCTTGCGTAAGATCCTCCAAAATCAGTGTTTCTTGTCTTGCCTGGACTTGGACTGTCTTGTTTATCCTTCTCCATGGAACCTGTTCAATGTTACTGATTGAATTTGCCTAGGGAGACAACATTGGTATTGCTGCCAAAGTATATCAAATGATTATGCACAAAGTTAAACATTTTCCAGTGTCTTCTGGAGTTTGACTAAAAGATTGGAAAACTTTGACTAAAAACAAAGTTAATGATAAAACAAAATATAGTGTCACTAAACCACCACACAGCAAGGTTGAACACCATAGTAGCTCATAACTTTGATTTTGGTTGAGCAACTCTTTAAATGGTTGTTATTGTTCTGGTTTGTGTAGTGGTGACAGAGGAAGAGCTTGCACTTGCTTTGGAGACAGGGGAGGAGGTTCTCACCCCTCCAGGTCCAGACTCAGCCTGCTCCACCAATGGCCATACAGATGCAGACTCTGAGACTGACCCTCTTAATTACAGCATGGAGGAGACCAAGTGAGATTTGAACTTTTTTCAGTCCGTTAACTCAAACCACAGAAGTATGGTTTACTAAACACACTGGAGTATTTCAAAAGATGATTTTATTTCTGTTCTGTCCCTCAGTAAAATCCGTGCACAGCTTGGGATGAAGCCGTTGCCTAGAGATAAATTTTCATCTCCACGGGAAGCAGGGGCTACCCCTAAGAAAAAGGTGTCCCTATTTAATTGTAAACATTTAACATTGAATGACATTCTCTACAACAAGTACAGCATATTTGCAGTTGCCTGTTCCTAATACAGCAACCAAACTGATTTATAGTATTTTATTTCATTAATGATGTCCGACTCTGTGGTAGCCTCTGTAGCTTTTGCACTTTCCAAAACAGCTTTAAGACATGTGTATAAACCCTAGTGGTCATCGTGGTGCCCCGTGCTTCTAATGACCCGGTCTCCGTTGTGTGTAGAGCCACGCTCTGGAGGCCGTACTGCTACTACTCAAGGACCTGGATGTGGAGGAGCTCAGAATCGTTCAGAGTGCCACAGAGAACAAGCTCAGAGCTCGCTGTCGGCAGAGGGAGAAAGTCGCTGTTCCCCAGCACTGACCAGACTCTGCCTGAACTAACACTAATGAACTACCATTATACACACATCAGCCAACAACATAATGCAACAGCTAGGCCTGGTGAAAATTTAGCCTACACACAGTTCCAGCCTATACGTATCCTTGCTGAGCCAAATATGTGTATAAAGATCACCTACAAAGTGCAGGTACTTTATTATAGAAATAACTTTATAGAATAAACATCACCAAACTTCTTTGTAAAAACAGTGGCAAAGCTTGCTGATATGTTGACTACTTTTGTCTACTTTTCCACCTCCTTACTGACAACTAGTTCTTGACTGACAGAACAATGTTTTAAAGTAAATAATGGCTTCAGTTGCATTAGTTCCCAGTGAATTATGTTTAAAAAAAAAAAAAAAAAAAAAAAGGTATTTCTGTATAAACAGCCAAATCTGTATATTGGTGGAGTATCTCTGATCAGAAGTTAACAAAAATGTATACAAGTGTACTGTTTTATTATTATTTGCTTTGAGGAAAACATCCTCTTTATGTAAGTGCATTTACCAATTGTGATCTCTATTTTTATATATGAATAAATTTGAATGCATCATATTTATTATATTTCTATACATGGTGATACAAAGACTACTGTTTACAAAAGATTTTACACAAGTTTCAGATGCTGAAAGCAGAAGAGGTGCGAGTAAACCCAAATATCCGGTACTGGAACGGCGAAACGTTAACACTGGACACTTCCTGTCTCCTTCAGTGGACGTGTCTGGAACATTATTGCTGTTTTAGCATGTCCTGCTGAACCTTTTCCTGTTGGGCCTGGAAGCACACAGTCCAGCACTGTGCCAGCTTATGATGAGCTGTTCATGGTTTCAGAACACGCGAGGTCATCATTCCCTAACCCTAACCAACCTTTCCAGTGCTTTTTTCTTAGTGGTATCGCTCACTCAACATCCTCTTTCTCTAGGAAGTCTGTCAGAGTTCCTACGTCCACAGGGATAATAAGATACTCCACTCCATCAGCTCCCTGCAAAGATTCATTAACACAATAACAACATTTAATGGACAACTAATGGGCTTTTACTATTTGCCTGTTAGTATAAAGCACAAACAGAAATCTGATCTTCTGTGCATGTATTCCAGGTCTCTCAGTAAACTCAGAGCAACCCCATGATGCTGTTTTGTTTTTTTTTTTATTTAAAGAATTTACCTTCTTGGTGCGGATGAGCTTGTGATCTCTGAACTCCGTGAGCTGAGTCCTCAGTGTGATGTCGCTGTTCACCAGGAAAGCTTCACGGCAGCGCTGGTAAAAGTCTTGGAAAGACAGACCTGAACACAGAGCATAAAACAGATGCAAGACAGGACAATTAACAAATAGGTGAAGAAAGCAGGTGTCATGGCTCATTTTGGGAAAATAACTGCCTTAAGCTTAGATTTCCAGCAAAAAGCTCATAGATTTACTGAATTAGGGTTGAGGTTTTTCCTGTTAAACCTGAATATGAAGGGTTGTCTTTGTTCTCCAGCTGAAACTCGGCCAACAATCTGAAGATTCCTCTGAGGAAAGACCACACAACATGTCCACCAGAAAGCACTGCCATGAGCACCAGTAGCTAGAGCTGACCATAAAGATCCCACTGAAAGTCTTACTGTTGCTTGGCAAAGAGCATTAACCATCAGACCAATAACTGCATGAATGTTTCATCTCTTTAAACCCAATTAGGCAGGTGTTAGGTGTAAAGGTGTGTGTATGCAGCACTGTGCCAGATGTTTGGTATAAAGCTTAGTGTATGTGCGCGTGTTGTGTACCTGGCGTTTGGTGTGAGACTGCGCAGGACATGTGTGAGGGAGCTGAGTGCCAGAGCTCCCGTCTGCTGCACCAGGAGAGAGTTCTCATATGACGTCTCCTCAAAGTATGGCATGAACGAGGTTGTCTCATACCACAGCCAGTTAAACGCGCTCATCTTCGAGTGGTCCCACACTAAAAACACCACCACCGCAAACAAACAAACAAAGCAACACTCAAACAGTGGTCCACCAGAACTTCTGAGCTTCAAAAAATTTCCTTCACCAGGTTGGGCTCAAAGAGTTTAAAGATCTCAAGCTTAATCACAATTGCTTAAATGGAATCTGTTTTACAATCAATTGTCAAGTTTACTGACTTTCTCTGATTAAACAGAATGAATTTCTGTGACGCAGGCTTCCTTTGTTAATGGGTGCTGAAAATCAAGTAACCATGACGACTCACACATATGTGAAAGGTGTGAAAACACAATTATTTGACAAATGGTAACTAAAATTTAAAGATGCCTCATTCAAAATTCCCTGATATTCCATGACTAGATTAAAAAAAAATAATCGATTCTTCCAACTTTCCATGTCTAGCATAGACTTTTTAAAATTACAAGATATTCCAGAAACCAGTGGAAACACTGTCCAAAGCACACGTACAAAAGCTCTAAATTGTAGCGATGTGTGAGAAGTGATGGAAACAAACCGAGAGGGGCATTGATGTGATCTATGGAGGCGAGCAGGTGCATGTTGGGAATTGAGGCCAGCTGCCCCAGGGCCTGCTGGGTCTTATCACCACGCAACATGGGCCCATCAATGTTGTGGACGATCAGGTACACGTGGTTGTCCGGATCTGCACAGGTGAAGGTACCAACATTAAAACTACATCACCTCTCGATCAGCTCCCTTGGACTGTCACCATGGAGACGTGCCGACAAACAGTGACGATGGAATTTTACGGTCATCCTTTCAAAGGTGCATGGTGTGTGTTTCATGTTTCAAGTGGTGAAAATCTAAACACTACCTTTCTTTAGGGTTTTCACAATGAAGTCAATTTGGTCCATAGGCGTACGGAAACTCCCTTCGTGTTCCAGCACTTCACTAGTGATGGCATTTAAGATCTGCCCAAGAGACAAGATACAGCCACCTGTACAGTGAGCAGGTACGCATGCTACTCTGAGCCAGGAAAAATTCACATTAACCCTTGTTCTAGATCTAGATCTAAAGAGAAGAACATGAAAACAAAAAGATGTACAGTTTTACAGTGTATGAAGTCCAAAACTGGAACCATCAATTGGTGTGCATTAATAACAAATAACAATGTATACTAATCTACATACTTTAACAGTAGTAGTTTATACATATTAACAACAGTAATAAAAGCTACACAGTGTCCACAGACATAGATGCCTTTCAAAGCAGTCAAAAATATCTGAACTGCATCAGGCAACACTGCACAAAACAAGGGAAATGATGCTGTTTGTTTATTATATTTTATACAGCTACAGTATAAAGATTTACTACAGAGACCCACAGTAGAACGTTTTTTTGCAATGGCATTAGAAAAATGGGATCAAAAGCTTGTGAGAATATTTCAATTTGAACCATTTTAAAAATTAGCCAGAGACACTGATCAAAACACTCAAGTGACACACCCCAATTTCAAATAATTTGCTTTTAAGGAGAGAACCATATTAAGAGAGCCGAGACTGACCGATTTGAGGGTGATGCTGGGGAAAAAACCATTGACGACCAGGTGGATGCAGCTGGACAGCATGGCTGCACGGAACTTCTCCAGTAAATGTTTCTTGGAGCCCAGGCCATACAGGAGGATGTTGAACCCCATCCTAAGGACATGTGCATGAAACAAAACATGCCATGTGAAGGGAGAATGGAGAAATCTGACTTTTCCTTCTGACTTCTGAAAAGCTGTCATTAAAACAGTAGTTGAATATTAGATTGAGCGTTACACAAATGTGCATTTTGATTGTTACATGAAGCTACAGATGGCATTTTCATGTTTATATGACAAACAGATGCATGCATACACACACACACACCCTTACGCAGCTACTCTCTCTCTCTCTCTCTCTCTCACACACACACACACACACACACACACACACACACACACACACACACACACACACAACCCAACTGTAACTGAAGCATCCATTTGCTGAAATTCTTCTCGTGTTTCTTGTTCAGAAGACTGATCTCGTCCACGTAACAGGAGGGCTTTCCATCCAGCAACCTGAACAGGGTTTCCTGGGCATAGTAACATCCACCTCAGTTATACAAATATACATCATAAATGACAGTTGCTATGGAGTGTATTCGATGTTGACAGCCGACAAGCACCAACCCGATCAAGTCTGGGGTTCTGGAGCTTTTGGAGGGTCCGGTCTGATGTGAGGACCTTTGAGCTGCTGTGAGCTTCAAAATACTCCTCCACCAGGTTGGGCTGGAAGAGATGGATTCACATGACGGACTAATGCAAAATTAATCAAACATACCCAGCATGTTCAAATCCTGAGTATTAACAGCATTACTTTTAATTACATAATGACAGCGATGAATCTAACACAGGCAGCCAAACCCTGGAGCAAAAATCCCACCTCAGGCATTTTCTTGCTCTTCTTGGCAGGTGTGTTACAGACAGCGGCGGCAGCCAAGATCTCGCTGGAGGGCTTTGGCTGACCTTCACTGCTCTTCCTCTTTTCGACACCGTCTTCATCATCGTCGTCGTGCTCCGAGTTTGAGGGGGAGAGATCACTATCACTGTCTGACCTCAGGTTAGGAGCTGAAAAACAACAACAAACACAAAACACACACAAGACATTTTCTGAAACTGTAAGGAACTTATAAAATCTAGTTTTATTTCAAATAATTGATCCAACCTGAAATTCTCTTTCTCAGTCTGTGGGGGGTCGTGGAAACAAACTGTACTTTCTTCCCCTGAGAATATAAATAAAGACATTACAGATATAAACAGATACCTAGTAAATACATGAGAGTAATATTGTTACATATTGTGAAAATAAAGGAGTGATTAGCTTTACCTTCTGTGGAGTTTTGTTTTGACTGGCCAACTCTACAGTGAGCAAAGGTAACAGAAAAAGAGGGGACTATTATACAGTGTGTGTGCAGAAAATAAACACTGGAGTGTCTCCCATGATTAAAATGACTTCTGGCACCGATGTGAGTGGCTGCCTTTTCCAGTAGCTCTGTCTGTGTGTTTTTTCTCATGTTTTTCTAAATGTATTTATTTATTGTCGCTGTGCTTCAACGTTTTTCAAGAATTTCCCTCTGGGATCAATAAAGTATTTATCTATCTATCTAAATACAGGTTAGGAGAGAGTATACTGACCAAGAAAGGAGAAAAATAAAATAGAAATAGCCAGAAAGAGAACATGAACCAACTTACTGTGGGCTGCACGACCAGGGCTGGGTAGCTCCTCTGGGTTATCAGGAGTACTAAAGCTGACAGTCTTCCCAGGAGTGCGAGCCCACTCCGACGCTAGAGGGGGGAGAAGGCAGGGAGGAAGGGAGAGAGAGAGAGAGAGAGTCTCTAAAGTATGAGAAAATGGGGGTATATGAAGCACCTTGTTAAAGATCTTCACATATTTATACCTCTTCTCTACACTCACCCATCTGAGCCATTTGACTGGAGCGTTTCACAGTATGGAAGGTAAACACCGAGGCCCCTGCAGCAGCTGAACTGTTCTCCCCTACGGCTGTGCAGCCATTAAAAAGTAAACAGAAAACATGCAATGAAGTCCACAAGAAAACAACTGGAAGATAATCAATTGTACTTTAAGCACCACAATTAATGTAAACACTGTTTAATTTATGCATATCATCTCACCCTGTTCACTTGCACCTAGTGCCTCTACATAGTGCTGCTGATTAAAGACCACGTCATCCTCCTCTTCTGCAGAACATACCGATGCATGCTGGGAGGTCTTCAGACTCACTAGAGTCTGGACAGAACCATGGCCACCTTTTGACCCTAAACCACAATCATGGAAAAGTGTTCAACATGATGAAGTTAACACACTTATACCCCTTTAAGCTCTTTGGTTAAAGACATTTCACTCATGAGGAGTCCCGACTTGCACAGAGCACCTGGGTCAGTCTGTTGTCCTACTAGTTACACAGTGGTACCAAAAACGTGTGCCTTATCCCAAAAAAACGAAATCCCATTATACTTCTTTAAATGTAAATAAAAACAAAGCCTATCTTAGCTAATCCAATTAAATACCTTCATGTTTCTCAACGATGTGTTCCAGTACATCGTCATCTCCCACGAACCTAACTTCCAAACCTCCAGAATCAACGATACGCTTCTGTGGACGCATATTAGACCTGAAAATATAAAGGTTTCACAGTTAATACTGCAACGAAGCAACGGTCTTGATACACAAAATTCTCGCCGACTACACAACGCTTGCAGCCCTTATACAAAAGGGGCAAATAAAACAACTCGGGCTAGCTAGGATGCTATGGTAGATAACTATACTTTGGGTTCAGTAGCAAAACTCACCAAGAAAACTGTTAATTTCATTCAAAGCCAATACATTTGCGACCATTTATTCACTAAGGTCTTCGGCTTCAAACAGTCTTTATAACGTTTTTATGAAACAAACTTCCTATCAAAAGTTTCCACATGACAGATCAGCAGCGCGGCTGAAGTGCACCTCCACTTCCCCGCCACTAGACAAATATTCATACCACGTGAGAGGAAGTGATTTTTTTTTTGTAGTTCACGAATATGCATGACTCGATTTCCCACAAGCCCACACTAAAGGCTTTAATATTCTTTCTTGCAGTAAAACAGACAATTGCAGAGTCGTCTAACTTTAATGAACCTTTATTGGGCGAGGGATATTATGAGCATAATTCAAGGGTACGTTGTAGTTTTGTTCAACGCGCTATAGTTCTGAAACGATAGAAAAACCAAGGCTCTTTTTAAAACACTCATACAAGACGCACTACACTAAGAGCCACCCAGTGGCTTTGAATCTGCGACCAAATGTGTGCCATGGAAATTGGTCTATAAGACAGCATAATGGGAAAAATACTGTAACTCAGTGATTGCTCTGCTTATCAGCGGTGACCAGATGCCAGGTGCCGCTCATTCCCGTCCAATACCAATTCACCGAAATGTCAGGCGATAATAGCCAGAACATTTTCAGTCAAACGGAGTGTCTTCTCAAAATGTCATTGACTATATCGTAAAGATCAACTTCAAGTCTTGCAGAATAAAGAACACATAAAAAGAATACTGCAAACTATCGCTGCTTCGACTACTTGAAAGAAGGCGATGTTTATACGAGAGTATTTGTGGTGTTTGATGGTCTTAGAAACTGGAATGTTTGCACCAACTAAATAATAATAATAATTAAAAATAATAATAATAATAACCCGTAGTGTGTGATTGTGTAAGGCATAAAACGACAAACATTAAACATGCAGCAGCAACAAAAAAGTACCAAAAAAATGGATGTAGGACCAGGTCTAACAAGAGAGACCCCAGCGAGCTGTAGATGTGTCAGTGGAAGAGAGACCCCAGTGAGCTGTAGATGTGTTGGTGGTAGTTGCTAGTTCAGAATACTCTGTAAAGACTCAACATACATTATGGTGTTACCAGTATACACAACACTCAGACAGCAAACCAAAACTTGAAGTACAAATAAACTGTTGGTAAGAATCAGAAGCTATTCAGTTTGGTAAAAACAACGAACCTTTGGGCCAGTATGTGGGAGATGGGAGCTATACCGCATGTGAATGTGGAGCTACTGACTTTATACGCGAAGTATTTGCATGAATCGTCTAACCGTCATGCCGACGGTTACGTCATGTTAGGTCATGTTTAGGCAAAAACTGATAAAACAGAAAACACCAGTGTAGGTCCTTTGACAGTGAGCTTCGTGTTTACAGCACGATGGCTGTAACCCCTCCAGTGAGAGCTGAACCCATGAACCTCCACTCATGGTTCGAGCCCAGGCCCATTCTGCTAGCCCCAGGCGCTCCCCGGGAACTGTAAAGAGTCATCTGTTTTCCAGGAGGGTCCAGTTACGTACCAGCTGCGAGCAGATGGGTCTTTCAAAATCTGTCTGGAACCTTTCCAGCACACACTGCCACCAGCAAGCTGTACAGCACTGCTTCGTTTCTTATTTAATTGTCATCATTATCATTGTTAATAGTATTACCATATAAAAGAACTTTAGTTTTCTTTAACTGGTCTGTATTTCCCCTTTTCTATTGTAGCATTGTTGCCATTATTTTATAATCAGTAATAAATTGGTAAGCTGCCGCTTAAATAAATAAGCATCCAAAGAAAAGAGAACATCGACGAAAAACCATTTATAAATTACCCACGATCCCTATCGACCGAACCACACCGTCAGCAGTCAAACGCCCTGCTGATCTTCAAATAAAGCAGTCGTTCGTTATTCCAGTAGGGAGCAGCAGAGCGCTGCACTCAGACAAGGTTATGCAAATATGTACTGTAATTCACACAAAAAAGAAGGCGCTAGACTTATCCGTGTGACTATAGCAGCGGAAAGGGAACATATATCCAGCGTTTTTCAATTAACCTTCAAAGAAATACACATTACTCTGATAAACAACATTTGCTTGGTTTTACAAAATAAAAAACAAGCAGATAATCCTCTTTTAAAGTGAAAATTCATATTTTATTGGTACATACATTAATTTAGTCAAGGGCAGAAACTAAGAAAAACAAAAATATATATATATCAAAGAGGGGGTGTCTACAGGGTTAGAAGAGAGACAGGATCACCATTAAGTTTAAATTACAACTGCAGGGCTTGCAGAAATCTCATAACTTTAATGTAACTTAATTGAACTGGGCAGGGCATCAGTTGAAAAATATTACAAAAATTACCAGTGGATTCAATGACAAGATGAATTTAAATTATTGTCTCCATACAGTAAATGAAATATGATTCACACAAGGACATGGTATCTATGCTCTATGCAGCTGACATGCACTTAACAAATAACCTGTATGTGCAGGGACCTGACAGGACAACCCGAACGTAGAGACAGTGGATCAATAAATCACATTGGCTAATGTATTTAGAGGAGTGATGTTATCTAATTTGCTTGTATAGGCCTTTAAATTTCCACTTTAACATACAATGACTGGTGTAACGGAGTGTGCAGCTTTTGTTGGCCTTTAGGAACTGGCTTCCCGCAGGCCAAGTATTCACCCTAATTGGAATCAATCGATTTTGCACAAGTTCATAAAATTAGGAGAGGGGAGAAACGACAGAATCATGGGTTTTATGTTTTCTTTTTTTAACACATTAAATCAGAATGGCTTTAGGTAATGCTAAGGAAGAATACATTTCCATACAGTTATACAGAACTTTGCTACTACCTTAAATATACAAGCACAAGTACACAAACTGAAATAAAAGCCCACACTAAATTACTCTCTTTTTAAAAATAATACAAACCAATATAATTTGAAGGTTGAGATTTTAAGGACCATGAAAGTCCTCTTAGCTCCTTGGTCTGTAGCTTTCAATGTCGGTAAAAAATTAAAATAAAATAAAATAAAAAATTTTTAGGGTAATAGAGGCTGGTATAAAACGCAGAGAATTTTTCTCCCCCCAAAACTGCTTCGTTTAAATGCTCTCCATCTCATCCTTTTAAAATGACAATTCCAGACTGTTCTGCAGCGTTGTGGTGGTACACTGTGATTCCAAATATTCCACTAATGATGGGAAAAAGTGAACGGAAGTGTGCCTGCTTCAGACAAAGACAGCCTGGGTTTCCGGGCAAAGTAGAACAGACCTGACATCAGCCTTCACCTTTTGCCAGGTTTGAGAATGTGTGTGTGTGTGTGTGTGTGTGTGCGCGTGCGTGATTGGAGCATGGATCTGTGTGTGTGTGTGTGTGTGTGTATGTGTGTGTGTGATTGGAGCATGGATCTGTGTGTTTGTGTGTTCACTCAGCTGGCATTCTATATGTTGGTGTTCTCCTCTGAGGACAAAATGGCAAACTTAAACATACAAACTATCCACAAACTTCTTCGGAAGGGCATTCGTGCCATTAAAAGCCAGCGAATCCAATCCACGGCTACCGCGATGTTCAAACCTGACGCGCCATCTTCCATCCCTCTTGCTCCCCTGGTCCTGCACCGCTGTCTCACTCTCTTCTCTGGCACGGCGAGACGGGGACAAAATAGACGGCCGCCATTTTGTATGTGTGGATCGATCTGCATGTAAATGAGTGAGCCAGCCGTCTGCATCCAGGTGGCCGCCTCCCGACGCCTACTTCCTCCATATGCACCTCCCCTTCACGCCCCGCCCCTCCCCTCCCTGCCTGAGTCTCACTGGGAGGCTTGGGAGGTGGGGTTATCGCTCTTGCTCTCCTGGCTGGAGGGCGCCTTGTTGTTCCAGGGGCTGTTGGCGCCCAGTGCGGGAGAGTTGTTGAAGCTGTCCTCATCATCGATGCCGTTGGCTGCATCGAACTGAGTGTTCTCCAGGCGAGTTATCAGGCGCTCGTCTTCGTCGCCAAACTCCCCTCCCATTAGAGTAGGCTCACCCACGACCATCACATCCTGCAGAGGGGAGAAACCATTAGCCTATGCTGGAGGATGCGAGCAAAAGAACTGGTGTCAGTGCTGGTGCATTTAAACCTGCTCACCGGTACTTGGCTGGAGAGGGGGAAGCTGCCCGCAGGGCTCTTCTTCTTGCTGTTGGTGGTGGTGGTGGTGCCTCCACCTGCACTCATGGTGCTGCCGCCCGAAATCTTGCGCTTCCGTCGCTTATTGGGCGCTTGCCGTGCCGGCTCCGCTGGAGAACGACACACCAAACGGGGCTCTGAGACAAGCAACGCAGAGAGGAAGCAGATGCCAGGCAGTTCTCAGAGCCTGGAGTCTCCAACTGACCCTAGCATCTGCCTCTGCACAGCCATTTACAACACTCAACCAGCAAATCATTATTTCAGAACAGGACTGAACAACAGAAGGAAAGAGAAGAGTACAGAAAAAATGTAAAGTATATAAATCAATATTCCCCTCCGTCTCTTCTGAGGTTTTCAATTAGCCAGTTCAGATTTTTGTATTATTTATTGCTCAGCCTCACTAATTTACAAGACCATTTTTGTGAAACATGAACGCTCTACTTTGCAATATTTCATTCTGAATATTTTGCTAACCAAACCATTCAGGGTAGTAGACAATTAAAAGTTACAGAATTAATATACTTTAACATACATATATAAAAAACTAAAATCTTGACCTTACCACCAAAAATGTAAAATGTGGGTATTGTTACACGCCTAATATTTAGAACAACCAGCATTGCAAGAGAATCTTTTACAAATAATTTCCTAAAAGGCACAAAAGTGTAGGTATTTATTGCTGTGCTGGGACGTTATTTTGTACAATGTGTTTATGTACAGAAACCAATTAAACGTTCTACAGAGGGCCGATGTAAGAGCAGGAGGACCCAGGCCTGACAGTAAAATAAACGTTGGTCTACCTGGGGGAGCAACCATCCTCTGCCACTTCTGGAACAGACAGGTCTTCAGACAGTCTCTGGGGCTCAGGCTGTAGGTCTTGTGTCTGGACATGAGCTCTTGCATGGGCTCCAGAATCACACACAGCTGGAAATGGTGAAGGAGTAGGGGGGGAGTGAGTATATAAGAGGTGTGTGTGTGTGTTTTTTATATTA
>JAOXYF010000001.1:4459592-4472145 GCA_028565775.1 Sternarchorhynchus goeldii | reverse complement strand
TTACCCCCCCCCCCCCCCCCCCCAATAACACAGAAGGACATTTTATGTCACCACTTGGCTCACCTCTGTCCAGTTCTGTAGCCGCTTGTTGAGCTCAAATATCCTGTAGTCTGTCTGGTTCCCATACGGCGTGTGCCTCCTGACACCAAAACAAAGAGCAAAAAACATCGACACGGTGAAAATCTGAGACACAGGTCAAACTTCCCTGATACAATATTTTCCATAAGAATTAATGAACAGAGTTAATGTAAAAGAAATGACTGACAATGCACGAATTCTTTAAAAAAAAAAAAAAAAGAAGAAGAAGATGGTTTTGAATTATTTGGAAAATCTAAATGTAATTTCTGTGAGCTGACAAGAGCTTTGAATTGTTTGGTCCAGGCAGGCACGTACCCAATCCCAGGCTCTAGGTATGTGGGCGGGTACATGGGCGTCGGGCTGCAGAACAAGACAAAGAAAGACATCAAACAAGGAGCCAAAGATCACCAGAGTTCAAAAGCAAAGACATCCACAAGCCAAGCCTGTGGGTTTAAACATCGGCATCTCGCATATCATCAGCTTCTCTCCACCAACGTGTGCTGCGACGAGCTGCATTTATGTGATGCGCCCGTCACAGCGCTCAACCAGGCCACTGCAGGCTGCTGCGTGACTGACGATGGCGGATTAAGTCGCTTTGCTGATCCCCCTGTGGGCAAAATTTCAGACAGGAAGGGGATCGTTTCCTCCCCAGACACTTTCCCCCCTTATCTCCACAGTGCAGCGAAGGCAGACAGACATGGCACCCCCGATACTTTTAGCAACCCCTCCCTCCCACTGTCCAATAGGATCAGAGGCTGTTGAGTGACAGCTCAGTTCACTACTGACATGGCAGAATCGGTTCACGGTTTCATGCACTTCCCTAACCCACTATCTCTCTACAGCCAAACCACTGTTGGCTGACTCAGCAAACCACTACACACAGATAAACACATGGATGTGTGAACACACACACACACAAACATTTTCACACTTTACACAAACTTGCCAAAGCTCCCAGTAAAACTAACGAGAATGTTAGAGAACTAAGAGAATGTTGCAGCACAAATATCGATTAAGAACCCAGAATGACTTCGGAATCAAACACAAGCGCTTATCATTCTCTGCACAGGAGAATCCACTGGCCAAATCGCCTGGCCCCAGACCGGCACTACCTGCAAAACCAAACCCGACAACACAAACAATCATGCCTGGTATACCACGCTTTAGGGGAAATCAGAGGGTGCTCACCCCACGTCTCTGTCCAGCATGGTGCCGGGGTGAAAGGGGGGGAAGGCGCTGCCGTTCGGTGGCTCCTTTGGGGAGTACAGCTTGAACGACTTGGAGGAACAGCCTGAAACAGACAGAACATCAGCAAGCTAGAAAGTTATAGGTTTGGACCTCCAGTGACGCTTACCTGGAATGTGTAGAGGGGTGTTGACATGGAAGTTTTCTATGTACCACTGTTAAGGACTGGCCAATTTTACAAAAAATTACAGTTAAGAGTTTGTACTAGGCAATCCATTTTGCAAGCTCAATATGTTTGAATGTAACTGTCCAGCACTCCAAACAAAATGAATACTGGTCATAATGGTTATTACTGCATTTACATTTGGTCCAGTGATTCATGCTGATTGTAAAAGGCTTTGGGGATATGTATCCATGACAGCAGGGGTCAGGGGTTTTGACAACATCTGCAGACAAGTACTTGGGTGTGTGCTATATGGGCAGTGACCCCACCCTCATTTCAATCCACTCCACATGTCAGGTGCTGTCTGGGGCTTTTACACGCACCCCCCCCCCCCACTATAAACAGAGAGCAGGAGGCGTTTGGGGGTGCACACACACCCCTCACCCCATCTATCCCACCTATTAAAGAGTTCTATGGCAAAGACGCATTCAGCCACAACGGGGTCGTGACCTCTGCTGTCACGGGAACAACTCCGCCTAATAATGACTGGCTGACGTGTCTGGCAAATAAATCTATGAGATGTCAATATCACTTGGCCATCATAAACTCACACACTGTGGTTTTACAAGGTATGTGAATCCCTGATATAAAATACACTGGCTAAATCTTCATGCTTGCTAAGTAGCTGTTTACTACCACAATATCAGTTCTGTTTTCAAGTTAAACGGAAACTCTGTGAAGCATGAATCTTTACGTTAAATCCACCTTTAGAATCGGAGACACACAAATGTTATTTTCTCAGTGCACTAGCAGAGAGAAAATAACCTAGAAATGTCTGACTTTGATGCTTCATTCAAAACTAACTGCAAAACCATTAAGTGCTGTTCTGAGAGCAGCATTAATATTATGTGCATATTTCTCCATCCGCTGTTAGCTAGGTTGTATGATTAATCGATTTACTGAACACAATCGCAACATAAATTATCATTTAAATAGAGGCTTAACAATATTTTCCCCCAAACTGTCTAGTCCTATATGCTACTGTCAATAAACCAAACAACTTCTGCACATTTGATTCAATTGGCTTTTTTTCTTTAAACCATGGTAAAGATGTACCACCAGATGCTCTCAGACAGCCTTAAGTAGAATAGGGGATGGGGGGGGGGGGGTTAATATGGTCTCCAGCAAATTAATCAAGGTCTGGTGTTTGCAGGCTGCTCCATCAGAGAGGTCTCCTCCCCCCAGTCACAACAGGGCTTTGTCCTGCCCCTAACCCCAGCTCCCCTTGTCTTGCATTAATTTGACCTCCACATCACGCCTACATCTTGTGGCACACCTTTCCATGCACATATGCCGGTGCAAAACCTCATAATGAACGTGCAATCGAACATTCAACATCACAGTCAGCCACGCATGCACGTGCAACGCTTCCTGCATCAGTTTACAGTCCTCATGAAACATTTATTTTGACTTTAAGACATTAAAAATTAAGAGAGGATGACACTGCCCATGGGGCTGCCCTGTCCCGCAGCACCTCACAGCAGTGCATTTACCCACTGTGCTCACACAGTAGCCTTGTACGCAGGTCAGTGACCACTAACATGTTCCTGAGACTTAGTCACTGTGGCTGCACTAGTAGCAGGGCATGATACTCAGATCAGACTCACTGCTCACACTAAGATTGTTAAACCTGGTATATCATACATACAAAGATAAATATAATTAATCACACACACACACACACGCGCACACCTGTACAGTTACACTCTACTGCCAACATGGAATGTGTGCTTGGATATATTGTAAGCTGGTATGTTGCGCTGTCTAAATTAAGGCCTTCTCTGAATCACACCATCAAATTATCAGTTGAGAAGTGCAATTTCTTCCAGGAAGAGTTAGAATTGACTGCTGTATGGCCATTAAGAGTGATAAATAAATAAATTAATAAATTGAAACAGCATTAGATCTTAAGAGCATACCATTAACAGAGATTGCTCATTTGGTGGTTAATGACCGACTGTCTAAATCAAATCAAGCTACAAACACTAACTTCCTGTGCACTAAATTGCTTTCTTCAAAACAACACCCCCCCTCCCTCTGATAAACACATGGGGTACTCTCTTCCACTCTCACATACACACACACACACACAAACACATCCCACTAAAGGCTAAAATGTGCTGATAATCTAATTTACCTCAAAATATGCCACATTTTAAGTTGTGCTGACAAGACAGAGAGGAAGCAGAAATCCACTAAAGGACTTGCAAATTGCCCCAGCTGCAGAACAGGACATTTCTCTTCCATAACATGGTTCATTAATGGCAAGGGAAAGCAGGCAATGCCATCCCATAATGGAAATAACACAATTAATGCTTCATAAAATGTGATAACTGAGTCAGTTTTTTTTTTTGCAGATCTGGAAATCTATGGCCAAACTGCGAGACAACATATAAACACCAAAGAAGTTTTACGATTTGGAACCTGAACGTTAGATTTGCCTAATTAATGACTAATTAACACAAAGTCGGAACCGCTTCTAATTGGACTCATTAGAATTGTGATTTCTATTCTTAATAAAATATGTAATTATATTCCAAAAAGATACCTACTTGAAATGTCACATGAAGGAAATAAATATTATGTACTCAGAAGAAGATTAAACATTGTAAGCCATTAAGACTTAAATTATGTAGACAAACAGATGGTGTTTACATCAAGTACCTATACTTTATACAACCATAGGGATCGTTTTCACAATAAACAAGCAAAGTTTCGTGCAAGGTGCGAGATTTCACTGGTCACAAGACTGTAGCCTGAACTGGGTAATAAAGTCACCCTGCTAGCAAGCTAGACCCATCTTACTGGCGTCATATCAACTAATGCACTTCTGAAGAGGAAACACAGCGTAAGGTTAAACATAGAAATAAACCGCTTAGAATAAAACTAACAAAAAAGGATTTACTGAACGCGGGGCACTTTGATAAAAAAAATTGTAGGCCCGACGATAGCTGCCAGGTCTACACTCCTCTGTGCCATGGTTGAGCTTGAAACTAGCAAGCTAACAGGCTAGCCCGGTTAACAGTTAGCGTAAAACGGAAAAATACAAAAATATTAACCAATTTTGTGACAACAAAGGATGCTTTCAATACCGTTTCAATGCAAAGAAGAATATACTAAAATAAAGTAAACGCATATTGTAAAAACAGTACTTTACCTGCAAGAAGTGCTTTCAGAAATTAATGTTTACAGATCCAGAGAAGCGCCAGGCTAGCGCGCTGTTACGTAGCTGCGCGAGTACGGTGGCTGACTGGTAGCTTAGCGACGGTAGAGCGGAATGAAACGTCCGACGCAAATATTCTCTAACTCTAAGAAAGGAAAATGTATTGAAAAACGAGAGGGGAAACTGTCCTCTAGATTGATTTCAATGCAGTGCCTTTTCCATTTTAAAAAGCCTGCTGTGGTCTTGCGAATGGACCCTGTTAAGCCCTTTGTTCGAGGGCGGGCATGAACAATAGCTGTAGGCCCTCCTCTTTCTCCGAGCGTCCCCGCTCCCCCACTAGCGAGCTTCTCATCTCCTCTTTCTCCTAGAATGAAACCCGGGAGAGCGAGAACACAGTCCACCGCCCTTTCTCCCCCTCCCCCCAGTCGTAAGGTTGTTTGCTAAGCAGATTTTACATTTCTACTTGTCTTTCGATGACATATGGAAGTGACACCTAGAGATACAAGCAATTTCATAGACCTAAACATGTAAACATTCGTGCAATTCAACTGCATAATAAATACTGTTTTATGATTATGTAATAAGCTATTTATAAGCTCTGCCTAATTTCAAAATTAAAATTCACGAGTTTGCAACTATATTTAAGTCCTGCAAAGTAACCAACATCAATTTAAAATAAATTGATCTAAATACACAGCTTAATCAAAAATAATTATTAGTGCTGTATCTCCTGGTAAATGTAACTCCATGCATATCCCAAAGAGATTACGGTCATCAACTTGTCTAAACAAATCAATAATTCAGTTACACATTTAAACATCTCAACTGCATTAGACTACTTCATAGCTTTACATTCATTGACAGCCATGTGTCTGATAAAAAACAATGCAGCTGGGAATTTTAAATGATCAATTCCAACTGAAGTCGATAGCAAGTCACTTAATGTCACGGCGCAAAATCAATAAACGTGGTTTCACGACATTCAGTGTGGACAGTAGTCCACTGGTACGTTAAAACATACCTTAGATATCGGCATGAGTAGAATCTCAGCATAAAATTAATCCAAAGCTGACTTCACTTGAACATGTTATTAAAATGGTCAGAAACTGTTAACAGCACGTAATAAACACAAATGTGTGTGATCAACATATTTCTTAAAAAATACAAATACTCTGATAAAATATTGCTTGACACTCATTTTCCCAGACTGATTTATCCAGATATAATAACCTACAAACATCTCTCAGCAACTCAAACACAAACACTAAACAATATGCCATAGGACAGTGAGCTTTGCAATATTTCCATTTTGTATATCCACTGTTTACATTTGGTTTTGATTCATTTATCATTAAAGACTTTCTCCAATGCTTGTAGAGAATAAAAGCACCTGGCACACAAGTGTTATTACACGAGTATTGTTGTTATTATTGTAGTTTACTGTTTGCGCTTTTGGAAAAATTGTTATCATGAGAAAGGAAGATGCTGTAAAACATGTAAAGGATTTCAGAAAATCAGCTTTTAGAAAACTACTGACTTGGAATGATTCTGTTTTATGTCTTGTTGATGAGCACATACAAATGTCTTCATTCTACTGTTGCTTCTTGCCTAGGCAGTCTTAGAGTGAACTTTCTGTGTGATTCTTTTTGAGTCATGCTCAGCATAAATTTGTTGCCAATCTTCTCCCAGACCACTAGCAGTCGGTGCTGTGGTGCAGAAGGCTGGGAGCCCCTCCCACAGTGAGGCCAGATCATTTATTGATGCAGCTTGCCACTACTGTGCCTGTGTGAGTCACTTGCATCCGGCTGGAGTTTAAATCTACAGCGTGACATCTTGTACTTCTGTGACCCTGTGCCCACACCTTTGCACACTCAACTGGTGTCCTTACTGGTAGAGGGCTGTGATTGCTCAGTATAATGGTTCTCAGTAGTTAATCCCCGTATGGAGGGAGGGGGTCACCACTGCTTTGGGTTTCACCTGTCACAGTGTCGCACAGGCAGCCGTCTGTGTGTTTGCGTGCTACACATTGCTCTGGCCATGGTTCTCTGAATGGTCTTATGAATGCATAACTTATGAATTATCTTTTTTTTATTGGATCGATGGAGACCATTGTTAATTTGCGAATCGCATCCTGGGGTCACGGCACACTGATGTCTCAGATGTGTAGAAGCAAGCTTACCACAAAGCTGCACACATACAAAGGTGTTAAAAGTGGGGGTGGGGTGGGGGGTTAAAGAACAGTTTAGCTGTAAGTTCTTAATGGTTAGCAGTAAGACAGGCAATAAGGACAGGACTTTGAAGTAAGTGACCCAGGCTGTCCAGCCAGTGCACTAAGCCAGACGCACGAACAAGAAAGAAGATACGCGGAAGCGTGCAAAGGGCGTCTGACACAGAGCCTCGTTGAGAATCTAAGCCCAGAAGTGGGCAAGAGAACAGAGCAGAATTACCACAGGAGCAGAGTGAAAGGGTTCCTTCTTACCAGCTGTTTCCAGTTGGTCAGTCATGATGAAAAGTCTCACTGTTCCCTAACTGAAGATCCCAACTCCCTACAGTACAACTGCAGGATCACATGCTCCCACGTACTGTCTACCTCTCTCTCTCACACACACCCTGAGACACACACACACACACACACACACACACACACTCACTCTCTTTTTTGGTGGATATCTCTGGTGTCCAGGCTGTTGGCTGAAGGGGTGTAGTTAAGTGATGGGGGAGTTGAGGACTCTCTTACCCACCTTCTGTTCGCTAGTCAACAGGAAGTCTTGAGGCACACATCTGCCATAGGACTGATAACGGTTCGTATTGCCCTCCACCTCCAGTAGCCCCCATACACAATCTCAAACACACACACACATAGACACACACACACACACTTCTGGCTGTCCCTCGTTTACTTAGCATCATTCTGGAAATATGCTAAATGAACATACCTGGCCAGCAAAAGAAAACAAAAAAATAACTTATTTAATGAAACCATTTCATTACATCTGTTCTTCTAGCTCTTCCCATTGTAATACTTCTGGTCAGCTGTATGTATGGGGTAAGTGCTGACAATTCGAGCCTGTTTGTAAAAAAATAAGCACCACTACAAGCAGCTTATGCAAATTTCAGACCATGACGTCATAACCCATCCCTAAACCTCTCCCACCACTTGTGAATGACACAAAGAGCGGGTGTGTTATCAGAGTGATTGACAGGCCTCCCGTGGGGCTGGTGTATTTCTACAGCGCTAAGCCTCAGATCAATGCTGTTTTGAAGTGCTGATCAGAGCGTTTGGATTAGGATCTGCCAAGCCCGCGAGGCTACAGAAGGATTGAACTACTTTCAGGCACCATCCTCAATAAAAACACCAGACATTGTGATGTGATACTCGCATATTGTCTAAACGCGTTACAAAAAATGCTGTCAAATCGGCGCCATCTAGTGGGCAAAGACTGGCTAGATTTCACGGTTGTAGAGCGCCATGCCCATCTTATAAATGCATTTGTGAATCATGCCGGTGCTTTTTATTAGTGTAAAAAAAACACATCTTGCCAGGAAGAAAGTGTAGACAATGTACTGATTACAGAGCTAAATTATAAACAATAAACCATTTTTTGGTTCTTTTTTAAATACAAATTCTACATCTTAGCATAGATGTAATAATACTGATCTATCACTACGAATGAGGAAGGGTTAATACATATTCCTGTCTTTCCTCTATTTCTTCTCTCTTTTCTCTCTGCTGCCTGGGGGCTGATGGGTAAGTGACATTGCCCTGATGCTGCTGCGTTCTCGGCACAGGAAGCCATTTTGTTCCAGATCTGTAGCTGCTGGGAGACAGGTCTGATGTGTGGAGACAGTCTGGCCAATGACAGATCAGTCTGCCAACCAAACACACAGGCACCCACCAGCTAAGTGAGCTCTCTCTCTCGCTCCCTCTCCCACCCTCCCTCCCTCACTCTCTTGCCCTCTTTCTCTCTCCCTCTCCTTCTCCCTCTCTCTGACACAAACCCCCTCATGCTGCTCTCCTTGTTCCTCACTCCCTCCATCTCTGAGACACGTCCCTCTCTCCAACCCCGCACGAGTGCAGTGGTGTGGGGGGTGGGGGTGGGGGGGGTTAAACGCCGCATGCTTGCAGTTGCCATTTTAGCACTGCTGCGCTTTGGGTGATTTTCCTCTAATCAAGCACCATGTGACTCTCCGCATGAGCGCACAAACCTCTGTTCACACTGCCACGGAGGGTGTGTGTGTGTGAGAGAGGGAGGGAGAAGAAAGGTAAGGAGGAGTTTGTGACCTGTGGACGCTGAAGGTGACAGTACTGCACTGCTGGGTAGACAAAAGGACCTTCGTCTGCAGCACTGAAATAATTTGTATTAATAGTTTATATTAATAGTTATATTCTGAATCAGGAAACACATTAATCTACATTTGCAGAGATTTAACTCATGAACATACAAGTATATATACTAATAAGAACAAAACACACACACGCACACACACACTCTCTTGGAACCCAGACCACACAAGAAGGGGGAGGTTCAACCCACTCAACATCACTGAGGAATGTAAACAAAATGGGTGTACAAATGGGTGTACACAGAGCATGTTAAGTGTCTCCCTCTCTCCTGTTCCCTCTGTCTTTTTCTCTTGTGACTCTCTCTTTCTCTCTCTCTCTCTCTCTCTCTCTCTCTCTCTCTCTCACACACACACACACACACACACACACACTTCTAACTCACCCTCTTTCCCTGTTAAGCAGACCCTTTTCTCTCTGTCTACAGATGATGAACAAACTCTCTCAGACCAAGTATAACAAAAGCACCTGACACTGATCAGAACCTTTTAATCACAAATCACAAAACAGGCCTAGAATCACAAACACCCATCTGCCACATCCGCCCCTCAGAATCCGCACACACACACAAAACACACATTCCAGAACCAAGACAACACAAAAATATCACAAGTTGAGTACCTCATCAAAGCACACCAATTAAGACTGATTTACTGGTGTAATATTATTTAAGTTTATGAAAATGTATATTCACTGCCACTTGTGAGCCCAACTGAAAATAAGGTGGCTTTTTGACTGACAGTCAGTGAGACATCTTGTTCCAAATGATCCAAACACTTGCTGGTGCCGTTGCACACAGGCACTGAACAAATGAATCATATGAACCTATTTAATGGTTCATAAAACTTTATTGATATGATATTGCCACAGAGTGAGCGTGCAGATGCACTTGAGAAGCAGCAGCTCGCTCACGGAGACCCTCCACTTTATGAGGAGGCAAGAAGCAGAGAGGGGGAGGCCATCTTGTAAACCTGCTGGGGCTTCATCATAAAACTAAACAAAACGAAAGGAAAAAAAGCCCTCCATTGAGAACTAAACTGTTTGCCAGCCTTTTTTTAATCAGCGCTTGAGCTCTGTGTTCAAATAAAGATGGGAAAGGATGAGAATTGAGTACCGGGTAAGAAAGGTTGAGGAAGTGGTAGGACGAGATGTTATCTGCGCTTTGATTCGGGGCACGAGGGCCATGGGCGTGTCGGTGTGTCTGCTGCTCTGGACGGCCAGTCCAGACAGTCTGGTATAGTGTCGCCCAGGTGAACCAGACGGAACAGAAACCAACCACAGTGCTGATGTGGCGACATGGCCACAATCAGTTTGTCCCCTCCGACGCTGGACCTGAGTTTTAATCCTGATCTCTGCCTCTCCTGTGTGCTCCTCCTTCTCGACAAAGCCCCTTTGTTTATGCCGCTGAAACTCACTAACCCTCTCGGTTTCTGCTTTTCTCCACTACAACGTGCCCCCCCATTCCCCTGACCTCTCTCTCTCTCTCCCTCTCTTCCTCTCTTGCTTGTACTCCGTAAAGGATGAGAGGAGAGGGTGTTGAAGCGTCGCTGGGGCGATAGTCGCTCGGTCTGGTTAGATTGAGCGACGGAGTGGAGATGTCAACTGCACAAGACTGTGAAATTACATCAACCTAGCAGGGAGAGAAAGAGAGAGAGAGAGAGAAGAGACAGGGTGACAGAGACACAAACATGAAGTTGCAGAGCAGATCTGCAATGGTGCCCCCTGCTGGAGGTTTAGTACATGTTCCAAAACTTGCCCCAAACCCCTGTGGGAACCTTGCCTTTAAAGACCACCTGCAGCTTTACTCAAGTCTTTTCACTGTGTGCAAGCTTGTGGAGGAACATGATATTTCCCTGGAGTAGGTGGGAAACACAGTATGGGCTCTCATAGCTTTTTTTTATCTGTAAAGAAGTACAAACTGATATTTCACTGAAGTGGACCATGCTGCCTTGGGTTGGTCATGACTGGGGCTTGGGGCTGCCGTGGGAAGTTTCTGCCTTCAGTATGCCGAACCCCAGGAGACAGGAATTCTTCCAACCACAAACAAATGAGAACACAACAAGAGAGTGGCCATAGGGTTGCGAGTGCAACAGGGAGCAGGAGTGAGACCAGAGAGAACCAGAGAGACTGGAAATGAACTAGAGAGAACCAGAGAGACTGAAACTGAACTACAGAGAACCAGAGAAACTGGAATTGAACTAGAGAGAACCAGAGAAACTGGAACTGAACTAGAGAGATCTAGAGAGACTGGAACTGATCTAGAGAGATCCAGATTCCACTTTGGGCTTGTTACTGATCACCGCCACTACTTTCTCGTAGGCAGCAGACATAATTAAAAACTGAATGCCTTTTCAAACATGGAACCAAAGCCCGAAGGGAGTGTGGTCGAATCCAGAAGTGTTGCTGTGATACAGCCCACACACACTTGTTGATGGGGTGTAGAAATCTCATAATAATCTTGCTGATGCCAATATGTAGGCACATCAAATACAGCCCAGAACAGCTAAGCATAGAAATGTGTACAATCTGGTTGCCGCATCTCTGACAAGCAAAATAGAATGCCCAGCTACTTACACACACACACACACACACACACAACCACACAAAAAGAGAAATACTTAAGCTCACATGTTCACACGTACACAATATGCAATAACAAACATATTTGTCCAAGTTGCAAAAGAGTTAATGTGTGCACCAATCAGCAGGGCTTCCCCGTTGTTTACCTATTACGACCTTTGCCCTCCCCCCAGTCCACTTTAGCAAAACTCCACACATTCAGATAATGCCCCCCCTGCCCACCACCTTCCTAAAAATCCTCTCTACCCAGGGGATCTGCACATCTGCTTTTCACCATAAAACTGGCAACCCAGATCAAAATTCTCATTTCCCTTCCTCGGCCTGTTTGGAATTAAGGCCACAGTATGATCAACAACAACAGGAGCCCCGGCGCAGCGACCCTGACCGGGACGCCCAGCTCTCTGCCGCCACTCTCCCCAATGCAAACCAGCTGTGCGCTGGGGGCACAACACTGAAAAACACTCCCAAACCCTCCTGTCCTCCCTCCTCGCTCTCTCCCCCAGATCGCCACCCGCAAAAGTCCAGGGCGCGCAGAGAGTACAACTGGGGGGGGGGGACGACACTGTTGAGCTCCCCTGCCACCAGCGTGTTTATACCTTCTGTGTTTTCCCATATGGTTTCGCAACAAAGCCCCTGGGCCCAGGGCCGCCTCCTCTCGCCCTCTCGCACTTGATGCCGTGCTCCGTCTCCCTCGGCAACCGCCGGTAGTCACGGTGACGGCGCGGGTGCTTACCCGGACACGCACAGCCTCCCACGGACATCTTCTCGCATGCCCCGTCCGTGCGCTGCTGCTCCGAGCGAATCGTTGGAAGGCGCCGCTGATGCTCGGCTTCTCGTCGGCCGCTCCGCTCGGCTGCTGCCCGCCTGCCTCCGCTGCTCACATGGGCGTCTGTTTTCCGAAGGTCCACATACGCACGTATGCACACGGAGGAGAGAGAGAGAGACAGAGAGAGAGAGAGAGAGAGAGAGAGAGAGAGAGAGA
>JAOXYF010000001.1:4436989-4459492 GCA_028565775.1 Sternarchorhynchus goeldii | reverse complement strand
GCGGGGGAGAGGGGGGTGAGAGAGAGGAAGAAAGAGTGAGGGAGAGCAAGAGCGTGTGAGAACGTGAGGAGGGGAGGGAAAGGTTAAAAAAAGAATGAGAGCACAAAGGAATGAGAGGGGGGGGTAGGAAGAAAAAGAGAGAAGAGCAGGGAGTTGCAGTCCTGCTGCCTTGACTGTACCCTCACACTTATTAGTGTGCTGATAGCAATGCAGGTGGGAGGAGAGAGAGAGGAAGAGAGAAAGAGAGAGAGAGAGGGAGAGAGAGAAAGCCTGATTGTGTGTATGTGTGTGCATGAGAGAGTGAGTGAGAGAGAAACAGAGAGAGAGAGAGGGAGGGAGAAACAGAGAGCTGTCAAAGTGACCTGAGCAGCAGATTTCAGAGAATAACAACCATGTGATGTCTCTCTCTCTCTCTCTCTCTCTCACTCTCTCTTTTTTTCCCATTTAAAGACGTCTAGGCTGTTTAGCTGCTGTGTGCTAGTGCGTGCACCCTGTGCTCTGCTCAGATCAGCTCTTTCCAGATGAGCTGTGTTGTTGGGGGGTGGGTCAGGTGGCAGGCAGCAAAAAATGCGAGTTGGGTGGGGTGGGGTGGGGTGGGGACTGTCTGAGTGGCTTGTTACTGTCGACAACTGTCCACTGCAAGCGAGCGAGGGAGGGTATGTGTGGTCATCTGACATCTTTCTGCTCATTCTTTCTCTCACTCTCTCTCTTTCTGTCTCTCTCTTTCTGCCTGTCTTTCTTTCTCTGTCTCCATCTCTTTCTCTCGCTCTGTCTCTCTCTCTGTCTCTGTTTGTCTCTCTCTCTCTGTCTCTATCTGTCTCTTGTTCTTGTCTGTCTTCGGCACTCCTGGCTCGCAGCCAGCATTTACTCCATTTGTTAGTGTTTCTTTTTGTTCCATCTCTCTCTCTCTCTATCATCCTGTTGTCCGTCCAGCCCACCAGACTTACACAACAGCTCTGCAGGTTGGGAGATGTACTGTGGAGTAGAGAGACAGAGGTTACCTGGAGTAAAGCTCCATGCCCCCATTATAATATGAAGCAGAGACCAGACATCCCCTCCCTGAACGTTAACACAGAAGCACACAGAGGTCACGACCCGCACAGCGCAAACTTCGCCTGGTCCTGCCCCCTTCCTCTACATGAGCCCCTGTAAGCAGTGTTGCTGCTACAACATAGATCTCTGGTCCCCTATAAAACCCCAGCAGGGGGCCTGGATGCGGTTCTACACAGGTCTTCCCCATGCTTTTAATCATTGGCTGACCTACTGACCTCTGAACTGTGGTTAAGTTCATCAATTACTATCTGCACTGGTTTAGGATAAAGCACTAAATAAACATTTCACCTGTGCAGATGGGATCATTTCAGTGCAAACACAGCCTAGGTCTTATCCATAGCACAAAACTGCCTGTACAGGAATGTAATGGGATAACATTGTACTGCAGATCAGTTACTGTGGTATTGAAACAAAGAGTTAAGATTTTGGTGGGATGAAGCGGAAGAATCAGAGAGAGATGGGGGATCTGCTGAGAGATGGAGAGATGGTAGACACATTTAGAGATGGAGAGAAGGAGGGACGTTTAGAAGAGTGTATGCTTGCGTGACAGAAGCTCAAGTGGCATAAACATTTTCCTGAGGCAGGGAGAGAGAGAGAGAGAGAGAGAGAGAGAGGGAGAGGAGAGAGAGAGAGAGACTAGGGTTAGGGTTAGACAGACAGTCAGACAGACAGAGAGAGTGAGACAGAGGCAAAAGAGGGAGAGAGAAGTAGGAGATGAAGACAGAGGTCTGATCGCTCTCAATCTGTAAGCGTCTAGTTCTTGCAATGTGTTTCACATTCACTGCACAGTCAGATCAATTCAGCTTCTGCATACACACACACAAACACACACAAACACACACACACACACACATACACACACACACTTGAAGACTCTGGCACACTCTTGATCTCTTTATCATACGCAAGCACTTCTCTTTCTCGTTTGCCCTTTTCTCTTTTTGGCTTTTGTGCAACATTAGAGAAATAAAGGTAGTCTGTGTCTAAATCTTTCCTGCGGTCTTGTGCTCGCTCTCTCTCGCTCTCTCTCTCTCTCTCTCTCTCTCTCTCTCTCTCTCCCTCTCTTTCTCAGTCTCACATGCAGGTACACACAAACACAGATGCAAACACACACACACACACAAGTGCAGGCACACACATTCTCCGTTTTGTTGGATCACTCATATGGAAGTTCCCTCTCATCTACTGGAATCTGTAAAGGTTGTGCCAATTTGGAGCTTCACACACAACCCTATGAACAGCCCCTCCTCTTTGACTTTTCTCTCTCTCTCTATCTATCCTTTCTCTATCCATCTCTCTCTGGTCCCCTCCTCTGGTCTCTCTTCTCCTCCTGAACGCCCATGCTGTGATTCCCTTATAGAACCCCCCCGTGGTCAGTATCTCTGTTATAGCTCTTTACCTCTTTGCGTTTTTGTCTATCCACCACCCACTTCCTATACACACAGCCTCCTCCCTCTAAGTCAGTACTTAGCTCTCTATGGGTGGAAGGGGGGGGAGACAGACAGAGAGAGAGACAGAGAGAGCAGGAGAGCTAATTAGAAGGGGATGGCGACAGGGAATGAGGGATGGGAAACAGGAGTGGAAGAGAGGGAAGGAGGGATGAGGAGGAAAAAAGAGAGAGAAAGGAACGAAGGAGCACGGCGAGAGGAGGCGGGGGATTAGTCGCCGAGCCATCCCACTTTACCCATACAGGGCACCGTCGCCATGGCAATGTGGCAGAGCCGTGATCAGCGCACGCAGGGCAAAAGTGTGCACACATGCACACACACACACTAGTGTAAACACACACACCCATACTCCCACCCACACACACATTTTCAAGCTTGCCTACAAATGCTTACCTAGACAGAAGCAAAAAAAAACCATATTATAAACAACACCCACACACACACACCCTTCAACACGCACACACACACACCCTTCAACTGTCACATTCAAGTTACTTCAAAAACAAAATGTAAAAAGAACTTAAGAATCTATAAGTATTTTGTGATTATGCTGGGAATGAGATGCATCTATTATCAGTAGCACTTCTGCTAAACAACTGGTAAGTTGGAACATATTTTGCCTGTGAAACATGAACGAAGTCACAGCAGGTGATATTTGCCACAGTTGTGACCAAAATGTCAAATTTTCCAGAAGTTCTTTACCTACGAGCCAGAGGTCTAGGTTACATAAGGACTAAACTATGTACTTCCACAGGACTCGCTGAAACATTTCAGCTCTCCCTTCTTGGCTGTTTGATTGTCATTAATATTACATCTGCTTAAACATGGTGCTTACAAACTGTTTTTGAGTATGTGCATTACAGAACCCTCTGTGGTTATCACCATGCAAGCATGTGTGTCTGAACACAACCAACAGATCTGTTCCTCCCCCTGAACACAGTCTAGAGTTCCCTACATTGGCATGACTCAGTGTGTGTGTGTATGTGTATGTGTGTGTGTGTGTGTGTGTGTGTATAGCCTTATTCTTACCTCTCTGGGGCTTTTTGGCTCTGATGCGTGTGTCGTGTTTGCCTGTCAAAGCAAGTCGTCTGTCCGTGTCGGTCTTGCTCTCACCGGACGCTGTTCTGCACTCCTCTGTGCCTCACAAACAGATGTTTCTGCCTCCATGCAGGAGGGCATTCCTCCTCCTCCTCCTCCAAGAGAGAGAACAGGAAACAGGAGGGGGAGAAAAACAACTTCAGCAAAGGGAAAACGTATAGAGAACACGGCCCCTCCTTACCCATGCCCCTGTGTTCTGCTGGTTCGGCAACATTTAAGCTTCTTAAAGACTGTTTCCAAGTCAGCTGTCCTATCCGATAACCTGATACGGGCATTTATGAGAAAGACCTGAGTGCTGATGCCAGGGCTGATCTAGTGATGGTGTGTGCTGAAACAGTTGGCACCTTGTGGGAAATGGCTTGGGTATCAGGTTAAAGGTCAAGGTTCCTCTGCCATTTATATGATGTCCGTGCGCCTGCTGAACATGTAGGGAGCAAGATGTGCTGGTGCTGTATGTAAAAACACACATACACACACACAGACATAATGCTTAAGAACACATGTAACTGTGCTACATATATAATTTTGTATTGAAAAACTGTTACTTTTGTCTGCTAAGCGAATTGAAGTTATGTGTTACTCTCTGACTTAGTCACATTGCTCCTCCGTGCATGTGTGTGTGTGAGTGTGTGAATGTTTGAGCATTCTTTTTTGCCTCACTGTTCTTTTCAAGGGGCTCTGTGAGCTTCCTGCCAAACTCTAAGAGGCTTCTGGTGATAGACTGAGAAAAGGGTACAGAGAATGGTGGACCAAGAGGGAGAGAGGCAGACACAGAGAGTAAAGAGAGTTCAAGAGCTTGAATACATCTGATATTTAAACTAAGATGTTATACTTGTGTGTGAGAGTGTGTGTGTGTGTGTGTGTGTGTGTGTGTGTGTGTGTGTGTGTGTGTGTGTGTGTGTGTGTGTGTGTGTGTGCGTGTGTTTGTGTGTGGATAATGGAGACCTCTCAGGAGAGACCAGCAGCAGAATGGCAGGGAGTCCGGATAGAGCTGGAAGGTGACCCACTTTCTCAAGGCTCCCTCCTGTCTCTGAACATGCACTGGCCCTGTTTCAAATAGTGTGAGTTTCAAGATGGGAAGCCAACGGTGGCTTATGTGCGTGTGCATGTCAGAGATGGAGCGAGGTACGTAACACATGGAGGTAAAGGGAACATTTGATAGCGTGCACATACATCATCTTTCTACCTCAGCCGAGAGAAGTGTTACAAGAATTTCAGGAACTGTACATTTGCCATCCCATACTATGATTCTTGATGGTTGCCCCTTTTCTGTAGCTTGATACTGAACACGACGGTCATTAGAACCCTCTCACTGTGTTCCTCTAGGCAGTCTGCTCGGCCTTATTAACCTGAGTGCCTCACACACATTCCATCCACACACATTTCAAGACAGACGGCAAGGAGCATGATGCCTGAGCTAAATGACATCCACGCTAAAATCATATTACAAAAACAAAGATGTAAGCACTGGAGGAGAATCCTCATATTTTCCTAGTAAACTGGCCCATCTGAATCTATTGGATATTAATGTGTACAGGCAAATAGAAGGTAATTTAGTGACTACTGATTAAATATAATTATTGGGATTATTTAGGCAGTATCAAGAATTAGGATTGTTATACTATTTACATATAAATCAATGTAATTCTTCTTTATTGTGTCTCATTGATAATCTAAAAAGAAGGTTGGCGGTCTGTGTGTTGCCATATAATCTGACTAAATTAAATACTGGAACCAAGATATTTAATTTTAAGGACTGGAAAAATTGTAGCTTGTGTTCTTGGCTTCAAGTTGTATTGGCCACCAGAGGTCACTATAAACCTTTCAACTACTACAATAGCAAAAATTATTTCCCAAATCTCAGTTACAGCAAACAATTCATGCAGTAAAGGGGGATATATTGGACTTATGTAGTCCATGTTTTTTCCGTTGTTAATTCATTTGTGTGTTAAATGTAGCGTTTGGTTTATTGTAGTAAAAGAAATGTACATTTCATAATTTCCCGGGAAAGCCAATACCACGTGGCTTCATAGCGGCCTAAAGGTCCTCGTGTGGTACAAGATGGCCGCGCCGCATGGCGAAAGGCAGAGGAATTTAAATACCGGTTTCACGGAATTCACGAGATCAGCGCCGTTTCTAGACACCCAGGTTCGTTATGTTTGTGTTCAATTAACATTTACAATAGAATACCGTCGTTAAGATCGTCATTGTAATGTGTTAATTAGACTCGTGCGCACGGGACACGTGGATGTTAAGTTGGTAAGCTAGTAATCGTAGCAAACGCAGTGATTGTGGAATATTCCGACATATTTCCTAGATAGTTAGTATAATTAAAAAATACAATCAGTGGAGCTAGATACTGAAGTACTGTTGACTGTAGAGAAGAGCACGTGAACGGCAGCTGCATTTAAAGGCTCTGCGGCTTGTTGGGTAGTTGGCTAGCAAATGTATGGCATGGGTAGTAATATTTAACCGGAAAGGAATAGTTGGCTAATTTCTTCCAAGCTTTACGGGAAGTATGTGGATGCCGGAGAAAGTTTGCATTGCAGGATTGTGACGTGGATTACGTAGTGGTTTAATGCGCCACAAAAATGCAGCTATCTTAAAACCTACGAACAGCGGCCTTATGATTTGATTTCTGTAAAGTCTCGTAAATTCATGTCCCCAACTCTGTTTAACTTGAGGGTCACGATGGCGAGTTTACTACCATACAGATGTTACCTGATTCACAACTGACTGTTTAGCTGCAGTCAAAATATTTAAGTTATAAAAAAGTTCTGCATTTCTATTTTATAAATATTTTGCACGTGTTAGATGTGACTTAATATTCGAGAAAAAGCAACGAAATCTATTTGTGAGTAGCATATGTGCCCAGAAAAGACTAAAGGAGGTAATTCGGGTGGTGGTGGTGGTGAAGATGAGGAGTAAGAGCGTCTTTCAGCGCCAGTGTTCACTTGTTTCATGGTCACATCGCTGGTCGCCACTGCGCGTCTCACGTGACTGATCACCTGTTCGTGACTGAGACCAACTCACTCCCCCGACCCGCTGTGTCCCAGTCCTGAACGTTAACAGCAGTTTTGACCTGCTTTGTTGACGAGTAATTAAACCTGTTGAATTGCTGTTATTCTCGGGAGTAAGATATGGTTTCAGACACTTCATCTTAGAAACCCAGTATCCAGCTTCCTGCCTGAAATAGTTCATACTAGAAACGCATGCCATGCAGGAAGATTTTTAAGCTCGAGTAGATGTCGGTCCCACCCCACTGGCTGTTAAGTCGGCTCAAATCGTTACAGCGAGTGTGTACACTGGTGCCGAGGGATGGCACTGTGAGCTTTGTGGCAAACTATTTCAGACTCGAGTCACAACTGTTCAGTGGAATTCACTTTTAAAGCACTGAGTGACTTAAACCACACCAGCACCTGAATCATAGGATACTGAATGCTGTATTTGTTTATGTAGTTTGTAGGTCAGTGATGCTGAGGAGCCTCTAAGGTTATAAGAGGACTAAAGCTATTACATAATGTGACAAAGTAAATTACTCAAGTCTATTTGTACCAGTCTGAAAGTAGAGATTTAGTTGTGCTAATCTTTTCCTTTCTCTTTCATCTGCAGGGTGCATTTGAAAAAAGCCATGATCCTGTATTTGCTGCCAGTACCTCTGACGGCCTCAACGGCAGCCTGGACCCTTCCATTTTATCCCTCTTTGAGGACACCTCTAGCACTGGAGAGGTGAGAGAAGTATCAAGGCTTCTGTGTAGTGGCATTTAACAGAGAACTGGAACTGGCACTTTTTCTGTTTTTGTATAATCTTAGTCTGTATGTGGGATTATGTTACACAATGAGATGTCTTTTACAGAGCTTCATTTTTAAGGTTAGGTTTTGCCAGTATTAAATATGGCTGAATTGATTTTCCTCCCTGTGACTTGTTCAGGGATTATCCATTCATTATTCAGAAACTTAAATATACATTTGGTCTTATGTCATTTGTAAGACGCAAAGACTTGCACTGAAATTTGTATCCTTGGGTCTGAATTTTGGTTTGTTTTTTAGGCGAAGAACTGTATAGATGAAGAAAATGAAGCAACACTCCTGTCAGCTCTCTCTGAGATCTTGGACAGTGTCATTGAAGAAACACTCTCTCCTTTTGACATGCTTCCTGATTCTGATCTTCTTAGGAGTCAAAGAGGTCAAGACTCTAAGGTAAGATTTCCATAGTCCAGCTATGAAGGAAGAGCCATTCACCTTTACTATTTACTATGATCCAGATATGCAAGGAATATCATGGTGTAAAAAGACATGTATGTTTGATTTGGTGTATTGTACTGTATGGTGTGCTGCTGAAACGCATAGCTTTGTCTTTCATCTTCATCGCAGTTCAAAAAGTTGCACAGTTTGGCTGTCCCTCCCTCTGACGGAGCAGTAGCTCCTCGGGCGACCAGATCCCAGCGCTCATCGCTCTCAAGCTCAAAAGTAAATTATATTTATGCTGCATTAATTACTGAACTGTGATTGGTAAAGGTGTGGGGTGCTGTTTCAGGTGAAAGGTTCATGAAGGGATGTTGAATTTTTGTTTTTGTGTAGGCAGAGGTCCTGCTGTCAGACAGGCAGCTCAGGCCGAGGCCTGTCCGGCAGCCCCAGCTGACAACTGTGCAGAGAAGTGATGGCGAAGAGGAGGACATTAGTGAGACCAGGAGGCCCTTCGCAAGAAGCTTCCGGATCGAGTCTGACCCGGCGCCGTGTCACAACGAGCTGCAGGATGTGAACCTGTCTGCTTTGCTGGCGGATCTTGTCCGCCACATGCATCCATACAGCGCCCGTGTAGGTCCGGATGAAACGAAGCACAAGAACAGCAAAGAGCTCCAGGAGGAGGACGCGTTTGTGGACGTCGTGGGTGATGATGAGGTGGGGGAGACCCTTTTGGGTGCATCTGGGATCAGCCCTCCCTCAGCCTCTGGGGAGGGTCGGGATGTGGAAACCTCTGTGGAGAGGACGGAGGAGAATATGCTGAAGATGTGCTCTTCCGTTAACATCGAACAGAATAAAGATGCGACTAAGAAACCTCAAAGAAGCATTTTAGTCAAGATGGGCAGTATTGCAGGAGTAAAGAAAAGGGTACACTTTGCTCCTGAGTTAGCATTGATTCATGAATATCAACCTGATGATGAGGCATGTGACCAGACAGACAGCCTGCCCTCGGAAGCCCACAATGACGTTTCAGTAGCAAATTCTGGGTCTGCAGGCTTGAGCGAGCACTTCAAGGTATCTGAAACGATGTCTTCACAGCATGGCAACACAAAACCCAGATCCATCAGTCTGCAGGAGTACCGTCTCCTCAAACGGAAGACCCCCCCAGGGGAAGAGAAGTTGGACAACAGAACCAAGTGGCCTACAGTGCCAGAGACCACTGGAGAGCTCCTGCCTATTCCTTGTATACCAGGTTACAACCCATCTCTGACGCACTTAAAAACATCACCTACCAATGTCGAGCTCCCTCTTCCATACTCTGTGGCCAAGCCAAAAAGAAAAGCTCTTCTCCCTTGTAACTCGGCTCCAGAGCAGAAGGGTATGGCCCTGAAATGTGTGCACGCTGTTGACCCACCGAACCCCGTTACCGTTCCCCTTCCATCACCAGTGCATGTACATGCCAAAAACTCCCCTCCTTTTCCTGAAAAACAAAAAGGTTTGCAGTGGCAAACTGGCATGAATTACCCACATGGCATCCACCTCAAATATCTGAGCCTTGGACCCCAGCCTGCAGGGCAGCAAGACTCCCATGATCCTGAACTGAGTGGTAATTTCAACCGAGAGCCTCAGTCATACGTTTTCTGTGAAGGTTCCCGTCCTGCTGAGGTTATGGAGGATGAACATGTCTCCTCGATTGTTGGCACCAGGAAACCTAACGTCGGTGGTGCGTCTTCGCTCGTTAGGGCTGTGCCAGTGGTGGCGTCTCGGAGACGACTCCCTACAGTGGTGGCGTCTCGGAGACGACTCCTTCCAGTGCACATGCCCACAACTGCTGGAAATCATAAGTGTGAAGAACAACAAAGTCAGAACTCTTCCAACAAAACAGGTAATTGGAGTAAAGGAGTGATATGAACAAGAAATAAAGCAGACTGTTAAAGGTGAAGTTAACTATGTAGAGAGGAGTGATGTGGAACTTGGTTGTTTAATTCTACCAAGGCCCAAGCAAAAGGTACAGATCAAATGTGGCATCTGAGGCTAATTTTAATAGCCCAAAAATGAGTGTAATTAGTTTTTTTTTTTTTTTTTCCCTCTTACCACACAGGAATACAAGCTTCTGATGTAACCAGTCTCTTGGAGCAGTTTGAGACACAAGGTAGATATTTGCTTTAATATTCATTTGTAAGTTGAATGACCCATTGTGGAATTTTTCCTAGTGTCCTTGAAGACTAGTGTTGTATATTGTAGTCAAAACAATGCCAGTCGTGCTGAGAACGATTGACATTGTTCTGTGTTTGTGCTGTTACAGCTGCATCTTTGCCCCTTTATGTGCGTATGTAATATTTACAGACTTTAGTTTGACTCTGGTATGACTGGTTTTATGACACCAATAGATTAGTCATTAAAGCCTCCTTCCACCGTTATGATGGTTGCCTGTGAACATCCACCCTTGGACTCCTGTAATTTGGCCCACAGTGCCTCTTTAATCAGTTAATGGCCTGGGAGTCCAGAGCTCATAACTGCGGTAAATTGCTTTCTGTTTTCATGCAACCAAGATAAGAAGTTGCTATGGCAGTGATGGTTTTGGATTGAGATTGTCAAGGAGAGCATGAGGAGTTAAAACAAGTTGGCACAAGAACTAAAATTGCCTCAGTTCATTATCCTTTGCATCCTTTCAGAATGTATGTATGAATAAAAAGAACTATAATCAGTGTCACTCAGTGATTTCTAATGGAAGCTTAGTTATTTGCAATCAAGTAGACCGAAATAACACTGAAGTAGTTGTGTATATAATTTGCTTTAATTGCCTTTTGTATCGTAGCAGTACTTATAAAGGTGGATAAAAACCACCTTGAGGTACAGTGTTGAATTTGAATTTACTTTTTGTTTTTAGAATTTGAGTAAGTGATTTTTCTTTCTTCCCTTTAGGACTCACCCCCCCTGCCACTCCCCCCCATCACATTTGGAATCCCTTGGTGTCGGGTCAGAGGGCAAAGCCACACAAAGCTATTAAACCATCTCTCAGCAAAGCCATCCAGCTCATCGAACCCCGCCCGCTGCCCCCTAGCAAGGTTCATTTGAAACCCCAACCACCCTCCTCCATCTCTGCCCCAAGCCTTTCTCTAGCATTCATGGACCACGACTACTGTGGAACTCGGGAGTTTATTCATGGTAATAAGATGGAACATCCTGGTGTAGACGCACACAAAAAACCTCCTAACCAGCCAAGGAATTGTTTAAGCCATAACAGGTTGGCTCATAGGACTTTGTGTGAGGAAGAACGTCTGTCTGGCTCAGTGCTGCTGTCTCCAGAGAGTTCCCCCTGCAGGCTAGAGGGCCACACAGCAGGCAGATCTGAAGAAGAGGAGGCACCAACAGGTAGACCTTCACAACGCTCCTCCTGCTCTCCATGCTCCCCAGCCAGGGGGAGAGCGAGGAGGAGGCTTTACCGAAGAACGTATCATTCTGGCTCGAGTTCGCCGTCATCCTACTCCCCATCCTGTTCTTCCTCAGACTCCTCTTCGTGTTCTTCGCCACCAAGGAAGAGGTAAGTGAAGGCACCATCCTTCATTTTATGACCTGACCTCCTAAGACTCATGAGGTGGACCTCCCGTTTTCACTGTTTATCTGGTTCTCTGTGTTCAGGCCCAGGCCTTCCAGCAGCAGCTCGAGCTCCTCGTCCCGCTCCAGTTCTTGCTCCCTCTCCCTTTCACCGATCCGCAAGCACCGATCGATGTCCAGCTCGCTGAGCTGCTCTCTCTCCCCACAGCCAGACCGGATCCTGAAGCAGACCAGGTGCAGAAGGTCGGCATCAGCTTCAGAGAATAATTGCTTCCCAAAATCCTTTAGATCAGATCTTGGAATTCCTTTTTGTGCCTCCTCACGTATTTATACATGTTGTTCCTCCATGTTTGTGGCCTGTGCTATGGTGAACTCGCAGGCAGAGAGAACGCCGTCGGCCCAGCAGATGGGAGGAGGAGAGGAAAATGAGGAAGGAGCAGGCCATTGTGAGTAAAACCCCCGCTGCCTTTCGGCAGACACCGCGCATCGGTTGTGATGTCGGCGTGACGTCTCCTCTCTCCCTGCCTCTGTCGCAGGAGGAGCGCAGGGTGGTGTACGTGGGACGGATACATGGAAGCATGACCCAGGCCGAGCTCCGAGATCGCTTCACACTGTTTGGAGAGATTGAGAACTGCACTGTCCACTTCAGGAGCCACGGGTGAGGTTTCCAGGTTTACCTGAGAGCTTAAAGGCCTGGACATTTGAGCCATTTCCAACATGTTGCCATACATGAAGACACACAACGTTTCAAATACTGTTCTTATTCTTGCCCAAACCCTGTTAAGAATTGTTTACTGTTAACAATAGTTGAATTAGCCTGTGAGCTGTGTTTGCACTCTGGATCATTTGGGTGATGTCTTAACAATAGTTGAATCTTTGCAAAAATCTCATCTCTCCATTCTTTGTGCGTGTTTTTCCATCTCCTGGTCCTTTTCAGAGACCACTATGGGTTCATCACCTATTACAACACGGGCGACGCTTTTGCTGCCATAGAAAACGGATCTAAGCTCCGACAGCCAGATGAGCTACCCTTTGATATCTGCTTTGGGGGGAGACGACAGTTCTGCCAGACAAGCTATGCTGATTTAGGTGCGTCATCCTCTTGGGCTCCAAGTTTAATTATCATCATGGCATGATTAACTCAGTTTGAGTACTGAATTCGGCAGCGAAGTCAGGAAGCTCATGATTGTGAGATTCTCGATGTTTGCACACCTGGAGAAACTTTTTTTTTTTTTTTTTTTGCCTCGTGATGGATTAGTCTTCTTTCTGGCCGTCACACCACACAAGTGTGATCAAGGAGACTGGAGGAGATGAGGGAGGGGGATGGAGAGGGATTGAGACGGGAGGAGATGAGGGAGGGGGCTGGATGGGCCATCGGAGTTGTTGGCGCCCGTCCTTGATGCTTCCCTCTCAGGTAGAGACCATGGCATTTAGGAGTTCGGAAAGATTACACAACTACAAACGTCATATCAAAATGAATCAGAAACGGTCACAAAATAAATTGAATACATATGAATTCCTTTAGCTGTGCTGGGTAATTTGTTCAAGATTTTCTTTGGTTAAGCCTGCTCCCTCTTCCAGGGATTTTCAATTACTTTCTTTTTTCTTCTACCCTGCAGACTCCAACCGGGACATCAGCCCAGCTCCACTGAAGAGCAGGTGTGGTGATCTGGATTTTGACGCTTTGCTGAAGCAGGCCCAGCAAGAGGTGAAGAGGTAGCAGAGGGGCCTCCAGGAGGACCGAGGGCCCCCACAGGCAGAAGAGGAAATGTGGAGTGTGATGGAGACCAAGTATTACCTCAGAACTCCCAAAGAGCCTGCACTTTTCTGGCACTAAAAAAAACTTCATGTAGTGCTTTTGTTTTTAAAGTAATAAACCTAACATTGAAGTGAAATTTAATAAAGAGGCAATTTTTTGGAAGCATTTAAAAACTGAAGAGCATTAAGGGAGGATTTAAAAAAATATTGTTTGTATTACGTTTTTCCTCTGTTTGCAATGTTTACACATGTTTGTAATCATTTGGAAACGATGCTTTTTCCACATCTGGAATGGATTAAAGAACGTTTAATGATGACTGCTGTAACTTTTCTTTTAAGCATGCCGTTTGTGTTTTCTGGTGGAATCCTAAAGTCTGAGACTTTAATCGTGAAGTTTAATAATTCCGCAGTAGTAAATCTCATTCTTGTGCGGCAGTATGCCAGGCCCCCGCTTCTCGTTAGGAGGCCTGGTGAATTTTCATTGGTCGAATCCGGTACAAAGCGGTTGGGGCCAACTCGACAGGCTGTTCGGTGTAGAAGGGTGAAGTTTCTGTAAAGTTTGTCTGACATATTTAGCGCTTGCGCAGTGGGTGTAAACAAAGTGCAACAAGGAACTGGGAATAAAACTGCATGAGAAGGGCAGAACGCGCGTTTGCTATGCTGCGTTCCACTGTAGCGTAAAAATCATCAAAAAAGCCAGCCATGAAGAGACTGGAGCAGGTCCGGCTCAGTGAGAACAGAGGTTCAATCATTATTGTAATCCACACAGGACATACAACAAAGCAACCGAACAACTTTCCTGTCTTGTTATCGGGGCCTCAACCAATCATATTATTTTTCTAGGTTGCAAGTCCCTAGAAGACCTCTCTTGACAATACACCACTGTTCATCATGTCCACCCATTACAGCATCTTTTTCTACAATTCTCTCTTCATTCTCTATTGAAGCCACACCTACTTTATTAAAAAGCTGTCTGTACCACCCCTTCATACACTTATCTAGTCCTGGTCCAGCAACACCCTCTTCAGGGCTATAACACCATTGTTATCTGACCATGGCGTTGTTTGTGTAATATGTGCGCGGTCCTCCCCCTGTTTGACCTCTCAGCCAGAGGATGTTAACTCCAAATATGGTCTTGCTTCCGGTTCCCCCAGAAGTCCTAACTATCGTGTGTATGTGTCGTAATATCCTACCCTAAAATTTCTACCACAACACATCGCGTTTTTAATTGACTGGTTTGACGGAACGGGAAAAGACGAGTAGCGTCAAGTCAGGTGCATGGTACGAGCAATCTGTGCAAGCGCGTTGAAGGAGTTCTCAGGGTGGAAGCTGTGGTTGCTAGCTAGGTGCCTTTAGCTGTTCTGCTTCAGAAACGGCAGATACGAGGTACGATGTCCAGAACGAATACGAGCAGCACAAAGATGTTTCTAAGTGGCGTTGTAGAAGGTGAGTTGCATCTGGAACAAATACTGCAATATGTACAGCCTCGAGCTTTTTTATGTTGTGACCGTGCATTTCTTACCTAAGAAGGTCAATATTCAATGAAATTTCAAGTGGTTTTTAACGGGTAATTGGTAATGGTCAACATAAAATTATTCGGAGCAAAAGTGTTCTTATTAATCTATAGGTGGATGGTAGTTGACTGACCTTTGTCGTTTAGGGTTTTATGGACGGCCATGGACTATGGAGCAAAGGAAAGAGCTGTTTAAAAGGTAGTAAACACTGGCGTTGCTTTGACAGCTGTCATGATCGCATAGCTAGACTGTGCTTATGTTAACGTGTGTGCGTATTTACTATTAACCCAGGGAACAGAAATGGGGGCTGAACACGTACCTGTACGCCCCCAAAGACGATTACAAACACAGAATGTACTGGAGAGACCTCTACACGTCAGAGGAGGCAGGTTAGATTCAACATTATAATTCAAACCAGCACAAGAAAGGGATGTTCGTATTATTAATATTATTGGGTGAAGTAAATGCTTCTATAATAGGAGCCGTAGTAGATATATTTAGTTAATTGAATGTAAGAATGCCTATACTGTATGACATGAAAGGTTTCGATGCATTGTGTTTCTGAACATTAGGGTGACAATGCATCAGTGTCACTGAATACAAACAATTAATATTTAAGATGTTTCAGAGCTCAGAAATTGTTGTGGGCTTTGTCTTTAGCTCATAACCCAAAAAAGAATAATTAGAGCTGTGAAACCAGAATGTCACCTGTTCTTTTGTGTCTTTGAAGAGCAACTGATTACCCTCATCTCTGCGGCAAAAGAGTACAACGTTGATTTTGTGTACGCCATCTCTCCTGGGTTGGACATTACATTCTCAAACCCCAAAGAGGTGGCAGCACTTAAAAGAAAGCTCAGCCAGGTAATGTGACGGCAGCTCACACTCCTCTGCTGCTCTCAGTTCTTCGACTGCATTTGCTGAAACGTCCTGATCACTCATCAGGTTTTATGATTGAAGTGAATGTCAGTAGAACTTAAATGTGTAATATGAACTAGTTCATGGCAAGCACACAACATTGCTGCATGTGAGATTTTGTCAGTTTAATGGGTAGAATAAACCCTAACGATTGTATCTGTGGGTGGTTGCTATGATGCTAAGCCAATCTGTTATATGAGTGCTTATCATGTATTTATCTCAGGGCCAGATCTGATTCAGGCAAATGTGCGTGCACTTCTTCCATGCCTGGATAGGTGTGTGAGTTTGGTTGCAGGTCCTTTGCCCTCCTGTTTGATGACATAGAGACGGAGATGTGCACTGCCGATAAGGAGGCCTTCACTTCCTTCGCTCATGCGCAGGTGTCTGTCACCAACCAAGTGTTCCAGCACTTGCAGGAGCCTCACACTTTCCTCTTCTGCCCGACGGGTAATGTCTCTCAGCCTCCACTACTGACTAGCTGTGGCCAAAATTGTGCCCTGCGATGGGCAGCACATTCGCAGTACAGCTTGATCACACTTCCATGCCTTATAGCAAATTATTAATTATTTCAGACAAGCTGCAAGCATTATCAGTAGGGTATTTTATATCAATAGAATTCAAACGCCATATAAGGTTGTTTCCATTAGTAGATGAACACCAAACAGCTTTAACAGTGTTGTTTTTTCTTCTAGACTACTGTGCTGCGTTCTGTACTCCCAGCGTTACCCAGTCTTCATATTTGCGCACTGTTGGGGAGAAACTGCTTCCTGGGATTGATATTCTCTGGACCGGTAAGATCATTTCCTGAGAGATACTTGAATGCAGGAATACTACATAAAATAACTACATCCATTTGTGCATTTAATTAATTTACTTAAAAAAATAATATTCTCAAAACCAGTATTTTGGTTTTGAGAGTGGATTGCAAGATTTTAAGTTGGTATAAACATCATCTCTTCATAAAGACCTTGTATTTTATCCCTCCAAGGTCCCAAAGTGGTCTCCATGGAGATATCTGTGGAGTCTATAGAGGAGGTGTCTGCTGTTCTGCGAAGGCCACCAGTGATTTGGGACAACATTCATGCGAACGACTATGACCCCCAAAGGCTCTTTTTGGGGCCCTTTAAGAAGCGTCCCACAGAGCTCCTCCCCAGACTCAGAGGAGTGCTCACCAACCCCAACTGTGAATTCGAGCCCAACTTTGTGGCTATTCATACACTAGCCACCTGGTGCAAGTCCAGCACAGGCCAGAAAGATGTTGCCATGGGTAACCTTGCACTCCCAGCAACTATGTTTTGGTAGACCATACTTGGTTCTAAACACTAACAAATAAGTGCTGTAGCTACTTTAGCTTCACCCATAGAGCAGACGTGTCCAAAGTCAGGCCCTGAGGCCAAAGGTGGCCTGCAGACAGATTTTAATTGGTTTATGACTTCTCTCTTAGAATTATTTACAGCAGCTCTCTCACCCACTGGCCAATCAGTTCCAATTCTTCCTTTCACCTGATGGTGGCAGCATTATGTTAAACTTTGACTGTGTTGCACCATTAATTATTTTAAACTGTATGAGCTTTTTTACAGTTACAGTTTTACAGTTAAAAGGCGTAGAGGTGACGGTGGTTAACTGGCTGTGGAAATCATTACTTGTTTGTTGAGAGCTATAGAAAATATGTATGTCTCATGTGCTAATTTAAAAAAATGATATGAAGAGACATTGTGAAACAAAGCATGAACATTACCATAAATATTCAGTTAATATCCTTATGCTCGAAAATGAAATTCAGAAGTTCAGTAAATATTAACTTGTTAACTATATGTTTAATATTATGAAAAATTAATGGATAATATTGTTAGCTAAAGTGAGCACTATGTGATTTTAAGTGGTCCAATCTGACCCCCTCTGAAAAAAGCTTGGACACCCTGGTTTATGGGGTGTATGCTTTATAACTGTGTCCTTTAAACTGATAGTATGATTGGTCTACAGATGGGGAGGATCATGGCTCAGACTACAATCCCCAGGAGGCTTTGCGGCTCGCTCTCACAGATTGGTTGGTTGAATTTGGTGTGGCAGATCAACCGGATGGTATAGTACCTCTGTTCACTTATTGTACACCATAGATTACTTAAACTGTAAATTAAATCTATAATCTTTAAAGACATGATCAAATCCTGTGTTAGACTGGACAAAACCACAGCTTTTTTTGGTACCATTTCCCCTACCAAATAAAAAATGCTTCTACATTTATACTGTACTTTATGGCTGTTGGAATTCGTAACTAATGGCAAAACTTCCACCTGTGCTAAAATATGACCACCAGTGTCTCGCACTGGCTCGGGCCGCCCGAAGCGAGAACCATCTGACGAGGAGCCCATGCAGACGGATGAGTATGTCCCGGGGCCCCGGGAGAACCCCCTGTACACAGCTGAGCCACTCACCCTAGACGACCTCACACTGCTGTCCGAGCTCTTCTATCTGCCCTACGAGCATGGTCCCACCGCCCTTGCCATGTTGCGTGAGCTCCACTGGCTCCGCGCCAATGGCGATGCAGCCAAGTTTGGCGTTGCCAACAGCGGCAAGGTAAACGGGAGGGGAGGGGCCAGAGAGGAGTGACAGAAGGCGGGGGGTGGTCCTTGGACACCGGTTAGCTGTTTTCATAAACCACTGAATTGTAATAAAGAACTTTATTATAGATCAGTGTTGTCAGCATGTGCCTGCTTTTTGAGATCCTTCAGAAAAGACTTGGTTTTGTAAGATTATGTTTTTTAAATATTCATATTTGTTCCTGTTCTTGATATGTTTTCATAAATAATTTCTGTTGAAGTGTCTGTGACTGCTGATCCATTCTGAACCTTCTCGTGCTGATCCATCCTGAACCTTCTCCTGCTAATCCATCCTGAACCTTCTCCTGATGATTCTTTCTGAACCTTCTCCTGATGATCCTTTCTGAACCTTCTCCACAGGCCAAAGAATGGCACATGAGAGCGGAGCACTTTGAGGACATGTGCTCTGCAGTTGTCCGGATGTTTAACAGACTGTCCAACGCACCGAACCGAACCATCCTCTACGACCTGTACAACTACATCTGTGACATAAAGAGTGCAGTGTCCTTAGCCAAAGCATTTGTCAACAGCTTGGGTAGGTGCTAATGCTCACCATTTGAAAGTTATTGACCAACATGTTGTCCGGTAAGCCACATTTAATTACTTGTTGCAATTGGTTGTCTGCTTTCCTGGACCAGGGGGTCGTAACCCTCCTCCGTCTCAGGTAATAAACGATGATCCTGAGCCCTGGGGCTTCAGGGGAGGACTTTCTGGAGAGTTCCAGGTACCTTTCATTCGTTGCTTGCCACTATTGTGTTTAATTATTGGTAAACTGCAAAAAAAAGGTAGAAATGCTTAGAGACAGTGAATAAAGTGAGTGCTAATAGGCCTTTCTGGTTTGGATCTGGATCTGTTTGGATCTGTTATCTAGAGAATGCTTCCATGCCATGGCAACCGAGATCTCTTTCGTACCCCTCCTGCCACTCGAGTGTACACTGTTCGACCCTGCACTCCCAAAGACAAGGTAAGGGGTTTGCCTGCTCTATGAGGATATAACACCTGCACTGCTCACTTACAGAGATACTGTATCCACTAGAAATTTGTATCTGGAGTTTTTGTCATCTACAATGGACCGTAGAAGGATGGGTTCCCCTTTTTAGCCTGTTTCACTCAAGCATTTTTGCTCTCAGGGAGTTTTTCCTCGCCACCATTACCTTGTTCCCTGTATTCTCTGTATATATAGATTCCAATAAAGCTGTTGTGTGATGTGCAGTACATGTCTTTTTTTTAAATGTTCTACACATGGACCTTTTAACTGAATTTGTTGTGTGTTTGTATCCTGCAGTCTGAGATACTGAGGTTGTCCAAGGAGTTGCAGTCTGAGACACTACAGCAGGGAACATTAATTGGTGACAGGTGAGAATGGAATGGTTCAAACACATATGGCATTTTTCTTCATGTGAGAGACGAAATACTTTCTCAGAGTTAAAGTAGCAGAAATTGAAGTTGCAAACTGATCTGTGCACAGAGGCTGTGTGCCATAGGAATCCACTAAAGGGTAGCCGTCGTCAGAATGCAATGACCATGTTGGTCAGAATACAAGAGAGATTTTCAGCACTGTAAACTGTACTGTGATCAGTGTTAAGACCCTTTGCCCGTGTTATCAGGCTGGTGGAGGGTCAGCTCGCTCCATCCAAACGTTGTGATCTGGTGCTGGAGGACGAGGAGGGTCTCTGCGGCTTCGCGTTCGCCCTAGTCGACGCCAAGGCTGCCATGACCAAATCCCAGGTGAGAAGATGCAAACACCCCTTAGAAAAGCCCAATGCACCCTATAAAGGATTAAAATGGCATGAGATTTTTTGTGACCTTGTTGTGTCTCACTGTGTGTCTTGCTCTAGTATCCGGAGATGATGCTAAGAGATTTCCCTTCCCTCATGACCGTTCAAATCCACCCCAGAGTTCCGGACCCCAGCGTTCCCAAGCAACTGATTGCCAACGTGCTCTGTTCGCTGCGGGACAGCGGTGAGTTTAACCGCACACATCAGTTAGCCAATGCGGTATAGAACAACATCTCATCAGACCTGCAGTGGGTTTTAGTAAATATCTGGGGCCTTGATTCGCAGACACCATCACAGGCGTATGTCACATGACTGCTATAGAACAAGGCCTTCTAAGGAGAGCTTTTCAAACAGAAGGCAGTCATTTTTCTCCAGCAAGTTAGAAAAACACAGACAGCTGTCAAGATGAGGCTGCCAAGAGTCGCACCTTCTTTAAACACCAATCAGTCTTTCAACTTGCAAACTGGGCCCTCATCTGGGCTCACAACAGCCATTGTTGCTGTTTGACACACATTTGGTTAGTTTGTGCTCTTCCCTTCAGGCTCCATCGGCGTTTTTTGTGAGTTCAGATCAAACGACAAGCGAATGCTGGACTTCCTCAAGACCCTGGGGCAGCTCCACATACTTAAAGTGGACGGACTCCAAGCAGGCCTGGTCGTCATGGGTACAAAGCTGTAGCTTTGGACTATCTTCTACAGACTGCAGTTACTTTATCTAAACCTTCTCACTTGATCCAAGTCTACAATGATTTACCATAGGATACAATAAATTATAATAGAATTACACATTTGAACTGATTTGGGCATAGCAAATAGATTTAAGAAATGTGATGCACTTGATTTTTTTGGCTCCTTAATTATGTGATTACAGGTATGACTGTCTTAGGAGGAAAGGGTCAGGATTAAATTGTACAATGCAATGCTCTTCTTCCATTGGTGACAAATTTACTTGTAAACTTGTGATATGCAAACAGTGCTGTGCTATGTTGTGCAAAGTGCCATAAACTGTACACTGAAGAATTTTTGATAAACACAACAAGGGATCAAGTCATAATGTTTACTGGCCCAGAGCCAGACTGTTAAACTGTCTTTAATCCTTAACAGTCAAGTCTCAGAACAAGACCCATACATTGAACAAGTGTGCAGTTCAGCAGTTCTTTAAAAAAGAAGAAAACAAGAATAACACACATTGAAGTGATATTGTATTTTATAAAGCCTGCATTGCTCAATTAAAATAATTTAAATGAAACCTACTTAAAATAAAACATTTTCACCTCCATCTTGCATAGATGCACTTTAAATCAATTTTCTTAATAAAAGAAATAATTTTTTACTTATCCCTTGAGTCCTTCATTTTGGTGAGGCTGTATTGTGCATTTTAACAACAACAACAAAAAAAACCCTGAGCAACACTGTTTTTCACCATGACGCTGTGTAGTGGAGCTGAAGACCTCAGTTCACATTTAAGAGTAACACACCTAAGAATAAAACAACTACGAGCAAGTGTGCAGACAGTTCACAGAGCACTCTGTAACCTGACATGCAGAACCTGCTTCCCTTCTGTTTGACCTCATCCATCTCCCTCACCATGGCAACGCAGGTGTCAGGTGCTCACTATGGTGCGTCACTATGGTGACTCCTAGACAGCTTGGTGCTTGCTGGAGGGAACACTGTTACCACTTCATGTTCATGAAGAAATGTCACAAATAGAATGTATGACTATGTATTGCCCCGATCATGGCCAATCAGGCCCAGAAGCTCTGTCCTGAGCAGTCTGCTTCTCCCTACTAAGATGAGAGGAGAACAGGCTTCGATCACCTAGACAAACTCCAGCCCTTCAAACTTCACATCGCCAATCTTGGTCTCGGCTAGGAGAATGCGGCCGTCCAGTGTGAAGGCTGTGATGTAGGTGGCGATGCGGCCCGCGTCCTCCTCAGACTTCAGTGCCAGGAGCACCCGGTCGTCAGTTCCGGGCACGAAGCGGAACGCGGAGAAGCCTCGGACGGGGAGTAAAGGCCCGGCACGCGACGCCTCCACGGCACTGAAGTCAGCAGGGCAGCTCAGCACCAGGTTGGTAGCGCGCCGTTCGTCGGCAGCCTCGTCGTACTGCTCGGAGCTCGCGCGCCGTGGGAGGAAGAACCAACGCCTCCAATGCTCGCTCCACGCTGCCGACTCATGGATGAGGTAACCTGGTGAGGTGAGGTAACTTGGTGAGGGCGCGAGGCAGGGTAGGAGGAAATGAAAATGCCTGAAAAATGTTTTGATACAACTCTACCTTTGTTGTTACATGGATCGTTTTTCTGGAATTATCACACCATTAGCAGAAATAATGATAACTACAACTGATAAGAGCATCTGCTAAATGCCATAAACAGCCATTCATGAAATGCCATTCTCTCCCTCTTAAATCACTTAATTACAGGGCTGCATGTTGTAGCACAGACCTGGGCATCTACACTCCTACACAGACCATCCACACTCCTATACAGTTCCAATTTCACCCATAATTCAGTTTATGAACGGCCTCATAACTATCTAAAGGGTAGGATAACAGGTCCACCTTTGGGGGGGGGGGGGGGGGGGGGGGGGGGGGGGGG
>JAOXYF010000001.1:4394499-4436973 GCA_028565775.1 Sternarchorhynchus goeldii | reverse complement strand
CCGACTAACTAATAAACTGGTATGTTCATGTGTCGTCTCTGTTGCAGAAGGGCATGCAGATTCACATGTTGTATTTTCAAGCATTTTTACCTGGTGCCATGATGCCTGCTGCGCTCCGGAGAACATCGTACCGGGACAACCAGTTCTCGTGCCGTACATCTCCGCGAAACCCGATGACCTTCACCCACAGCGGGTCGTTGCTGACAAACTCGCCCGTGGTGGTCGTCCACTCCTTGCCGAGGCCACCCACATACAGCTGCTCCCCCTTCACCGCCAGCCACTCAGCCTTAAAGCCTGACACATATGGATGGGTGTCACACCGTAAACACACTACATAAGGAACTTTCACAGTCTTTACTGCCATGTCAGTCTATTAATGAAAACAGGCTTTCAGCTAATCACTAAAATGTTAAATAAATGTTTTTCCTGCAAAAAAAGCTAATAAAGAAATAAAAAAAAAAGTTCTTAAAAAGTGTCTTTGGAAGTATGAAAAAGAAACGAGAAGCAGTCAGGCAAGCATTCAAATCTAACCCTAGGTGGAGTAAAGGTGGAATCTCCACCATCACCTTTGGAAACGGTGCCATCGCCATCAGCCAGGATGACCCATGGCACTACCCGGTTGCCCTCGATGCGGTATACCACTCCCGTACGGTCGTCCACGCTGTAGAGTTGCCCGTTGAACACCACCAGGTCGGAGAGCTCCATGCCGCGTCCCTTCTCCGCCAGGTGGCTCTCCAGCACGGCCACGTCAGGGTCCCACTCCACGGCCACCTCGTCCCCGCCATGTGACACCAGCAGGTGGCCTCGTTGCAGGTAGCTGAACCACGTGTTGTCCCTTTGGCTGCGTGAGCCCGTGTCCAGGTCTGCGATTGCGGCGATGCGGTAGCGGACGCCGCTGGCCGTGCGCTCCGGGGGGCTGAGGGGGTAGGTGCTGTTGTAACATGGCTCGGCCATTTCCGCTTCCGCCGCACCCCGGCTGGCGCGCCACAGGGGGGCGCTGGCACGCTGCTGCCCGTCACTTATGGCACCACCTGCTGTCTGGTGCATGTAGAGCAGCAGGCCCAGACCTAGGAGGGCTACCGCTGTGATTGCTCTCCATTTGAAACGGAAGCGTGGGTCAGAGGCAGGGCTGCTCATGGAGGTCAAGGAGGGCAGCCCTCGTGTGGAGAGCTGACTGGAGGGCATGGAATCATCTGGGGATGGAGCTGTGGGATGGGGAGGGGTAGGGTGGGGTGGGGTAGGGTAGGGGCAGAGAGAGAGTGAGCAAGTGAGTTATATATCCAAGTGCCAAGGCTATATTTGCCTATGAGAAGGTTGTTGGTGTTCTGCCTTGACTATCCAGTTTCCTGACATGGACATTCCCAAACCCAGAGCCTTAAGTGAATGGAAAGTTGATTGCAGCAAAAGTTGTTCACTGAGCACTCGGTCAGTAGAACAAAGTGTCCTCAAATCTGCTGCAGTTGCAAAACTCAACGGGGAAATGAGGCGAGTGGCTCTGTACCTAGACAAACTCGTGCACAGTTTACACAGTCACCCAGCATTCTATATAGATTAAAAAGAGCTGACCGCACACAGAGCTGAGGGAGTTTATAACGTATCAACACTGCAGGAAGTCACAACTGCCTATAAAATATATATATTCATCCTGCACTCACTTCACTCTACCTCATAATTGTTTACCTGTAAAGCTAACAGCTAAACAAATTAGTCTCTTTACACACTTTATACACTTTTTTATTTGTAAGAAATGTAACTGTTCCTTGAAGCTCCACTCTAGGAGGATCTGCAGCCACATCACTGATTATTGACCAGAAGACAATCTTGTGTGTAAATACCCTGGGGGTCTATTGGCAGAACGTGCAACTGTTATCTGATTATCATAACACTCCAGTAACCAGTATATAACATCAAAAACAAATCAACCTGTTTCCCTCTCACAGAAAAAGCAGTCACATCTGTGTAACTTGAATTACTCTTTCATAAACATTAAACAAATACCTATATTTTAAATACATTTCAAATGAGTTACACATTTCCAATGTGCCACACACTAAAGACCCTGGAGTGTGCCATTATTTACCCTTTTTTCTTCCCCTTGCTCCTCTCTCTTTTTGTCTTCTGTCCATTCAGGATGCAGTAGCTGCTTGTCTTTCTTCCCTTCTCCCTCTCTCTATTTATTTTCTTCATTTGGTAGGAAACGGCTTAGCCTAGCAACTGTGACTAAGGTAGATTTTCAGGTCTGTGGTGAACTTTACCTGTACAGGGATTTGAACTTTTACCTGTGCAGATTACTGATTAGCTTATGAACTTAAGAGCTCTTGCAACCCATGTTTCCTAGCTGGCACCTGAAGAGAAACCCAAGTAAACGAGAGGACAGACTGAACAAGCCCAGAGACTCGGTTGTTATTGCTTGCTGGTCCATGGCTGTACACTCCCCCTAGCACCAGCCTCCGAGGAATGACAGCAGCAGAGGTGGAGGCTTCACCGGAACGTTAGTCCACCCACACGCTAATCATCACCTTAGTAACACACTCCAGCTCCTCAGTTGTCTTCTGCTGATTATCCGGACAGAGCTCATATGTACGCAAAGATGAGTTTCCCTCTTTATCACAGCGTTGATAAAGGATTGATTCAAAGGCAAGGAGGGTGTCTCTCAAAGAGTATTGCTCAAATTTACTGAGTTAACAATTCCCACAGTTAACCAGTTATGTTGCTGTTAAGACGGTGTATTTTTGTCCACTTCGTTAATGTTGTTGTTAGGAAAACCAAACCCAGCAGACACGGTCTGAGCATGACCTAGGTTACACATTTTCTGTAACAATACTAGACTTGTGCAATCTATTATATTAAGTTCTGTGAGCAGCAGAATTCAGTGACTGTGGTGGATAGCAAAATATTTCGTACAGAGTATAGCGTAATATTTCGTATGTATTTTTCGCCGACAGTAACAAAGTATCCGGACTAGTTATCCATAAGACTTAATATCAAACACAAGGTCTGTTTTAATATCTACTTTACTTTAAGAGCTAACAACCCAGTATGTGTCTCGGGCTTATGAATATAATGCATACTAATAGGTGAACGGGTTGGTCATTTTAAGCAGATAAAATACGATACGTACAATACACTCCGTCCTTTTGATGTAGAATTTCGCTGTACAGCTTGGTACAATCTGGAGCGCTACCTCTGCTCCATCGTTTACAAAGCGTCGGGGCAGCCAGAACTTCAGTAGTGGGACGCTACTGCCAACGCACCGGCAAGCGCAAGACGCCCTCCCACGACGTGACGCACGCTTCGTAATATGATATATCACGAGGGGTTTTAAGGTAGCTTCAGGAGGGCACAGAGGTAAAGTTGGACGCAGCCATCTTCACCGCCTTTAGTTCGCTTCAATTAAGCTTACGTTTTGACTTGCTTGGTACGGGTTCACTAGTGTTTTATAGTTGGACCCATCTCCTCTAGGCAAGCAGGACTGAATAGAAGTTCTATCTGCCTGTAGTTCTATAACGTTCTGGAATAGAGGTTTGGTTGTTTTAGTATACAATGCATCCTTTGATTAGGATAATGTGCAAGGATCGTTACAAGAAGGCTTGTGTTGTACTCTGGTGTGGTATAAACAGCGGAAAACAACGGAATACACAACGATGAACAACGGTTTGTTATCAGCGTTTTTATTCCAGCAGTAATTCTTACAGTTATAAACGATAGACCCGTAGACTGCACATTAATACACTTCAGAAACATCAATGGCAATTTAACTTTACTTGCCCCTACTGATAAATCTGATAAATTAATTTGGGCAGTTAGACATATCTCATCAATGCCAAACCATCTAGTAATTTGAAAAGGTTTAAAAATTAAATACCAACAAGGAAAATTCCCTGCAAACTGTAAGTATAATATGCAGATTAAAGGCATTTGCTACATTCATATGCTTGACTACTGCACAAGACAATAATCAAAGAAATCATGGAGGAAAAAAAGCAGCAACTGAAACCTTTTAAAAAGAGAGTAGGTTTGAGTGCATGGATTTACAGTAATATTAACCAAACAACAATTAGTCAACAACACACTACAGACTGTGAGAGCCCTGCTCTGTTCCTTAAGATCTACTATCCCACAGGGGTTTAGTTGTAACACTGGGTCTAATAGTCAGAGGCTACTGACGGCCATGTTTAAGTGAACCAGGTGTATTAGGCTCAAGTTGGGAAAAACGTTAACAAAAAAAACCCGTTAGTATTGGTTAGTGAGCAGGAGCAGAGTGGGGCGTGTCTGCTGTGGACCAGGGTAGTTCACATAAAACAAGTTTAAACATGAACAGGCTTCAATTCACTGATCATCTGTCTGATGGTTTGGCACAGATCAGGAGGTTGGTTACTGCTGGCATAACATAAGGTAGGCAATAAATGTGTGTGTTTTGGAGGTAAGGGACATGAAGATGTAAATCACATGGATACATGAATGTAAGTATTAAAATATGCTCCAGGCTGAGAGGACTAGTGACGCCTCCTCATGACTTTCCCATCATCTTTAGCAGGAGCTAAGAAAGTAGTAAACAAACAAACAAACAAAAATTACAGTCCGTTTAAGATTTACTGAAGAAATCCAACTGTATTATTCTGTTTGGCTTTTACCTGTGTGAGGTGATAGTTTTCATCCACAAGCTGCTCGATGACATTGAAGTGATCTGTGTTGGGCACATCTTCAAATGTGACTTTTAGTCCTGCAGCTTCCAGCAACTATAGAAAATATGGACAGACGCATTTTAAAAGCTGACCGTCCAGAAATCACCGTTTGCTCAGGTTCTTTTAAAACACCTGTTAGCAATTTACTGAAGCAACAATCACATTGAGCGTGGATACACCACCCTACTAGCTCTGCCGTTCCCTTACTTTGAAGTAGTCTTCCGACTGCTTCCGGAACTCAGGGGAGTCGTTCTGTGCCACGGCGATGATGATGTCACAGGCACAGGAGGAAGCCCTGAGCTGTGGCACAAGCTGACTGGGGCTGTTCCGAGCAGCCACGTCCCTGAAGAAGATCAAAGGGGTGAGGGAGCTCTGCATGCAAGCACTTTGGACAGCTTTGATGCAATGAATGACAGTTAACCACTAGCTCGGCTCATCATGCATGCTCAGACAGACATGCTCATGTCAGACATGCTCATGACAGACATGCTCATGACAGACATGCTCATGACAGACATGCTTATGACAGTGAGTGCGCTGCTCGAATGGAGAAGGTTGATTCACATACTCAGTCATCTTCAATGGCTCATTGACATAGGTGGATAAAATAGGCATCAGGTTGTAAATGCCGCTAACAAGAAACGCTCCTAGAACACACATGCATCAAATAAAAAAGACAGAAATAAGAATGACATTATATAGTTTAAATAGAAAATACTAAAGATTGTTATGGTTTCTATTCCTTACCGCACACTTTATTACTCAAACCACAACAAGCACACAAACACCTTTAATTTGAGGTGATATGCTGTACTCTGACCAATCTGTAGAGAGTACCATGGCTACCAGATGTGCACCTGCAGAATGACCACACAGGTAGAGCCCACTGTTGAGGGACAGAGAACAAGAGATTTGTTACAAGGCTTACAAATGAAAAGGGAACAGTTTGAGAAAACTGTTCAAGAGACGTCCAGGGGCCCAGAAACCCAGATGCAGACCTGATATGTGAATACTGCTGAATGACTGCGACCACACTTCTGCGGACCTGCGACACCATCAGATCCATATTACCTGGGAGGGAAGGGAAGTGATGATTGGTCAATGACCTCATGTGCTCATGCACATCCTCTCAAAATGACCTTTTCTGCATGACTCCCACAAGCCCATTTTACCTTTGGGGGCTATGCTGTATTCAACGGCAACGACCACAACCCCCTTCTGGGCCAAAGGGACAGCCATGAAACCAGACTCCTCTTTGCTGTCAGATATGAGCATTTGTTATTATGTAAAGGTAATGTACCCATTAGAACCTCGGTGGTATTCCACAGAACACAAATACTGTATCAAGTGACCTGAGAATTTTATTCCATAATATAAGACATTATCAAATACTCCTGCTGTACAGTGCTGTGCTCAGAAAAGGCCAGGTAGAAAAGGAAAATATCCTTACACAGCTCTTGGTTGGTGGTGGTTATTTGACTTGAAAATAACAATAGCACATGCAAAGATATGATTAAAAGGAGTGTCATAATGGTGTGTGACAGCAGCACCAACCACCTACCTTAGAAACTGCCAGTAACCCCCATGGATGTAAATAACCAGAGGCACATCTGAAACACACGAAAGGCCACAGTGAGGCAGGAAGTGGTCTGAACTGGTCTCTCCTAACGCACCTGTTTAGGACAGCATATAATCTCTAGTCTGCTCCCTTGATCTTTTGTTGTTTTAAATTGCATCCATGTTCTTATTGTTGTTTTATGTTGTTTGTATGTTGTTTATGTTTTTGCATTGATTTTATTCTTTTATGTACGGTGACCTTGAGAGTCCTGAAAGGCGCCTATAAATAAAATGTATTATTATTATTATTCTCCACTCTGCCCTGCTGCTCAGTGACAAAACAATCCCCCTTAACAACACACAGATGTCCAAAGACCAAGTTACTCAATAAATGAAGAAAATATAATAGTCACATAGTCTTAGCTGTTGCAGAGGGCTCATATATGTATGCAAAACTAGAAAGTAGGGTAGGTGGAAAAAATGTTCCCTCTCTGAGGTGGTGAACCTCAGGTAAAGCAGAGACATCGGTACCATGTAGGTAGGAATCAGTATCAGGTAGCTAGGAATCAGCACAGGCCCCACCTGGGGAGGAGCTGTCCGGGATGTAGACATCCAGTTTTTCCTCATCTCCGTCACCATACGGGACATCCACCAGGGTCTGAGCAAGAGCACGAGCCGTTTGGGTGCCTAAATCCACAAAACATCCACTAAACCCACACAGTAACATGTTCAGTTCAGTTCTTAAAATTAAAAAAGTAAAAAAAATTTTTTTTAAAAGTATAATTACAGAAAATTGGTGTCAGAGATGAAAGGTCAGAAATGTTATGCAACCAACTCTACCTAATATCCATTCATAAAAGAAGTTGCCCTGGTAATCTGAGTTTAATTTACTAGGGATTTGCTGACAGTCAATAGGTTGATCCTCCAGACCATGATGAATCACAAATGTAAGTAAAATGACTGTTGTAGTTTATATTTATCTTATTTAAAGGCGCTATAAGTTTTTTGTAACAAAGATGAAATCCGAATAGTCATAACTAATATGTCACTTGGAATTGCACCTGGAGTAAACCGGGCTCGTGTGTAGCTTTATTTTCTGTAGACTATGTCTGACATTTAGGGTGATAGTTCTTTGATTTGTTTAGTTTAATCGGCGCACGAAATTCGTAGGATCAATCATTCAGCAAGGGATGCCTTTCTCATAATGACATGGCAGATCTCTTTAAAGACGTGTACAACAAGGCTTGGACAGAACAAGATTAAGCAATGAACTATCAAGTTTAAAACAATAAACTAACCTGATTTCAACGCGGCCACATGGGCTTTAATCACGTCATCAGCCGACATTCTATGGGACCACTGGCTGGGCGAATACTGTTTCTCGAGCTCCTATCAAACGACACCAGTTTGTTATCAATCGGTCAGCCATTCAAGCCAGAAAATACTGTAGTGGTGGCCAGCGACGATGCATAGAGTGCCCTCTGGCGGTGGTCTTCCAAATAAGAACATTTTCAAGATCAACTACTTAAACACAGTAAATTTAGTTTTAAAGTGTTCAGTGAGATCGTATATGTGAGCACTCTTGGTAAACGCTTTAATGAAACAAATACTTACATCTTTTTTAAATTTTTCCAAGTCAGACATTGTCTCTGTGAAAGCTCTCCAGAAAATACTGAGACCTTTGGAATAAAAGCGGATTTAAGCAAACAGCTCTCAGCCATCTGTGATGAAATCATGGGAGTAATTTACGTAACATGTCCCTTATATCCACTTAAAAATGCACAAATGCACTTATTAATGTAGTTTTGTTACATCAGTGCATAGACAAGTGGCATCAGTATTAAAGGCAGTTTGGTGACTGGGACCAGTATGTTTAGTAGAAGTCGTAGGAGTTATAAAAACCAATGGGTTCCTATGGAAGGATGGAGACCTTGCTAGTGCAGGAAGATCCTTGTTGCTGTACTCCCTGCTGTACTTTTAAGGTTAAGATGCTACAATCTAACACAGTCTTGCTTTTTTGTATGGTTAACCCTCAGCCAGATTTACTGCCTCTACATAGCTGTTCTGTTTCAATGAATCAGTTTAGATCAACCTGCACATTATTAAATGTTAGGTAAGTTTCTTTAGTGTGGAAAATGGTATATTACATGTTACTTTCTTTAACAGTGTAAAAAAATCCCACTATACAATTACACTTTTAGCAAAAGAATGAGTGCACGTGTGGCCATTTTGAAAAAAGAATCTTCTTAATTTTTATTTGAATTTGTATAGCATTGATGAATTTTCATGTTTGTAAATTGTATTTTGTTGTCATTTTGATGTATACGCTTTGTGTATTTGCAGCTCGTTAGTACGTATGTACAGTGTTAGTATACATAATTAGTGTATACATTAGTACGCATGTGCAGTGTTATTCTACGTCATGACCGCGGGCTTTTGTTTCTTTGGCGGTGAATTTCAAGTTTGTAGCTACAAGGCTTCATCGGTCGTGTCAAAATGGACTGCTTAAACATCCCGAAGATTTTACCCAATTCTCCAAAGAAGACCAGAGGTCAAATCCAGGTAACCGTTTAGCTAGCTACTTAACTAAATCACTGCTTAACAATGCAGGTTATGGTACCAACATACGCTAGTTAAGCTAGCTGTCACTGTTGACTGTCTATCCAGCTAGCTAAACTGCTTAAATTAAATAAACACCTTAATAGCATTTTTCCTTTCCCGACATTATCTAACGCTATATCTTGTTTTGGTGTTGCAGGTTATTTTCGGACCAATGTTCTCAGGGAAAAGGTAGGATAAGTGATGTTTGTATTAGCCAAGTTAACCTGCTAAACTAGGTAGCTCGTTTATACATACTGACTTATAAATAAATATTTTTCATGCTAACTGTTTCGCCAAATTGTGGCAGCACTGAACTGATGCGGAGAGTGCGTCGATTCCAGATTGCGCAGTACTGCTGTTTGGTGATTAAATATGCCAAAGATACTCGTTACTCCGATAAGGGCGTGTCGACGCACGACAGGTAAAATAATTCCGATGTTCTCTTCAAAGACTTTGTTTCATTGTTTGTTTGTTTTTTGCGATGTACAAGTCATGCCATTCCATCACCAGAAATACAATGGACGCTGTGCCGGCCAGTTGTTTGAGAGAAGTACGATCTGTAGCACTGCAGGCGTGCGTCATTGGCATTGATGAAGGACAGTTTGTAAGTATGGATTAATTTCCTAACTAGTCATGGATATCAGCACCTCCAAAATAAATAAATAAATAAAGGTACAGTGCTTTGCAAAAGTATCCATACCCCTTGAAACAAACAGATATTTTGTAGGGATTTTAAGTGATAGACCAACACAAAGTTGCACATAATTGTGAAGTCGAATGAAAAATATGCATGTTTTTCAAAATTGTAAGCAAATAAAAATCTGAAAAGTGTGACATGCAAAAGTATTCCTCCCCCTTCTATCAATACATTGTAGAGGCTTTTTTTGCTGCAATTACAGCTGCAAGTCTTTGGGGGTTTGTCTCTACCAGCTTTGCGCATCTAGAGACTGAGATTTTTGACCATTCTTTGCAAAATAGCTCAGCCAGATTGAATGGAAAGCATCTGTGAACAGCAATTTTCATGTTCAAGGGGTATGAGTACTTTTGCACTGTACATACTACAGAATATCGGTACTGAAACAAAAATGTAAAATACACAATTAGAATTTCAATATTATACTCATACATGCAAGCTTGAGCTCAAAATTCAAATTTAAATAATCATTAGATTTATGCCACATTTCAGAATTCTTGTTCATAGATATTGAATTCTGATGAGCAGTTCTCATTGTTTGAGATTGTTCTACCCTGCTGTATCTGGACATAAACTGTACAGATATTAGATTAGTCGTGTTAGAGCCCCAGTTATATGTGCTCAGTTATGTAGCATTTTCAACATGCCACATCTGTTCTGCAGAGAAAGTGTATTTATGACACAAGCCCCTGTGTGTAGTTGGGCCGCAATGAACGCAATGTTCTAAAAGTAGCATTACAGCTCTGAGCGAGGCTGTTAACACATCTCCACCTCTCCTGAGGTGTATTCACTGAGAAGGAGGAGGTTAAAGCTACAGTCGGGCAACAAAGCGAAAGCAGTGTGGTCGCAGCAGGAAAAAGCCTCATGAAGATGTAAAAATGTAAATCAGATAATAAAATTCACAAATAACCTTTTCTGTGAATCCAAAAGTCAGGGAAATGATGTCCTCAGAGTGGGAGAAATGAAGCCAGGCAGGAAATCCAGCTGTAACAAGGTCTCCAAGACCAGAAAATGGTGGTAGTGAGACATTAGCAGGTAGACGCAATTAACATTAACTGTTGAGCAGGTGGCCACGACTGAGTACAGGTAACGCATGAGACGATCTCAAAATCTATGCCCGCCCTCCTTTCCTTACCAGGAAATGTAAATCTCCTTCCCCCATACAGCTTGTTTGTAGTAGTTAGTGAATCTAAATGAGTTCATGTCTGCAGTACAGTCCTGCTTTTTGTTCTGCTGCAGTTCCCTGATGTTGTTGAATTCTCAGAGGAAATGGCCAACATGGGCAAGACTGTTATTGTCGCAGCTCTTGACGGCACATTTCAGAGGAAGGTGAGGCTTTACCAGAACTACACAACTGCACAGCTACAACTACAGTGAGGTACTGAGATGAAGGTCACATATCTAGATGTATTGCCATGTTCACAGGACAAGCCACAATGTTCAATTCCTCTTTTTCTTCTCTGTTGTTGCTCACATGAAATTTTGACCATCTTGATGGTTCACATTTAGAATTACAGGTGACCTGTACCTGTCCGACATGCATGCACAGATTGATGCGTTTTTACACCTGCCTCACCGTGTCATATGCGTGAGATGACTCATGCTATTAAAACCAAAATAATGAATACACTAGTAGGTCACAGACACGCAATGCATTTTGCTCCGCAATATGCAAAGAGTCTGTCAGCTGTAGCGTACATGATTGGGTTGAGAAGGCCACACAGCTTTTGTTTTGGTTGCTGCTGTTCAACTGTTTTATCTCTTGGTCATTGTTGTTTTGATGACCGCTAAGCCATGCGAGTTCCAATCCAAATGTTCTCATTCAAGTCGCATGACCATGAATTGGATACAAACCTGAGCTAGGATCACACAAGAAAGTGACTCAGATCTCTTTTGAAAATGTCAAAATTGTATCCACACGGCCCGGGGGGGGGGGGGGGGGATTGAGTCATTTCAATTTGGTAATGTGATAATTTATTGTTATTCTCCCTTTTCACCTGACTTCATAACTGATGAAGCCTGAAAGATCTATTGTGCTCAGAATATTCCAAAAAAAAGGAGAGTTATGAAATTCTAAGGATATGGTGACGGGGGAACCCAGAACACACTGCTGATGCATGTTCCCTGCCTCTGCCTTTCTAAAGCCTTTTGGGAGTATTTTGAACCTGATCCCTTTGGCTGAGAGCGTGGTGAAGCTGAACGCAGTCTGCATGCAGTGCTTTAAAGAGGCTGCCTACACCAAGCGACTTGGAGCAGAGAAAGAGGTGAGGGACACAGAAAATTAAACCATCTTGCCTCTGTAAACTGGTCTTGGGTTCCCTGAGTAAAATGCAGAGGAACTTTTGAGGGGGAACCCAACTTGTTAAAATGTAGATGTAAAATCAGTGAAAGAATGGTTAAATTCACTGTTCTTTTAGTTCTAAGAGCTAACATTTTACTTTAGATTGTCATTTGTAAAGGATTTTGCACCATTTGGCTACCACTCTATTAATCTAAAGATGTAATAATTACAAGCTAAACTGTCATAATATGCACAACTTGTGAGCAGATATAATCACTCATTGCCTAACAGGAAAAGATCTTGACTTGAGTGACATTTGATGCTTTATTCTTGCTCTTTAAATCCAGTTTATCCCTTGCTTTTATCAGCTGCCATCTTGGGAACTTCAAACATCTGGACTGATATTGCATATTTGAGTGTCTCGCTATCTGTTTCAGGTTGAAGTGATTGGAGGGGCTGATAAATACCATGCAGTGTGCAGAGCCTGCTATGGAGGGCTCCTGTCTGATAAGGAGAACAGTGCCCCTCACAGGGTTGAGACGCCCCCTCACGCTATGACGGGGAAGCAGATGGACCACAGTGCTCCTCGCAGACTCCTCACCTCCCTTAATATATGAGCAGATTTACAAAATGTATCATATGCATGTGTGTGTATTTATGTATTGATGGAATCATCTTTTAGGTAACGTATTTGGACTGTGGTTGGGGGTGGATGTTCTGTTCTTTATGTAGAATGTATGAATGAAGTGTTTACTCAGAACAGCTGCTGCATGTGACAGTATCAGGCTGCAGCACTAACAACAAATATTCTGAGGACACTCACATGTCCCAGTCTTGTGTCTGCTCCATCAGATGCTGGAGATAATAAATAATCTCAATTTCAGTTTCCGATCTTGCTGTAGTTGGCTATTTGAACCAGAAAAACCCTTGCATGCTGTTCAGGAATTTTATTTGAAGAGGTGGCAAGTAGGTACAAAGGAATTTTCTGTCCTCTTGATTCTACTTCTCTTTTGCTCAAACTGAACATTTGGTATTTGTATGCTGTTCATACACCAAGTGCATTTGGCATTTTTATGCAGTTCATATTGTAACAAGTGCAAATCCATAAAAATTTTAAACCAGTGTTAGTTACAGTAAAAAAGGTAACAGAGCATATCCAGAAAGTGCATTATCCTTTAGCCACATTCAACTGAAGTCAAAATATTTCTTAAAGTTGTGGGTAAATTAGGCTGAATAAACCTAACGACAGTAGAACAAAGACAAAATCATGCTCTATCACATGAATGGTATTCCTTACAATGACACAAAATGAAAGACAACTGCATGCTACACCACCGTTGGCCTGAACTCACTGTAACATTGCCAACAATAGTCTAAAATATGAAACATTACATCCAAGTTAGGTAGTATGTGTGGTTTGGTTTTTTTCTTCTTTTAGGATTAAGATGTTTGAGCATGTTTATGACAATAATATCTATGGAATCCGTGAGAACTTTCCCTGAATAAACCAGTTTGGACTCCATAAGTAGTTCTTTTAACACCAATGTAGGGAATTCTCCAAGTTGATTACCATTAGTATTCAGCTCATAGGTATGGCTGGAATTATAGATGTTTCAAGTTATATATTAATGAATTGGGGATTAAATGGCACTGGAGCAGGCTGTTGCTTTTTTAGGTTTCCATTCAGGAGAGCATTTGAAAGTTATTGAGAATCAGCTTGATGTTGCACACTAACTTAACACATTAAATCTCATAAGTGTCAGTCAACTGTTACCTTTTTAATAATAATTAAAAAAAAAAAAGTCTTTCACCATGTGACAGTGAACTGTGTTCCATAATGTTCAGGATCATGGTACAATTTACCCTCTGGAAGTAAAGGTTAAAACAAAACATTACTGAACTATGTGCGCTTAAGAGCAAACACAGCCTGCTCCAACATCAGTGATTTCACTTGCATTACAAGCACCAGTTGTGCAATCAGTGCTAATCTCTAGGCTACATGAACATACATGAAAAAGCCACTGGAGAAAAGGAAAACAAAAACAAAAAAAACAATTTTTAAACACAAAGGTTGTCTGTCCCAAAAGACAATGACTACAAATAATTCTATGGCAACGGGAGAGCCAATTGACCAAAAGAGCGCCTGGGCCAGTCAATACACTAGAGCGCTCACTGGCTGCTCTTTCAAACTCTGCCCATGCTATGTCATGTGATCAGGGTACATAATTATCCCTTATTGCTGTTTTCGAGAAGAATCATCATTTCCGTCAGTAGGTTGGAGGCTGGTAGTCATTATGCCCCATTGGTTCTGTCGTGGGCATGAAGGTGGGAGGCTGGTAGATGTCAGAATTGGTGGAGGGCACAGAGGGGTAAGTAGAGGTAGGGTATGGTGAGGTATGATCTGGAGGGATGTAGGATGTGGTATAAGGGGAGATGTGATCTGGAGGGGATTCGGCAGAGCTCTGAGTGATCTCACTTACACCTTGGCGAAATCTCATCAGTGCAAGATAGGTCAGTGCACCCTGTGTGAAACAAAGTATAACATTTTGCACCTACGTAATCAATCATTGAAATTGAAAAACCTTGAAATTTGGCATTTCAGCCAAATGCCATAAATGTACAAATAATCACTATTATAATAACATTAACCAAAGAAGTACCACAGTATTCATTAATTTCCTTTTTCCAAACAAATCCATTCTTCAATTAGCCATCGTTTCATTCTTAGCTGATGTTTAAAGCACGAGTTCAAACCAGTCCTAAGGGACCCTTTGCCAGGCCAGGTTTTTGTTCCATCTCATTACCTACCATGAGCGAGGTAACCAATCACATCCTACCTGCTACCAGTGTCCCATATTGCTGCCTTAACCACATATCTTAGGTACATTTTGGACTCTACAGAATGAGGTGTAACCTTGGTCAAATGACTCAATTACCAGAATATCTGCATGGCTTGCAATTTAAACACACTATTTAAACCATACTATTTTTAATGCAATGTGGTTTTGGAAGAAGCCAAGGGATTCAGATCTCATTACCCATCGAGGGTCTGTTGGGAGTTGATCCAAACAAAAACCTGGTCTGGCAAGGAAAACACTTATTGTGTAAAAAATATTGTGACTACACATTAACTGTACATTTCCAGGGTATTATCTGGAAATTGTGCTGAAAAGTATGAATTATAAATATTTGCTATATCGCAATGCATGTCCTGTATACTGTAGAGTTCCACTAAGACCAGCACTTGACATATGAAACATGGAATGTGTTGCTGCCTTTTGTAACACCATAAGGCCGTTCCATACTGCAGTAATAACAGGTTGCATTATGGAGTCTATCTCATTGTTCAGGAAAAGTGATGATGGGCTTAACCCTTTTTTCTTTTCTGTTTTTTAAACATTGGAATTCAGTTCACAGCAGCATGTTCAGTCAGGCCTGTTGTGTTTCCAGGTGATGTCAGATGGTTGTATTTTTCAGTAAGCAAACCCAATATAGAGCTGGAATGAGTAACCATATCCAAAACAAAACATGTTCACAAGATATGTTAGATGTGTCTGAGGTGTGCAGCTCCAGGCAGAGAAAGAACAGGCTCTTACCCAGGTGATGATGGAGAAGAACGAGAAGGCAATGACTGCATGTACAGCGTCAGTATGGATGCCTCGTATGTCCGTGGTTTTCGCCCACTGACTGGCCAAGAGACAAAAACACACAAACCACAAAAAAGTCCAGGCCCCTGTTCCAAATGCACAAAGTGGGAGAGAAAGATTTTATGGAAAGTTACTTTTCTTTATAAATATTTATATATATGTGTGTGTTGATATTTAATATTACAACACATTTACCAGATTATAATTGTTACAAAACAACATTTAAAAAATAAATAATTGTCATTAAAATTACCTACTTTTTTAGTGATACTTGGTCATCTTCAGATTAGTCGGTGAGAAAGTCTATGCACAAAGCTAAAGATCTAAAATCATAACTGAGCCTGAACACTGTTTTTCTCTCAGCTATGAAGTGTTCACTGCTAGTAAGTTCTTCATCTGACCACTAGCAACTACACTGAATGAGCTTCGCCCTTCATTTTCTCCTCCAAAATCTGGGTCACTACACTGTTCTTGAATATGACTTGAAATTCACAGCTTGTGTCTGACTACTTCAGAATTGTGTGATTAAAATCACTTCTAGCAACAGTACACTCACTTCTGAGGTAAAGTGCTCAACTCAACAATGACCCTTCCCTGTTTTCCCCCAAACAAGACGCATTTTGGTTTTCACCTGAGAAGCCCAGGTCTGCTGTCACAATCCGCTTCCTGTCCTGGGCATTGCTCATCATGGGCAGGTAGGCATCAGTCAGGAGGAAAGCCACACATGCCAGGAAGGCGATGATGCCGATGCCCACCCCGTAATGGCATGCCCCATCGTTTTGGTTGAATACACATGCCAGCTGGGCTTTTTCCGGGGGGTTTACATAACCCTCCCCTGTAATGGTGGCAAAAACCACAATGGCAAACACCTAAAAAGTCCAGGAAAGGAAATTAAAATAAGGGAAGTGAAAATTCAGTCAGGCTCAATAAATTACTTGACAAAAAAAAATAAATCTATTTTACAGGCCACAAAACTGCAGCTACTATTGTTTATCTTGTAATACAGCAACTGATACAAACAATTGTGCCATTTATATATTTAGGAAGTACTACTAATTGTTGTTGGAACATAAATATTGTAACGATATTGTTTGAGGGTAAACCAGACTGAGAGACACATGCAGGGAAAACCGAAACATACGAGAGGAAGATGACATTAGACATTAGTGAGAACCATCAACCTCATCTCACATTAAAAAAGGTTTTAGTCACGCTGCGATGACTCCGGCTGATGAATACTGGGTACATTTGGCAGCCATGGTACCAGCACTTCTCATGTTACCCACCAGCTGCTCCACTTATATTTTCAGCGTTTGGACATGAGACGGTTGGCACGTGGCACATTATGGATTAGTAAACAAGTGAGTAGAAGTAAACCGCAAGGATAGCGGTAAAATAAAGTTCTCAAAGTTAAATAAAAGCGTGAGGATCAGATAAGATATTAACAGCAATATCCTGAAATCTTCCCTGCTGATAATGTCACAATACATTCGCATGTCCTTATGCTCGGGCTGTGAACTTCAAATTGTAAATCACAAGGTGCCTGGGAAAATCCCATTAAAATAGAAACGGATGCTTTGTACAGAAGGACCTGGGAAGGGCAATACATGTTTACTCTAACCTTCCTCTGAAATTTGTAATAAAAGGCATACAGAAGTTGCAGCTTCTTGGTGGCACTTTCTCATTAAACACATTTTGAGTAAAGCAAAAGCAAAAGCATCGTGTGATCGGGATTCTCTTGATTTCTCCACGTGATGATGAATGACGTTTCGGACTCACAAAGTGCGACCCAGAAGTGATAGTGTGCGATGTCTCCTATTTTCAATGTCTAAACGTTTCTATGGTGCCCTTGAACAAGAAACTTTAGACGGCCAGATATTTACTATAGATTTGTTAAGATTTGTTCTTCTTTCACACGAGCCTACCCAAGTTATACGTTAATACCACTGTATTAACAATATAAACATAAACTAATTTTATATAACGACTTTATGATACATTTTGATTGCGTGGATTTCATGGGCTGTGTATGGTAAAAACAAACAGAAACAAAGCGCTACAGACGTGCAACAGTTTCAGGAAGTCACTCAAATTTGACGAAAGAAGACTAGTAATTTGCGAGTTTTGGTGAAGAACTGAAATGAATACTCTTTACTTTCGTCTATCAAGTCTCAGCAGTTGTCACTTACCCAACTAAAAATCCGTAAGATAGTTTGCGGCTGTTTGATAAATTTCATAAAGTCAAACTCGCCACCAGCTAAGGAGGCCCCGTACACAGTAGTCGTGCCAGTCTCCATCTTATTTACAGTCTTGTCAAAAGCCCCTTCCTGAAGTTAACTGTGGTACCTCTTGACAGATAAATTAGTTACGCCGCTTTTGTTTTTTCTGCAGTCGTCCGTTCACTTCCTGTGAGACGAAAGAACCTCCCTTCATGACAAGTCAGTACGTAACTCGGTGCCTACCACTCGAGACCATCGTCAAATTTAAAATGATCAGTTTAGAATAATTTTGAACTGAAGTTTAGTAAGTTGTAGCATATATTGAAACATACATGTCACAAACCAAATGTGCCTATGATTTGTTTTGGTCAAGCCCATCATTCTCTCATTCATTCTCTCTCTCTCTCTCTCTCTCTCTCTCTCTCTCTCTCTCTCTCTCTCTCTCTCTCTCTCTGTCTCACACACACTCACACACACACACACACAAGCACGCAGGATAGAAATTATTTTATTTCATGAAAACATGTTATAACGTACATCAATGGAAAGTATTTTATTCAACTAACCGAATGGTATATTATATATTTTCTACTAGCTACATTTCCCTGACCATGAACATTTTGTAGCGTAGATGGCTGTTGTTTCAGTTGTAGTTGTAGCGTAGATGGCTGTTGTTTCAGTTGTAGTTGTAGCGTAGATGGCTGTTGTTTCAGTTGTTTTGTAGCATAGATGGCTGTTGTTTCAGTTGTTTTTACTGACATTTTCTGTCACTGTCTATGTCTAAATCCTTTTTATCAAACCTCTGGAATCGTATATCAATGGTAGAAAAATAGAATAGTTGAAGAGTTGAATAATTTCTCTTGAATAGTTATAAATGACCAAACATGCATGCCATTTCTTCCAGATACAATAACTTGATTAAGATCTGAATATGGCCTATATCTGAGCAAAATAACTTTTTCAGACATTATTCAGTATCTTATTCATTATCTTTGTGTTCACTGTTTTCATCTTCCTCTTCACCCTGTACAATAAACCAATGTCCTTATGCATTTTGACTGTCATCTCAACAATACATGTTGAATTTATTATAGAGTTTAATTTATTATAGAGTTGAATTCTGAGATAACAGTGGAATCTGGCTTACAGGGTTTGAACAGTAGTGATGTAGTTTAAATTTGAGGTGGGACTGGAATATTTTGAATGTTTTTGGAATGCCAACCAAATGCTATTGTACAAGGACACAGAGAGGTCTTTGTGTGCATCACAGTACCTCATCAGACTCTTCTGCGGTGGAAGACTGCTCCATGTCTGTTTCCTCTCTATATTCCCCTACAATCTATACAGGAACAAATGCTGAACAATGACATCATCTTAGTTAATAACAGAAGCTGTGACAAAATGCATCCTCACCACATCATATATGTCCTCTCTGTTCTCATAGATGCCCTCTTCATTTTTAAATGTACTGTGTTCTTCTTCTTCGTCATCCATTTTGTTACTCATCTCTGAGATGTATTGTTTAAATCTAAAAACAAAGCAGGATAGAGAGAGAAAGCAATCATTTCTTTAATTATTTGTTTAATGCCAAGGCTTACAAAGAGAACCAATCCTCTTGTGGATATTTACTAGTCAGTAGGACCGTACAATATGAAGAAATATCTTAGTGTATATTATATTGCTGTAAATTGAGATTGTCTTGCTGTAGATTAAAAACATAAACAATTAATGTGACATTGTTATCTGGGTGGATGACATGGGTAGGACATGGTTAAGCATATGGTTAAACTCAATCTGCACAAGCTGTTACAATTTTTATTCAAATAACAGTTTTACAGAAACCTCACTCACTTGTACCTGCCAGCTTGCCTCCTTCCTGAAAGAATATAAAACATTACAGCACAAGTCAGAACATTTTATAATGTATTAAGAATTTATGGTAGATTACTACAGGAGGCAAGTGAATTGAACTGAACTGAAATCACTGACTATTCATAAAAGAAAAAAAAAGATTTAAGAATGAATGGATAATCCCTACTCACGTAAGACACCGTAAAGACAACATGCTGTCACAGCAATGATCAGCACAGAGAAACAAGTGAAAACGAGAGCGGCCCCCACAGGCGGCACTCTGTTCATTCCTAAAGCAGGAATACACCGGAAATCACTAAACCACATTGAATCAAGTGCATACTTGTGAACTGTAAGTGAGATCCAGCAGATGCAGTGGTTTGTATTCTGCAAAACCATGGTGCCTTGTGGTCCAGGTCAACTGAAAGCATGATATGTATACAGATAAACCATCCAGCCAGAGAACTAACTAATGGCACAACAGGAGTCCATTTAGTCAATTTGTTTGAAATAAAAAAATGGATAAAGAAATATCAAACTGTCTATTCAAGATGTTATTACCTTCCTTAGTAATCAGGATCTTTTGACTGCGCAGTCTTGTACTGTTGTCAAATTTGTTGCCTGCTTCACAGTGATAGATGCCAGCACTTCTGAGGCCCAAAGAGAGTGAGAGACCTGACTGATGAACCCCAAACACAGTGTAAAATGGCCCTTTGCCTTCCAGCTTGCTGTCATTCAAGAACCAGGAAAAGTGTGGAAATGTTCCTCTCTCCACACTGCAGTGTAGCCACACCCCTAAAACCTGGAAGAATGGCCCCTCAGCCTTCTCTACCCTCATGGTCACAACGCCCCCTACTGATTCTGTTTGGATGAGACAATAAAGGTCAAGCATTATAAATACATCATGAAAGAAATGTACCAATAATGGTTTAATTCTGTGTATTACAACAAATATCTGGACAAATGACAGTTCTTATGTTCTAAGGGTTTTCCCCATTCTTGTCTAGTGGACAATATGTTTATCTTTCAAGGCCCACAAAATTTCTTGAATATTATTTTTTTTAAACTCATGTCACAAAACAGTTTGTCCTTAACAAGGATTTAAACATCCGTGTATTTAGATTTGTTTAGGTAAATGAGATGTGTGAAGTGTGTCCACATACCCACTGTAAGGTTCAGTTTTTCACTCTTTACCAGACTCTTCCCATTACTGGCTTGGCATTGTACCAAGTCCATGTCTTGGTCAAGAAGAACAGGTATCAGGAATGAAGATGTCTGGGATTGTCCAAGTATTCCAGTGATTATTTGACTGCCATTGAGAAGGGTGAAGTTGATAGGTGGGGTTCCCGTTTCCACATGGCACGTAACATTGGCAGTTAGGTTTTTCTCTATGTTGATTAAAACGTCAAATGAAATTGCAGGCTTTGACACATCCACTGAGTTGCAAAGTGCAGAAAAAGAGAGTGATAGAGAAAGAGAGATAGCATCATGAAATAAGATTTTTGTTAGATTAAACACAATATTTGACTTGTTGTGAATATATTGTACGTATGCATAAAACAACCCTACTAACATATCACCTTTAACATGCACATCAGTTACATTACTTATGCTGGAGAAGATGACGGTATCATTGAGTTGGTTTGAAGCAATGCAGACATATTTCCCGCTGTCCTGAGTGGAAAGGCTTTGAATAGTCAGTTGGTGGTGGAAGTTAATTGGCGTGTCATTGAAATACCAGGAATATGTCTCATAATTTCCTTTAGTTATGTTGCATTGCAGAGTCAGAGTTTCACCCTCCCAGAGATCTCCAGGGTCTGGGGTCGATCTGATGAATGCACCATATACTGTATCTGAAACATGACATTGAACACTGCTTTAATATAGTCCTGCGCATTCAGCTGTGTGGTCACAGGTTAAGGATTCCTCAGCTAGATTTGTGCTATTGTGAGAAACGTTGCTGATTGTTATTGATTACTCACATTAACTTGTTTGATTGCCATATATATATGGAAACATTTTGTAAGCAGCAAAATTTTCATTGTAAAAATATTGACAACAGTGAATTGCTTTGACATGGATAAATAAGGTAAGTTTTACATACTTATGACTTGTAATAGCTAGGCTCTCATGGATTTTTTTAATTTCCTTTATTTATTTAACTTCAATTATTTCCTTTAGGTGATGGACCTCACAGGTGCGTTCCCTCATTTTACTCACCAATGACTCGGAAGTCTAGCCAGTCACTGTATGAGGGTTCGATGTCTGAGTTGTTGTGGCCACTGACTTTGCATATGAGTCTTCCATCATAGTTAGAATTGAGGACAACAGTAAAGGAGGCATTTTGGCCACTTAAAGCACTATAATCTATTATTTCTGTATTCATGTTTTGCCCAATAAAGAGCTGGTAAACCACAGACAGATTCTGTGGGTTCTCAACTAGCCCACACTCAAAATTTGCAACATCATTCAGCAGGCCTGCTGAGGGACCCATAATCACAGTTTTAGCCAGTTTTACCGCACCTGGAATCAGAAGTGATTCAATGTTACACAAGGAATAATGTATATCTCCAAAAAGTAAGAGGCTCTTCATAATGTAAACATGGAAACTTACCTGTGTTCACCCACATCTCACAAAAACCTAGTGAAAAAATGTGTACAGGCTTATGAAAGACAGACAGTGAAAAGATCCTCAACATTGCTTTATATATATATATATATATTATAAGGATTAATCTTTTATTACCTAGAACCACCAGCAGGATGAAAGCCATTTTAGTCATATTCCAGTAGAACCAAATTGGATGTCTGTAACCTCAAGAGGATCAGTACCAGATGTCAGAACGTCCAGGGCAACTAATAGGACACATCTTGCTAGAAAAAGTCCAAATGATGGCTCGTTTAGCCCTAGTGGTGACCACACATGCCCAAGGCAAGATGCAAGCACACTTAGAGAAGCACGCCCTGCGCTGTGAAGAACTGGATATGACACACCCTGTTCAGTCTCCCTCCACATTGCCATGTGTTGTGGACTGATAAGAACTCTTGGGCCCTCCAGCCTCAAACATGAGACTGTTACACACATAGGAAGGATACACAGTAAAACCTCTGGCACTGAAGAAATTTTAAGTGTGTTTATTTACCTCCAAAAAGACTTAAATGGACACTGAAGGTAGTAATTAATGACTGTCAATCTTTGTTTAATACTGGGGATTGAGAGTTCTGTGAGAAATTAGCTATGAGGAACTTCTAAATATTTTGAATGTCAGTTAGGAAGTGCAGAAAAAACTCCTTCACTCTACCCTCTCCTTCAGGGGTGATCTCACACTACCCTCTAATTCAGAGGTGATGACCTCATTGTACCCTCTCCTTCATGGGTGATGATCTCACTCTGTGTCAGGAGTGTCAATGCACCTCACTTAGGCCACCAGAGGTCGCACTCTCCTGAATACTGATGCCCAGCTGATCCTCATTCTCCTTAATGCTCCCCTCTATATAGAGTTTCCCCCGGTGTATGCTCTTTGCGAAGTATTGCCAAATTCCTAGTAAGTTTACTGAGCGGTTATTTCTCATGCCACTGTGCCACCATTTCTCTCTCCACTACGTGTTTTGCCGTACCTATACTGTTTCCTGGTCTCTCTGTTTACTTGTTATTGACCTCAGACCGTGTTTTTGGATTTTCCCTACTCTGCCTGTGAGAATAAAATCTTTTATCTTGCCGCACAAGGATCCTGACTCTGTTCACGTGTGTGTGCTGTTACACACTACGTTCTCCTTCAGGGGTGATGACCTCCTTCACACTTACCTCTCCTTTACTGGACTGTGTGCTATAAGTGCCATATTATAAACCACTGAGGAAACCTCTTGGTAATGACAAGTGAAAACAGATGAGAGAGAAGACATTTTTCCATTTTTATTTGGGCATTTATTGGTATACAAAAATAGTTTTAATCACAGAAATGTATTAGCAAAAATAGTAAAAGAAATAAGGAAAACTGAGTTTAAAATAACCCAAATTGAAGTAATGGTAGAAGTCCTGTAAGCTGTTTCTGAATCCATACATTTGTTGAAAGCCACATATCCATCATATCAGGTCTTGCTCACACACTGCTTTAGAAGTGAAAGATAGAACGAAAGACGGGAAACCAAAGATGGTGTGAGTGAAACATTCACCTTTAGGCGCAAAACATTACAAAATGATGCAAGTGAATCAAACCCAAAGAAATCAGACCTGTTTAGCATTTGTGTCTCATTCTAAACTTCTACTTCCATAAGTACTGTCTCCGCTTCTTCAAACTGCGGCCCAGACACTGTCTCTTTCTCAGTGCTAAACAAAAAGTGAAGGTGAGGCCAGCACATGGATACTGAGATGCACTCAACAGTGGGCATAAAAGATACTGGAGGAAATCATAAAGAAACAACGATAAAGATGAACAAATGTCCTTACTTGGTATGCTCACAGTGTTCCATGTTCTCTGAATGAGAGAGAGAGAGAGATGGAGAGAAAATAGTGGATGTAGCATGTCAAAAGAAATGGCACTGGTCAGTGGCTAGCTAAGTTTTTGAGACATACCAACATTATTGACCTCATGGTTAATAGTGCTGAGGAGACAGTATGCTCCTCCCACAAGAATCACCAACAGGAAACAGCAGAATGCCACGGCAACCACCTCTATATGTGACGCCTCAAAACCTGCTTGAGAATGTGTGTCAGGTCTAGGTTTGAGACGCATAACAACAACCGTCATTCACAACATCGTTCATAACAACAAGCACCTTAAGGAGGAACTTGAGTGTGTTCCAGCTTACCTGTCTCTTTCACCACAACCTCTTCACTCTTCAGCCAGGTTGAGTTGGAGTTAAAACTGTCCCTTGCTCTGCAGCTGTAGTATCCTGAGTTCCCAGTATTGACTTCTGTGAGAATTAGTATGTGGCCACGAGAGGTGAAAGCGTAAGAATCACCCTCTGATGGTACAGGGGAGTGGTTGAAGGACCAGGAGAAGAAGGGGAAAGTTCCCCTGGTGATGACACACTGGAGCAGAGCTGCAGATACCACAGATTCTGTCCTCCGAAGGTACTCCATGTGAATATATGCTGCACCCCCTACTGGAGCTGGCATCAAAGTGCACATACAAATCACACATTGGAAAATCATGAAGCTAAGTTTTAAATACAAGTACATACTCTTTCTCACCAACTTCCAGGTCCACTGGGTCACTGAGGAGCTGCTGTAGGTCATTTTTTGCACTGCATTGTAGGACACCCATATCCAGACCCACAGTGACTGGCAGGGTGAAAAACGCTTCCAACGCATCCACGTGCTGCACCCCCACATGCTTCCCATCTAAGAGCAGCTGGTACGTCACCGGAGGTGTTCCACGTGCCGACCGGCAACTGACATTGGCGTGGTAACCAGGGCCGTGACGGTAGAGACTGAATGACAGCCTGGGAGCTGATAGGTATACTGTGAAGACAGGTCATGGAAAAGTCATCATCATTTTAGAGTGCATCAGTTTTTGACACTGATGTCTAGATGGATGATGAGTGTTTACGTTTTACAACAATGGTGACATCAATACTGCTGGAGTATCTGGTGTTGTTCTTTATGTCATTTTGGGCCATACATGAGTAACTCCCAGCATGCCTTTCATTGGCCTGCTCTACTGTCAGTGTATTTCCAGATAGACGGTGCAGGAGCGAGGATGGGGTCACATGCTCTTTGTTGTGGTACCACATGTAGGTGAGGTAAGTTCCCTTTCTGACATGGCATCGCAGAGTAAATCCTGCTCCCTCATAGATGATTGGTGGGTCAGGTTCAGATACTAAATGGGCTCCCTGGACAGGGACTGGAGAACAGAAATAGTGTTGTTACAGAGATCATCCTACTATTTTATTTTATTTTTTACATTTCACATCTTACTCACTCACTACTTGTAAATTCACCGCGTTGCTCATTTCCGTTTGCCCTCCTCGTCTCCCTCTGCAAAAATACTCTCCACCTGACCTCTCGTTGACCTTCAGATAGAAAGTGATTGGCTGGCCTCCGCATGGTACTGTGTCCAGGACTTCTCCACTGTCTTTAATGAGGTCACAGGTTACTGAGGATATTGACACCTCACATTGAAACGTTACTGTAGATTTGAGGAAGGCCATGTTAGGGCCAGTAAGCTGCAGCCTCAGAGTCGATCCACCTGGACACATTACAGAGTCACATTAACACCATTTACTGTTGTTTTTCTCGCTCACAGTCTTATTATTAAAATACAGTTTCAAAAGTGATTGTGTTTATACCAGTTTTTGTCACAACTGCAGCCAGAACTGAAACGCAAAGAAAATACACTGTTAAAACGCGAAACATATTCTTTCAAAGTCAAAGTTTTGATATAATACATCTTGAAGAGAATAATGGGAAACTTACACAAGACTGACATCAGGAGTAACAACACACTATCTCCCATTCTGGGGCTTGCTGACTCCTCTGCTTTAGCTTTTTTATGTATGAGAGTATGTGTGTGTGTGTGTATGTGTGTGTGTGTGTGTGAGAGTGTGTGTGTGTGTATGTGTGTGCATGTAAGTCCTAGGTTGGATCCTCATGCCCCTCCTCCCTGCCATATGGAATCAGTAGATAAAAAGCGTTGGTGTGTTTTTAACTGTAGGGTTAATACGAATCAAACCCTTTTTGCTATTGATAGACTTTATTTAAAAAAAGCATGAAAAGAAAAAAAAGACTCATATTAATGTTACAACTGAGTAGAAGCTTACATTATATATGACACTTCAGGTTAATACAAAACAACTGTACTGCCTAGAAAAAATTGCTTTTTAAAAGCATTTTAAAAGAATAGTTTTACCAAAAATACAAATTTGGCTAACAAAGAATGGAAGCTAGAAGCCACAAGCCAGTTCATTAGTAACATTACCAGTTTTTATTTTCTTAAATGTTGGATAATGCAACAATTTTCTCAATAGAATCCAAAAGTTCATAATTTCAAAGCTGTTTTTACTGGCTGGAATAAGAAGACAGGTTTTTTGTGCTGATCATCTTCACTTTAAATTCAGTCACAAAACTGATCCCAGATCAGGTTTAGGTTGAAGATGGCAAAGCTCAATATCAGCATTTTCATTCTGTCTCTTCGAATAAAGCATTACACTATAAGATCTCGCCATCTTTTGGAGAGGAGGGGAGCTGCGCCAGCTATTTATTTATTTTTTATTTTGTTTATGGTCAGTGATCTTGACAAATGTGATCTCAAAATAGAGAATCTCTGGAGTTGAGATTCTGGAGTTGAGGTTCTGAGGGCAAGCCTAGTTTTCTGTGTGCTGAAAGCTACAATGGAAAATCCTCTATTACTTTTCAGCAAGACTTTAAACCCTTTCTCAAAGCCAACCTGGCTTTTTTCTGGTGTTTCACTGAAGTTGTGTAGTACAGTTATGTCGTTGCTTTTCATGCTAGAAGGTGACACTGCTTTTCACAAAACATTCAACTCCACATGTTGGTGTAAAATCTGGAACTGAGATGAACACTGTCTTGAGTGCAACCTCCATTTCACCCCATTTTGATTGCACAGACCAGTTTAATCAATCTCATGAATCCTCTAAACTTCTCTGAAGTTCTAAATAAGAATTTTATTCTTAACATGTTTCCTTATGAGTGATACAAGCGTATCTGGATCCTTGGAGAAGGTGCCAAGCAGAAGCAAGGGTTATTTCTCAGATTTCCCCGAAGCAGGCGATATTTCTCTGAGCAGTTCACTCATTTCCTCTTATTCTGTGCGAGTCTGGGAGTCCTCTTTTGTTGCCTGAGCCAAGTGGAATGTTGCTTCACCAGGTAACGCTTATCTGAGCTACACTGTAACACAGAAGCATGTGAAAGGTACAGATTGAACAACAACTGACTGTATTTAAGGCCAAACCCAGGACCTGGCCCAAGAATAGTCCTGTTCTCTCATCTGTTACTGTTCAACTCAATAGAGTTGAGCTGACAATGGGTTTAGCATCCAGACCAGGGGCACCCAGGATGAATCCTTGATTTACACAAAACATTAGGCTAATTTTAATGCAAGTATTTCTTCTGTGATACTGTAGACTATATTCCACACTGGTGAAACTGCAGCCTCCTCTGATCAGGAACCTGCACTTACCATGACTAGCATGTCCTTCAGTCTCTCGATGGTCTTACGATTGGCCCCGCCACGAGACACAAAAGAGGTCAGGACAATTCTGTAAAACATTACTAGTCATATGAACAGCACATGTACTGTGAATGCAAACACAAAACACACAAGTGTGCTCACATGTGTTCACACGTGCACACACACACACACACGACTTACATCTCAGCCAGTATGAGTGTGAAAATGAAGGCCTCAGATGTGATGTAACTTATGGCAGTCATAACAGGGAATGGGAGTGTTTTCAGACACATATCCATCACATGGAACATGGTACTATTTCCCTGAAATGGGCCACACTGACTTTGAGACCTGAAGTACAGGGATAGCAGGAGAATATATATGCATTAAAAATTAGTCACCTGATCATATGGCTTTGCCCACTGATCCATAGGACTTGTGTTCAGTCAGATTCTTAATAATTAATGATGATTTATTACCAATAATACTGTACCTATTACTGTTGACACCAAGCGTCACAAAGGACATTATGAGGCCCAGTAAGAGCATGAAATGAAACAAAACGGAAGAACTGGAAGTCCGGAACATTCTCTGGGCTGGAACACAACATCGCATGACAGTGAACTGGGGAGTGAGGAAGGTGGGAGGGGAGAGAGAGGGATAGAGTGAAAAACATTTTATCATGTTGTTACACTAAACAAAAAAGTATTAGCAAACACTATGCGCTCTCCAGACCTTTTTCATGTAGAAGATCGCCAGCAGCTTTATTATGCTAATAGCTGGCAGCAGGGGGCAGTAGAAAACTCCCACCCAAGTGACTGTCTGACTGTACACCAAATCCAAAACATTTAATGGGATCACAAACTCTTGAACGCCTGCCATCCTTGCAAGCTTAGAGGAGGGGTACTTTTCTGCTAGCAACCTACAGTGAACCAGAGAAGACAAAATGCACATGCAGTCTCCAAGTAAGATACCTGATATTTTTTTATATCAGGCTCAAACATTGTAGTAATAAATAAATAAATAAATCCACATACAAGTGCACAGTTAGAAGATTAAAATTTTTTTATTCATGAAAACTCAGTGAGACTAATTAATGTAGCTTTTCTGATGATGAGGTAAAAGACACACAAGTGCTTACCTTTTGGGATAGACAACCAAGAAAGCATTGCAGAAACATGCCAAGAACTGAAATATAGTGAGTCTGTACATTTCTTTCCCAAACTCAGTCTCTGAACACTCTTTAGTCTCTGCTGGAGACTAGAAAGGTAAATCAACAGAGAAATATCAATGCGGATCGATACAACAGAAACATTATGTGTTAAAATTGTTAGGAGAAATTGTGGAACACATCACTCACATTTGGTTTCTCAGTGATGAGAAAGAAGATATAAATGCCTAAGGTCCCCAGCTTCAGGAATATACTCCTGTTAGGGGTCGGTTTTGGTGCAGGACAGTTATAATACATTGTGCATAAGCATAATGTGCATGAAAAAACTATTTCACTATTACTAGATGACAAGGACAGTGCTAATGATGTATGCAAAACTTGTAATGGATTTATTCTAAAAAATTATGCTGGTATAATTTAATGGGAACATTTTAAGCAAATACAAGGTGAGAGGTCATGACCTCCTACCGAACTAAGGTGAGATTAAGCTGGGTGGTGAGGAAATAGTCTTCAAACACTGAAATCCTGCAGAAAGCTTGAGGCAGCATGACGTTGACTATCGTAATAGTAAATGGTGGAAGATACTTCATCAGGAGATCCACAGTCCAATGGGAAGAAGTGGTCTGGAGAGGGTGGAGACGAACAGAGACAGGACGACAAGAGAGGAGAAAAAAACAAGACAAGCTAAGAGAAGAATATTTTACACTCTGTTATTTCTGTGTTTATGTACTAAATATTGTTATTTAAACAATATTTTGTGTTTTAGACACAAAAGTGTCAGTAAGGTTTAAAATACTTAAAAGAACCATTATTGAAAAAGGTTGCTAAGTTCAAAACTACTTAATTGAGGCATGCATTTACTCTTTTCCTCTTACCTTTTGAGAGATTTTGATGGCACAATAGATGAGGATGAAAGAGACAGCCAACAGAACCAGCACTACAACATTGAGAATACCTCGCAAAAAGTAGAGGCATATCCACTGCTTCAGAGTGCGCTGTGAGACTTTCTGACGAAAGCTCTGCTCCTCCAGGTCCATCTAGTAATACACAGCAAGGAGGGGTTATGTGTGCTTGTAAGGAAGCAGCCAGGTTGCTGGGGTGAATAGTACAAACCCTGACGGACAGTACCCCTAAGTTCACGCACTAGGAAAAAACAACTGAATAGGCACTTGAACCAGGGACGTAGGCAGCAAAAAAGCAGGGCTCAACCCACTGTTCTACTGGAGGAATGGTGAAAGGACAACTGATGGCAGGGAAGAGAAAGGGTAGTGCTTGGTGAAGACAGGTTGCAGGAGCCTCACCCAACCAGACGGGATGGGTTTACAGGTGGACCAACCCCCTTCACATCCACTGGTGCCAAGGGGTCTGAACTAAAGGAGAAACACACTCAGGCCACCATCTTCAGGAGCTGGACTGGGGTCCACACTAGACCAGAGGTTGTAACTGCAACCACTAGGCCACCGGGGAGGCAGGGTGGTTGATGGGGGCAGTCAGAGAGACAAACAACCAAAAATGGCTGGGGTAACTTCCCCCAGAAACTTGAGACAAACAAGAGGGAAGATTGTCCCTTAGAAACCAAAGAGGAGAAACAAGAGATCCTGAGATTACCAAAACCAGCAAGTAAGGACCAGCATTACACACACCAAGACTTCATAAAGATTGATCTTTGTGAGGTTGCTTATATACAGTAGAGCCACCTGAAGAGGATCAGGCTAATGAGCCCTCACTGATTCCTGGCTTGTTGCCTCCCTCTGGTGTGTGTGTGTATGTGCAAGTGTGTGCATATGTGTTCATGTGTGTCTACTTTTAAGGAGTTTATGTAATGAGGATGTGAGATAAAGATATATAAATCTTTTAATTAAAAATAAATAATCTTCAGACATTCTTCAGGCTGGAAAATCTAGATAGAAGTGAAGACCACCTCCAGGAAACAGAAGTGAAACTTTTTAATTTGGATTAAAAAGAAACTCAAAGGAATTTGCATATTATGAAAAACTGCACTAATGGCTGTGTTTTAACCATGAGGGTTAAGCTTTGCACATTTACACTTGTGCCACAAACCAGTTGTGAGAGGTTTACCTTGAGCTCATTTCTGATGAAGCTTTGCTTGAGTGAGGCTATGCGAAGATCTTGGATACAGAAATCCCAGCCACAGAACACCTTGTAGCTCACATTGAGACTGAAATGCTTTCCCATCAGCCACATGTGCTTGTAGCCCACCACCATCCTGTGAAAGGGTGAGAATCCACACACTCAAGCATGAAAAAGTTTCCATTTGGTCCCACCTTTCACTCTGTGGCAGCCAGTATTAAAGTGGAAATACAATACTTTTCATTTGCCTAAAGTACACCTCTAAATGAGGAAATAATCACAGTAGTACTCTAAATAGAGTATTAGTGTTACTATTGTGGCAAGAAAAAAGTACATTTTGGGAAATGTTCGCAAAGTTCTAGAAATAGTGATTATAGATTAGTATATGATACTAACTTCTACAGCTATTACTAATAGTTCTAGTAGTAATAATAATAATAATAGTTATAGTTCTATGGCTATTGCTATGTAATAATGTCACAAATTTGCAGATCTGTTGATTATATTATACTATGTAAAATAACCTAAACTTTGTTTGAATGGATAACATATTGGAGATTAGATATTCTACTGACATTCTCCAAATAACCTCAATAAAACAATTCCTCAATAGGGCAGAAAGTGGTCTGACCTACGGACTATCATGATGAGGCTGAGGAAGAGTATGGTGGCCATGCCGAAGAGGAAGAGGACAGGAATGTCCAAACATGTTGACTTTTGGTCATATTGTTCATAGAAACCATGGAAAAGTGGAGATTTCGCCAGAAAACCCTGCCACACATGGAGAGTAGAAGAGAAACTGAGAGGTGACTCTGCAGGATGAATTGGCACAATAATTCTGATTCTAATAGTCTAAACAAGGGTGTCTGATGCAACTCACTGAGCCCATGAAAACATCTAAAATGGAAACATTGCTTCTGAACATGTCCTTCACTACAAAACAAAATAAAGTCAATGAAGACTACAGGAAGGACTAGTACCCCACTAAAAAAGTTTTTTTTACTGGTACCCCACTAAAAAGGTACAGTTTCACTATACTCACTGGATTTGTCATTGGCATACAGTGAGGGTATTAGCACAGAACCAGTGATTATGGCACAGTTCAGAAGGTTTAGGCAGATGAGGTACCTAAGGAACACAAAGTAGGCCTTTACCCCCACACCAAATCTACCTGCCAATAAGAGTAGAGGATGAAAGAGATTAAAATTGATATTAAAGCAAACAAACAATATACACACTAAAGTGCACTCTCACCTTCAATTTTATGTAGTGTGTGTTTCCATGGCAGTAGTCCTGAGAAGAACCTCCCCACCTGGTCCCTCAGTCGCCTTCTTGCAATTTGTTGACTGTGCCTCCAAGATGCCCAGGAGCCAATGGCGAGTCTTTCATGGTGGTGTCTGTCCCTGATTGGCAGTAAATATTGTTAAACCTGAATGACTTGCATACCTAAAAACAAACAGGCCACAAAAAGTATTTTTCCCCAAGGATATCAAAGATATGGTTTGAGAAAGTCACTATTACTTAGCAGTAAATATTGTCATATGCTTGTAAATAAAAAAAGAGGTACTTGTAATTGTATCTGCTCTGAGGCAACTGTCACTTCCTCTAAAGTAGTCAGTGAATGAATCAGTAAAAGAATCAGCTATTGTAACCATAAGCGAATCTCTAATGCCAAGCTTTTATCTGTGGGTTAGTGCTCTCTCTTACGCACCTGAGATTCCTCTTCTCCTGCATGTAGAGGGGGAGCATTTTAAGTGGTTGACGGGGGTCCCAGTCTCTGGACAGAGGTGAAAGGTCATCGCCCTGGGGTCTGACCCCATGAGCTTGTTCTGCTTTCTGCCAACTCCGTTTGGGCAGCGTGCTGGGCAGCTGCTCATAAATATCGGTCTGGTAGTACTTGCAGGAGTCATCAGAGTCAGTGGACATAGTGCTGTCTTCTGACAGGACATGGACAAAAACAAAACAAGTCAGATAATACATCTGTGCTTTCAGTGCTTCGGTCGGGCCAGCAGCGGGACACAGTTTTACTTCCCAACCAGCAACTCCACAAGCTGCGCTGAAGGGCGTCAGGTCAAAGTTGTGGGACACTATTTAATGTGGGACAGAGCGCTGTAGGATGTAGACCACTGTACCTTTCTGCCTAAGGCATTCTGAATTTAACAAAACCATTTTGAATGTAAAAGAAGGGCTCCTGTGCATAGACCACACAAATGGTTTATATTCCTGTTAGTCTTGCATACGTCTGTGACCACTTAAATACGGCAAACTCAAGTGACACAAACATACCCACACATAAATGCGCAAGCCTGCATGCATGAGCTGCCACTGTTAGAACAACATCACAACTCTTTCACCCAGAGAAGAGCCATGGCTAACAGCTGCAAGAGGTTCATGCATTAAAAAAACCCTAAACACTTAGAGCTGCAGTGAAAAGTGCAACCGCAGGCATGATTCAGAGAAGGAAGTCAGTGTCACTAGAGGAGGCTCAGCATACAAAGCAATGGAAGATCAGCCAGTAAATCGAAGCACAATGAGAAATGTGTTCATACAGCTTGATTTATCACGCATGTTTATTATTAACTATCCTTGTTTTAGGAAATATACTTGTTTACTTATTCTCCCATGCAAGATTTAAAGAGAAAGAGATAGATAGATAGATAGATAGATAGATAGATAGATAGATAGATAGATAGATAGATAGATAGATAGATAGATAGATAGTAAACATACCAGCACAAACACATAAACCACATAAAAGGATACACACAGACTTAAAATTAAATTGGAGAACACTCACCTGATGACAGTCTTTGGAAGCTGATGATGTTTCTATGTTCGTGCGCCATATTTTTTCAGTATTGTGGAAGGCAGACAACTCCCTTTCACCACTCACTTACCCTGAACACACACGCGTTACACAACACATGCACATTCACTCAAAACAAGGCCACAGTCCTTGTAGTGGAGCACTTCTGTGCAGTGCAACAAGCATCACCGTTCACAGGAAGTCATGTGGCATACACCCAAGTGGGCGTTATGGCAACACAGAAGTCTTTGACATCACTTAAAGGCCATAGCTAATCTCATGCAATTTCAGCATGTCGTTCCAGATGGAGACTGCGTCTGGATTGCTGGGAGCTATAGGGACAAATGAACTGGGTTGTGTGAACTACAATGACCTTTAATTCTATTCATTATTCATTTATTCTGCCTTTACTTTCACCTTTTATCTCATTTTTTATGTGTAATCTGAACTATTGTAGCTACTTTTTGTTACTAGTTTTAAGTTTTAGGGTTATATAGATCTATTTCTCTTCTATTTGAAATTTGTTCTGTTTAAATCATTTCCATTTAATCTGATCTTTTCCATTGAAATCAATAATTTATATATGTGAAATGTCTTTTATATGAAGCACTTTGAATTTTCACTTTATATATTCACCCTGCCTTGCATTATGGGTGACTGTATCCCTCTGACCGTGGCCCAGGGGCAGAGGGACTAGGTTTAGGGTTAGGGTTATGGGTGACTGTATCCCCAGGGGCAGAGGGACTGTAGTCAGTTAAGGTATGGATGGAAGGAGCTCAGAGTTGTTTATCTGAAGGCCATCTGGAAAGGCTAGACCTCTGTGTGCTCTTGCCTGTATGCGGTGGAAATTAATCTAAAGAGTTATCTATGGACAATATTTTTAAGGTGGCTTATTTGTATTTAATAGAGAGGATGAGAAACTAATGAAAGATAAATATCTTGGGGTACGTACCCATCCACTCACTCACACCCACAGCTGCACACACACATACATACACGCTCACAAACACAAATGCAACTCACACTTCCTTCCCTATGTATGGCTGAGTTTCAAAAGGCAAACCAGTCACCCAGTGAACCGATTAGCTAACAGGACTAGCGCCTGTTATATTGCTAAGTACTGTTCTGAAGAAGAATTCATGTATGCGAGATTTATCTGTGGTGTTTCAGAGGTGCGCAAACACTTGGAAACACTATGGAAATGTTTCAGAGTTGTGAATCTGTAGCTGTGTTTAGTAGGCATGAAATATGCTAATGTCATACTTAGTGATATAATAAAATCGATTTGATCTCTCTCTCACTCTCTGTGTCTATCTATCTGTCTGTCTGAGATTTGCACAGGACAGTTGTTACTAGCAGCCGCCGCAAGAAACCTAAGGCTTTCTTAAACGCCCTTTACACACCACAGTAAACTTGGGAGGTTATATTTACACATGACAAACATTCTAGGAAGTTTGTCAAATAAGCAAATGTTTTAATGTAATAATAAAATTAAGGTTAATACTGGCACAACGATTGATGAATGCGGATACTAAAAGATTTCGACAGTGTTACTGATTGTGTTAGTGACTGTGTGTCACTATTGAAAAGTTGACATCCGTAGAACTTGTATTAGTGTGAATGGTGCACTAGTATAATACATTACTAAAGAAATACATTGTACAGCGTGGTTTAAATGTTGCGCAACGAAAAGGAGATAAGCTACTAGAAACAAGACATTCTGAGAATTGCGGTAATGCTGATAAAGTAGTTCTCTATTCAAGAGAAATTTTACAGCATGTGTAGAGTGTCACATTTTGTTAATCAAGAGCATGGAAGAGAAAGTTAAGAAGCAACATTTATTAGTACTACTGTGAATATATGTTATATAAATGATATGACTTTCGAATCATAACTACAGATTAGTAAAGCTATAGACTTAGTCAATCAAACGTCACTGCATTCTTAGCAATGAATGGGACTGTACCACTGTTTTGAAACTTTAGAAATGTACTGTTGGTGTTAATTAAGGGTTTAGTATGAACACAACAGGCATCAGTTAAATATGCCTCTTCCTAAATGCGTTTTCTTTTAAGGAGAAGGCTAACTGAAGCGTGTATGTTTTATGTGTTATATTTTTCGAAGACTTTCCACCCCCGCGAAACAAAAGTCCGCTCTGCTGATGCGTAGCCTACTTACCGAAGAGAGTTTTATAGCTGCATTCTTGTTAGTGGCAACATGAATTATCTTGTGTAAGTAAGACCTGTTTTGTTTAGTAATGTCAACTGATTCGACTTTGAAATTGATAAAACATGGGTATACGTACATACTCAGCTTTATTGTGTTTACTTTTGAGTAACATGCTCTGATCAGAGGAAATGGGTTTGGAAAAAATTGATACATTGATTCCTAGTAAACAGTTGTTCTAATCAGTCATTGGTCATTTACCAGAACATGTGATGGGTCTTCGAGTTACAGTGTCGTTAACCCGACATACACTTAATACACTTATCTCGTAAGTGACTCTCCTCCCACCCCCTTCCTTACTTTGTTTAGGTCGTTCACTACCGCAAACGGAGGACTGCAAAAAGTAAGCTATTACATCCCGTCACTTCGTTAACAACGCGCGCTCACGCCGTATCCGTAGACAATGAGTGCGTTTAAGTAAGGAAGAGTTCGCGTGGTCCTTCTGTGAATCATTATTCTCGAAAGAACCCTTAACGTTACCTTACATTTTACGTCCGTGTGATTGTTGGACCACACTGTTATCTAAGGTAAGAGCAAGAACTATTTAATTTGAGTGGGAGGAGCAATTTGTGCTTGTCTATTGTCAGTCTCATGGTGTTTCTGGGAGTTGGGAGCTTCTCAAGAGCTTTCTGAAAGTGCATTATTTTTGCTTTGTAACTAGACTGATGGAGCTCAACTTTAGAAGCGCTTTTTGTACGTCTGCTAAATGCTATAACATTTAGAACGCGGTGGTGTTTCCATGGTGATATCTGAATTTTTTACACACCAGTGTTTGGTCATTGCATTGCTGAGCGGATCAGAGTGTCTGTGTCTCTACCTTTCACATGTTATGTCTCTGAAGAAAACTGCGGGATCCATTCAATTATAATGCTTTATCTAAAACTCCAAAGGTTTGTGAAACTCCAGGTTTCTTTAGCTTTTTGACCATTTGTAATTTGTCGGGCTGAGCTCTTTCAAGTTACAGTACAAATCTTCTGCAAGAAAGCACTGGCTCCTCATAACAAGATTTTAGATATAAACCATTTGAATATGACAATCATGAAATGCTTTTTTTGGTTTTATAATTACAAACCTATTCATTTAAGTATAAGGACCTATATGGGATATTTCCAGAGTATTATGTAAAATTCACATAAATGTACAGGGTATTATGAACTTGTCGTCTTTAGCAGAATTTTAGACTTAAAGGTCAAGTTGAAGTTAGTTGTCATTTTCCTCTTGCTTCATCAGGGCACCCTGTTGAATAAAGGCTAAGGTTTAGTCCCAGTAGATAAGAACTATTATGTAATACAAACACCAGCTCACATACCTGTGTAGTCATTATCAGTTTCATCTATTCAATACATATTATAAACATATCAGCAGCCATTTCACCTACATTAATAAAGAAAGCAAGACATTGTTTTGGGCTGCATCAGACTATGTTTGAGTTGGCTTTTAAATGTTTTATCATACCAATTGTTGCAGGCTCCAGTTTTACACCTGCATAAACTTGTACTTGTAAGTTTGATACCTCCAGTTAGAGTAACAGTAATGATAACAGGAGCAGGTGTGTGTGTGGGATGAACTGATGTGATGAGATATTCAGGCAGAGGGTACATGCATTTTTGGGTACATGTGTTTAAACCAGAGTGCTGAAGTCAACCATTTTTTTTCATAGAGGCTCTATGATAATCTTCTCTCTCTCAGTTTGCCTCTTTTATTGTCAATCCCTCAGTTGCTCTTTTACCCCTCTGGGCAACCACACAATAAGCACTGCATGTTTTAAGTCTTTTCTGGCAGCATGTGAGACCCTCCACATAAATTGACTAACACAGCACATCAAAGTGCATAAATTGCCTTTCCCCAGAGTTGCAGTTTTCCTATAAGGACGGTCACATTTCCTCTCCTCACTTTTGTTTCCAATGACTTCTGGCCACAAGCCTCAGATGATGTCATTTGTTCTTTGTGCCAGGAAAAAAAAGACCTCAAAATCAAATCAAGTAAAAGTTTATTTGTTACAAATGCAGTCATACATGTTACAATAGAGTACCTCAGCCCATGCATGTTACAATAGAGTACCTCGGCCCATGCATGTTACAATAGAGTACCTCGGCCCATGCATGTTACAATAGAGTACCTCGGCCCATGCATGTTACAATAGAGTACCTCGGCTCATGCATGCGCGCATCTACGCGTGTCTCTGTGGCACATGGGTGATTAATTGCAGAGTAATGGAGAGCCTTTATGTGCCTGTAGGTTAAAGAGTTATGAGAAATGACTAATTATACATTATATATTTACCATCATCTTTAGTGCTTTCCCCAAATGTTTATTTTGTTAGTTAGAGGTTTAGTCATGTGCATTGGTACATGAAATCATGTACAGAAATGCTGTCAGTGATCAGTTAAGTGCTGGTCTGTGGATGTCTTATGTAAGAGTAGTGTGGGTTGCCACTGGTTTACAGTGGAATGGATGGATGGGGAGATAATGGAACAAGTTCTGAACGCAGTGGTACTCTCAGCTGATCTAAGAACAACAGAGTACTACCCAGCGTAATGTTTTTTTCCTCCTCTAACACACCCAGTAAGGCTGTGGTGTGTTGTAGCCAGAAATCTGTGCTATTATTGTGTCCTTCCCAGAATCACAGCATGGAATGTGATTGTCTTTTAGTCCTTGCTGTATTAGTGTTCTTGACAAAGAAAGCTCTTTTTTTATGACAAAGAAAGCTACATCACATGTGCATCTGTATTACTCTCTGTAGAATTCAAGTCAGATTATAATCAGTGCAGGCCTTCAGAAAGAGTCGAAAGCTGGCTCTTCAGAAAGAGTCGAATGCTGGCTCTTGTTGCCTGCTCATAGTGTAGGAAGTGCTATGCCTACATTAACACACAGTGGTTTTTCTATAGTCCAACCACAGCAGTCCCAGTTTAAAGCATGATTGAAATGTTTCACTGGTGGTAATTGGGATTGGTTCCTATTGCTATTACATATGTAGTGGTGGTGTGTTGTGCTCGGTCTTTGACATCCTTTCATGATTCTTCTTGTTTCAACTGAAGTGGGTGTGTGTAGGTATTTATGCAGCCGCAGCCCGACAGGCATGTTACAACAGAGCAGCATTGCTAAGTCTTCTCCTTCTCTCTCTTTTCTCCTTTTCTCTCTCTTTCTCTCTCTCTCTCAGTTTTTTTGAAATAGAATGACAGGAGGTGGGAGCATATCAGAAGTGTTCAGCTTGTATGTGTGGACGGTTGTTGTGTGACGGGCGTGAGACGGGACCCTCGGCCCTGAGGCGCGATGGCGGCACAAAACGTCGACTCCCTCTTCACGGAGGACATGCTGGAGTAAGTGGCCCCTCTCGCCTCACTCTTAGTGCTAGCCTCTTAAAAGGAGGGACATTTTCTCGCGCCTCTGTGGCACTGGGCTTCCTCTCTTGTTCTCTCCTCCTCTTCCTGCTTTGAACTGCGTCGGTCACAAGTGCATGGCTGTGTTATTTACTGTTGGCGAGCTTTCTTGCGTCTGCTCGGCTGAGAGCCGGCATTGTGCCGGGTTCGCTGCCCTGCCTCTAGTGTTCCTGCCTCTCTTTGTTCTCCGGGGCACCCGGGGACTACAGGAAACAAGGTCCTTTGTTTCGCAAGTTTGTTTGCATCCCAGCTGAAGCCCCGAACATGTGACTTTTGTCATGGTGACATCATGCACAAGTCACTTCCTTTTGTTTTGGCTCTGAGGTGTGTCACTGCAGTTCCAATGAAACTGATGAACCACATAAACAGATATGAACACACCTTTATACATACACACACACTTATATATACATACACACACACACTTATACACACATACACTCAGACATGCCAAACACACACTTTTACACACGTACACACTCAGACACACCACACATACACACACACACATTCCACACACACACTTATACACACATTTAGGAGTGTGTGTGTTTTGCATTTTAGAAGTCCTGTGGATGAAGAAGGGGTTCATGACTCCTTTAGTCAGCTTATCCAGGAACAGAGTCAAGACCTGAACAGCTATACAGAAGCCATAGAGATGTACCCATTGGATGTAGAGGAGGAATCTAAGGGTACACACACACACACACACACACACACTTGGTATGGAGAAAATAAGTAGCAAAAATACCATCACAATGCATTTTATATGAGTAATTTTATATTCCTTGACACCGACATTAGAAACACCTACACCTATCTCTACCTATGTGTAACTATACCTAAACTATTCATTTAGCCTTTCATAATGGTCATCTGTCATCACGTATCATACACGCATCATACGTGTGTGTGTGTATGTGTGTGTGTGTGTGTGTGTGTGTTTCAGATGATGTGGGTCCTGGCAGATCTATAGGTGTTGATAGCAGTGGAAGTTCTACCGACCCCCTTCTGGAGCGCTGGTCTTCGGCCACTCTCAGAGTGCTCTCCTCCATGCCCAGTCGCACCATCGGTGAGTGTGTGTCTTTGTGTGTGTGTATGTGTGTGACCGTAAGAACTCCTGAAATCTGAAAGTGCAACACTACTGAACACTGGGCAGCTCTTTTTCCACTGGAGTGTAAAGTCTTTAGTGTCATGCACTAGGGACCATGTCTTTTTACTTTTAGTATCTTTTTTAAACCTCTCTCCCCCCCATGTCTTGCTCCATCACTGGCCCCAGGGCGGAGTCGGGGGGCCATTCTGTCACAGTACTATAACCGCACCATGCAGCTGTGCAGGCGTAGGCAGAGCCAGCGCCCCTCCATCCACTCCTTCTCCCGCTCCGCCCGGCCCAGCATCTGCGGCTACCGCATCGAGACCGACGGCGCCCGCTTTGAGGCAGAGGGTGAGTGCACCCAGCATTCTAATAATCAGAGGGCAGATGTGAAACTGAGCCATTAGTGAAGTATGAAAAGGAAAATTGATACCATTAGTAGAGGGTGTGAATCATTCATCTGAATGTGTGTGTGTGTGTGTGTGTGTGTGTGTGTGTGTGTGTGTAGAGAATAAGAGGGAACGACTAATAAATAACTTGCAGAACCTGTCTGTGACTGACCGTGTGCGCATGCTAAAAGCCATCCCACTGAATCTGACAGAGAAGAGTGAACTGAGGTATTTGCTTCTACACACATGCTGTTTAGTTTTGTCTTTGTGTGATTTCTACATGTCCTTAAAATCATGGGAATCTCCAAAGCCCCCACAGACAGTTCTATACATGTTAAACCCATCCCCACACACACCCACACAATCACTGTTTTTGACCCCCCGACATTACTAAAATTCCAGTAGTCAAATTTTTAAACCTCAAATAGCTGTTTGAAGAAAATATCAAATATTGAATAGACCAGTGTAGCAAAGGCAGAGGGCGACAAACAGACTTCAGACTTCTTCATACCCAGAATCAGAACTGCAAGCCCAGGTCTTCCAGACTGGGATTGAGAACAGGTGCTCTGACTACATGGTCCTGCTCCTGAGTCTCTTTCAAACGTTCCTCTCCTTCCAGCACAAATTCTTCTCTGTTACCTACTTGAATAATAAATATGTTTGGGTGTGATGGAGATTGTGCTTGGGTGTGATGGTGATTGTGTTTTGTTGGTTCACAGCTCTGTACAGTCTGAGTCTGGTAGACTCACTTTCTTTCTCCTACAGGCGACTGGCCTCCAGTAAAAGCAGCCACTCTCCTTCTCGCCACAAGGTTCCCTGCTGTCACCAGTTAAAGTATCATATCATCATTGTGAGTCCCTCATCATCACCGCATCCTTATTAAGCCTCTTAACCTCTCACTAATTAATATCCGAAGGGAACTCTGAGTTTCTGGCAAAGCTTTTAGATATTTCTATGCCATTCATTTGGCCCTGTCCTTCTATCCTCTTATAGTTTGAGACTCAGTATTGTGATTTTAATAGTTTTCTCTGTGTAAGCCACAGCTCTTAAGGCTTGTGTCGCGCCATAGCCTTAAATGATCGTGAAGATGAGTCATTCTAGTTATTCTAGCTGAACAGTATTAACCTTCATTCAAGTATAAGCCTCTTTTTGCTGTTTTGTGTCTGATGATAACATCCTTCTTCCAGTTTGGTTATTAAAGAAGGTTGATTTGGCTATTAATATTAAAGAAGGCTGGTATGGATATTAATATTAATATAAAATTTTGTTATTAAAGAAGGTTGGTATGGAAATTAATATTAATATCCAGTTTTGTTATTAAAGAATGTTGGTATGGCAATTAATATTAATATCCAGTTTTGTTATTAAAGAATGTTGGTATGGCAATTAATATTAATATAAAATTTTGTTATTAAAGAAGATTGGTATGGCAATTAATATTAATATCCAGTTTTGTTATTTAAGAAGGTTGGTATGTTATTAATATTAAACAGCCATACCAACCTTCTTTAATATGTTTAAACATAAAAGGCCATAAAGGAGAGTGTGGGCTTGCAGGTTGTCCTTGAGGTGAAAGTCAAAAAGAAATAAAATTACTTTTATCTTTATCTTTACCTGTATCTCTCTCCCCCCCCCTCTCTCTCTCTCTCCC
>JAOXYF010000001.1:4367367-4383356 GCA_028565775.1 Sternarchorhynchus goeldii | reverse complement strand
ATATATATATATTAGTATACATTTTACAGAAATGAGGTGTCCTGGGTCGGTTTGTGTGTGGCGATGTCTGGTTCATGTTCAGAACAACTTTGGTTGAAGTATTCAATATCTTAGTGGAATTGGGAGCAAGGGTGTGTTTTTATGACTGAAGAACTGACACCAATTGTGAGCGACTGATCTCACTGCAAGCTTGCTGTCACCATTCATTGCTTGTGTAATGTCCTAAGCCTGCAAGAAAATAACTCAAAAGGAAACCTCCACTTCCCAAAAGTACAGGCTTTTATAATGAGAATTCTGAGTGACTTCTTGAACTCCAATACCTTCAATAAAATTACATACGGTAACGTCCAGGTAACGGCAAATGTTCTATGGATAATGCAACACAATGACTTTGTAGCAAAATCTAATGTTAACATTATAGCATTATAATGTATTATAGCCTCGCACACTGCGGTTAAAAGTAACCAACCAACTGGTAAAAGTGGCCAATGGTTACTGTCGCCGTACAGTGGCCTGACCTGATATTAGGCTCAGTCTGTAACTTGCCTCAGGAATCCTGATGGGAAAAACAGTCCTGATGCGAAATCTACACTAATCCTGGATGTGACCTTAAATCCTCTACATGTACACAGAGCCCTTTTCATCCCATATCATCCCATATTTTTAAAGAAATGGAGAACGTGGAGTTGCTCACTGGACGTCTTTCAGGGTGTTTCTGAGCTCGCTGCCCAGGTTCTGGATGTAACGCCACTGGCCTTCCTGCACTGGCTGACCCGTTAGATGGATGTTATCTACCGTCAGCTGGGCCTCGTCGAACAACCACTGCACCACAAACACAGGACCTGAAAAATGGACACAGAAAACGAGAGGAGAGAGAGAAAAGAAAGAGAGAGAAAAAGAAAGAGATAGAAAAAGAGAGGGTAAGGGGAGAGAGAGAGAGAGAAAGGAGACAAAGCGGTAACGACTAACAGACAATATAAATTTTTGTAATTCTACAAACCAGTAGATGGTGCTGTTTCTCTTACTTTTCAGAGTTGGGTACACTTTATAGCCAAAGAAGCAGTTCCATTCCTCACCAGGGTGGGCCAGTCTGCAACGCTCAGGTACCACACCACCCCAGTACCTACAGCACAGACAATATTGAGGATTTTGCATCAATGATGCCAAAGCAAAAAAAAAGAACATTTACAATAAGAATGCTGAGTACTGGGCCCTAGAGGATATTAATTAGTATTATTTTGATTACATGAATAAAGTCGTACTTATTAAAAAGTGAAATAGAAATGAATAAAAGTGACAGAACAATAATAAATTAAATGACTAAGATAAATACCTAAAGTTGGCATTCGGTATTTGGGTAGCATGCATAAATGACTATACTGCATAAAAAAGATTTTACTAGACACCAATTTAAACATTATAATACAAGACAATTTCTCTTCTCTTTCTCTTTCTCTTCCACACCTGATACCGCGTTTAATGGCCTCGGTGGGGGCGCAGCTGATGGTGTCCACACAGTCGCTGCAGCCGTACTGTCTGTTGTCCAGAAACCAACCAGAGTCAGCCAGCCCTCGCACCTGGACTGACCCATGACCCTGGCTCTTCAGCAGCTCAGCCACACCATCCACGTTGAGCAGAACACCCGTACCTCCAGCACTGGTGTGTGCACACACACACACACGAGCATACACATACACACATACACATACACACAAATAAGCATACACATACACATACACACAGACACACACACACACACACACACACACACACACACACACACACACACATGAGCATACACATACACACAGACACACACATGAGCATACACATACACATACACGCACATGCACCCACACACATACATGCATCACATGAACACGCATGCATGCGCACACACACATGCACATACACACACATTAGTGTCACACAATGCACATGAAGACTTTTACACATAAAAAGTTATCCCAAAATCCCCCCTACCCCCCTCCACACACACACACACACACACACACACACACACACACACACACAAACACACACACAAAACCAATTATAAAAGTTATCTGTCCTGCTGCACACATACACAATACACTGACCTGCTCCCAGCTAGCAGAAGGACTTTAGCGTTCTCCAGGCCTTTGGTCAGGAGTGCCTTAATGACCTCCCGAATGATCAGAGAGCCCATGAAAGCGTAGTCGTCTAAGCACAGAGAGACGGAGCGAGTTTCAGACAAATAAAAGCAGAAAGAAACACACATGCGTGCGCCACCACTCAACGTTGCCACTCGGCTTTGCCACTCACTTTGTTCCGTCTTTGGCACTGCTCCGCTCCACACATCACTGGAACAGTAAGGAATGAATCTGTAGGCACAGAACGTCACGCAGCATTGAAGCACGTGCTATGCACACTCTGTGGTTCAGCGACTATATCAATGTGGGGTATATGGGTGTGTGTGTGTGTGTGTGTGAGTGAGTGTGTGCGTGTGTGGTGGTCTCTGATCTGTGCAAACACACCCATCTTGTGCGATGACAGCAGGAGCTAGGAAGGGATGGATAGGGTGTGTTACGAGAGCTCTTATTCAGAGAGCATGTGGACAGACCTGTGGGTGTGTATGGAGCAGTCTGATTCACATACTTACACCATGTTTGCGTTCCACCAGTGTGGGTTTTCCTCTGGTTGAGGAGACAGAATTCCAGTGCCTGAAACATGCGCATGCACACATGCAAACACCCACCCACCCACACGCACAAGCACATACACAAGCACACACACACACACACACACACACACATAACGCTATATTACAGCCTCTGCAAAGATACATTCTAAATGAAACAGTTTCTGTGTGTGTGTGTGTGTATCTCCCTCTCCTTGCTCAGACAACAAGCCAAAGCTGTGAATAGGATGAGCAGAGAGGCTCAGAAACACCAACAAAAACAGTTGTTTTATGCAGAACTTTGTTTCAAATTTCAAAGACTGTGGCAACCCTTAACCATAATGAGTACATAACAGGAAGGGTTAGCTTAACAGTATATGCGTGTGTGTGTGTGTTCATTCACATCTTTATGTGTATCTGAGCAAGAGATAGAGACAAAGAGTGTGTCTTGGCCACTTTCACTGGAAAAACAAACAACCCATGAATAACAACCCATTACACCAGTGTGGTGAATCAGCCTAATGTGGCTGTGCCCTCAAAACATAGCCTGGATTCCTACACACACACACACACACACACACACACACACACACACACACACTACAGTACTTGCAGTGAGAACATGATGTGAGATGGGCCTCTCCACAGGAACTAACCCTCATCTTTAGATATGAGCTGCTATATTGCTTATTACCATGATAAATGTGTCCCACATGCTTATGAGGTATTTCAGCTTTGAACGAGCTCGTGACGGACCTTGAAACGTTTATGTGCTACAGTTTCTTATAAAAGGATAAATAGTAACCACATATACTGAAGATCCTGGCACATGCCTGTTTTAGAAGCTGTTAACCCAACTCTGCCAACGAATCCGACCCCCCCCAACATTAACATATAAGCCAAGATCTGACAATATGATCTGTCTTAAAGACAGGGAGCCTTTCCCAGTCACAAAGCACGCCACACTAAACACCTCAGTGTTTTCTGATCCTGAAAAACCTATTTCAACTCATAAGGTGTTGAATGCCTGTGTAAACCATAAAGATAACAATAAAACTATGGCTTACACCACCAATGGCCTACAACACAGATATGATATAAAGAAAACATCATTTCCTCTTTAAAAACAAATAGCTAAATCTGTTTTCTAAAGCCATATTGCAGATGGCCTCAGGGCACCATTTTAAGGTGGTGATACTCACTCTAAACTTTACTAAACAGAGGAACCCTACTATGCCAAGATACCGTGCTACATAGAGGTACCCTACTAAAGAGAGGTATAACACTAAACAAATGCACCCCTACTACACAGAGGTACCCTACTAAAGAGAGGTACCCTACTACACAGAAGTACCCTACTAAAGAGAGGTACCCTACTACACAGAGGTACCCTAATGTGGAGAGGTATCCTAGTAAAGAAGTATCCTGCTAAACAGAGATTCCCTACTATACAGAGGTTCCATACTAAACAAAGGTACTCTACTAAGCAGTGAAACTCTTACTACATAGAGGTAGCTTAATTCATAAGAGATGACACCACTCATAAGAGAATTTATAGCAGTATTGGCATTGATGTTAACAAGAATGTGCTTGTTAGCTCACCGATCATGCTGTGTGGGCCAGGACCCTTCCAATGATTCCTAATCCCAACTGTAATTACTGTTCTGTAATTCTTCTGTGAGAACCTAGGGTCATCTCTTTCCCATGATCTGAAAGTCTCAGATGAACTGATCCCAAAGAAAGGATCACGCTCAAGGAGGAGGTGGAGCAGGGTGGGGATGGGGTTGGCAGTGAGAGGAGAGGCAGCCAGGCTCACCTATACGAGTGGGAGGCCACCTGGTGGAGCTCATCAGCCTCCGCATGGTGTCATACCTGGTGTCACAGTTCTGCTTGCTGAAGCAGTACCACCCACCTGGAGAACCATTGCAAATATTCAGGCAAAGTTCACAAAAACGTTCATGGGCCTCTTGTAATGTATTTTACAGTGAAAGCAATGATGTAAGAGGGGACTCACCCTCCAAGAACACCAACCACCTCCTGCTTCCTCTGGACTCCTTTACATAATAGCTGAAACCAGAAAAAACAGGCATAATTTGTCATGTAGCATGACACCTGTCTTGTTATTTTCCCTATATATAGATATTCTCAAAGGCATACACATACAATACACACACGCACCATTTCAGTCTTACTCTGACGTACCACCTCAAGGAATCGCACACAAAAGTCCTTACTGGTTCCTATTTGGCAGGATGTAAGCTCTCAAAATGTAGAAGCTAATTCCAGAAGTATAAATGAAGAAATCCACTTCTGCTACCCAAACCAAGATCTTTGTTCATGCAAGATTTTGATATCAAATCAAAGAACTTTGATATCAAAATAATTCTAAATTTTAAATGAAAAAAATAACTGATTTTAATGCTTATGCTACAGCGCTGATGTTGTGCTATGAAGGGATAACAACACCATATTAATATGAAAATTCACACATGCTGGTAAATGTGTAGGAATGGTCTGGCATTAAAGTGTCTGAAATTAACCCTAACATGAATCCCAATGACTACTGATCACAACAAGCTTTGAGGAACAATAAAATGTAGATGAGCAAGATCATGTGCACAGTATGCACATATACATTCTGCCATTTGAATTTACTGAACATTCAAACTTTCTCAACCAATAAATACGCATCTGAATCATGCATGTACCTTATTTACCACTGGATGAAAACTGTGCGTTTGTGTGCATTGACATAAACCATCAATGCCGATTACCATGATTTTTTTCCGTACCCTGAAACATAACCTTTATGGAAGAGCAATAATATTTGATTATTTCAAAGCCTTTTTTAGCTGTGGTCCACACAGCTCAGCTAAGCTCCACCCGTCACACTCATAGCTCCACCCCTCACACTCATAGCTCCACCCGTCACACTCATAGCTCCACCCCTCACACTCATAGCTCCACTCCTCACACATCACTGGACTCTTAAAAAAAAACATAACCACCAAAAACCCACATGCACCTTTGATCAGAACTTTGAAACATGTGGCTTTAGTTTCACTGCTAAATCACTCACTCTCACCTCATTTTATAATGCCATCAATTTGTTCTGAAAATGAGTATTATTTACTGAATTAGTGCATAGTGGTGTCACAACAGGTAATTGTGGTCAATCACCCAAACTGGCTCGATTCGTGCTACCTTCTCCCAACACACATGCGCCCCCCCCCCACCACACACACATAACATACATGCACACACAGACTCCCTCCCCTTATGAAGAGGAAGCTTCAGAAGGCATGAGAGAGAGAGGCCTTTGGAAGGTGTTCTGCATCAGGCATTTTGTGGTAGTAGTAAACACATGCTCAGTCTGACTGGGTGCAGTGGAGTGTGTTTACGAGCTCTGAGTGGATGTGGAACACCGGGTGTTAAGTCACTTACAGGAATGCTATTTTAAGGCCAGAAGGTCAGATGCCCTATATTATGGGCTACACCTTGGCTATGTTGCTTGTGAAAAATTGATCTGAGATCAGTAGGGCAACGCTATGTCCCAGTCACGACTATAAGCACCAATGTTTAAAAGTCTTAAGCAACAACACTATTAAATTTTTTTATGTAACAATATAATCATAAGTGAAACACTTATCAAGATTATAAGTTTGTGTGTCAGACTGTGGTTGAGACCTGGCACTGAGGGAGGTTCCTAACCAACCCCTATTAAATACGCATGGAGAACTGTGAATAATCAGCTGAACTACAGAAATCAGAGGTACAGAAATGTGACTGGACAGAGTGCATAAGGTGGATATTTTTGCTGATGGCCATGTTTTGGTGAGGCCTTTAACCATGGTCTCAGAACGCCAGGGGCCTTTGCTGGGGGGGCATTTCAGAGCCCAACAGAAGCTACTGAAGCAAATAACAGAAAGCCTCCCTCACAAATACATCACACTTGTTTGCCCAATCTTGTTTGCTCAATCTTTCTTTCTTCTCTCTCTTATCACAGAGATGAAGCAGAGGTGGCAAACCCTCCAGAATGAAGCCATCAGACATGCTTCAGGGTCAGAGAGAAGGGAAGTGTTTCACTTTGGGGAAGAGACAGATAGAGATGGATGGAGGGAGTGAAAGAAAGAGAAAAAGAGAAAAGACAGGAGTGAAAAGACAGAGGGAAAGTGTCTAGGCACAGGGTTCAAACACTGTAACTTAGATCCTTGGATATACATATACATGGTCTTCATACACAGAACGTAAGCTCCCTTTTATCATTTACTATGCTCACCAGACAGCTGTGTGCATGTGTTTGTGTGTGTGTACGTAGTGTTTCCATGTTTGTATTTGAATGTGTGTGTGGGGGGGGGGGGGGGTATATGCGTTACTCTCTCTGTATGGCAGCCACGGACAGCACTGAAACCAGTGTTTTCTGCCTCACATAAAGCGTGTCTCCTGTGGTGGAAGAATCCCTTTGATGTGCTTCTGGAGTTGGTGAATAAACTTTGGGCCTTTCACATGTAATGAAGCTGCCTGCCTTCCTATATACTCACTTCTGGGTGTACCTGGATTAGTCTCACCGTTCAGCTAATATCAGACTATTATGACTATTGTGGTCTGCTGCTCAAGCATCACTGATATAAGGCAAAAAGGTATCAAATCCCATAATTCAAACATATTTTAAAAACTAGGCAATAAGTACCCAATGGCAGTCATGTTGTTATCGAGGACTCTCAAACATACTGTACTGGCCTGGGGAACAGAAGAACACGACTGTGAGGTCATTTAGAACCAACATCAATTATCTAATACAAGAAACAGATATATGGAGTGGTTAAAAAAGATCGGTAAACAGTATTGAACCCAGCAGTAAAGCAGCGTTTCCTCATCTCAGCTTGATCGAAAACAACAGTCATTAAAAGTGAAAAACGATCATGACACTATTTAGACCATAGATGCATTACTACAGAAACATAGGCATGTTTCCAAACTCCGTGTCGCACGTGATTAGGCGCATGCACGTAAGGACGTCTACGAGGGAAGCTCAACCAGTAGATTCAAATACACGAAGAGGACACAAACTATCTTCGGGCGACAGAAATTGGCTTCGAAGGTTTTGGGGTAGCTGTCAATCGAGTACCATTGAAAACGAGCGCAGATTTTTTTTCAGTTTAAGCATCCACATGGTGCCAATAAATAAGTATGTGTAAGAATGCGAGGAACGCCCTTTCGTTCTAAAACGGGAAATCCCTTAATTTCTGAATTGATTCCTTGGTCGAACGTCTGCGTCCAAAATGGGAAATCCTTACATTATCCTCATCTCATATTCTTCCAGCACCTGGTATTTCATAGCACCTCTCGATGACGACAATAAAATGCTTGAGTTCCTGAATGACGGAAAGCTGTGGATCTATGAATCGCATCGTTGCGCGCGTACAGGCACCTGTTGTATTTGACCAGTTTAGAGAAAAACGTCACTTTGGGATGCTTTTATCACGATAAACTATTATTCATATTCATATATGATTATTCATATAGTTGTTATTCGTATTTTCTGTTCTAAAAAATAACGACCTTTTAAAAGTGTTTGCTACTATATCAACGCAGTGTATATATAGCCTAAATGAATCAAGAATATAATTCTAGAATAGTCCATACGCCTACTTTATATGAGAATGAAACACATTCATGTTACTGCAAAAATGACAAACAAAACTACAAATGATCAGTAAACATCAACAAGACAGATTATATTGGTCATGGGTTTTGACATATGGTTGACTCAAGAAAACACATTTTAAATTACCAACTGGAGAATAATACAAATAGGACACATTTGGCACGTGTTTCTGCGAAGAAAACGTACCCCGCGGGCGTTCCATCGTTGCAGGTGACTGATGAATTCTCCAAAAAGTGCAACTTCATGTCTTGATCCAGTTTTTGAGCAGAGCAAGGATAGAGCGACTGAGCAAGATTCTTCACTTGTGTCATGAAATTGTCCATGTTTCCCTCCACTGCTGTGAAATCCAAGGGAAAGCTTTCTGTGGCCTCCGTCCGGCCCCGGTATGAGGGGGGTGGCTGCGCCCGGCGAGGCTGTGTCCGGCCACCGCGTACCTTTCTGGTCTCCGATGTTTCAACAAGTAAGAGTATCACTAACAGGGCCACAGTCTGCATCTTCATCATACTGCTCCGACGTCCCATTTCCCAAAAAGAAAACACTGTTAGCGTTTATTCCTTAGCAAGTCCAACGGTTCTTTTTCTAATAAGACACTGCTAGGCACTGGCTGACGCGATATAACTACTTACCGTTTTTTCTCCAGATCCGGGCACTGTCCTTCTGGACTTAGCAGTTGTCCAGTTGTCAGTAGTAGTTGTAGTTTAATAATAACTACTAAAACTCTAACTGTCAGTTCATTTATCAGACTCTCAGAAACACATTATCAAGTGACCTTGATATAATCAGAGTGAAGTAAAAAAAAACAACAACGTAAAACGCTCGCTCTTAAAAACAGATTCATTACGCGCATTTCTTTCGAGCCTTATCCTTTTCCGTTGTCCATGTCAATTGTGGATTCATAATTTCCACGCGACAGGCATTTGGGATTTTATTCAAAGTTTTCTCCCTGTATATCTTCTTAGCCAATCGGTGTAGTGGGCTGGGCGTGGGGGAGTGACTTATTGGCACACATTTTTCCTCTTTGAGTTTATAGAAAATAATGCCCACGCGGCGAACTTTTTGATCTTCCATTTCATCCTAGATGTCATATTGTCGAAAAGAAAAGACCTGAGCTCCAAGAAAGCATCACATTCCAAAGGTATTGGAATTATCGTTGCGAATTTACGTAAGATAAGAGTGAGCATCCTTTGATTATGTACACTTTGCGTCAAAGCCAGGTAACGCACACCGTATATTCAAAAGCCCTTTAAAATATTAACATAACAGTAGGTACATTCATTTATAAGCCCATATGATGTCAGTAATTTGGAATACGGTCAGGTCACTGGGTCACATCTCTGTCAAATGTCCCAGAGTAAATATGTGGTACGATGGCTCAATAATTAAATATATCAAAACAAACTGAGACGTTTTAAATGGACTGGAAAAACATGCACCGACATCCAACCTCGTTCCCCTAAATAACTTCCGTTTTGCAATACAGTTACTTTGCTTTCAGAGGTTACGCAAACACGGGCGCTCAAAAGGCCGTTAGAGGAGCGTTTGAAGTTTAATTTCCTCGCCGATAGTTTGGACGGATAAGGACGGAACTGGTTGTTTATTCAGACGGCAGCAATTTCCCCAGGGCAAAGCTGCCTCTTTCACCTTCACGGCTCTCAATGTAATGTAGGCCTTGCTATATATAAGTGTGAAGCTCACGACATCCAAAACCGACCACTTCCGAGTGTAATTGATACGCAAATATCATTAAAGGCTAAGACAATGGACAACGACTACCGTCGACCCAGTTGCGTAAAGGTGTCCGCCGCAGTGCGCTTCCCCGCTTTTCACACCTTTGCGTGCGTTATGCCTTTTAAACATTAACAAACCTACAAGAGCTCGTCACGTAGTCGTTATTTTGAATCTGTTTTGCAGGAAAAATGATCAAGAAAGGTGTTACTTATTTTCTAAGATACGATAGACACTTGTTAGGAAAGTAGAGATGACTGAAGAACAGATTCTTTTTCAAAACATTAGTAAGACCTCTCCATTTCATAGGCAAACACTACTGGCCACCGTTAACAGCTGAATGTGGTTGCTGGCCATTATGAGGAATACATACATACGTAATAAAAAAAAAAACATTGCTTCACAAAATCCTATTCCAGGAACTCCCACTTTACAGCTACACATACATAGGTTGTTTCTCGATTGTTCTTGACGTTGCTTTTAAAAACTTAAAAACGACCGCATGCAAGGATCTTTCAAAGTTGTTGATAGAAAACTGAAACCAGTAGCTATACTTCTGGATATATTTTAATTTCATTACATCTGCAAAAGAAAACCATCTATTTGGTTATCGTCTAATCGTCTAATCCAAACAAAGTAATTACACTGAACTAATCTGACACTTGTGTTACAAACTGCAAGTTCAATCATTAACGAAATGTGTTATCGACCATAACCTGACAGAGAGATTGTGATGGGGAGTCACAAAACGAAATGTGTCATCGTCCATAACCTGACAGAGAGATTGTGAGAGGGAGTCACAAAACGAGCAACCGATGGAATTCATTCCAGGGTTCTTCAAAGGGATGCCTCTGTGACTGCGTGTTCGGTACGGGGTGGAGACAGTTCTCCTTCGTGCATCTGTCACTGATTCCGCCTGATCTATTTAATGTATTGCTACCTCTCGCTTTGTCGCGGACGAATTGATTATGGGGGAAAACATGTCATTTATATCATTCGCATATGGAGCCGCTCATACTTCTTCCGCAGCAAAAAAGCAGCATGACATTATGGGGGAAAATATAGAGGCACGAGCTTTGAGGTGCTTCTATCCCAAATGAATCCGGTGACAGCAGGTCTTCTAAAGGTTGTGATGCAACAAAGTTGCAAGTAATTAACAGCCTTTCTATTACACTCACACAGCTGCCTCCCGTCCCATTAGTATTACCTTACGTTACTGTAGTGTTCATTTTGGTTTGCCACATTATTTTTAGTCTTTTGCTCTACTTTGAGGATGTCCCACACATAACAACTAACCCTAACCAGTTTCGGAAAGGAGGGGATCATGCTCTGCTTCAGTAGGTCACAGTACATGGTTCCCTCAATGAACTGTAGCCCCCCACAGCCCCAAACCATGACACTCCCACCACCACCACACTTACATTTATGGCACTTGGCTGACACTTATCCAATACGACTTACAATTGTGATTAAGGGGGCCAACAGTGGCAACTTGGCAGAGGTGGGGATTGAACCAGCAACCTTCTGATTACTAGTCAAGTGCCTTAACCAGTGAGATACCACCACCCCAGCACACTTGTATTCCTCACCTGGTAGCTGCCACATACACCTGACACCATCTAAAGCAAATAAGTTTATTTTGGTTTATCAGACCACAGGAGATGGTTCCAGTAATCCATGTCCTTAGTCTGCTCGTCTTCAGCAAAACTGTTTATGGGCTTTCTTGTGCATCATCTTTAAAAGATGCTTTCTTCTTGGATGACAGCCATGTAGACAAATTTAATGTGGCATATGGTCTGAGCATTCACAGGCTAACTCCCTACCCCTTTAACCTCTGCAGCAATGCTGGCAGCAGTCATACGTCGATTTTCAAAAGCCAACCTCTGGATATGATGCTGAGCATGTGCACTCAACTTCTTTTAGTTAAGCATGGCGAGGCCTGTTCTGAGTTGAACCAGTACCGTTAAGCTGCTGTATGGTCTTGGCTGCCGTCCTGCAGCTCAGTTTCAGGGTGTTGGTAATCTTCTTATAGCCTGGGCCATCGTTATGTAGAGCACCAGTTCTTTTTTTTCAGATGCACAGAGAGTTCTTTGCCATGACCAGTATGAGAGAGTGTGAGAGTGATAACACAAAATTTAACACACCTGCTCCCCTTTCACACCTGAAACATTGTAACACTAATGAGTCACATGACACCAGGAAGGAAAAATTGCTAATTGGGCACAATTTGGTCATTTTCACTTATGGGTGTACTCACTTACACTGCCAGCAGTTTAGACATTAATGTTTTGTTATTTTGAGAGGAAATGTACACGTCTCCGACTACTTTACATTGTGTCAAAGTGATATACCTTCAGTGTTGTCCCATGAAAAGAAGTAATAAAATATTTACAAAACTTTGAGGTGTGTACTCACTTTTGTGAGATACTGTATATATATCTTCAGTGGAAGATGTCTTTCTAGAAGGGAGAGTGCAAGAATAAAAACATCAGAAACATGTACAACACCTCACTTATAATACATTTGGGAGAATCAGTATATTGTTTAGATTCCTTTTAAAACAACTTTCAATCGTCCCCCGCATTCCTCGCAAACCGTGCAAACGTTTCTCAAGCTGTGGACAATATTTTGAGTATTTTGAGCCTTTTGAGTATTTTAAGAAGTCAACATGGCTATATTGATCACAGGTCTTTTAAGTCCTCATACCAATATAATCTCATCATTGTTTTACGATTGTCAAATAGTTTGATTAATTATTAGGTTATTCTGTCAGCATGTTACAACCACTTCACAGATATTTTTTCGGTTTGAAGGGCCATTGAAATGTAAACATTGTCAGATTACCACACTAAACAAACAAACTAAATAGCAAGCTTCATTCTTAATTAGCTAAATTTTTCCCTATTCCACTTCATTGAATGTGCTGGTAAGACTTTTAGTGTGCAGGTGAGTGTGTCGCTGTTGAAAAATCGCTATTTAAATCAAAGCTATAAAAAAACTATATGATTGGTGTACAGCAAAATAAATCTATCTGACTGTACAGCGAAATATGTCTGATCATAGATATTAATGGTCATTTCATTGTCTTAATCAATAAAGTTGCTTCAAACAAACACAGTGACGTCACTTTGCAATGGCAGCCAGCAGCACAGCAGTGTCAGTTCTTACTCCAAATGGACGAAGGCAAACAGTAAAAGTCTCTCCAAACACACCTTTGCTTCAGGTAGATATGACTGACTGAAATACATAGCTAGAACTATTACACTTTCGCTGACATTTCAAAAGAAGTCGTGTTTTTGGTGTACGACCGTGGACATAATTGGTTGCGAACATTCACTGATGTTTTAGCTGTGTTAGCTTGATGGTATGAGCTAGCTAGCTAGTTAGCTTTTCCTATCTGGAACTGTAAATACAATAAATAATTCGCACTCGAACTTATTTAATTAATTAATTGGTTAATTTACATGTACAGGTCCTCGAAGAAGTCTGTAAGAAACATGGGTTTAATCCAGATGACCACGGACTAAAGTGAGTTAAATCGCTAAGCAGCTATAAAAAAATATAGTAATAGCTAGATAGATAATGAGTAAACGAATGAATACGTTAGGGTTTGATATACCTAAATCATTAGCATTGTATTCTCTTGTATTCAACAGTAATAAACAGGAACGGTTTTTGTTTTGACGATTTTGTCAGGTGATTTAAGATGACCTAATCCTGGGTATTATTGCTGGGTGTTCGTTTACCTAACGTTATCTGTATACTTATGGAAGGTATAGTGGAGATATAGTATTTTTTTATCTACTGCTGTAGATATTTAAAATAATTTTTATTTGCGCCGCGCTTTGTTAGCCCCCGAGCCTCTCTCCCGCTCTCTCTCTCTCTCTCTCTCTCTCTCTCTCTCTCTCTCTCTCTCTCTCCATACACAGGTTTCAGAGGAATGTGCTGGATCTGACGCTGCAGTGGAGGTTCGCCAGCCTGCCAAATAATGCCAAGCTGGAGGTGGTGCCATGCACCCGTCAGCGGGCCGGAGCAGAGAGCATGGTGCGTCATTAGGGCATTGTTGGTTGGCTGTGACACTCTTGTGGAGTTTTTGAATGGAAGTCTCTGTCAGAGATTTGAGAACTGCTGTCACATCATTAACATTCTAGAAGCTAGCTGGGAGCAGGTAGCCATCAGCTTCATATGCAGACGTTTTCCACCTGAGTGAGATGTTTGGTAAACAAGGAATTGTGAAATGTTACTTTTTTAATTAATGTGTTGTAAACCTAACTAGCTTTTACCTATCCTTATGGTTAATAATAAGTCAAATAACATAACATCAGTTTTTTCGTAGGGGAAAAAATAAATGGACTGTAAGAAGACATCTCACTTTATTACAGGTTAGTTAAAAACAAAGCTTGTGTGTTTGGTGAATTAGAAGTTAGCAGTGTTCAAATTTCAAATCAGTACTGCATTATGGATAAGCAGTAAAGTTGGGGCCAAACCCAGATCTTTTGCCTGCCAGACATTCTCCAGCCACTGCTTATGATTTGTGTTTTTGTGTTACACATTACTCTGGGTTAACACTGGTGGGTCCTCCTGACTTTCACTATGTGATGTGGTTCTCAGCTCAGGCAGAAATCACAGGATTTTGGGGGAAAGCCACTGAAAACAAAACAAAAAAAAGCCTGATTCATGGGCTGGTTCGTGAGAGAAAGTGCTTAACCCATGGGGTTGTGCGGTAGATTACTTCACCATCCCGACGTGCAGAACCCCGGGTACGACTACAGCGTGTGCTCACAATTTACTGCTGCGGAATGGGTCATAAAAGTAATCAGCGCCTTGTTTGATTCCTCGTTCCAAAACATTTATTTCTTCCCTTTGAACATTTAAGTGCATTTTTTGCTCCACCACATACACACATAGGGCACCTCCCACTCCTCTCCCATCAGTTTGTCTGTCTGTCTTTCTCTCTCATCAGCTGTAATTTCCACTTTTCTGGTTGTGCGCTGGTGTAATAAGCCATCCTTATTGCCCTGCTGTGTTTTATTTGTAGCTGAGGGTTGTTCAATCTTTGGCGTATTATATAGGGTGGTGAAACAGACGTGTTATAGGATTCGCAAGAGTAGGCAGGTTCTTTATCTGCTCTTTCACGGCTGACACGTTCTAGGAGTTACCTGGACATATTGCCGCTCTATTGCTATCTGTCACACACACACACACACACAAAAAAGTGCCAATGGACAGCTCACTATATACAACCCCTGGCAAAAATTATGAAATCACCGGCCTCGGAGGATGTTCATTCAGTTGTTTAATTTTTTAATAAATAAAGCAGATCACAGACATGATACAAAACTAAAGTAATTTCAAATGGCAACTTTCTGGCTTTAAGAAACACTAAGAAATCAAGAAAAAAATGTGGCAGTCAGTAACGGATACTTTTTTAGACCAAGCAGAGGGAAAAAATGATGGAATCACTCAATTCAGAGGAAAAAATTATGGAATCATGAAAAACAAACAAACAAAGAACACTCCAACAAATCACTAGTATTTTGTTGCACCACCTCTGACTTTTATAACAGCTTACAGTCTCTGAGGCATGGACTTAATGAGTGACCAACAGTACTCTTCATCAATCTGGCTCCAACTTTCTCTGATTGCTGTTGCCAGATCAGCTTTGAAGGTTGGAGCCTTGTCATGGACCAGTAACAGTTACTTTTTTAGACCAAGCAGAGGGAAAAAATTATGGAATCACTCAATTCTGAGGAAAAAAATATTCCCAAAACTAACACATGCATCAAATTAGATCTGCTCGTTAGTCTGCATCTAAAAAGGAATAATCGCACCTTGGAGAGCTGTTGCACCAAGTGGACTGACATGAATCATGGCTCCAACACAAGAGATGTCAATTGAAACAAAGGAGAGGATTATCAAACTCTTAAGAGGTTAAAT
>JAOXYF010000001.1:4355320-4367267 GCA_028565775.1 Sternarchorhynchus goeldii | reverse complement strand
GAAATTACTTTAGTTTTGTATCATGTCTGTGATCTGCTTTATTTATACAAAATTAAACAACTGAATGAACGTCCTCCGAGGCTGGTGATTCCATCATTTTTGCCAGGGGTTGTATAACGGTTAGTTTGTGCCTCCCCCACTATCATTAATCAGTGTCTTACAGTTTTTTCTCTATGTTGCATCTCTGGTTTGTTTATGGTGAAGGTAAATATATTTGCTAACTACTTCACATTTTTTAAATTTACTTCTATAGGATAATGTGCACTTGCATGTGTGGGATGTTGGAGGAGGCACAAATTGTGGGGTTGGTGGTTTTGTTGGAGGAAAGCCCTCCCGCTGCTCTGTGGCTTGGGAAGATTGGGGAAGTGAAGTGGAGGCCAAGGTTAACGACATCATCAATCTCCACTCGGCCTTCCCCCTGCCTTCTGTCTGCCCCACGCTACAGTCAGGCCACCCACAGGCAAAGTGCAGCGGCGCTCACGGCAATCACCTGATTTGCGCTCCACGTGTCTTCGGCCTAGCCAAACTGCTATCGCTGTGTGAGCCGCCTGAGTACCTGCCATCAGGTCTGGTTTACTGGGGCAGAAGAATGTGTTTATAAGCTGGGGGGTGGGTTGGAGAGGGAGAGTGAAAGAATCTGACTGGGTTTGTTGTAGCAGAGGATGAAAGGAGATGAAAGTCTGTCTTTCTCTCTTGCTCCTAATTTGCGAGGGAAGGATCAAGGAGGCTGGCCAGGATGATGGCAACGGGGCACTGACCTCACTCATGTTTACAGGATGTTGGTGTGTGTGGGTGGGTGGGTGTGTGTGTGGGGGGGGGTCGGGTCGGGATTCCTTGTAACTTTGAATGATATTAAGTACATTGAACTTCTAAGCGCTGTGTACTGTGTGTCATTTTCATTAACGTGCGTCTCACATTTACGTTCCAGTGTCTCTCTGACGGTAGCTGTGAAGGACAGCTCATAGTTCTCTGACGGTCTGTGGCTCATATTCTGTCCATGTGCTTCACTCCTATTAACCCAAATATCTGGTTATGGTTGCATACAGGTTCGGATTGCGTTGCAGTTGGAGGATGGATCTCGTCTTCAGGGTTCCTTTTCTAGTGGCCAGAACCTGTGGGAACTGCTCAACCACTTCCCCCAGAGCAGGTGTGTCACTTACTTTCATATATTTTAGAATCTTTATTTTGATATTTTTTTTTATGAGGCAGACATCTCAGTAGGGGGTTATCATTCCTTTGTCTTTGTATTCTGTGTGTGTGTGTGTGTGTGTGTGTGTGTGTGTGTGTGTAAGGGGGGGTGGGTTGAAGTCTCTATGTGCTTTTGATGTATAACCAGGGTCTGAGAACTATGAATAATGCATCAACTTCTTTTTATGGCCAATCGGTGCTGCAGCCATGCCCTCTCTGAGCTCTACTGCTGTTCTCTTGCCACGCCTTCTCTCTCACCAGGCCCTGCCCACACCACGCGGTGGCTTGGCACCTGTTCTGCACTCCTGCTGCTATTGGCTGCAGTTGACTGGCCGCTGGCCATTTTGTTCCATTCTCTTTCTGCCTGCTTCTCATCCCATGACTTCATTTTACAGCTCCCTCTTTTTTTCCATGGAAGCTTCCAGACTTTGATATGTCATGAGTAGTGAAAATGAATAGGGGCTCGTTATGGCCTGGATGTGGGAGTTCTTGAAGACCCACCCCTGTAATATCTCAGTCGCACACACATGCTAGTGGACACTCAGTCTGACTCATTGCCTCGTAACTGACCTGGGCTCAAGCCAGATGTGAATACACATACAACACATTCTCAGAGAGTGATTCATAGATGACAAGCGAGACCATCAATTTATTTTTGTGTTAGTTTGTTTGTGTGTGTATGTGTATATATGATCGTATTGGTGTTGTCGTTGTGACTGGATTTATCTGCTCGGAACAGGCTGTCTGAGCTGCAGGTGCCAGGACCTACACCAGTCTGTGTGTACATGAGAGATGAGGTAGGAGATCTGCCCTCTACTCTGTCTCCTTGCTGTTGTGTTTATTAAGATGTGATGAGGTATTGGGGTGTGTGTGTGTGTGTGTGTGTGTGTGTGTGTGTGTGTGTGTGTGGCCCTCTGCAGATCAGCGGAGAGGAAGCTCTTAAGAAGACCACCCTGAGGTCTCTCGGTCTGACTGGAGGTAGTGCCATACTGAGGTCAGACACTGTAAAAGACCCTTTCTTTTTATCTGTTAATAGTTACATTGTAATAATTAGCTTATTATTAACATGTTGCTTTGCTGTGGGTAACTGCACAGTGGAGCTGGAGATTGGTGACCAGGAAGCATCATTAAGATGTACACTTTTCACATAGAGACACTGATTGGTATCTCTCAACTTTGCCTTTCAGGTATGTACTGAAAGGTATTAACACTCTTGGTCTGGGTGAGCCTATGGAGACAGCTGCCACACCCACTGACGCAGTTGCTACAGCGACAGTTTCACAGTCATCTCCTCAGTACTTTGAGGCACCCAGTGGGGCTTCGACAGCTGTTAACACCACGCTCCCTGATAGACCAAAGGAGCCCACGCCTGCCCCAGTACCCATGGAAACCCCTAGTCCACCCTCTCAGAGTGCAGAAGCTGCGGCCCACACATGGCAAGCCCTTCCCGTTGAACAGGAAGAGGCGGAGCATCCTCAGGAGCAACAGCAAGTCGTGCGGCCCAAAACCAGGCAGACTGGTAGCTGTGGACACCAAGAATCCAAGCCAGAGCCCCAGGTAGATGAGGTGCGACCAGGGCCATCTCAGGAATGCCACCCCCACTTAACCACGCCTCCTGACTTCGTGCCGTTCTCTGGTGGTGGGCAGCGGCTTGGAGGATCTAGAGAAGGCACAAAGACGGAGTGCCCTTCAACGCCATCCTCCTCTTCATCACCTGTTTCAAGCGGACCGCCAAAAGCCAAGAAGGCCAAAGCCAGTGATGAAGCCCAGGTGAGGGTAGCCAGGGTTCGGGAGATTTAGCGAATTAGGTGCAAGAAAAATTGCATATAAGTGAATGTGGAAAAAGTTTAACTTTTATCCCCTACTAACTGAAACTCCAGGTCTTTTAGGCTCATTAATGGTAAATGGTAAAATGCTTGGAGTGAGAAAGATATGAAGACATATGTGCTCAGGTAATGAGAGCAGGAGTCTGTATCGTGTCCTTGTCCTGATGTGATTTGAAACATTTCCGACCGCTGCTGGGGAACAGTTGGAAAGCCTTAATGCTATGTGGTTACATATCTGTGATTTGACAAATGTTATTAACATGTGATGATTTGAATGCCGTAATTTCAATAACATTACCCCACAGCATTTATCTGGAACAGGACTAATGTACATACTGCCACCTTCTGCTGTGGCCTAACAATGATCAGTATTGCGATAATGTTTCCCAGACTATAAATTGTGTGGCCTTGTTTGCTGCTGTTTCAGAACGGCTCAAGCCTGGTTTTTCCTCCACAAATGAGCAAGAGCCCTCATTTCTATCTGCCAATCAGCTGCTCCTCTCTTTGTCTGAATTAAGGCCTAGACAACAAGCTCATCACCTCTCTCCAAGTTCCAGAGGAGATTTATTTCTCTTTTCTTTGATCAGTTTTTCTGAGGTGTTATTAATCAATGCATGGGCTTTGTTTCTGCGGTAGACATACAGACTTGTAATGTTTGAGCAAGGTAATGAATGATTTACATAGAATTCACTCTGAACTTGTAACCCCCGTAACATCGGTCAGTGTCTGTCCCGCATATGAGTGTTTCCTGTTGCTGCCCAGACCCCAGGGCACTAGATGCTGGCTGGTTGTCAACATGTTGTTTTGTGTATCTGTTGTTTTGCTCCTTTGAAACTCCTGTGCTGGTGATTTGCTTTGAAGTGCTGTTTTGATGGAAAAGGGACTCCAGGCTGTTGTGACTATCCGGACATGCGCTCCGCAGACGTAAGATGTTGTCAGGAACATGCACAAACACTCGTGAACACACACGCACACTCCGGCCTGCCTTTCCTCTCCTGTAGTAAAAAAAACACTTTCTCTTAACCCCTTATGTAACTCGCATTGTGCGCTCTCTCGCTCTCACTTTCTCTCCCCCACTCAGTAAGGAAGTTTTGTCAGCCTAAAACCTCAGCCTGTTGCCCTGTTTCTGTAATTATGGGACTTATGGAGCAGATAGACACAGCCTTGTCATTTCCCCTGGTTCCTGTTGGACTGACATCTCTGAGCTCTCCCATTTTCTCTTTTTGGCAACCTTTGATATACTTTTCTTCTTTCGTTTGTTTTCAGAGTTCTAGTTCTAAATACGGCACAAGGGATTTGGAGGAAGGAAAGGAATATCTGGAGGTAGAAGAAAATCTGTATCCATCCATCCATCCATCCATCCATCCACCCACCCACCCATGTGCTAACTAAGCTGTAGACTGCCACTGGAGTCTGAGGTGTTTTACTGTGGCCAGAGTTCTATGGTTTTGTTACAGCAACTAAAATAGAGACAGAAAAGAGAAAAATAGAGCAAAGAAAGCCGCCACAGGCATGTCAGGTTCGTGTGGCAGTTGTCATGCCAACATGGATGACATGGGAATTCCTAGAAAGCAGACACACAACCACACAAACATGGGTGGATGGTGGGGGGTGGGGGGTTAACGGCACGAGAGACTCCAGAACTAGATGTGAAATAGCCCAGTTTTAAACGCTCCAGTTCAGCCCCTCTGCTCAGTGGAGCTCAGCCGTTAGACACAGTCAACGCATAAACTAGTCCCTTTGTGTTTTTTTATGTGCACAAACATTGCCTTTGTGTGTTTGGCTCTTCATTTAAAGCTGCATTAAGGAAGCTTAATGGCTTTGGCCTTTAAGTGGTAGTGTACTTTCAAACTGCTAACTGGAACTGTGAATCTCCTCATTCGTTCTGGGTTTTAACAGAGCGCTGGTCTGTGACATGCTGACTCCACCCCCCTGTGTCTCGCCCTGCAGCCAGTGGACAGGGAGCCACTCGTCTACCACCTGGACACGGTCACTCCTCGGCACGACAACAACGAGGAGCTCACAGATGAGTTCTTTGAGGTGACTGTGGATGACGTGAGGAAAAGGTTCGCCCAGCTAAAGAGTGAGAGGTTTGTGTGCTCGCTCGGATGGGTGGGGCAGGGGGCGGAGACGGGTGGACTGGCTGCAAAATTGTTTTCCTGTTTTTTTTGTTGTTTCTCAGTGCTTCGTTTTTACTCTCCCTCTGTGTCACTCCCATCTCTTTCTCCCTGTGTGTGTCTCTCTCCCTCTCCTGTCTCTCTCCCTCTCTCTCTTCTGTCTCTCTCTCCCTCTTGTCTCTCTCCCTCTCCCTCTCCTGTCTATCTCTCCCCTCTGCTGTCTCTCTCTCTCTCCCTCTCCTGTCTCGCTCTCTTCTGTCTCTCCCACTCCCTCTCCTGTCTCTCTTTCTCTCCCTCTTCTCTCTCTCTCCCTCTCCTGTCTCTCTCTCTCCCTCTCCTGTCTCTCTCCCCCTCCTGTCTCTCTCTCCCTTTCCTTCTTCGGTCTCTCTCTCTCTCTCTCCCTCTCCTGTCTCTCTCCCCCTCCTGTCTCTCTCTCCCTTTCCCTCTTCGGTCTCTCTCTCTCCCTCTCCCTCTCCTGTCTCTCTCCTTCTCCCTCTCTCTATCCTGTCCCTGTCTCTCTCTCAGTTCTAGTTTTTTCATGATCTCTTGTTTTTTTCCCCCTTTCCTCACTAATATCTTCCTCCTGTTTCTTTGTTACTATTTTACCGTCTGTTTTCTGCCCTTTTTCCTTATTGGCTTTCTCATCCTTTAGGGCATTTCTATGAGCTGTGCTCCAGAGATATGCACATCTCTGCATGTTTGAGCGCGTGTGTTGAATGTGCGTTTGAGCGCGTGTGTTGAGCGTGTGTGTTGTCTATCCCTGTTCTGCTGTGCGTGCACAACATCATCTGAGTGTTACACACCAGACAGCATGTCTGAGAACGAAGGCCTCATCTCCCTCTCCACACTGAACTGCCTGGCGTGTGTGTGTGTGTGTGTGTGTGTGTGTGTGTGTAAGTGAGGACATGTTTGCATAGTTGGATAATAGTGGAGTTCGATAATGCAATGGAAAACTGCTCTGACTTCGTTTGTGTCTGAATGTTGAGTATAGTTACAGCACTTAAAGGGGAGTATCATCACTCCACCACAGGATGTTGGACCAGGTTGAGTTAGGGTTAAACAAACTCATTTCCCTGGGCTTTTGCATTCATATAAAGTGAACGGACATTATGGCAGTCAGAGCTTTTAATACAGAAACACAAACTAACCGACTTTAAAGGTGGTGTGAAGTGTTGAACCAGGCTCCTGTGAGTAGAGAAGATTTACTCTAACCCAGCCAGCACCCATCTGCTCCTTCCACAAACACTGGGATAATGTCTAGAAATCACCAGCCTGCTGTAACCAGGGAGGTCCAGCTTTTGGAAATGTTCAATGTTTGAAGTGGTTTGTCACTCTAGGCCTCCAGTGCTCAGCTGTGAAGGGCCCTGGGCTCTAATGGACTTATTTGTAATTTTGTGTTCTTTGGGCAGGATCCAGACACCCTGACTTCCCTTAAAAGGCAGTGGGCTTCCTGACGCCCCATTGGACGATCAGATGGACTGGTGGCATGTTTACTGCTGTGTAATTGGTTCCAATTATGAACCATAGAATTAAGGAGCCACAAGAATCTCTCTGTCTGTGTCTTTCTGTGACACACACACACACACGTATATACATACATGCACCCAGGGCAGTAAATCTTCGAGACTGGAATGGTATTAATCATCTGTGGCAATGATAATCTGATGTTTTTCTTTGTAATTGCCTGTTTCCTCCTGCATGCTAGACAGGTCTTTTCATCTCCCTCCAGTACTACCAGGTCTCACTGTGTGTTTTATAATTCAGCTCTCTCTCTCTCTCCCTTTCCCATTCAATGTCTCTCTCTCTCTGTTTCCATGTTTGGTCCTTTTTTGTTATTTTTATCTCACTATATTTTGACCCCCCCCCTCTCTCTCTCCCTCTCTCTCTCTCTCTCTCTCTCTCCCTCTCTCTCTCTCTCTCTCTCTCTCTCCCTCTCCTTCTCTCTCTCTCTCCCTCTCCTTCTCTCTCTCTCTCTCTCTCGCTCTCTCTCTCTCTCTCTCTCTCTCTCTCTCTCTCTCTCTCTCTCTCTCTCTCTCTCTCTCTCTCTCTCTCTCTCTCAGGAGGGCATTAGAGGAGGCCCCTTTAATGACTCAGGCTCTGAGGGAGGCTCAGATGAAAGAGAAGATGGACAGGTATCCCAAGGTGAGCCCTCATCCAGCACATTCCTGTCAGCATGCTAGCATTTCCACCCAAAGACTCTGCCTGAGACCCTATCCACCAATACATCACTCCATCAATGACCGAAACATTGTCTGTTCTGATCTGGTCTGATAATGGTCCAGAAATAAATGTGTGTGTGTGTGTGTGTGTGTGTTTATTTTTTTATTTTATTTTTTTTTTAAACCAACATTGGAACGTTGGTGCTTCACAGTAAAAAAAAAGTACCGTTACCTATCTTTGAGGTTTGGCAGCTGTAACACTTTGAGATACTCTTGTTCACAGGGTTTTGGCAGCAGTAACACTTTGAGATACTCTTGTTCACACGGTTTGTTTTTTATCTTGCTGTTATTATTCTGAAGGATGATCTAATGCAGGCTGCTGTTCTGCTGGCCTTGAGTTACAGGTGGTGCTCAGAGTCCAGTTCCCTGACAGGCGAGTCCTCCAGGGATTTTTCCGACCACTGGAAACAGGTTCGAAAGGCTTTCTGTATACGTGCGCACACACACACTTCTTCTGGATTGAACTGCCTGTAGGTGTGTAGGAACTGTGTGTGTGCGCATGTGTGTGGTAGGAGTCTGTGCTCTGATATATGGTGTGTGTTCTGCTTATAGTTGATGCAGTGAGACAGTTTGTCAAGAGCCATCTGCAGGATCCTGATCTTCACTTCTACCTGTGTGAGTTTAAACACACACATACACACACAGTGATACACACGCACACACACAGTGATGTGCACACACACACACACAGTGATGTGCACACACACACACACACACAGTGATGCGCACACACACACACACAGTGATGCGCACACACACACACACAGTGATGTGCGCACACACCCCCACACCCACATACAGTGATGCGCACACACACACATGGTGATGCGCACGCACGCACACACACACACACACACACACACGGTGATACACACACACGGTGATGTGCACACACACACACACACATATAGTGATACACACACAGTCATACACAAAAACGGCCACTCAAATAACATGACACAAATGTTCCTCACACACACGAGAACAGGTGTGTGTGTTAAATTGCATGCATCTAAATATGCACATATACAAACTCGCTTGGTAAAGATGCAGGTCCTCTGCTTTTTCCCCAGTCATTGCCCCTCCTAAGACCATGCTGGACAACCCCAGCGCGACTCTCTTTGAGGTGAGGATTTTTGTTTTGCATACGTCTGCTCTCCTGTGTACCATCCACGGGGTATGTTGCTGTTAAACATGTGCCAACACAGGTTGGTTTCATGCATGTGAGTTTGTGCTGGTTCGTGAAGTCGGTGCGAGTGTGTTGTGCGTGCGTGCGTGCGTGCGTGCGTGCGTGCGTGCGTGCGTGTGCGTGTTCGCGTGCGCGTTCGTGTGCGTGTGTGTGTGTGTGTGTTCTACATACACACCATTACTCTCTCTACTCCCATCCATCTGTCCATTAGCTCTCTCTCTCTCTCTCTCTCTCCCTCTCTCTCTCTCTCTCTCTCTCTCTCTCTCTCTCTCTTTTGGGGGTTGAGTATCAGAGGTTACTAGGACTAAGGTGGAAAAAGCACCAAACATTGAATGACTGAGGAGAGGCTGATCTGAAGCACCTCTGCACTCTATGCAAAGAGAATGAGCCTGAACTTTCTCAGAGGTCGTTGTGACCTCAGGTGGAAACTGGTACATAGACACTGATTTGATCACAGTGTTCCTCTTTTTTCTGTCTGTAGTCCCCCCCCTCCTCCTCCCCCTCCCCCTCCCTCTCTCACTGACATGTGTCACAGCACATGAGTACAATAACATCTGTACAATGTGTGTAAAAGAAAGAAAACAAAAAAACATTTTGAGACTGCAGTTGTGAATTAATGAAATTGACAAACTCTGGATTACTTCGTTTCTTTCTGTCATTTTTGTTCACCTCTGTTTTTGGAGTGATTCTCCGCTTTATTTTTTGGTACACTATATACTTTCTCTCTCTCTCACTCTCACTCTCACACTCACACACACACGCACACACACACTTTCTTTCTCTTTGACCTTCTGACCAGCTTCATATGTTTGAAGTTCCTGTTGAAAAGAAAGATTGGTCTGATAAGGGCACCAGAAATAAACTTTCCACTCTTGTGAACGGGCTGTGTGTTCATTCATCCATGTGTGTGTTCTTCCATGTGTGTGCGTTTGTCTGTGCGTGTGTGTGTGTGTGTGTGTGTGCGCCTGGTTGGGGATGACATGCATGTTGACAGTTTGTGAGAATGCTTTGTTGGTAAGTCTTGTGTATGTTGTGAAATTGCTCTCTCTGCGCACGTGTATGCGTGTGCCTGCTTCTGGTGGTGCATGCGTGTGATCGCGCGCGTGTGTGTGTGTGTGTGTGTGCTTCTCAGAAACTTATGGTGGATTTAGTGATGCAGCTACACTTAAGAGTCACCACTTACACATCTAAACACAGCTATAAATACGCACACCACACACACACACATACCTACACACACATGATGCAGGCTCTCTGTTCTTCTGTTCTTTTTTAAAATCCTATCCAAAGCATTGCCCCCAGTAGCCATTGACTCACTTGGTTTTGACCACTACAAACTCAGAACGTCTCGCAGTGTGATTTTCCCCCCTCCATACACACACACACTCACTCTGCGTTTAAACCGCAGCAGTACCAGAAGTGGCTGTGACGCTCTGGGTCGTGGCCACGGCTGGACATTCCCATTCTGCAGGCAGGGACATGCTTCCCTGATTGTGTGTTTTCTGACTTTTGTTGTCTTCCTGTGGCCAGAGAGCAGAAATGCCTTTGTAGTGTCCCAGTGCCACGCTGCTGGTGGGTGTGGGTGTGTAACACACCTACACACACACACACACACACATCCTGTGTCTGTTCAGGTTTCTATCTTTTGTCATCACTCTCTTCCTCTTCTTTTTCTTTTTTATATGCTTTCTAACCACTTGTTTGGTTTCTCTCTCTCTTTTTTCTCTCTCTCCTTCTCCCCCCGTCCTCTCTGTTTTTGTCTCCCTCTGTCTCTGTCACCCTCTATTAGGACTTAAAAGCATTAAAGACATACGAACACAATCTTTAATCACTCTGTGTCATGTCACGGAAGGAATGTTTCCCATCCCAGTCTGCCTTTGATACCCCCCCCCCTTTACCCCCTGCCAGCCACCCCTTCTCCCCCACCCCATAGCTGCTTTGGAAGCCACTCTTCAAATGGTGGGCACTCTGTCCCTCTCTGGGGACCAGAATGCCTGGTAGCCCATTTAAACACATTGTTTCCCTCCCAGCCTAATAATAGTAATTAGAACGGGGGGGGGGGGTCAGGGCCGCCCAACAGCAGAGGGATGTGTAAATTTTGAGAGAGAGTTTGAAGAATTAAGTTAAGAAGTCTGCACATCCTCTAATGTGCTGATTGGGCCTGTTGTTGATGGGGATGCTGTAGGCCTGATGGTTTTCAGGTTCCTGTTTTACTGTGTTTACTGTGTTTAATGTGTTTACTGTGTTTAATGTGTTTACTGTGTTTAATGTGTTTACTGTGTTTAATGTATGCTTGACCCTGCATGTCATTTGTTTGTTTATCTGCTTGCGTGTGTTTTTCTAAAATATTTTGTGTGTGTTTTGTGTGTGTTTTTTTTTTTCTGTGTGTGTGTATGTTTTCTCTGTGTGTGTGTGTGCTCTGTGTTCGTTCTGTTCATGGATCCATCTCCTTGGGTAATATGTCATTTCTCACTCAGCCTCCGCTGTTCTCTCTCCTCTCTTCTCCCAGGCTGACCTCTTCCCTGCTGCCCTTGTGTACTTTGGTTCAAACGCGAGGACAGGTTTGTGTATTCTTTCATCCACGACTCTTTTGTCCCTGGCGATGAGAGTGGCATCGCTGCAGAGGACATTCTGCCTCTAGGAGTGGCAGTGGCACTGTTGTGTCTAAATGTGCGTGTGTGTGTGTGTGTGTGTGTGTGTGTGTGTGTGTGTGAGACAGAATGCTACCTGTGCCCTAATCTCGTGGACAGCTGTGTCTCTGCCCTTCAAGCCGATGAGCTCATTGTTGGGTATAGTATTCATTCTTCCCTGTTTTCATCCTTCCATTCTGTCTCCTCTTCTTCACACTGAACATTTTTGATGGGAACCCCCCCCCCCGAGCATTTGGTCAGTAAGAATGTTCTCGCTCTTTCTGTCTGCTGAGGGGCAACTACCTTGACTCTGACGCGTTCATTATCACTCTTGACATTTTGTTGAGTTTTATGTTGAGTTTTCACCGATTTCCTGATTTCATGGAAAGTATTTAACCCACACGGCTCATCGTTCCTGTGGCTGAAGGGGAACACAAATGGCGTTAGCTGGGACCCAAACACACACACACACACACACACACACACACACACACAAACAATACACATGAACACACACACACGTCCGTGCCCTCGTTAGCAGCCATGGTTTCAGGGCGAGGGTGTGTGCTGTGCTGTGGGTGGCGGCAGTTCAGCCGTTTGCCCTGGTTCTTGCAGCAGGTCTGGTTTTGTGGGTGGATAGTCCTCCACTGGAATGCCTTTGAGGTTCTGTCCAAATGGGAGTGTTCCACTGAAACCACAGGTGCTGCCGGGGGGGGGGGGGGGGGGGGGGGGGGGGGGGGGGGGGGGGGGGGGGGGGGGGGGGGGGGGGGGGGGGGGG
>JAOXYF010000001.1:4323707-4350151 GCA_028565775.1 Sternarchorhynchus goeldii | reverse complement strand
CAAGTATCCCTAAGCACTTTTGTAAGTCGCTCTGGATAAGAGCGTCTGCTAAATGCCATAAATGTAAATGTAAATCATCACATTTTTTTGCAAAATAAAGGTTTTATGTTGATTTACTTTGGTTATTTTGTAAAACACTGTTGTAGTGGCCTGGTGTACCACTTACAAAAAATCCTTCAAATGTTGATCAGTGTTGATTACATTATTTCTGAAAAATTGAGTGTTCATACATTGTTCTCTTATTTTGATCTCCAGTGTATGTGTGTAAGTGGTTAATTTCTCCAGTCTCCAGTGAAAATTTTCTTTAATGTTTAGAACATCATGCAGTTGCCTTAATTTTTCTGTGAATGTGGATTCTTTGATTGCTCTTCAGTTCTGAAGGTATACTCAGTTAAAGCAGAATTCTTATACTGGTGTTTTGACAACATTAACTGCATCTGCTTATTAAGGCTCAAGTCCAGCCTAATCATATATATCTACCAAGACAAGTCAAAGTTTGAGACCATCAGTAACATCAGTATAGCCTACCATGGTACATGAAAGCAAGGTAAAGTAGTAAAGAAGCTGCTGCCACCATGTGGCCACTCTGGTGTGTTACCACATTCTATCAGGGTGCATGCTGAATTTGTGCCCTGCAAGAGTAGTGACATCATTAAGAGAGGAAAGCTCAGCTGAACAACAGTAGGTGGCAGTAGCAGATTTTGCTGTATCTGAAGAATGTAGGTAGACAGTTGGGTAGTGTAGGCCACGCCCCTAAGGGAAGGTCTTGGAACACGCATTTCAGAGGCAAAATTGGGGTGACTTGTGAACGTATGGTTAGTCAAGGCTTTGCCTTTTACAGCATCTAACCTAGAAGGCATCTGAGTTGCCTTCCAAAAGACCTTGGACATGTTGGGAATTCAGTAGGTAAGTCAGAAGAGTTGAGGAAGAATGGCCTGACCAGAGTGTGGTGTCATCAGACACTTGTCAGCTTGTCAGCTGTTGGTGGCACTGACCCAGTGTGTAGGCCTCTGTATCTGCTCAGCTGCCTGAGCACTGGGGCCCAGAGGCAGTGGGACGAAGAGAACAGTGTAGAGTGTGAGCCATCATGATGAGTTCCCTCGTGTAGGAATAAACAACCAATGGTGCAGGGTATGAGAACAGGCTTAGGGAGACCACGGTGGAGAAGATGTAAGACATGGGAAGTTTTTAGGTACATCTTCACCATAGCGGGGACCGCCGTCTGCTTCGGCAGGAAGAAGGGTGTCACTGTTGAGAGTTGGAGGAGGTGTTGGAAATGCTTTCAAACATGAGCATTGTTTCCCAGCGAGGAATTCTGGAGGAGGGCTAGCTGGGTTCTGAGTTTGGTAATTAGGCTCTCGGCTGCTCTCCATGGGATCAGAGAGGGCAGCCAATAACTGAGGAAGCAGAAGTGTGGACAGAGAGGGTGGTGACAGCGTGGGAGCTGATGTACAGGGGCTCAGATGGATGCTCCTGGCTGCCTTACAGCAGCTATCAGAACAGAATAAGATAAAAGCTTTGAAGGCCCAGAACATGAAAGCAGAGGTAAATGAAGCAAGAGCCTCGGAGGTTGTGGTGGTGAAGGGTTAGGAAGATTTGATTGAATGTAAAACTCGAGGGAGATGACAGGAGAGGAGGGACTCAGAAGTCCACAGAAGTCTGACAGGCTTAGGAAAGAACCTCTATTTATGTGGTAGGAAAAAGAATCTTTGGAATAGTAAAGGAACATTGTGAACCAGGAGAAATAAGTTGGTCTACATAAATACAAGCTTGGAAGGTCCTGGACTTCCTTTTCAGAGGCTTCAGTGGCGGTTTTTGGCAAACAGGCCTGATCTAAGATCATAAATAGCTTCATCTCAGGTTGGACTGGCCATGAAGACATTATCCAAGTGAAGGATCACTGCAGACGACAGAGAAGAACAGACACCTTTCACTGTCTGCTGTCAGCTGTATGTTTTACTGGGTTGTGTTGTTTGTTACGTTTTCTTTACTTGATGTGCCTTGTATCCTGCTGTGACGAAAAGCCTTTTTCAATAAATCAATCCAACAAGCAATCAGAGGTGGGCTGACAAGGTAACCTTGAGTCAGGACTGTTCAGTTGAGTCAGGACTATTCACTTGTCAGGACTGTTCACTTTAGTCTTCTGAACCACGGCGAGAAGACAGAAGAAACCTGACTGCTGGCATTTGGGGGATGCAGGAAAGAATGAAGTGTTCAGGTCCATGACTGAGCACTGCTTCAAGGACTAATGCAGTAATGGATGTGGAATGACTGACTAGCTAGCAATCCAGCGTCATTTCTGGCTCCCGGGTCATGACCAAGACGTCACTCATTACAGCTATGCTCCTTTACAGTTAAGAACAGAGCAATACTGTTCTGAATACAATAGTATTCTGAATACAGAATACAATAAAGTATTCTGAATACTGGCTACAGGTTTAATGGTAACAGGTCTAATTGTAGGGCCAGGAGTCTATAACACCTTGGATGGGGGCAGTAGAGGCTATGAGATATGCATAGCTAAGGGAGAAGCCCATAGTTACTTCAGAGATGGTTGAGAAGTTGAGGAGAAGCAGGAATAAGCAGTAGGTAGATGGTAGAAGCAGGCATTAACCCAGGTCCTCATCTGAATGGTTGGAGTTCCTGCATCTGGGACTAGAAGAGAACAGAGGGATGCCTGTTACAGAAGGAATAACGAGCACAGTTAGAAACAACATAAACATTAGCACCAGGGTTCTGATAGCTTTGCCCTCAGCCAGCACCTCTACAGGGAAAGCTGACTAATCTCCACTCATCAGACAGAAGTGACCCATAGGCAAATCATCTGATAGGCTGGGTTCCGCCCACTGGTCCCTGTTGTGGGCCGTCCGTGATCTTGGGCTGAGAAGGGCATTCGTTTTTCCAGTGTACTTGTTGTTTTCTGTAAACACATGGATCAGAATCAAGGCCTGACAGGACATGCTGAAGCTTGGGCCAGTAAAACTGCAGGGGATGGGAGCAGCCTGGATAGCCAGTGTGATTTGAAACATTTATAAGGAATGCTTTAGGTGGAGACTGATACTGTTTCATTTGCTCCTTCTTTGTTAATTTTTACATTTCATACACTTAGTACAAAAAAAATCTCACATCAAAACCCATCAAACATGTCTCTTGGAAATTGTGGATGTAATACATTTAACTCCTACATTTCCGCAGTTATTTGTGTTTTTTGAGATAGTTGGTACACATTGTTTAGGGTCTAAAAGAGAAGAAGCAGATAATCAAATGTAGATCTTCAGAAAAGCTTATTTATAACCCTATTTTTATGCTTGTTTCACATTAACCTCCTTTGAACAAATGATCTCTAGCCTTTTTGCATGCATGGCATTGAATGTATTTGTCCACAAGATGGCAGGACACCTCAAGCATGTACTTCTTGTGTGTGTGTGGGGGGGCTGGACTGAACAAGCCACCTTGAATTCAACCAGTTAGCATCCGAGCAGTCAGGTGCTTCCCATCACCACAGCAATTTCTGCTGAAGGACATTGACGCTTTTATGTTTTCCCTAGGGTTACATCGGCTGTGTGGTTGTCCTTTTATTAAACCAAAGGGCTTAAAGATGTTAAATACCTCTATGCTTAGTACAACAAAAACTGGGTTCCACATATTTAACATTCTGAGTATACATTTCACCTCAGCAAACTGATATTTTGGAATACAAAACCCCTGACTAAACAGTGCACCTTTCCAATAGATTTTATGGTCAAGCGACTTTAGCCACAGCCAAATCTTTGGTGTCTAGATGGTCCCAAGATAGTTTTGCTGGGAGTAAATGGTACAACTGCATAACTGTCAGGACCTTAACAGCCTCCTGCTCTTTTCTTTGTGGAGGTTCTGCTGTTCCTATTTTTAGCTGAATTCTTGTCATCCCCCCCCACATTAATGTCTGGACCAGGGGCCTGCTGCCGTCCTTCTGCCCCACACACACATTCCGACCCCCAGATACCCATATCCACCCAATGCCGCACCCCATCTTAAATAACTTTCTCTTCTCCTACACTCCTTCACTGAGGGGGCTGTTGGCCGTGTTGATGCACGGTGGCAGAGACTATCTCTATGGCAAGGTTCCATTGGCAAATGACAAAATAGTTCTGGTCTGCCCGATCGCTGTCGGACAAAGAGAACATTCCAAACTTGTACTGAAGTCCATCTGAATTATTCATGACCAGCCCCTGGTTCGGCTGTCGAACTGCTCAAGATTTTCAACTGGGTCATCTCTGAACTGTGTGGGAGAACATCAGAGGAACCCAGAGGACACTGGTCCCAACAGGCCCTGGACCATCTAAAGGAATTCTAGTGGTAAATATTCCATAGACTGGCAATTTGAGTTGATAAAACTGACTGACACATTGGATAATTGGTTGTGACTACAATAATGTTGTGAACGCATTTTTTTCAGACTAAGGCCTGAATCAGCTGTGTTTGGAAGCACAGTCTGTGGCCATTTTGACATGTTTTGTTTGTGACAGTTTGTGAGTCACACACACCAAAATAGAGACAGAAATACTTTGCATGCCCGTGAGGAAGAGACAGCACTCGGAGCAGCCAGGGGGAAGACGTCTGGGAGAGAGAAAGTGAAAGAGGGAGAGCTCCTCAAAACCACACACCATTGTCTCTCCAGCCCTGGAAACAGCAGGCAGCAGGGGGTCACCATAACAGAGGGAGCACACCATCGCCTGGACAACCTGACACCGTTCATATGTAGCTGTCATCTTAAAGTGATCAAAGTCAACGGCAAGCACAGCTTGGAATCCACAGGCTCAAGAAAGGGGCTGGTGGGTGAGGGGAGGGGAGGCTGACATGAATCCTCAGGGTGGGTATTATTTAAACCCAGCGGCTGTTCTGTCCCCTGTGGGTGCAGCTCGCTTGACCCAGCTCGCCTTCGGCTGTGCCGCTGTTGCCTTGGTAACTCACAGCGGCGGTCCCAGTGGCGCCCACGGGGTGTTCTGCCTGGTGGCGTGGTGTGCCTGCTTCGCCTTCTCAGCGGCCATCTTCTCCTTGGATGCAACACGCCTCCACTCGTGCCTCCCTGTTTCCTGGGAGAACCTGACCGTGTCGGCAGCTGCGCTGGCCACTCTGCTCCTCCTCACCGCCTCCGTTGTCTACCCTCTTTACTTTGTGCGGCCCGAGTGCCCCTACAATGACTGCGAGGTGAGAAACTTCCGCATCGCCGCTACGGCCTGCTCCTGGGTGGCGTGCGTTGCGTACTCCGCTGAGGTGTTCCAGTCACGGGCCGACCCAGGGCGGGTCTACATGGCCACGCCACCCGGCCTCCTCAAGGTGGCCGAGATTTATGTGGGGTGCGGCGTATTTGTGGCGCTTGGCAGCGGAAGCGAGTTCTGGCGCCATGCGGCTACAGTATACTGCGTGGCAGCCTTCGCGGTGTGCCTCGTCGGGACGGCGCTGGCCGTGGCCGGACGCGTACGTGGGCAGGCCGTCCTACTGTGCCCCACATCCACCCACCTCGCACCACTGGCCGCGTTCACTGCCGTGCTGCTATACCTGAGTGCCGCTGTGACGTGGTCCATTTTCTGCTTCGACAGGAAGTACGGCTCGCCGCTTCGCCCACAGGGCTGCCCCCACGGACGGTGCACCTGGGACAGCCAACTTGTTGTGACTATACTCAGCTTCATCAACTTGGCCCTTTACATCACAGACCTCTGCTATTCCCAGAAAACCCACTTCAGAACACAGCACCCACGTGTGTAACAGCTGCATAATAAAAACCACTGGACATTAGATTTGACATTAGATCCGCACCCCTCATCACTCAGTATTACCCAACCTCATTACTAACAGGAAAGTGAGTCACACTCTATCTCAGGTTTGAAAAAGTGATATGCTTTTTGAAGACAGTTCTTGTATGGCTACCTTATTCCTACCCAAGGCTAGAAGTCCACCCCCATCCCCCAGACCACGGTGCCTCCCCCCAGGCACACCAGAGGGTTCAAACCCCCACTTGGCCAGCTGGCCAGTGCCTGTCACAGTCAGCATATTCCCTCTCCTGGAGGATGCAACAGACGATCCAGCCAGCTCAGCAACATACCATTAGGGTCTGCTGATTTTTCACTCAACTCTTCATTTTCTCTCTCTTTCTCTCTTTCTCTGATCCTTTTATCTGCTACTGCTTTTCCACCTTTTGTCATCAAGACATGGCTATTAGTTATCCGTTCCTATCTGCTCTCCGTTTTTTACTCCTCTCGTATTCATCTCTCTCTTTTCTCTCGTCCCCCTCCGCCCTCCCTATTTGTCAGCTGAACATGTAGACCACCGTAAAAGGGCACAGAGGGCAGGAACACACAGGCTAGACCTGAGGTTGCCATGGAGATATAAAGGCTGTTTATGTTTTAGTGCATCGTGCTTTTTTTTTTTGGCTGCTTATAATTTCTAGGCATTTTTCCCTTATAAAGAACATATAAGAACATATAAAGAACAGCCATGATGTTTTGTAGGCACTGGGAAATGCAGGTTGCTGGTATTGGTGTTTTAATAAAGAGCAACAGAGACTCCAAGTGTTTCTCATTTAGTCATTATGAGAGTATGTAATGGAAGTTTTCATAATGTCTGATAAAGCAATAATGTCCATAATTAGACAATAAGTGCATGCTTCAGTCTCTGTATATGTGTGTGTGTATGTGTGTGTGTGCGTGTGTGCACGTGTGTGTGGCCACCCATCCAGCAGCACATCCCCTTCAAAAGGTGCTTACTGATAACACAAGCTAGGGATAAGAGTGCTGACTCGCTGATGTAGATAATCACTCTCATTTTTTTTTCAGGCTGTCATTGCTTTTTCTGCTTCGCTTTGCTTTCTTTCCTCTCCCTCTCTCTCTCTTTCCCTCCTTTTTCCTCCCTCTCTCCTGAATCCCCTGTCCCCCTGTTAAGGAAGGCAATAATAGACAGATGGAGGAAAGATGGAGATTGGAAGTGGAGGGGGATCTGCTTGTCTGTGTGTGTGTGTGTGTGTGTGTGTGTGTGTGTGTGTGTGCGTGGCCCCCCTTAGGTGACAGTCCACACAGATCAGCTCAATCCTTCATCGCTGAGCCAGCGTGGGCCACAATGCCTTGCCGATTTCCCATCACCCCGCGGGGCTGCTTAGGGGCTGTGACATCTCTGCATCATCCGTTTGGCTCCGACACCGACAGTCTGGCAGGCCGCTCCTCACTCTGGGTGTGTGTGTGTGTGTGTGTGTGCGTGTGAGAGTGTGTGTATGGTGCATGCTCGCGCATGTGTATACATAAAGCTCAGGAGCTACTAACAGGAAGCCCATGGGGCCCTTCACTCTCTTTCAGAATCAGTGGAGTGGAATGCCAGCGGGGTCTTCCTCTCGGTATCTGCGGCCACAGCGCGCGCGCGCGCGATCATGTTCTGCTCTGTGCCCACATCTCCGCAGTGGGGGAGATCAGTCGAGACAGCTGTCTGTCAGCAGCCAGGAAACTTCGGCGCTACAGGCTGGGTAGGAGCCTGAATTGTAACCCCCTGTCATTGCATATCAGTCGTAAACAGAAGTGTTGGTCAGAAGATTGTGGGTGTACTGCGACCAAATCTTGGTTTTACGGGATAAAGAGAAATTACGTAGCGCCGCTGCACTAATATACAACACAGTAGGAGCTGTGGTGTGTTTTTCGGCACGTCCATCAAGATGAATGAATCAATATTAATTAAAAGTAATTAGAAGTCTTTAATAAATTAGAAACGTTGTTTATCGTAAACTGTGCAAATGGGAGCAGACTTTTAATGTCGAACCCATGGAGCGCATCTAAAAACGAGTTAATTTGTATTCATCACGCGTTGTTCGACGTAGCTGAGCGTGCCACGGCTGCTGGTTTGGCGCGAGGTTTAGCGGCGCTCCTGGATCCGCTGTTTCATTACCGAGGAAGGTGGGACCTCAAAGAGACCCCCGCATCAAGAAATAAGTACACCTGAGGAAAGGCGAGTGCCCTCTGAATGCCATATGCTTCACGGCTCTCTTGCCCCAGCAGACCTGTATTGTACTGTAGTTTTAATCCTGTGGCCGCCGCGGTAATTTCAGCGCTCGTGGAGAGATACGAACTGAATACAGAAATTTAGCGGAACACCTTGTGTGGGTCTCTCTCTCTCTCTCTCTCTCTCGCTCGCTCTCTTTCTCCCTCTCCCTGCCCCCACCCCCTCTTGCCCCCCGTCTTTGTTTGAGCGAAATGAGTCCCTTAAGAAAAACTGTCAGTCTGTGGATTTAGCTTTGCGCATCTCTAGACATGCCAACACCGCCTAATCTCAGTGACATAAATCGTCGTCCACGCTTCGCCTGGATTCCCTTTTAGACTGAACTGATTCATATATTTCCGTATTTTTAATAAATCTGAGGGGATTTGAGGGTGAAATCGAATGAGTGTTGGCACGCTCCGGCAAGCAGAGAGAGGCATATTGTGCCCACGCGAGGAGGATTTAATTGAGTTATTCAAAAAATCCAATCGGGTCTCCCATGGCAAAGTCGGCTTTCCCTAACTTTCTGTCAAGTTTCGATCAGCAAGTAGACTCTTGTCTTTACATACTTTAAGTAGTTTGCTATAAAATAAATAGATGAATAAATAGATAAATAAATAAACAAAATAACACTAGGCTCAGACGATAAAGCGATTAGAGGGTATTTAAGTAGAATTTATTAAACACTTTTAATAAAACAAGAAAAAGAACCTTTTCGGTGCGGCGAAGATGTTTTCGCTAACAACAACTTTAATGAAAACTGCAGTCATTTAAACGTACAATGAAAACGCAATACAATTCTAACATGTAGAGTTTTGAAAGTACGTTGGTAATTGTGGCAAGGCAGACCGGAACAAATTCTTACTTTGGTGCTGCTGTGCGCGCAACTATTCCTTTCTGTTCAAATTCCACGCGACCCCATTAGGCTGCCATATCCCCAGCGACCTGTAATACAAGGTTAACAGCAAACACTTACTTTTTTACAATTTGTGTTAGCAATATTGATCGATGGATTGATTGATTGGTTCGGCTTTGTCATATTACAGGTGGTGCCTTATCATCCTTCTTTAGATATCACAGTCTAACCTTAACTTCAAGCATGTATAGACGTGCTTGTACATGGCCACGTCTTGATATAACGCTGCCTCAGATGACGGCGTCACACAGCTGCCGGGTTTTGTGTCTTCTTGTATATATCACGCCAAAGCATGGACGCCATTCAGCACACTGCATTCCTTTCCCTACTTGTCATTGTGTTTCTATGCCACTTCGCAAATAATCTTGCTATATCAGATGAATCATAGGATTAAACGACCTGTTCCGGTAATGTGAATAATATGCTGTTGATTGTTTATGGTTTAGAACCTGGAAGCAGTTAATGTATTTTCACTGGGTATTCAGTTCATAATCACAAAAATCATCATAATCCTTAATTAAGGCTTATTTGTGTTGCTAGCCTTTCAGTTTAAAACGACATGGACGTTCTGATGTTTGATGCATTAAAAGCTGAAGCCTTGAAAACATACGGAACAAGAATGGAGACACGAATCGTTCGGTCTCTAAAGTAATCCGATTTAAATCGTCTGCAGATTGTCAGATGCGAGGTGTGTCCTCATGCCCGTGGAAAGCACATGTGAGCACGTTTTAAACGTTACTGATAATTGAGACGATGGTGCAACCACTACCTCTGTGATGCTCAGACTTAAAACAATAAGATGAATTGACATGAATCTATATTTGAGACCGGTCACTGGACATAGATCTATATTCGAGACCGGTCACTGGACATGGATCTATATTTGAGAACTATTTTGCACACAGTTCTATATTTTTCCTTACACCATAAACACGACAAAAAGTGTGTTCTTTCAAAATGGTCTCTCATTATTAAATGATGTTTTCATAACGATAACATTCCCAGTGCTGGAACTGCCGTTTACACCACTCTTTAGACTTCAGACTTTTTTTGCTCTGTGCCAATGATCTACTCCAGTGCCTTGGGTGCAGGGAAAACCCTAAAGTGTTTAATGTAGGGCTACTCCAGGGCCAGGATTAGGAAACACAGTATTAAACTATTTTAAGAATATAGAGGAATCAAACCTTTGATAAAGTTTTCAATTAATATGTGCATTCAAGTGAAGTGACATTGTATCAAAGTTATAGAACCCTTTTAAAACTCTAGAAAAGCTGTCTGTCACTTCCATGGCCAGCATCACACTCTGAGAAGATGCTGCACCAATATTACCACTTGCAAAAAATGATGCAATTCACCTACAAGTTGAGAGCAAGCACTGAAAACCCAAAATAGTCAGGAGATGCCTTGTAAGTGAACCATCACTGTTTCAGTGAAATTACTAGTGATATAAAACGCAAATTCACAACCACTGTGTATGGTTGTGTGTATGCACATACATATTTTGTAAATAGGTACTGAATAAAAATAAATAACCTCTTTCCTACAAGAAATTCATGGGAGTAACATATATTAAACAATTTCTTTTGAATTGTATGTTCATTGTCCAGTAAGTTTTCCTAAATTGTAGATTTATTCTCATCTCTCTCGCTGTTTAATAACCCCCCAGAGGGAATGCTAATAAAAGCACTGCTTAGCATCACAAGAGCGTGACCTGCATATGATATTCATGTCTGGATCCTAGTTATGCCACTAAAGACAAACTAAAAGAAATATTTGCTAAGAAAAGGAAACATGCACAACCAAGACCCTTTTCTGTCTAGTCTACTCTCCTGTGGACACTAAACATTGCTTTGCTACTTGAAAGATGTGTCAGAATACACCCATTTGCCTCAATGCAATGAAAAATAGTCATTTATATCGGAATTTTAGAAATGGGCTATGACTTTCCTGTCAGCTGGGATAGAGATATATTTTCTTTCTTTTTTTGATAAATCTCCAGGCAACTGTGTCCATCCTAATAGTTTTTCTTCATGAATCTATAGTATGGGAACAAATTCATGATATTGCATAGTTCCCATATTATTAAATACATTTTGTGAGCTAATGATTAAGCGATATAAAACAGTAATCTAATATAGTTTTTAGTTTGTCCTTCAACATTTCTGTAGCTGCAGCAACTTGTGTTATAGACTAGGGTTAGGGTGTTAACTTGTGTTATAGACTAGCCTGCGGCGTTCCGTTTATGGTGACGTCTCGCAGGGGCTGCGCTTCTATAAACACAGCCTAGTTTAATGTGTACATTGCTTTGGACTTGACCTATATTCCTGCTATACTGCCACTCCATATTTACTAGAGAAAATGATGCAATGGGATAGTTATCTTACAAATCCAGCCCACGGGATTGAAGGAGATCCACATGTCTGTCGTGATTCGCTGAAAGCGGTCAGAATCTCTTCCATCATTGGTAGAATCGCTCTTCACTCAAAGCGTTTCCTTGGAGCACGTGGGCCGGAGAAAAAGGAAGCCACGTTGACACAAAAAGTGGTGTTTTTTAAAACCTTAAACCGGGTTCTGGTACAATCAGAACGTTTGGTTAAAGGGTTAGCAGTAAAGGTGAGTAATCAAAGGCGCCGCGAATGTGTCGAGTTAACATTAAACGGTTATTACCCGTTTCAATAATGGTGTTACAATGTTCGTTGCATATGAACAGGATTCTATTCATTGTTGTCTCTGCCCTGTTCGTGTTTACACTCGGCTAATCAAAGGTTTGCTTTCAACATCTTAAATTAGGAAATGGATCGCTTGATACTTTTTGTTCAACAACTACATTTGATTAGCTGCCGATTACCTGTGTTGAGGCCCAGAGTTTACCTAGCCAGACTCTATAGGCTAATGCCAGCCTGCTATGTAAAGAATGTAGGCTTTCTACCTGTTACGTTTGCATGAGAAAGAACGTGACTGATTTGATCTTCTGATTCGCAGGTCAGTTAGAATCAAGAGCATGAGTGTCGGGTTCATTGGTGCGGGCCAGTTGGCTCATGCCTTGGTGAAGGGCTTCACGGCAGCAGGTAAGACCCCGGCCATAATCACGTGACCTCAAACATTGTCATACACTTTAACCAAAGAACCGTATTCGCTTGTTACTTCCCGACCTTAATACGTCAAGGAGAGATGGATGGGGATGACGTCCTAGATTGCGCATCAAAATTCTTCGATGTGTTTACGGGCTTCTTTTAAAGATAGCTTGGATTGTCGTGATCGGCGGTTCTTGCAGCCATCGGTAGTGCTGTGTCTGGCTGCTCGTACCCAACTCTGTTGTGGCCTTCATGTGTTCCCACCTGTCCTCAGGTGTGATTGCAGCACATAGGATCACCGCCAGTTCCCCTGACACAGATCTGCCTACAGTGACTGGACTCAGGGTCAGTATGCCGAACCCCAGCAGGCCTGTGTGTGTCCGTCCTTGGAACTTTCCTAGCAACCTATGAGTGTTTTGTTTTTATATGTTGTAGAAAATGGGAGTGAATTTCACAACCAGCAACAAGGAAACCGCCCACAAGAGTGACGTACTCTTTCTGGCAGTCAAGCCCCATATTATTCCCTTCGTCCTGGATGAAATCGGACCGGACATCGAAGACAGGCACCTCATTGTGTCGTGTGCTGCTGGCGTCACCATCAGCTCTATTGAGAAGGTGCAGAACAAGAGCAATACACCTCTCCTGATGCACTGTGTTTCAAATTGACTTCTAACTGAGTCCAACAGTGCCGCTTGTCCATCTTTAAATCTGCAAATACTGTTGACAGTGCATCGACTTGTTCTACTCTCTTCTAGTAAACACAGCTATTTCTGAGCCTGTCATGATCCTGTTTCGGTAGTACCTGGTTGGGGTTTGTTTGGGTATAATTGGACTTGGTCTTTTCTTAGCATGTTCTTGCTTAAACATGCATATTGTATTTATTCCTTTTCCTCGTCTCTACCACACAAGCTAGTCCCTGAGGCCATCCTTTATTCTCTTTTATAAACCCACTCCAGTCCTTGTACTCCACATTCCCTTTCAGAAAGTACCCTGGAACAAAGAATTTGCTTTGATTTCTTCAATTATAGTCCCTGGTTTCTGAAAAGCATCATGATCACAACGCTTTCTCCTTTTTAATTTTTTAAATGTTTTTTGTTGGTGAAACCAAGCTCTTTTTGTGTTTCTCTCACTGAATCAATTCCTGAACTTGTGCTATAATGCAGCATGCATCTTCTTCTCCTTTGTGTCCTACTCTCTTTCACTGCATCCACCTTTTATCTCCCTTCCTTGCCTGAGTCACTGTCTCCCTCTCCTCCTCCTCTTCATCCTTCGCTCTCTTTCTGCAACCCTCTCACTCCTAATTCTTCTTCCCCTCTCACTCCCTCTCTCTCTCTCCCTTACTCTGTCCCTCTCCACTCTCCCCGCCCTCCACCTGCAGAAGCTGCTCCACCACTGTGCCACTCCCCCCAAGGTGATTCGCTGCATGACCAACACTCCAGTGGTGGTGCGGGAGGGTGCCACGGTCTATGCCACGGGCACCCATGCCGAGGTGGAGGACGGGCGGCTGCTGGAGCAGCTGATGGCAAGCGTGGGCTTCTGCACCGAGGTGGAGGAAGACCTGATCGATGCCGTCACAGGCCTCAGTGGCAGCGGTCCTGCTTATGTGAGTGTGTGAGTCAGGCTGGAGCTTTCGGGGGGGGGGGGGCACAGTCCCAAGCCAGGCAAGTGTGATGCAGGCCCATGTTCTCTGTGCTTGGCACTTAGCTGGGATTGTAATCTGATGTGAACAGGATTACTGTCTGCCTTGTTTTCAATTGGGTCTTGTGATGAACCTGCGGTGTTGCTGGGAACAATTTAAGCAGCTTTCCAGATAGTCCTTAGACCCACTGTCCAACCACTAAATGTTTTTCATTTCTGTGTTTCTTTTGTGAAGGTACAAAAAGGCCTTTTTTAGCTAGTAAAAGAATAGTACAGTATAGAACAATGTTAATCATATAATCGTAAGACAAGCGTTATAGATAAAAGATAACACTTTATTGATCCTGAAGAAAATTGCAGACAGTATCACCAGTGTTCGAACAATACGATCAGAGTTATAAGAGATAAGATAAGAATTTATTGATCCCGATGGGAACTGTAGACGGTAAGACCAGTGTTGGGACAGTAAGTCAGTGGTTCTGATGGGCTTTTCCCTCAGCGAGGCGATTATTGCTCGTGTTTGTGTGCTTTCAGGCTTTCACAGCTCTTGATGCTCTTGCTGACGGCGGGGTGAAGATGGGCCTACCCAGGAGGCTGGCTGTTAGGCTCGGAGCACAGGCCCTGCTGGTCTGTATGAACAGAAGGACACATCAATTCCGACGTGCCAAATAAAAGCACTCCATTTAGCACTTTACAGCACTTACTCTGATGTCAGATCCCTAAGAACATCTGAAGAGAGCATGAAGAGATTTTATGATTTTCTTGTGTATAATATAATTATGCAGTGACCATGACTTGTAAATGGTAGAATTCTATAACATAATTTTCTATTTTTTAGAGTGCATTCTGTGTTTGACTGGCATGTCCTGTGGTGTGTCCCACTCGAAGGGGGCTGCTAAAATGCTGCTGGATTCAGAACAGCACCCGGGCCAGCTGAAGGACAACGTGTGCTCACCAGGGGGCGCCACCATCCATGCCCTGCATTTCCTGGAGAGTGGTGGCTTCCGGAGTCTTCTCATCAATGCTGTGGAGGCTTCATGTATCAGAACCAGGTAGTCTATATATAATTTTTTAAATATGTCTTTATTTCTTTTGTCTCATTATACATGGACAGATATGTAGATGTTGCAGAGATGACTTTCAGCTCCCACCTCCATGTATTTAAGAAGCTCTCTGTTCCTGGTTATCATCTATAGGGAGTTACAGTTCCTGGCTGACCAGGAGAAGATTTCTCCTGCTGCCATCAAGAAGACCACATTGGACAAGGTGATGCAGCAGCCTGGTGTCTCAGACACGTCGGTAGGCACCAAGAGCAGAGTGAACCTTTTCAGCAACATGAGTGGACTCAAAAAACCCTAAGGAAATCTCAGCACACACACGCAAGCTCTCACACACTCTCTTGAATTTCTTTATATGCTTATTCAGGCACATATTAATACTACCACCCATTCCTGTAAATGGAGACCATATGAAGACCGGGGGGGATTGATTGTTGTTTGTTTAACGGCGGTTACCATAATTTTTTATCTGCATTTGAATTTTATTTAAACATATTTTTTTTGTTTAGTTTGTCAAATTTTTAAGCCCCTAAAACACTTTTTATGTACTTCATTACTAGTGCTTTGCTTTATCGTATGGTCATTATATATTTATTAGTATGGTGTAGTTATTGGCTGGATTGCTTCCCCATGTCTTCCCTATTGGGTCCAAGAGTTGCAAAGAATTTCTAAAAATTCACAGAGATTTCCTCATCTGTGAAGGTGCAAAAAAAATCCTACCATTTTCATTTTTTGCAGCCTTTTACTATGTCTGTTTCAGTGCAGCAGGTCCTTTACCACAGGATGTGAAATGAAATTGGTATTTTGAACATATTATTATTAAAGCTTGAAATACATAAATTATAAGTTCAATTTATAGTGTCCTCATATCCAAGTTCAGTTTACAGAGGCATTTACAGAAGTTGCTTTAAATATGAAGTTACTTTTGACAAAACATTTGTTTTCTATTTTAAAAAGTTAAAGTATGTTGTCATGAAAATAAATAGACGTGTTCATTTCCTGGTTGAATCTCCCATGGATATTTGTTTCAGTACCATTAAAACTCTATTAAAGGTACTAATAATGAAGGAAGAAATGGTTTCTTTCTGGTATATTTTATATTGACAATAGTAAAAAAAAATTCTCTTCAAAGAACAAAACAAGCTTCTGCTAAGGAAAAGTCCTTTTTACATTTTTGTTCCTGGTGTATAATTATAGCAAGGAGGTAGTATGAATAATAAATGTCTCTGTAATTGAATTAACTAGAGACCTTTTCCTCATGCCTGTTAGTCAGCCTTGGAGGGCTAGTAGTTTTTGGAACCTCTACCTGTGTGCTATGTCATCTGTGTATATGTAGGATAAAGCAGAAGTTTCAATAGCTACGAACTAGAACATCCAAAAGTATTTGGATGTTAATATCACCACCCACCCTTGGCTACAACAGTGCATTTTCGTAGTTGAGTCACTTCAGATCTAGTCACTTCAGTGTAAATTTCTGCATTTTCCACACAGATCATTAAGAACCAGTAACATGTTTGGTACATATTTACCTTTTCTAAGGTATTGAATGGCTATTGAGTGGGTAATCCTTGAAGGTTTTGGAGTTTGAGGGGGTTTGGCAGCCTTCGGTTTTTACCTTCATTATGTGATATGCTTTCTGCTATCATAAGCAATCCCCTCTTCATATAAGATAAGTGAGTAACGGAAGGTCAAATAGCAGCTACACATAAGCCTAACCGTGTCTCGTCCATGTTTCATAAATGAACTGGCACGCTTTGAATATCAAGGACAGCTTTTTTTTTTCTCTTTCTCGTAACTTCCAGTTCCTGACGTTCTAGTGCGGGCTGATTTTCTCTCCTGCAGTCTGTGATCCAGAACTGAACGGGCTCCTTTAAGGCTTGTTTTAGTACTGGGCCGCTCTGTTCTTCTGACTTGAAGGTGTACCTTTTGGGGTTCTGCACGTGTAGTAGCATGCATTGGTCTTCCTCATGGTCTTCCTGTGCCGGAATTCTAGAACAGGATTCGGCCTTTTGACGGTTTGTTGTCGCAACTGAAGGTGAACATCGGAACAGTGGTTGGCGTTCATCTGCCAGGATTGTTTGCCGCTGGCGGGCTCACCAGCGCTTCCTCCTGATTTGCTGAGCGGTTGTTTTTGGCTCTTTTGCTCTGATCTGTTTACTCTCATGGTCTTTATGTTGTCAGACACCAAGAACATGGTGCAAAAGCAAAGCTTATTAATACCAGCTATTCAGTGTTTAATGCAAAACAACTGCAAAGCCAATTATGCAAATAAATTTTAAGACCTCATAATAAGGTCAAAACATATTAAACGTGCTGTAATTTCTAAGTGGTTCATCCAGAGTGAGTAAAAGTGCTGTACTTTTATATTATAGCTGATAGTGTGTGTTTGACATATTGTGTCATTTTAAACAGACCCTAACCAGCACAAAGGGTTACCAGCCGAACTCTTTTGAAACAGCTATTGCAGGGCAAACAGGAGTTCACATGCATTAAAGAGAAAACGTTGTGCAAGTCAGCTCCCAGCCCTTTGAACTTCCTTGTTGCATATTCTCTTTAAAATGCAACCTCACCAAATTGCGTAATTGCATTTCATCACCATTTCCATTGAAATTTTTACACATTATATATTGAGATGGAATTCCATATTGTCAGATTAAACCCAGTCCTCATTTTTCTTTTCAGACTTGTGTAGCACAGCATTACCTCTCTGAGTGTAGCGACTGCTTGTATTCTCTGTCTGTGTGTGGGTGTAGCTTGAAATTCTCCTGTGATAAGGAGGGTATGCTCCCAACACCACTGGTATTACATGAGACTGCCAGAGGCTCTCTCTATTTATAGAGCAGAATTTTGTATGGATCCCCCCCCCCCTCTCACCAGCTGACACGACGACGAACCATGATTGGTCACCTGGAGAGACAAGCGCCTGTTTTAGAACCCTGCTGTCAGCGTCATTTGCAACAGGACACCTTGGAGACGACCCCCATGTCAAAGTTCAAGCCGAGGAAGTCTCTGTGATGCAAGTGGAATTGAATGGTGGACTGTCAAAGTTTGTGTTAAACATCAGGGAGCTGCAACATCGTTAGAGCAGCACTAGCAAAGTTTTTCGAAGTATGCTGAAACGTAGAGTGTCAACCCAAGCGATACAAGGTCACAGGACCAGTGATAAATACACTGAATCCAGTTCATTTCCAAACAATTTTGCACATAAATTGCTGGCAGAGGTGCCAAACAGATTAACCCTCCTCATTATGGAAGAGGCTCATAATGAGAAACCAGGCGATGCGTCCGTCTCTCTCTCTCTCTTTTTTAAAGATTTTTTTTAGGGAGATGTTTTCACATCGCTGTGGCTCACCAAATGACAAGCAGCGGCAGGATTAGTTCCAGTGTCACCGCGGCGATTAGGAATACCGACCTTGTGCGTTGCCTTCCGAAGGCCACTGTTTATTTTTGCGCGCGAATGCCGTGAACTAGGACAGGCGCTAAAGTGTTTGGCTAATCCCTTTTATATTCCAGAGGTTACACCTCGTCTGCCACACCGCTCTCAAACACTGATAACTCCTCATCCAAAAGCACCTCACATTTTAATGCCATTTTCCATTTTTTTTGCTCAAAATATGCAAAGTTTGGCATTCTATTCCTTGTCTTGTTTTTTTAAGGCTGTGATCGCCAGGATGTTGGAATTGCCATTAATCATTAATCACAGCCGTTTTATGATTTTGTTTGTTTGTTTGTTTTGCGATTTTGTTGACTGCAGGAAACTGTTAGCAGCCAGTCGGGACGCTTGTTCGAGGGTTCGCCTCGAGCCCCCATTAAGTGCGTTTTTGTTCGAGGGTTCGCCTCGAGCCCCCACTAAGTGCGGTCTTGTCCTCCCCACGCTCTTTCCCTCTGCACAAGCCACATCAGCACCACTGAGCACAAGTAAAAATGCAGAACTGAGAAGGTGGGGGAGAAGAAAAAAGAAATGGGGGGCAGGTGTGGTGCGACTTCTCGCCTTCAGCCCCAGTGAATCATCACTTCGGCTTCCCTTTCTGGAGGCAGCAGCTTGCACATGGTTTGCACATGGAGAGGGAGCCCAGCTCTGCTCTGATATAATTAAGCTGGAGGAGGTCAGCGTGGTGCTGTGTAAATCCAGTTATCGTCCTATGGGACCTTTAATAGCCCCCTGTAACGAGCTAATGCCATGGATGTAAAGACACATGACTCGACACCTTACGTTTTAACAACAATTAAAGTCTTGTTATATCTGTGCAGGCTAAGAATAACCCTTGGTATAAATTTATATGTGATTGGTGATTCTCCATGGACTATCCTGGAAACCAGGACAATATTAGTTGGGTCAAGTCTGGAGCAAACCAGCTCGACCGAACCAATTTTACTTGCTTAGTTCTGGTGCTGGATTGCTGGGTGCCTCAACAAAACTATGAGGTCTTGTCAGAGTTGTTTTTAAGTTTGACATGTCATTCTGATGCCTGGTCACACAAGGGACTGTTGTTATAAAGCTTGGCTCTTTGACCCTGCAGACATCTGTTATTGTCTCGTATGTAACAGGCTGAAATGATATGAAATACAAATATTTGCAGTGGTTATACTCTAAAGTTTAGACAAACTTTGCTATTACTATAAGCCTTTTTGTTACTATCCAGCTTTTTTTTCAAGGTGTGCACAGGGACAGAAGTCCAGGTAAAATCCTAGCAACAGCATTGCAATGAAACTGTGTCAAAAACATTTCTCCTTGAAGGTGATTTAGAGCCATATAGCATGTTTGTTTACTATATCCATGTACCCCCCCCCCCCTTTTTTTCGTGGAATCAATGGTTTTAATTGATGCATTGTCGTTTAACTATTATGTTTATTTATTTACTTTAATATAACAAAGTTTTAGCAGTGTGTTAGGGTTACACCCTTGTGTTCGTATAATTTGCTTTTAATATACAGCTCAGATCATACATCTCAAAATAAAAACAGATTGTTCCATTTCTTGAGAAACATACCTCTGTAGAAGCACCTCTCTACAGTATTTTGTTCCAGTCCATCATCATATCTGCGCGTTTGGGTCATTCACTGGACACTGACCATAATTTTCCATAATGGATATAAAAAGTTAGACGAACGCCATGAAATATTGGTTAGGATATGCTGAGAGGAAGGGCTTTGTGCAATCTTGTGAATCTAGTTGACTTCCTTTCTCTTTGAACGCTTCTTGTGTTTCTTCGTTGTTTCTCTATTGCCAATATTTTGCAAATACAAACTTTTCAGTGTTGTATTTTATTTAATTTTATATTATTTTTGTAAATTAAAAATATTTATCGTTTCACTTAAACACCTTAAAATGGCTGCATTTAAGTAAACATTATTATATTTTTAAATCATTTGAAATTATGCACTTTCTATGCTATATTGTATCTTTTAATTCATGTACTTAAGATAACAGGTGGTTGGTTAGACTTCGCGAGAAGTGTAAATATTCCTTTAAGACTTTGTTCGCAAGTTGCGTAGAGCCTTCATGAATGAAACCATGTGACCAAACATCATATGACGTCTGGCCTCGGCACAAGAGAAAGAGGATCAACAAGGAGAAGACTGGAGTGTTCAACAATTTCTTAAACAACATCGACAAACTTAACTATTGTCGCTTACGGTTTTACTTTTACTACTCTCTTTTAGTGTCGGGGACGGTTCCCGTTGCGATTCAGTAAGTAAATCCGCTGCTGTTGACGGAGAACGACCTAGCTAAGTTAGCTTACTCTTGAAGGCAGCCGTGTGAGACTCGCTAGCTCGCGGTGTGTTTTGCTGAGTGCGCACGCCTTTGCCGCCCCTCGCTCGCGTTTGTGGTGCGTGTTGTTGGCTGCCGCCTTGCGAAGCGACATCATGCCGATGCGAAGGGACGCGCATTAAAGGGCTAGCTGTGCTGATTCATCACGACTGGGTCATTAAGCCATGTTCGGCGAGAACACCCACAGTCATGCCGACACAGGGGTCCTTTAACCGCAAGACAAAGGGGTTGTCATTACGAAAGACATTAGATTGCGTTAGTAAATGTTCAGTGTAAAATATTTTTTATTTCACGTGCCCGGTCAGTCAAGTGTAGCAGCAGAGCCTGTGGCTAAGCGATGTTTGTTTTTGAGGTTTTCGAAAATTATTTGATCATCGTGCCAGGAGCCAGGCGGCAGTCTAACGTTATGTATGTGGGAATGTAGCTTGCGTAGTAGCAAGGGTTGTCAAGAAACGTGACCGTGAGCGACAAACCAGCCGTATCCACAGAGCTAAGCTAGTCAGCTATCCGGTTGGGTAATACGCCGAGCGGGAGCCTCTGCTGTTTCATCACAACCGAAACGCGAGGCGCCGGAAAACACCGCCTTGTCAGCGACGGCAGATTGCTAGCTAGCTAAGGTAAGTCAGGATGTTATGGAGCTGATAGATTACTGAGTTATTTTCTACGGGAACTGAAATTTACTGTGACGCTCCGACCTGTTTGGCAACATCGTAGTAGCTAGCTAACTAATAATAGCGGTGGGCACAATTATGTTCGCGACCCAGCGTTACTATTTCTAGTATAACGTTGCAGCCCTTGGGTCATTGTCTATTTTTGTCAGGGTCGCTCGTTATGGCAGTGCTGGTAGTAGCCAGGTCGATCTGAAATGAGCAATTTAGCTATAGCAGTAATGGCTGTTGCGCTGAAGTTTCATTGCTTTTGTGATGTTGGACAGCTAAGGTTATGTTTTTTTTCTTTCCACCCAGTAGCTTGTTGGAAAAAGTGCACTTTCCAGACTAAATTCTGAAACATGCATTTTGTGACGAATAACGTTATATTGGGACTCATCACTGTCCTAAGGCATGCGATGAGAATTCCTTTGCTGGAGATTGATGGCATATTTTATGGATGATTTTATTCGTTTGATCGAGATAGAGCTTATTGCCGTACAGCTATTTCGTTGCTGGTACTGTTGGAGCCAATCGAGGTGCTGATTCATCAATCGTTGTATTTGACGTTTGCGAGCAAGCCGTGCATGGGGAGCCATGGCAACATGGCATCAGCTCACAAAGGTCTGGCGCGAGGAAGGGGACCGTGATGTGTCTATTCGCCGAGCTTAGCTGGGCTTTAGGGGCGAGCAACGCATCAACGAGCTTGTCCTGCATCTCCGTATCACAGCGCTCTTTTTAAGCACACACACCGCTGGCTAAAGATTGTATGAAACCAACGCAATATATTGTAATAATGTATTTCTGTTATAAGCAAATGCAATAACGGATATTATCATAAATGCTGAAATACTTTTGGAGCGTGTTTTAGCGTCGCCACTACTTACAGACCATAATCATGTAGTTTTGGAATCTCAGCTTTATTTATCCAGAATGTTAATAACTGTGTTACTAGCATGTTCCAACTTGCATTTCAGATTCACTTTTGGTTAGACCAGGAAAGATAAAAATTCACTCTGTCACTCCTGTCACAGCCCATGGGCAGAAATGCCCCTAGTTCTGGGAACTGGAAAGGCCCTGAGACTATGTTAATCCAATTGCCCCAATGTTCTGTTTGTTGTTTACTGTGCAAATCAATTAAGCAATTGACTGTGAAGCCTCAATGTAAGGGGGATGGCAGAGTTACCATGTCCTTTATTTTGAAGAGGCACGTCCCCCATAACATCCCGAAATCCTGCATTAAAAATTTGAATCGCAGTTTGTGGGACTGGTACAATTAGCAGTGGAAATGGTGTAGCTGAGAGGCTGGGGAACAAGTGTAATTTGATCATTGGAGTACTTAGCCTGCACTTTGGGCAGTGCAGTCTTGGCCGTGCATTCACTTTCTCTGGTCTAATTGAACACTGACTGATGGTGATGGGGTAGAATGTGCTGATGGTTGAACGGAAAGGCAAAAAGGAGGAAAACGAGAGATGAGATTAGGGACGGGCATCGGGATTGGAGGAGACACCGGAGCACGAGAAGCTCTTTTTTTTTTTTTTTTTTTTTTACTTTTTCTCTTTCTCTTTTTTTTTTTTTCTTCAATGCGTTTCTGTAAAAACCGCTGAGGCGACTGATTGGTTCCCTCACTTGACAGATGGCGTTTTCACTTTGTTACTTAGCTTGCTGTTTCGCCAGTGTGAGTGTACTTGTGCCCAAATTGAGGGGAGCACGTGTGTAAGAGTTTAGGTGTTGGGGATTGATATTAAAAAAGCAATGTGATAGTATCATGAATCTAAGGTTTGTTTGTTTGTCTGTCTTTGTTTTTGTTTTGTGTGACACGTGAGTGCTCATTTCTTTCCTTTTATGACTGCTTTTATCAAGGCCTTTTTTGCTGTTTGTGTGCCAGATGAACAGCTGGTTCCTCTCTTCCTTTATGGGTTTGAAATACAGTTACACTCAATCAACTGTGTATTTCACAGAACCAGGGATATTCATCTGACTTCCTGGAGGACTGAAGTCCCACACAGCTTGGTGATTTTTGCCTTAAAGACACCTGTATAAACACATCCATTACATACCAGGTTTAGGTGTGTTGAAACATGGAAATCACCAAACTTTGCTGGTCTCTGGCCTGCCAGGTCTGGAATTGGACACCTACACTAGAAGCTGTGGTCTCATTTGTATATAAAAAATGTAATGCTACCTCATCATATCACTGTGTCTGTAAGCAATTATGTGTGTGAGGAATCGCTCTGGGCTCTGATGTGGACATATACAAAACCCTGTAGTGTTTTTGTCCAGTTTTATTAAAAACAGCATGTGTACATGGAGATGTTTCCAATGCACAATAACACACCACGATGCTGCGCAGGTTTGCGTGTATGCGCAAATGTGTGCTTTCAAGGCTGATCGCTGTACAGGCAAGTTCGTAGGGGGGAAAAAAAAACCCAAAACAAAAAAAACATGACCCCTTGCATCACCCCCACGCAAAAAGAAATGTGCTGGTTTGCATTTACAGTAAAAGAGTTTTGCAACAGATGGCAGTTTCTTTGGCTTCCTCTTTCTGTGAACAGGTAGTCTGGCTCCTTTTCCATTCTCATGCTTCTGTTTTTTTTGTTTTTCTTTTCTTTCTTTGTTCTCTTTCTGTCTTTTTTTTTTTTTTTTTTTTTCTTTTCTTTTTGGTAGAATGGTGGTAGCGGCAAAGGTAACCTCACGGGTGGAGCGTGTGAGATCATGCAAAAAGGTGCAGGTTTATACTCGAGACTTCCTCCTGAGATTCTGGGTCATCCTGACCCGCCTGCCAAGTGGGGAGAAAACCCAGAAAACCCTGGCTCCTTTATTCCTCCCCTTCCTCCTCCAGGTGTAGCGAGAGGAAGGCGACCACGTTCAAAACTTGGCAAGGCGCTGAAAAATGTGTCGCGCATCTTTTTTTGGAAGTGCAACCTTAATTTATTAATGAGGTTCCGTGGCACAAATTTTTTTTTTTAGTGATCAGAATGAGTGATCTGGTCCTCGCCTGCTGTCTGCCCATCATTGTCTCGCCTCTTTAATAAATCCGGCGTATGTTTAGCGGAGGCGGTCATGAGGACAAATAAATAGCGGGCAGCGTGAGCGGGTGCCGCAGACGAGCTCGAGATTTATCACTGCTCAGGAAGGAGTTGCTGAGCCTAGACTAAGTGGAACTCACCTCATCAGCCTTGGTTTACACACACACACACACACACACACACACAAATGCAGCAAAAGCCTTTTTATGCTTATGTGCATAACACTAATGTAGCCTACACTTTCTCACCCACACGCATGCAGAAAATGAAGTGTGTGTGTGGGAGGATGTGGGTAAGTACGGGTGTAGTCGAAGGAAGGTGAAAGGTTGGTGAAACGGGGGGGAAGAGCTTAATGAGCTGCATCTATAGGCTTTCCTCCGCACTGTGGCAGGTGGTGTAGAATAAATACAGACTCAAGGTGATCATTAACTTATTCTGGGTGTGTGTGTGTGTGTGTGTGTGTGTGTATGTGTGTTTAACTGCGTGCATGCTTTCTCGGTATGGTGTCAGCGCTGCAGGAGCGCTGGGATGTCTGGAGTGAATGCTCCCTTCTCCTCAGAGTCTGTGGCAATCGGCTGTAACTCTGAAGGAGAGTTTCGTTTATTTGTTTATTTTAAAGTTTTCCTCGTCTGTGTTTTCACCCTGGTGTTTGTCGTTGCCAGATCCCACCCACTGGCTCGCCCTCCTCAATTGCGCACTTGTTTTTGAATACTTGGTTGGGCTTCGAACAGGGGCTTTGAGTCGGGGCCCATTCTGTCGAGCTGCCTCCTCCCCCCCATCCCCCACTCCCATGCCAAACTATCTGTGACCACTTCTCAGGTCATGTCCATGGCAGCACAGGTCAGGGGCTCCACCACTGAAGAGCGATACAGAGGCACGTGGTGCAGCTGGGGTGTTTGAACGGAACCGTGCCACTCTGGAGTGGGCAACAGCTTTTGCAGAAGGGAAAAGGGACTGAAAGTCTGGAGAGGGGGAACGACAGACGAAGGAGGAGGGGAGAGGACTTTCGGGTAGCAGTGAGGAGGGGGATCAGTGGAGTCTATTTTTTTCTCCCTCTCCCTCTCTCCCCCTCTCTCTTAGCAATGATGAAATAGGTTGTAAGAAGTTAGGCATAATCTCCCCTCTGCAGTAAAACATCTATCTCCTGTCGCGTCTCTCTGTGACTCTCTTTCTATCCTCCCCATTTCATAAAGAAAGAAGAAGAGAGAGCTGGACTGTTTTTAAGACGGTTTCAGTGGGAATCTCGCACATTTCACAAGGCGTCAGCCGCCCGTCACAAACGGTTAGCTGTGGCGTGTGTTGCGCTGGTGTGTTTTTGAGTTGTGCAAAAAAGGACATTTTAGGGGGGAAAACAAACCAAAGTTCACTGGAGACTATTTTAATGTCTGGGAATTAAACTATAAACAAGTGCTGTGTGTTGTTTAGAAGGAAAATGCATCACGGGCAGCTAGTTTGGCTAGTGGACGGCAGTTCTTGTGAATTGCAGCTCAGTGCGTCCTCTCTACTGCACCTTTAACGATTAAAGACTGAATCGGGTCAGATTTAAATTGCATTGATGTACGGAGTCAAACTCTTTTTAACGAGATTATAGCATAACTCGCTAGCACGACGTGTATGCAGATTTATGTATTCTTAAATTTATATAACCTTTGCTGACATGTCACACATCACTCTCTCCTTCTATGGTGTTGTTAAGAACGTGACCCTCTCTCCTTCCATTGCGTTGTTAAGAACGTGACCCTCTCTCCTTCCATGGCGTTGTTAAGAACGTGACCCTCTCTCCTTCAATGGCGTTGTTAAGAACGTGACCCTCTCTCCTTCCATGGCGTTGTTAAGAACGTGACCCTCTCTCCTGCTGTGGGGTTGCTATGAACAGAAGCCATAACTACCCCATAGCACTGAACACATTAAGAGCAGACCGAACACGCACCAGCTACACTGGGCTTTATTATATTAAGGAGTTTACGCCACCTTATTTGACCCAGTTGGGTTGCGCAGTGAAATATGGTTATTCATAATGTCTTTCTCTCTCTCTCTCTCTCCTCTCTCTCTCTCTCTCTCTCTCTCTCTCTCTCAGTTTTTTTTTCTTTGCGGTGTTGAAGGTTTTCTTGGACAGCCGGGCTGCGGGGAGAGGATTCGTGAATGTCTCCACATTGCATCATCCAACTAGCAACATGCCGCAGTTTTTACCCGCAGTGGCGCACTGCTTTTCTCATGCTGCGAAACGGAACGGAGTTTAGTGAAATGTATAGCAAAAAACAGGTACACAGTTACAGTAAATCCCTCCCAAACCCCAGCATATCATCCAAAC
>JAOXYF010000001.1:4288042-4318415 GCA_028565775.1 Sternarchorhynchus goeldii | reverse complement strand
GTGTGTGTGTGTGTGTGTGTGTGTGTGTGTGTGTGTGTGTGTGTGTGTGTGTGTGTGTGTGTGTGTGTGTGTGAAGACTGATCTCGTCTAGTTTCCAGTTTATACATGGCTTTCCCTTTCTTTGTTCCCTGTGAAAACCTGTCTGCCTCTTTTATATTGATTTCAAGAGGAGAGCAAAAATATTTGTTCAAGTTCTGGCTGTCACCAACGCAGCGCAAGGTTGGCAGTCCTAGGGTTAGGGTTAGCAGGGTTGGTTAGGGTTGTTCTAACCCTAACCCTAGGGTTAGGGTTAGCAGTCCTAGGGTTAGGGTTAGCAGTCCTAGCCATTATGACAGCTGTTGTAGCGAAGCAGTTTTGCCATCACCAGGTGCCATGTACTTTCCCATCGATTTACATTCTACACTTTTTGTTTCAGTTTCCCTCCCGAGGACGGAAAAATCCCACTAAAAAGTCTAAATGAAATTTAAACACGCATCCAAGTAACACTGTACCAGTAGTCCTTCTTGGTGAATTTAGTTCAATGCTAAATCTTATTTGTTGTAATCTTATTTGTTTGGGGTTACTCTGCATATGGCTCATTGAAATGTCCCTGTTTGACAAAAAAATTAAAATAGAAAAGGCAGATGATGGGGATTAATTGACACTCTCCTCTTAAATATTCGTAATTCATCCCGTTTTACCTTGTAAATGGCTGAGCTCAATATCATTATTCACTGCTGCTCGGTAATCCCCTGGACTGATGCCCATGCCACTACTTCCTCCTAAGCTTTTGTGGGCGTCTCCTATTGGTTGATCAGTGGCCTATCGGCGATCAGGGGAGCTCTCATGTTAAAGGTGTTCTAGAACTTTAGTGAAGGCATCCAACCGCTAGAACCACAGAGGAAGTTGGAGACAGGAAGTTGGGGCTTAAGTGTTGGCACTTTCACTAGTCCCGGTTTCTTGTCAGAAAGGCTGGTTAAGTGATGCACGTGGTCGTGGCAAATAAATACACCAAATACTTTTACAATGTAGGGTGCTTCTGTGTGTTTGTTTTTATTTGTCTGGAGATAGTGGCATGTTAAAAATGGTTTCAAAATTACTTTTTCACTCATGAAGGCCAAGAAAGGACAGTCTTACCTGACTTAAAGATCTTTTTTGGCTTGGATGGGCCCACGTTTTGACATGCTTCTAAGCGTCTCTGTTTTCTTCGTTTCCGTTGCCTTTCAGATTTGTGTGGTTTAAAATCGGCTCTCGTGGCATGACGACCACTAACAAGGGAAACAAGGCCTTAAAGGTAGGTTACCATTTTCCTCTTCTCTCTGATTCTTCACTGGTCCATCCAGTGGTTTAGTTGGACTTGACCTTTCTCGTTCTCTCGCCGTCCTCTGTGTTCCCCTCCCCCGTGACATTGACTCTTTCAGGTGAAGCGGGAGCCGGGCGAGAATGGCACGAGCCTCACAGACGACGAGCTGGTGTCGATGTCGGTGCGCGAGCTGAACCAGCACCTCCGCGGCCTCTCAAAGGAGGAGATCCTGCAGCTGAAGCAGCGGCGGCGTACGCTGAAGAACCGCGGCTACGCAGCCAGCTGCCGCGTTAAGCGCGTCACGCAGAAGGAGGAGCTGGAGCGGCAGAAGGCGGAGCTCCAGCAGGAGGTGGAGAAGCTGGCCTCGGAAAATGCCAGCATGAAGGTGGAGCTGGACGCGCTGCGCTCCAAGTATGAGGCGCTGCAGAGTTTTGCCAGGACTGTGGCCCGAGGGCCCGTGGCCCCCGTCACCAGCGCGGCCGTGCCTGTCTCCGCCCGGGGGCCCCTGGCCTCTGTCATCGGGCCACTCGTACCAGGAAAGGTGGGCGCTACCAGCGTCATCACGATAGTCAAGTCCAAAACGGACGCGAGGTCTTAGTACAGGCCAGGGTGTGAGGAGATGAGGGAGTGCGAGAAAAAGGGAGGGAGGGAGGGAGGGAGGGAGGGAGGGAGAGTAAGGGCAAGAGAAAAGAAAAAGGAGGGAGTGGGAGGGAGAGGGAGAGAGAGGGAGGAAAAGCAGGGTGCGTGTGCAAGGTTTGGTCAGTGCATCACGGTTTTGGCATGGGACAGATTTGGCATGGCTTCCCATTTAGATCAAATTGGTACAAAATTTCAGCCCACCATCTTGGAGGAATGGTGAAAGACATCCATGCAGAAAAGTTGTCCTCACTACATCCCAATACTGGAGTACTAGCCTCTGATTGGTCAGTCCAGCCTCTTTTTATATGTGTATGCCAGTAAAGAAGAATGAATCCATACTGAGTACAGTTAAGGCACCTAGGTTTCCAGAAACATTCAGAGAAATGAGAGGAAATTTGAGAAGGTGCAGCAAACCTGTTTAATGGATGTCCCTAGTCACTGTAGTGAGTGTTTACATAGTGCATTTTCTACTATATTGTTGACATTATGACCCGACTGTGTTGTGGTGGTGTTTGTGTTTTTATGTTAAGAGGATGTTTGGTTGCTTTGTTTCTTTGTTTGTTTGTTTGTTGCTGCTGGGTTGTTGTTTTTTTTGTTTTTTTTTGTTTTGTTTTTTTTTGGAACACATTTGTTATTTGTTGGGTTCTGATGTGTTTTAATATGTTTTGTGTTTTGGAGGGTTAGTAACTAAACACTGACTGAAAAACACAGACCTTTGCCCTCTTCCTGCCCGGGACTGCTTAAAGCGTCTGAACTGAACTTAAGGACAAGAAATAAAGACGGGACTGTGTTTCACGAAAAATGCTGTAAGGGCGGTTCAGGTAGGAAGCAGAGCTCATCCACGCCCCCCCTCCCCATTTCCCAATTACCTCGGGAGTGTTAGCGGCTGGCCTGTCAACTGCCGCACCCCTCCCACCACCCACCCAGCGTCACCCCTCCCACCTCCCCATACCCTTTTTGTACTGCCCTTCTCTCATGAGATTAGAGGCTGGATATGCACAGCTTCTGCTCCTTAGAGGTTTTATGAAAGCTGCTTGCTCACTCGCAGAGGGAATCGTCCGACACGCTATTCTGCGAGAAAGACGGCAGCCATTTGCCTGGAGCCTAACGGTGTGCACTGACCAGGACCTACTGAGAGAGGAGAGGAGAGGAGAGGAGAGGAAAGGAAAGGAGAGGAGAGGGGAGGGAGGGAGGGAGGGAGGGTCAGGAGAGAAGTCGGCTGACGTTGTTCATATGGTAGCTATCAGGATAACCGAGACCAGTTTATGTGATTGGGTAGTCCTTTTTTCAGGAGACATAAAAAGGATTCATTTCTTTTCCTAATGAAACTTTATTGGCAAGGCAATAAGATATTTATGTTGTGGAAAACTGAACTGCTGGTTTTCCTTTCATAGTGGGGCTAGTGAAATTTTTGTCATGTGTTTTTACATAGTTTTATGCTGGCAAAGCTACTCATTTAATATTTGATTTTCCTTAATGCTAGGTTAGGAAGTTCCCTCTGTTTTTTGCCTTTCAATAGCTCCAGAAAGGGACTGTTTCCCTTGTTGGTTCGTCCCCTTTAACAATTTTTGCGAAAAAGCAGAAAAAAAAGTTTGCTCTTAAATAAAAAAAAAAAAAGAAAAGAAAAAATACAAACACCTCTGTATTTGAAATGGGGACTATCTGGTTGCATAAACCGGTGAATTTCTCACAAGCTTTACCATAAATCTGTCGCTGTGACGTTGCGTAACGTATTCTAAGAATCTTTGTCTATATGGTGGAGTCTTGAATTTTATATAAAAAAACAACAAAACATAGAGTATCTTGCATTATTTATAAAACATTTAAAAAGGATATAAAGATGTTTGATATCTCTTTTTGCAACTGTACCAAAAGTGGCTTAACTATTGAAGTTGATTAGCTTTTTCTAGTGACTAGGCACGTAAAACTGTGGACTAGCGCGTGTGGTGTGACGTGTAAGTGATAAGGTGATGGTACTGTTCACTATTTTGGATGTGATGCTCTTCTGTTCTTATTTCGGCCAAACCCAGGTGATGGACGCACCCTACCCACAATCCTCCAGTCCCTCCCCCCCTTTCCCTGCTATCTGCAACACCCCGCCCCCTTCCCCGCAGCTGTTTTAATGCGCAGCTTCTGATGGCCTTAGGTCAAAATGTCAGGTCATTTACAGATATATTTTGCTCTTCCCTAGAATTGGAATTGATTTCTACGACAGGGACTGGACTATCTTTCGTTAGTTCAGAAGCTGTACGTAGTTGAAGGGCAATACCAAGTACACAAAAGTGAACCATCCAAATGTTGTCACCTCTTGGTCCCTGGTGTGTGGTAGGGGCTATGATGGCTTAGAATCCACACCAAGGCCTCAGGCCGTTGAGTTTTCCACTCCTAACAGCAACAGCACTGCACAGTTTCCTTAATGTCAGCAAGAGTGGGTCTTTGCTCCCCAATTAAGCAACTCTTCTTACTATATTTTTATTCCTCTTATAGAAACAAAGCAAACGACATTTCTGGGAAAGTGATTTAGAAACTATTAGGAAAGGAATTCTCAGGAAAGTGGATCTACAGCAAGGGTTAGTGGGATGTGGTAAATGATCCAGTGGTCTCATCACCTCTGTTTGATAAAGTCCCTTTTTTGTGACGTGTGATTTTTATATTTTTGGTGTAAAATGTTTCTATGGTAGATTATATTTAATCTATTATGGGTTTTTTTTTTGTTTGTTTTTGTTTGTTTTTGTTTGGGGGGGGAGGGGGGTTGTTGTTTTCTTTAAATGCCAGGGAAGTGACACTGTACTGATTTTAACAAACAGAAACAAAGCAATGTGCTCTCTCTGCTAGTGTTGTCTCTTGAAAGACCTTCTGCTGCTGCTGTTTTAAAGGATTCTGGTGGAAGGTTCTCGGTGAACAATATTGGACTCGTGAGACCCTGCTTCTACCACTCAGAAAGGACCTTGAACTGTAGGGCAAGGAATCGCTACAAAGGTTTTGTAGTGAACATCAGAAAAATGCAAAAAGCAAAAACCCTTATGTGATTTACTGGAAGGTCACGCCTTTCACATTATACTGAGGAAATAAATGTTATATAAGCACCCGTATGTAAGAAAAGTACCAAATAGTTTAGATTTCTTCTAAAGTGATATTTCATTTAAAAGTACATTCTGTTTCCTGATGTGCGGGAAAAACGATTGGGTCAAATATTGGGCCTTACAAAGCCTTATGTCATCTGAAATAAAGTTCTTGACTAGATTATAATATGTATTTTCATTATAATGTACAGCCTTCAGAGCTGGGCTTTTGGCTAGAGCTCTGAGCTCCAGCTTGGAAGCACTGTACCACTGTACAGTGAAACGCCCTCTCCACTCTAACACACTTGACTCATGTCACGAAGGGCTTTGCTAATTAGCAGATGAATTGAATCGGGTGTGTTATAGTTGGCAGAAACTGAGCAGGGTTCGGCCACTCTCCAGACTTGAGTTTCGAGCCCCCTCCCCCCAGTTGAAGCAGACGGCGTAAGCAGAGCTGAGTGACAATCCAAACGTTACAGGCAGCACATGTCCCTGTGCTTAAAGCTACGAAGCTAAAATCAGTTGCCTCTTTGTTTTTTTTTTTTTTTTTTTGTTGTTTTTTTTTTTTCTCTCCCCTCTTCTTCTCCGTTTGATTGCATACCCACTGGGCAATGTTACCATAGACCAAATAGTAAAAATGGGTCTCCCTATTCTGAAATTGTGGAACAGTTTAGGTTAAGGATGATGGCGTGAAACATGTTGAATGTCACAACAGTGGCGAGTTTAAGAGCCCAGAAAGAACGGATTGCTAAATGTTCTGGCTTAAACTTTAATCCACAGAGACTCTTTGGGAGGTCTGGTTCTTTCTTCTCATGTTCTTGAAGTGCTTTCTTGCATTGATTTTTCACAGTCCAGCCAGTTCAAGATGTGCTTTCATTACATGAATATCAGCACATGCTGTTGGGGGTAGGGAGATGCTAACAGGCCTTATACATGTTGAGCTCCTCTCAAGCTGCACTTATCTGGCATTTAGATATGAATAGAATATTATAGGTATATTTATATGGATTTTTTTTAGTAAATGTAAATCAAGAAAATGAACTTCCTCTGACTGGTTAATCTGTGAAATTGTTCTGTAATGGAGTCTTTGGTCCATTTTTGGCGTTGCTTTCGTAACCAATGGTAGCGTTCTCCTATTGGCTGTGGCAGTTCTGTGGCGTGTCCCAACATTATGTGAGCAGTGTGTTTTTAAAGGGTTAAAAATAATTCTCCTAGCTTACTAGCAAACAATGGCTCCTCGTGGCAGTACTTGTGTTGTGGGCAGTGCCACCTGCCTCACCTCTACACTCTTCCTCTCCCTCCCTTCTCTTGCCACCGCGGGAGAGGACGAGTGACGCTTCTCACGTCCGTCATTGTCGTCGTTGTCGTGGTGACTTGGTGTAGAAGTGAACAGTTGAATTATGCAAATCAGCGGGGAGTAAGGAGGGCCCTTGGTAAGATGGTTGTTTTATTTTTATTAGTTCTTAATTTACTTCTGTTTGTATGTTTTCGCACTTGCAGTTCAGTAACCACAGATACAAACTCTGTGAGGGCAAAATGGATGCCATTTTATTATTATTTGTTTATTTGAATGCGATAGTTTCCCTTGTCTAATTTCACTTTAACATGCAAGACTTGCAAACGAAAGCAGAGCATCACCGTATGATAATCTGATATTCATCAAACAATACAACAATCTTTTTAACATTTACCTCAGCTGTTAAGACTCTGAGTCTTAACAGCTTGTGTTAACAGGAGTCTTGTCTTTCTATGTGTGAGTCTACATATGGCCATTTGTTTTAATTGAAATTACATTTACTGTATAATTTCCCCTTTTAAAAATAGTGCTGTGTCCCAAGAGACAAAAGCAATGGTTATTAAAAGCAACATGAGACAATCCTGAGCTAAACTGCTAAATGCTAACTGAATTGGCTCAAATGTGTGGATTACCTTGCTGAGAACAAGGTGGTAAGCACCTGCTCTGTGCGACACTGAGCCCGGCTGGCTTTTCCTTTGCGGATCAGTAGGGAGCAACTGAGCGAACACACACTCCAGCAACTGAGCGAACACACTCCAGTCCCAAGCGTCCACTTCTGTTGCTGGGCACGCCGTGCACTACCCTAAAACTGCAAGACTTTGTCCTACTTCTTCCTGAGTGTAACTATAGTGTACTAACTACGCTGAGCTACACTAATACGTTGTATTGAATGACATCTATTCTTGCCTTGCTGATAGCCCAAATGTGTTTCTGCTCTGCTGTGCTCCCAATAGATTTTTTTTTTCTTTCTTTAGCCCTCCTGGGACAGGAATTAAAAGGTTTCATTTCTGGGCAAAGACAAATGTGTCTCAAATCTTCAAAGAGGCTCTCGCGCTCTCGTTAAGGTTTAACCAAGAAACCCAGTTTCCTTTCCCCTCAAGTTCTGTCTGCCACGGTTGTTTTCAACGGTTTAAATAATTAACTTCTATCACACTGCTATTGTAAATGTTAATGTGTTTGGCCACTGGCGTTACAGACCATTGACATGTCATTATTACGCCACATGACTTTTTCTTCCAGATTCATGACTCACAAATCAATAAAATGAGAATGGACACTCATTTTTATTTTATTTTTATTTTATTACATTTGTATTTATAGCACTCTTCTGGTGCTTCCTTTAACTCAGTCTTAGTTGATATTTCTTTCCCTAGGTTACATGAAATAAAATGTTTTATTCAACATAAAATCGGTTTGTATACAGCACTTTGTGAGGGGTACATTTCAGGTTCTTTTTAATAGATCAATGTTGTTTTGTTTTGTTTCTTTCCCCTTTTCTGATTGTTTCAGTTCTTCTTCTCTTCACTAGAACTACGTGTCCATGTTAAACGGTGAGCTGAAGAGTAGATATGACAAACCTAATCATTAGAGCAAGGTTTTGGTGTTGTCCCAAAGTATACAGTGCGAAATTTCAAGCTATAAATTGTGAGTTTTTGACCATGGAAAAGTAACATTTTTGTCTATTAAAAACTGTTCTGTTGTTTTTCTGTATGGGGTGTAATAAATTCTATCACAGTACTTTGTATGGGAAATATACATACAGTAAAAGTCCATTTAATTGTAATTATTTATCAACTAAGTTATTGTACTTTTTGGAATTTGTAGATAAGTAATATAATGTATTGGTATATAACGATGAAATTAACTGTATCAGTCAGTTTGGGGCGTCTTTTAATTTATTGATGTATATACTGTATGTTTGTTGATATACAGCTTACTTTATTTTGTATATGACCAATAAATACATTTTGAAAAGCATAGTAGTAGTAGTAGTAGTAGTAGTAGTTGAAGATGTAGATCTGTCGCTTCGGGGTGTGTGCGCACTTGGTTGATTAGATGTCATTGTATGACCTAATTTGTAAAGTATAAGAATCTCGTGAATTGATTTTTTTTTTCATTTTCCACATGCATAGCCCTGCCACATTTTATTTTATTTTCTAAGGAACCTATAAAAAAAAAAAAACCGAGAAACGTAGCAGCAGATGACCTAGTTCGAGCAACCTCTCGGCGGACATATTTTTGGCCTGACATTAGTAAAACATGACAGAGTCATGATGGATTGTCTAGGTGTGCCCGCCGCTTAATGGGGACGCGCAGACGTCTCGGTATTTACTGTCGGCGCGTTCCAGGCACCTTGGGGATGTTCCGCAGCTCGGACTGCGGAACGGTTTTCGCGTCCATTTACCAGCGAATGACTAATGTCATTGCTGTCCTTACTGGGGTCGCACCAGTGAATGAGGCAGAAAGGAAGCGGTTAAGTGACTACTTTGCCTTTCAGATTAAATGTTTCTTGCACTTCCAGATTTACAGCCGTCTTTTTTTTTGCTGTTTTCGGAGACTGTTGCTGACTCCCTCAAACGCACACACACAATTGTCATAAACGAGGAGGAACCACTCTAAATATACGGAATTGCTCTGGTTTATAGTCTACTCCTCTGACGCCAGACACACCCCTGTACTTGTTCTCTTAGTATTGCCAAGACTGATATTGGCTAGGACTGGTGGAGAGTCCTTGAGAGAACTAAAAAAAAAATCAGATATAATATTTTTAAAATGTGACTTTCTACGCCAGCTATGCCTTTTCCAGTTCAGTCTTTAATCGATCTTACTGAGGTTGAGGCAGGTTCCTAATTTTTGAAAGGTGAATTGGAAGATGAATAAACAAAAAAGTAAACTATACAAAAAGTGTAGTTAGTATAGGTAAATACTAAGAAGTTTTGTTGGGTTTTTAATGATTAGAGAACCGATACAGTATCATAATCTTTTGTCCTAACCGAATGTGAAGTCATCCCACGCTCTAGGTGGCAGTGGTTCAAATATATACGCGTCGCGTGCAAATGTGCGCGAGATAAAACACGTAACGGAACAGCCTGTAGTTGTTCGGACTGTTTTTTGTTACGTCAATTTGGAGAAAATTATAACTTCAATTTCCGTGACAGAGACCGTTTTAAACAGTTATATGTTCTGTTAGGCGACCTCAGTCTTTTGGTATGTAATAGCCTATAATGTATAATCCAGATTCAGGCGATATGTTGACTCCATGACAGTTATTCCAAAAGACTCGGAATGACCGTTTGTGAACTGCCACTTTTTTCTCTGGAAAAGCGGTAAAACGTAAACATTCGTCCAGCTTGCTAACGTTAGCCAAGCTAAGGTATCTTCTAGCTAACTAGCGTAGCTATATGCATTACTCGACGTTCGTTTTGATACATTTGAAATATAGCAATACTGACGTTTATTTGGGGGAGTTTTCATTTGTAAACTCGGAGCTAAAACATTATGATTAAACTGAGTTGTAAGCTAAGCGTAATTGACCCGCTTAATCCGCTAAATTAGCTCAACTAACTATAGCTACCGAGTACCTACGAAAGCTTCTTAGTTAAATTGTTTAGCTAGCTAGTTGGATTTCTATCAAAGGCTTTTTTTACCAGATTATTGAATTCTGTTAACAAGCTAGTTAACTAATTCCGTGTTCTTGGATGAGGTAATATGCTATTTAATAGCTAGTTAACTAGCTATCTAATGATCAGATGTGCTAATTCAGTGTTTTTCAGTGAGGTGTTGGCTGTCGTCATCACTGGTTGTGGGTAGTTTGTTTTACATGGTTGGGAGAAGACAGTATTTGGTGACTTTGGAACAAACATTTTAGTTAAGCTAAGTCACTCTGGTTCTGGAATGGAGAACTTCGAGGAATTTATCCAAAGACAAATGAGTCAAATAGCAAATAACAGCGAAACGTTGGATCAATCAGTTAGCCAGTGGTCATCAAAAATACGATTTTACGGATTCCCTATTCTCCCTCCATTGGTAAGGGTTTTGGGGGATTTTATTTATTTGTATATACACCTTTTATGGTTGCCAGGACAATACAATAAATTCATTCATTTGTTTTCAGTTGAACAAGGATCAGAAAGAAGAAATGCAGAGACTCAGAGAAGCATCTGCTGGAGTGAATGGAAAGAAAATGGCTTTGGTGTCTCGGATGTCTTGCATACAGGCGTTTCTTGACAGTGTTGAGGTAATACAAATGTATAAATGCTCTTATCAACAAGTTCCAGGCTGTATTATTATATCATGCCATTTGCTTTATAATTCTTCTCCCTCTATTTGTTATAGCTACGAAAGGCTCCAACATTTGAGGAGTTTAAAAATGAGACGGAAGCAACACCATCCACATCTACAACCAACACTGAATGCCATAGTTTATTTTATGTCCCTGGAAGTAAAGATGATTATAATGAAACCAAGGAAAGCCACTGGAATTCAGCTCTGTCCTCCGTTTTCCCATCTGTACAGAAAATAAGCAGTGAGATGGTACAGATCACTCAGAACCATCCATTAGCATCTACGGCTTGTAGTGGTCAGACAACCTTAAAGCTTAGACCTTTTCAAGCAGAGAATTTGTTAGAGAGCAGCCACAAAACTGTTCTGTTTGAAGAAGTTCCTTTGTTCAAATGCAGGCCAGAGAAAGCTGTTGAGGTCCGTGAAGTCAATGAACTACTGTCTCATTCGGACAAACACCCTCTTACAGATGTAAGCCACCAAGCACTTTCGTCCAGTTATGTAACCAACAAAACATCATACATCAGCTCCAGTTTGGTTGAAACAACTTCCATCACCACATTAGGCACTGAGGGCAGACATTCAGATTTTGGTGTCTTTTTCTTAAATTCGTCAAACATGACAAACAAGGTCGTTGACATCATCAGCCACGCTCCAGTAGATGGCGAGGTCCTGGAAGAAGAGTTTACAACCTCAAGCCAGGCTCCAACTTTGGGTGCTGTAGACCAGCCAGGACACCCATCTGCAGAGGTGGATCCAGCTGACGGGCCTTACCGCATGAGTCTGCAGAACCTTCTGAAGAAATCTCAAGAGAATCGGCGGCGTCAGCGCCTGCTGCGCAACCAGGCGAAGGCTCTGAAAGCCTGTGAAGTTGGGCGTGCTGACATACACAGCTTGTCCGACAAGGAGAATGAAGAAATTCTCCCAATGGTGACTGGGAAACCTGAGCTCAGGAAGAACAGGGAAAAGAGGAAGGATCAGGGGAATCAGGCACTTGAGCTGAAGATTCCAAGCCAAGATGGCCAGACATGCACACAAGTTGAAGTAAAAGAAATTGTAGTGCACAGAGACCTGGTCAGCCATGTTGAAGTCACAGGTGCTACTAAATTTGACTCTTGCCTTAATATGAATTCATCCTTAAACTCTACAAGTAGTATGACTGGAAAAGCATTGCCACCTGCCTCAAACCATCCACATATAGCTGACAGTCCATCTCAGCCCAGTTTAGCTGTGGCTCCCACCTCTGCAAAATGTCTCTATCAGTCTAAGGGTAAGAAATCAGGCAGTATTCTGCCCAGGCCTTACCTCACAGTGGGGGAAAAATTCAAGCATGTCCCTACCCCAAAGTTTTGCTTAAGTCCGGTACGCAGTAAAAAAGGAAGTGGTGTGTTCAGCCCAGCCAGAAAGCTGCTCAACATGCCTGTGTGTGTGGATGAAGCAGCATCAGGGCTAGGGTTAGGGTTAGACAGTGCTGGGTGTATGCTGGCAAGGGCCAAGGAGACCAGACCTCTGAGAAGCAGCATACACCAGGTTGAACAGATTGCTCAGCTAGAGCTTAATCTGTCAAGCCTTAAACTACTGATCTCAGATCTGGAGTCTACGCTTAAAGAATCGCAGGCAGATGAGCCCAACGAGATGGACGATGTGTACGACTGCTCTCAGAGAACTGCGCTGACAGAAAACGGAGGAGTCGGTCCATCTGCCAGTGGTGGGAAGCCTTCGTGTGTGGTTACTTTTAGTATGGCTGCACAGAAGGAAGTCGCTGGTGAAGATCGTGGGATGCGGCGAGGGGGTAAAGAGCACGAGGCTCCTTACTGTGTCGCCTCCCTGCTGCAGAAAATTAGGGTGCCAGAAGTGTTCTGTGCCGTTGATGACTCAACACGACGCTCTCAGAGAGTGCCTGTCCTTGACGACTCCAGCAACCAACCAGAAAAAAGGAAGGAGGGGTTTGAAACCACTGAAGGCTCCCTCAATGGCTCTTCCCTTAATCGATCTTATGATGTGGACACTCCCTCTGGCCTCTGGTTGCAGGCAGGGTCCACAGGGAAGCAGCTGACCCCAGAGCTAGGAGGGCAGGAGGGTGTGTCCCGGGCCAAACGCAGATTACTAATGAACACAGAAGAGGGCAACATATCAGGACAGCATGGGGACGAAGGGCGACCTCAGTCCAGCCCACCTGAAAGTGAGTGCAGCTGGACTGAACTTTTGAGATGTAATAGAAAGGTGGTAGAATAAGCTTGGCATAATGGTGTGATTTTTGGCTGTTTAAAAATTCAGAGAAGGATGTCTATTCACATGATGGTTTTCTTAGTAATGCTGTGCTTTCGTTAAAACACACTGGACAAGCAGAGGAGAAATGTTTTATCAAGCCAGCTTTATGATCCTTTAAAAATATGTCTTGATAAATACCGTGCTGTAACAATAAAGGCAGGATAATGGTCTAAACTCCTTCATGATACTCTGAGGAGAGGCGTGCCACACAGCCTTAAAATTTTCTGTAGCGATTAGATATTTGATCTCGACAATCCAACCGAACCGTGATTAAATGGATGATTAGCGCTGATCAGACATATGGGTCCTCACAGTGTGCTTGTGCTCCCTACGTTGGCAGCTGGGCAGCTGAGCAGGGTGCTTGGGCCACAGGTCCCTGACCTGCAGGAGGAGAGCAAGCAGCAGAAGGAGCTGAGGAAGGCACACAAGCTACAGGTCCCAGACTTGCAAGAGGAGCGCAAACAGCAGCAAGAATTACTGCAGGTAAGCTCATGCAATGCTGCTCTCAGCTCCCCTCATGTACCTTCCTGTGAGAATTTATGGACACACCACTGTAGCACCATGGAAGACATAGTAAAGCATTTAAAAACACCAATTTGACTCACAGAGGGAGGATTTTGATTAAAATTTCTACTGTTTCTGACTGATCATGGATGTAAACACAACTGTGCAGTCATCCCAAGTCAAGTTTTTTTAAAAAAGGTACAACTTAAATTTATTATTGGTTATAAGGCTTGTTAACGCCCTGTAAATAAAAAAAAAAAACTTCTAACAAGCTCCCATATAATCATATAAACCTTTTTACACCCTTGGATTTAGTTCCATGAAAAAGGTCTAATTTCTGTTTCATTCTAACAATATCTGACAATACAACAAATTCCTCAGAAATCCAGTCTGAAAAGGCCAGAGGAAAGGGTTCATGGACAAGCTTGATATAATCCCTGTGAGGATGTGCCAGTTCAATACATGTTGCTCTATTCCAAGGGCACCCCTGTTGGCAGCCATTTCTCCTTCACCATGCTCTGTAGCCTGTCCTTACGTCATTAATTACATGCTGTAATTTATGCATGTAACAGGCATTTAATGAACACAGCCTGTTTTTCTAATGGGGTCTGGCATCTCTCTCTCTCACTGGGTGGGGGAGTTCCTCTGGAAAGGAGAAAACCCAGTGCTGTTGTAGGAGTTGACACAGAAAATGAGTGGGTCATTTTGTAATTCATGTGTACATGAGCTCTGGCTGACCATTTCTGTTCTCTGCTCATGTAGTTTCGTTTTCTTTGCTGGAGTGCGTAGATAAGCCGTCCATGTTCCCCCATTAAACCCCCCCTCCCATGCCTAATTTCCTGTCCTTCATTGACCCTGTTCCCTCGCAATTCATTCGCTTATTTTTTGCCATTGCTCTCTGCCTCTGAACGTCCACTCCCCTTCATCCCTCCATCCATTATCTCTTGCCGCTTCTCTTTCAACCTCTGTCCATTCACTCATCCATTCTCTCCCTCTCTCTCTCAGTCCCTGGCAGTGAGATACCAGTTTCTCCGGAGCGTGTCCTTCCCGTGTTCTGCTGTTGGCTCACGCCTGGAGGACACAGCGACCTCCACCCCCCCTGCCTCTGTTTCTGCATGTCTCGCCTCCTCCCCGCAGCCTGGCGGGTTAGTGCTACCGGAAGCAAATGTTCTCACAGGCTCCTGCGCTGTCTCGCAGGTACCCGCTCCACCTCACATCTCCAACCCAGCGCTTTAACAAGCAGCAGGGACTCTCGCAGTGCTACTGGCAAAAAGTGTAGCCTAATGTAGTCTAATGCTAGTTTGTTACCCCCGTTTCTCCTTCCTCCATCCTCCTTGTGGTCTGTGTTGGGCTCGTGCTGCTTCAGTCTTGTAGCAATCTTCCTGTGTGTTATCGCCCCCTGGTGGCGGCAGCAATGAAAGGCTACCTGACCCGCAGGCTGTTCCGTACAGAAAGAGTGGCTCAGCTCATCAGAACTATCAAGGTGACTCGGCACACTGCCTCACATGACAGATTTTCTTTATGCAACATGTTCTGCTATATATGTTGTCCTTTTTTCCCCTCAAGACACACATCAAGACATTCAGGGCACATAAAATGTGAATAGTGTCTCCCGTAGTGATGGTCTGAAGAGTTTTATAAGCCACCTGGATTCTCTTTGGAACTGCTATGATGCATCAACTACACTAGTTCTCTTTGTGCCAGTATTAAGGCTGTGGTTGCTACATCCTCACTGTTCCACTTGTAGGACACCCAGGTTTTCCTCCAGGGCTTCCAGTCTCCGACTCCAGGAAGAGAGTACAGCAGCAGACAGGACCAGGTCCTGCAGGAGAGAGTCACATTACAGGTAAATTGATGCACTCTCTCATATGCACTCACAAACCGTTTACTTGGCCCAGTGGTGCAGGGGCAAAATTCACTCAGTCTTCCCATTTAATTTCTCAACCATCTCACAAATTTGTTTTTCCCTACTTTGTGTGAAATCGTGTTCTCGGTGTGTTCAACCCTCTCGGGCTGTTACAGCTGCGTGCGGCGCGCTATGAGTTGCACGACCTATTCTTCAGCCTCAGTCCCGCGGAGCAGATGCAGGCTATCGGCTGTGACCGTCAGCTGACCAGGGAGCGAGAGCTCAGGTGCAAGGTAACGGAAGCCCCTTCAGCGCCGGCCTCTCCCACTTGCTGGGGCTTCACCCGAAAACGGTCCAGACCCAACGTGTACCCGGAGACTCGGCCGCACTCGGACCACGTCTGATGAGTTCATCCCACGAAGAGCACGACTACAGTCAGCTCTGTTGGAGGCTGCCTCTGCGGCTATACCCTGTAAAGTGGAGAGGCTTTATCGGATTCGGGGGAGGGGGGTGTTCTCTCTCTCTCTCTCTCTCTCTCTCTCTCTCTCTCTCTCTCTCTCTCTAGGGGTTTGTATACAGTATATAATTCTGAAACATCATTTGAGGTTCAAGTCTACTTATTCATTGGAGTGGATCAGTTTATGAAATGTCACCATTTCATATTCTGTACACTGATGCAAACGTATCGAGGTTTGCCTAAGGATACTTGGTATTTAGGGACCAGCATGGGTCATAAAATCTCAAATAATTTAAGAAATATGAAGTAGCAGTAGATGCTGTTGTAGATGGAGGTCATTACCGGCTTCGCCTCCAGTTCCCTTTTTTTTTTAAAAAAACCAACACGATTTGGACCAAAATGTAGCTGCATGTTTTTGCTGATACTTACCCAGGACTCAAAGCCTCAGATTCTCTCATCTCCACTTGTTACCAAGACCCAATGAATGAATGTAACATACTTTATTTTTTGTTAATAAGTTTGGAAGCTCTCCTTTAAAGAGCCGTACTGCACATGTGACAGATGGTTTTTCTTTCCCAGGAGAATAAGGCTCCGGCCAGACGCAAGAGCTCCCTCTCGAATGCAACCAGGAAGGCACTAGAGAGGAAGAGGACAGGGATGTGAGTACTCTCAGGAGAGGCTCTCCACCTCATACATAGTAATACATTTATAAGAGCATGCCTGTTTCTGCACATACAGTGCAAATTATTTACATGTCAGTAATTAAATTACCATGTAAATTTTAAGGAGACACTGAAAACCTTTCTAATACTAGTCCATACAAACATGCCATTCATAACAACAGGGAAACTGGCTAATTATGTAGATGAAGTTGTAGGATAGAAACACAAGACTTTATGTAATTATTAACCAATACGTTCACTCAGTACTAGCTTCAAAGGCTTAAACCAACGTTCCGTTGACGGTTAGTATCTAAACCTGAAAAGGTTGGACAGATACAATGAATAATAGACAGACAGACAATAAAAATAACACAGAAGCTGGTCACTTCTCTTAAGTGCATCCAGGCCCTTATGATCAATTTTCTTGCAGTAAGATGTTTCTTGATTGGCGGCTCTGTGGTCAGGTTATCGAAGAAAGCTGCAGAAAGGACAAAGGTGATGAGTACAGAGGAAGGCTGGACCTTCTTGCTAAACCCACACAGGACTCCAAAGATGACAGCTCCGTTTGGGTGTCCGAGGTGAAGAGCTTTACCCTGCACCAAATACCAGTGCCTCGGTGGTGTATTACCACTTTGCATTCAATGGCCGTTCCTGCCGTTATGCTTTTGTTTTTTTTTATTTGTCAAAGTTTGTTAACCTTTTTTTTCCTCATTTATCTTGTAAGAAGAGAGTATTGAGCAGATATGTCTGGTCATCTTGTATTTTTTACTTTTTGTATTTCACATCTAATAAAATTATTCTATGGGAGGTCTTGCACACCTTGAATATTTTTTCATTTTTTTGTTACGACCCTTGTCGTATATTTGTTCTGTGCATGCATGTTTGTTTGTTTCGTGTCGTCGGTTGCGCCTGAGCTGGACCACTCCCTGACCGGCTGAGTCATCGAGAATGCGGAAGAGCCTCCAGGAATGCGGAAGCACTAATGGATAAAGTGGAGTTACTGGGTACGTAACAGTTTTTATTAAATAACAGGCACACGGCAAATCTTTTTAAAACATAGGTATATATATTTTTTTCAATTTTATAATGCGTACAGTCTTTTCATTTAAATAATTAATCTAAATACAATCTGTGTTGCTCAATTGATGGAATAATTTACAAACAGCTTGTGAAAATTATTCTGACATTGTTAGCTGAGACCCAGTGATTTCCACATGCTGCAGCCCCAAAAGTCCTACTGCTGAAGACCAGCGAGAGCCACCTGTAAGGCTTCCCTCCCCTCCCCCATTAACTCAGCAGCTGGCGCAGACTCTGGATGATCATATACATGAAGGGGGGAGGTTGGGTTATCCAAGCACAATCCTCTTACTCTAAAATTTTAACACGCATGACCCCTGAATAAATTCATCTGAGACAGAGGAAAGATTTATTCACAGAATAAATACCGTGGTAGACATGAAACTCAGAGGCTCTGCAACGATGGGCACGCACACAAGCAACAACGTGATTAATTTGAATTATGAGTCTTATGCCCTAGACCTGTCCTCTTCTGATAACACAACCAAATATTTCAGCCAGAAGCATGAGTGCTTGCAAATAAGGTGGAAAGGGGCAGCCTGTCCATCTATGACACCTGGAACTCCCACCACTTGGGTGTTGCCATGAATGACCTGCCCTAAACCATTTTACACATTAGTGCACAAAGTAGGAAACGGGGTAAATGTAGTTATTAGGAACACAGCCTCCAGGCTTCAGTCTTCACAGGCCCTAGTCCCCACTGCACAAGAACCCAAAGCCCAACACCTTGACATCAAGCTTTAGAAAAGTCATAATTACTGTATCACTCCTAACTAAGCATCCTGACCAAGCTTGTCCCCCAAAAAAACCCAAACCAAAAAGTTAAAGTAATAGGAGGGTAACTTTTTTTTGTACCCCAAAAAATCCTCACTGAATAAGTTTCTCTTATTTTTCTAAATCATTTAAGCGCTGTAAATGTACTTCACCCAAACACAACAGATACAAACTTCACACAGACAGCACAGTACAAAAACGGATGCCTGCTGGCTGGCATTATGTGCTAACCCACTTCAGGAGTACTGTCACACAAATGCATGATTGGAATGTCACAGAGGTGATGGTTCTTTTAGTGATGCGATTGTGGCAAGTTGTTATTCTCTTGCAGTAGCTGAACTGCACTGAGAATACAGGGGGAGGGAACACTCCTGAAAGGGTTAAACACTATATTGGTTATTCAAGCTAGTTGTCCACATCAGTGCCATTAGACGTATTGAGGTCATGGATCTTGATTTTAGTTGCTCTTATAGCTATTCGTTTACGCCATGAACCGAGTTACTATAGCAACAGAGCAGCTGAAAACAAAAAGGAGAGGGGAGGGGGAACAAAAAAAACCCAAAAACAGCATGTCGAGAAGTTTGTGCAAATCAGCATTGCAGCAAATCCCCATGCTTAAGAACTTCAGGCTGAATGTCTACGGTCACTGACGGCAAAGTACAGTGTGAGGCTCTCATCAGAGGCATCTTCCAGATCCTCTAAACTCGGCCCACCTTTAAACCAAAAGCTACAAAACAATGCGAGGGCAAAATATTGTTAGCCCTCCTATCTGGCAAAGAAGTCACTGACTACTTCAGAAACAGTGACTCAAACCTGCAAGTCTGCCTCTCTTGTAACCGTATTTGGTGCAGCCTATGCAGTCATAAGTGATTCATCATTCAGTAATATCTACGTATTTAACAGTATGTACAGGGCTGGAGGGCGACGTGCGCTGTGATTCAACAAGAGAGGTGGAGCATGTTTTTCCGGTTGGGGGCTACTTTTGCTTCTTTATCCCCTTTCTCTAAATGCACACACACACACACACACACACACGCAGGCGCACAGAGGCACGCAGGCGCACACAGCACCAGAAGTTATTTGAAACAGTAAATCAACGGGGGTTGGACACCATAGTCTTGGTCCTCCTCCAGTCACATGTTCTGGAGCAGTCGTGCAGGCGAGCCACGGGTCAAATGCAGCAAACCATGTCCAACATCTCACAACTTGTATGCACTGGGCTTTCCAGCATAAACTCACAATGTCTGCAAACCTTTCCACAAGTCACGGTAAAGGTCCATGCGTCTCTGCTCGCATGACTGTCGCAATCAAAATCATGAAAACTTCTGCAGGAAGTCGAACTGGGGAGGTGAGAGGTGGCTGGCTATCTTGGGAAGTCCAAGGCTGCTTGCTGATTTGGGGGGTAAGGGGAGATTGGGGGCAGATAATGGGAGCTTTCCAGTTAGTGGTGGCATACCTCCCAGTTTGGGAGTAAACAGGAAACGGTGACAACAGATAAGACCAAAACAATAAGACAGCAAATGGATTCTCAGGCTCCTGCGATGGGTTTGTGTTTCTGTGATCAGCCTGGGCCAACGTCCAATGCCCTCCCGCCGAGTGCAGGGATGCCCCACTGCCCCGTGCCAGAGCCCCTCCCCTCCCTCGTCTCCTGATCAGTGAGATCGCAGAAACCAGGGTCCAGGACCAGGCGGGGCGGGGCCTTCCACCCGTGTCATGTGACATTGACCTCTAGGACGTGGTCGTCCGTGCTGGGGAGCACCAGGACCTGCCGTGCCATGCTGCAGTAGAACACCTGGCCTGGGCTGAAAGGCTCCAGCCGGGGCATGGGCGGACCCCTCTGCTGCTGCTCGCTGCTGCCTAGGGAGTGAACGCTACCCCGGCTGCGAAGGCTGGCCGTGTCGCCCTGATCCTCCAGTCCCTTGTCCAGCAGGGAGAGGTTGTCGTTCTCCAGACAAGAGTCTGTGGGGAGTGATATAGGGAGTGCAGTAAAGCAGGGGAAAGGTGCAGGCAAGGTGTAAGATGGAGTGGGTGGGGTAGGGGCCATTCCTTACCTGTGTCAGGCTGTGTGGTGGGCGGTGCGCTGTGAGCCAGGTACTTGAACACTTTAATGTTGGGGAAGGGCAGCTTGCCTGCAAACAGTGGCATGACCTCCATCTGAACCTTGTGAGTCGCCATAGCAGCCACAGGCATGGACACCAAGCCCGAACTCTTCCCACACACGGCCCAGTGACTGCTGTTATCCATCACTGAATCACACACACACACGAAAGAAGAACATGACGCAGTTCCAGCCAACATCACCCACCACACAATACTGTGACTGTTTCTCTCTACAGCCATCTTACCCTCATACATCAACTTGGTGGTACGGAGGCCTTCGCTCTCCGTGTACTCCTCATCCTCCCTCTCCGCCTCACTAGTCTCAGTCAGACGTGTCAGCGATACCTCCAGCCGACAGAGGGCCCCAGCGCGGCAGTGCTGCTCCCCCACTGCAGGCTGGATCTCTGCCTTTACATTATATAGTGTCTGCGCGACAAGAGAATGTCAAGACACTTCAGAGACATCCTACAGTACGCTACATCAATACAAAGAATCCCCCCCCCCATCTTCGTTAGTGCGTGTATCCTCACTGCGACTCTCTCGAGCTGGAACTCGTATCCGTAGGGTTTGAGCGCCGCGTCTGGCGCGTCAGCTGGTGAGAAGTTGGCAGCAAACACACACTGCAAACATGGCGGCGGGTCGGCAGCCCACTTCATCTCCCACAGACTGAACACACACTGCTTACTATACACCAGCTGTTCAGAGGAAACGACATCACAGAAGTTTCGATGAGCAATGTGTCCATTATATATGTGTGCGCACGCACGCGTTCAGTTTCTCTCACCTGGTGTGCTTTAGTGTTGAGAGAGAGCAGCTGCAGTGAAGGTGTGTGCTGCCTGTCCACGAGTGTCTGATTGGCCAGGCGGAAGTTTATGTCTGAAACGTTTTGGAGGCGCACTTGAACGTACTTCCTGTGACATCACGAGAGGACAAACAAGAAAAAAAAAAATCAAACATCGTCTTGTTGCCGCAATGTTCAAGATCACCACACTGTCCAGCATGGTTTGCCTTGCAGACCTGTTCACTAACCTATTCCCGGCAGACAGTAGTGAGTGTTGAGCGTTGAAGGGTGTGTAGAAGGTGAGGGAGATCAGCGTGGAGTATATGGACCATGGACAGTCAATAGACACCTGGCAAACAAAAGCCCATGGCTAGGGTTTAACAGCTGAACAGAGAACTTGTTCAGATCACCTAAACAAAGCCTGCTGAGTTGACTGTAACACTCACCACTCTAAGTGTGATTACCTTACCACAACCACAGCAAAAAGCCTTTTTACAGTTCAAAGTGAACTGTAAAACCCTTCAGCTGGCATTAAATATGGGATACTCAACGATCGTATAGAATTTACTAGAATATAGACATATTTCTAACGATTGAATGATGTGTGGAGAGAGGAGTGTGTGTGGCCTTTTCGTCCTGCGCACCTTCTGGTCAATGGAGACCATGCCGCTGTTGTAGCGCGTGCGGTTCTTGGGCTGGTGCCGGACCTCGCCGTTGGTGAGACGCTCGCTCCCGCCCCGCGCCGGGGCCAATGGAATATGGCACAACACCTCGAGCTGGAACTCCAGAGTGTGGTAGGGTGGAGTCTGGGGCAAAGAGATGCTTGTCACCTTCTCTGAGGACTGGATAGACACGGAAACCTCTCCCACCAGCTCTACTCACAGGGAGGGGGAGGGGGAGAGAGAGAGAGAGAGAGAGAGAGAGAGAGAGAGAGAGTGAGTAAAAAAAAAATGTTTGAACCCCAAGTGTTGTTCACACCAGGGAAAAATGATCTATGCTCAAATCTACGACACCTGGCTGTGTACCCTGTGCCCTCGCACCTCCAGCGCTGGAGAGAATGCAGGCGGAGCAGGCGGAGGTGTGCAGTATGGGCATGGAGTCGGAGTTACTCAGCTGCAGGGCATCGCCCTTCTTCACGGTGTAGTTGCCCGTCGAGATGGTGAATGTCACTCGCTGAGGCAGCCCAGCCAGCAGGCTCTCTGCAGAACAGAGACACAGGCCGTTAAGCTCACAAACGCTTACAAACTTGGCCTGCGTCGGAAACCTCAACTGGTCTACAGATTAGGGAAATCTGGACAACTGTGTAGAGCCTCCCTGGAGTGCCTGGAGACTTTGAGGGTAAGACAAACAAACACGAATCAATGATGTGCTGGACATCAGAACAGTGTGTGGCAGGCAGACCTGTGAACGGTTCAACGCTCAGCTGAGGCTCTTGGGAGTAGACGTCATACTGCACAATGGGGTAAATGTGAGACAACACGAACTGCACCCGGCCAACGGTGGCACACAGCTGGCGCAGGGTATAGGAGCCCGCCTTCAGACTCTGAGAAGGAGACAGAGAGAGACGATAAATGAGTCATACGAAATACCAGAGCTTAAAGACCATGGAAAAGCCATGGAAGACATGCACTAAATCGTCAGACTGAGCGGTTCTTCAGTCAGAGAATGGCAAACGCTGTTGTGGTGTGTTATTTAGGTAAATCATAAGCTGCCACATAAGTCAATTGTGCAGTAAATGTAATGGGCCAGTGCAACACTACGAATCGCAGAATCTGAAGCAGAACCTTCGCTCACCGGCGCTGAGAAGACGATGCTGTTGTTGCCAGGCAGCAACATCACATTGTTGATCTTAAGCATCTCTGCACCATCCTCCACGGCGATGGCGGAAGCGCTGGGCGGGTCCATGGAAGAGGGGTTGTCATGGATGCGCATCAGCAGGTGCGCGTTCTTGCAGACAACGCCGGTGGAGTTGAGCGCGTTGTCCGTCGGGCTGCGGTCCTGTATCTCCTGGAGCTCCAGAGCGGGGGTGGCCAGGCCGGACGGCGCACCGCGCGAGGGGCTCGTGGCTGGGAAGGTGACCGTCCCATCCGGGCTCAGTCCTGGGCGGCGCTGGGTGCCAGCGGGGGTTGGCTGAATCTGGGTGTAATGGACAGTGCAGGCCAACTGCTCCAGGCGAACGGGCACCGGCATCAGGCTGTAAAGATGCAGCTCCAGCTGAAGGGCAGCGCCGACGTGCACGCTTGTGGCTGGCGGCTGGAACTGCAGCTCCCGCAGCTGTGCAAACGCAGTCATGCTCAGAGCCACGTACTGATCTATACACACAGAGAAACAGAGAGAGAGACAGAGAGAGAGATTGTTTTAGTCTGTGATGAGCACCATTCTCATCAGCCATTCCAAAACAGCGCCAAGGCACTGGGACACCTCGGCACTCACGACCTTTGCCCTCTGGGGCCTGGCTGGCAAAGTTGAGGATCTCCTGGCAGAAGTGCTTCCTCTCTTCTTCCGACAGGTTGGCATCGCTAGCCAGCAGGGTGCTTGTCTGCAGGTAGCTGGCACATAGAGTGAAGGAGCCCAAACACGAGCACTGAAGGGCAAAGAAAGTCCACGAGCAGCTGGTGGCTGGTGCTGCGACTGTGGGAGGGGGGTGGGGCGGTTGGCACAGTGGTCAGTGAAGGATACTCCTCGGTCTGCTGGAGCTGTTTCTGACACTCTGCGATCTGCTTGCGCGTGTGTGTGATGGGCAAGCTCCAGCCTTCCGCTGTATAGGACTTCAGGGCGTCCTGCAGGAAGGTCTGCGCCATGCGGGGATTTCCCTTCCTCCTACGAATGCATACAGGCCTTAAGAAATTTGAAGATAACCCAAGAGAACCATCCCCAATAACATGTACTTGAATGGGATCCTATAGAGGAGGACGCGTGTTCTTTAGGTTACACACTCACATGTAGAACTCAGCCAGGCTCTTCCCAACCAGGCGGCCTGAGCGCAGCCTCCCGATGGCTCTGTACATCTCCAGAGCAGCATGGGACAGCTCCTGTTCACACAGCGAGAACAAGCACCACTTGAGGATAAGACACTGTGTGTGTGTAAAAATGTTTGAAAAGCCCCTGAAAGTTCAAAGCCCGAGAAATAGATTGAGTGAAACGCTGTTCACTGGCACTGTAACCCTTCCAAACATCATGAACCATCAGGGATTGCGACTGATCATTGTATACAGAGGAATCCGTACAATCACGCAAATGCGATCATAAAAGTGGAAAAATGCTGAATGCAACACATACTATATTTATCTTGCAGTACCAGCGTTCAGAATGTGCCAGAAAGAAAAGCTTGTTTTTGTATCGTTTGACCTCCTCTACTGAAAAACAATCCAGTGGGCTTCGGATAAAAAGTTGAATTCATATCAGAAGTGAATGCAAAATACAACTGTGCGAGGATCATGCCCCCTCACTGTACTATCCTGCATTAGTGATGTTAGATGATTCAGTCTCCGTCTTTCAGCATAGAAATGAGGCTCTTTATTGCCTTGAAGAAACAATTACCTCACTGCACCTAAACATTGAACATACCAACAGACACGTTTGTGTAACCTGGGATCGGTTAGTAGTCTGTACCGCCCCATATTATGGAATGTACCCCAAATTTGGCGGTGGGCCGCTATTGGACAGCGAGTCCGTCTCACTGCGATGGAAGTACTGCACTGCTGTTGACTAAAAATGATGTGATTGGCGTCGTTTTGGCACCTTCGCAGGATCATGTGGTTTAATGCAACACAGCTGTGAGTTTTTTCACTTTTCAAGGTGGTTTGCATTTAGTTCAGACAGTAATTCAGCATTTCTTTCATTAAACATAAATTCACAATGTTGCCTGTGAGGTGAAAGTCATAAAACACATACCCTTTGATACACACCATTTAACCCACATACCCAGACATCATATTGTTGTACAATTTATGACCCATATAGTTCAATATTACGTTTGCCTATCTGTCTTTGTCCATAGGTGTTAGAGATTAGGTCTTACCAAGTAGTGTTTTTCAAATGCTTCCACTGATGATAAAGCTTCTTTGAGCTTTTTATACGGACTCTGAAGACTGTTGACTACAAAAGACCATAATGGCATCATTAGAGTCAAATCATCTGTAACCAAATCATACTACTGGCTATTTGATCCATTTCATTTTAACAGCGCAGCAAAGCATCACTCTGCTCATGGAGCACGTGCAAAATTGAACTTCTGAGACACGTAGTGCGGTTGCTGTGGTTACCTGTCTCGGGTCTCTCCGTCCCAAGGCCAGCGAGCACATCCACAGTGCGGTTCAGTTCCTCCGAGCTGGGCCCATTCTCCGACACCAGACCGCACATGTAGCCTAGGGACTTCAGCTGGGTGTCACACACACACACACACACACACACACACACACACACACACACACACACAAAGTCAAATATAGCCAAGGTCTGCTCAACTTACAGGCCTAAGTCTCCCAAAGTCTAGCCTGTTTTTCTCTACTATTTACCACGTCCTATTCTTACACATAGCCCTGGAACAGAGATGTTCCCTTCTTCGACGTGAATGTGGGTGGGGGACGGCTCGAAGGCAGGCTGCAGGCAGCAGCTGTCATCTCCGTGCACAGCTGAGAGATGTACAGGCAATTTTGGCTCCGATTTTTGACACTGGTTTGAGGTGCCTGACAGCGCTCTCTGGCACGTTTCATTCTTAGAGTGAGGTGTTTTTTTTTTGTTTGTTTTTAAATAAACTGCAGCAACACCAGCAAACAGGAAATAAACTGCTGCCGTGTCTTATGAACCCAAGCGTGTTGGTGGTGGTGGCTGATGATGTTTATTATGGTTTGAAGCAAGGCTGCGTATCTGTGTAGGGCACCTTCATGGTAGTGGAAGTTCAGAAGCATTCTGTATAAGACACACCGTACCTTCTCTGTGGCATACGTCCAGAGGCCCACGGTGTGAGAAAAGTTGGCCTCCAGCTGGGAGCGGTCGCAGCAGCCCTCGATGCGGTGCAGCACCTCCAGGCAGCTGAGGAACACCCAGCAGTCCAGCGCCCCCTGCAGGACAGACACCTGCCCAACAACGGCAGCGGAGACGGCAAACGGCATGAGAAGAGAATGCTTGACCTTAGGTGACATGCCAGCAAAATCACTCTTCCAGTACAAACTCTGGTCTGGAATTGCACAAAAGTCAGGACCCAGATCCAAATATCAAATATCCTAGCAATGCGTGAAACAAAGTGGCCAGCACACAGACCCCCCACCCCCCAATCGATGGCCCCACCACTCTCGCTCGCCTGGACCCGCCTCACCTCCAGTAGCCGCAGCTCCTGGACGCAGGTGTGCAGAAGCTCCAGGGCCCTCTGTGTCACCTCCCAGGGCCTCTGCAGGAAGATGAGCAGCGTGCACTGGCGGGAGAACAGGTAGCTGCGCAGGTCCAACAGCGAGGCCTCGCCGCGCTGTATCACCTCCCGCTTCTCCATGTCGATGGGCCGGCGCAGAAGCAGGCCGCTCCAGGCGCGCACGGGCTGGCAGAACGAGCCCAGCCAGTTCGCACCATCTGCCCGCCATAACACACGTGGGGTGGGGGGTGGAGAGGAATACACCAACATGAACATTTCGCCAGAGGTTCATTTGCATTTTATGAGGAATTTAAGTGCAATAAGTAAGTGTAGTTTCCTCTCAAGTAACATTTAGTATCTCACAAAGAGCAGAATCTCTCATTTGGTATTTAAATTAATATTTGCAACTTTTCATTTCCATTCAGTCTGCATCTACTTAATTACTTTAGCACACTGAAAGGTGGCAAACTCTTTGAGAAAAGGTTTTAAGAAAGACTCTAGACAGTGCCTTTCTTTCTCACCACGCCCCTACTCGTTTACTGTAAGCACCGGTGGGTATGCTGTTGACACACTGGTGGGTACGTGGGAGCTGCCATACCTCCGGCGCCGAAGTTGAGCACGTACTGGGTGAAGAGAGCGTCCAGCTCGTCATATTGGACAAGCGCGTCTTCGTACTGCTGCAGCATCTCGAACACGAATGCCAGCTCTTCCTACAAACGCATGCACACCACAACCATCAGACAACAAACGGCATAAATATGGATGAGCTTGACTATGTCCATAAAACTGCATTTTTCCCAGAACATGATGGCTTAAAACTTTGTGGCTTTACAGTCTTTACAGCGAGATTAATCTTAGAAGTGGGGCAGGATTAAGAAAATGGACCAAACACAGTTAGTGCCAAACCTCCCACTTTGCCTCTGGCCGATTCTTACTGGTGGTCAGCTGTAACTGACAGTCGGATCAGCCAGTAACGATGTACCTGGACCATGAAGTAGTCACAGAAGCTCCAGCCGGGCTCGGTGCGTTTCTCCCGTAGCGTGCGCATGTCGTCCTCGAAGCGCCCCAGGTTCTTAGTGAACGACATGAGGAGCAGAGTGCGCAGTTTCGTCAGGAAGGAGTTCCATGATTCCTGAGAGCGGGATGAATCTTTCAAGGGGTCCAAAAGTGCTACACACCTGAGGGATACACACACACACACACACACACACACACACACACACACACAAAGACCCACAGTGACAGAGACAGACATATATTAAACACTTTGAATTTGAATGCAGATGAAACGATTTGATTGTGCGATTTCTATAATGTTTTTATATACTCATAGTGAACCACCTAGTCTGAGCTCATCATCTCTAAACTCACAGCAGTACCACCACCACCACTAACCCGTACTGCTGCCACTGTGGTTGAGTACAAGTCGAACTGACTACAGACCCACTGCCATATTTGTCAAGCTCCTGTACACACCAACCATGAGTCATGCTTTACAGAGAGCCTCTGCTGGCAGGGTGGTGTCTGAGGCCAGAAATAGGGGCCAGCCAGCTAAGCCCCATCTAATTTAGCACAGCCTGGGATGCCCAGCCCACAAGGACCCACCGTATCAAGATAGCGCAACCCACATCTAATCAGAGGCCCACATTTGCAGCCATCTAAAAAAGATTGGTGTACATGACCGGCCTCCACCTGGGGATAGGGGGTATAGCACCTGTCACTCTGCTTGTTGCAGAAGTCATTGCGGATCTTGTCTAGGATGGAGGTGCGCGGCAGGATGGTGGTCTTGTTCTTTTTCTTGCCGTCGCTCTCCACCACCACCACGAGCCAGTCAGTGGAGGCGTGCAGGCGCAGTGCGCCCTGCCACTGCTGCATGTCTTCCTTCACCGACGCCTTATACGTATCCGTGTCCTGCCACCCGCGCACCCCCCCCCCAACACACACACCCACACACCCACACACACACCCACACACCCACACACACACACACACACACCCACTCACACACGCACACACGCACACACGCGCACGCGCACGCACGCACGCACACACGCACACACACACACACAGTCATGCGCGTGTGCAGGGAAATAGCCTCAGGTTCACATCACCACTGAATAATTGAAGTGGACTGGGGGACGGGAGTGTGGAACAGAAGGGCTGTACTGAGGGCGAGTGGTGTGCTGCTCGTGCTCTGAATGAAGGCTCATCTGATTTCTTCTTTCTGAGACTTTCCACTGCATCTTTACCAGTTCATAGTAAATTAGAATCACTTTTTTTGGCCAATCGTTTTTGCAGAGTTTGACTGATAGCAAACCCCCCCTAATGTGAACTGTTCTTGTATGAATTATGATGAGCGGTTCAAGGTAGCGCTCAGCTGGCTGTTCTTGTCTTACCAGGCGTCGGATGGCAGCAGCTCCAGAGATGATCTGTCCTCTCAGATTCTGCGCAGGAACGATCAGATCCGAAAGCTAGAGGCCAAACTCTCGGGTAAGAATTCTTACTCCCTCTCTGCCCCTCCCCTTCTCCCTGCATCCCTCTCTCTCTGCTCCCCTCCCTCCTCTCTCCCTCTCCCTCTCCCTCTCCCTCTCCCTCCCTCTCTCTCTCTCTCTCACTCACTCACACACACACACACACACTCTCACTCACTCACTCATGTCATGTACGGAAACGCACACAGGCTTGTCCCTAACACTACCACATATATTAGATATCATACACAGCATCTATACACAATATTAAAGAAGGTGAGATAGAGGAGACTGGACAGAAAGTGGATTCAGTACTAGTTCACTAAGCTTAGCGATGACATGCTGATCCTTTTGTTAGACGGGTGTTTTTTTGTAATGCCAGCGTACATCTCATACTCGTGTAGACCTGTGAAGGTTTGTCCTGTGCCAATATGAAGGAGAGGAACTTCATCACGACAGCCTTCATGTGAAGCACTTGGTCACATGACTGCCTTCCCCCAGTGAGACCAGACCCGGCCAATACAGCTGGAAGACGAAACCAGGCTTTAATCACCAGCAATCTACAGCTTTTGTATTCGCTCCTGTTACATGGCCGGTTCTAGAAAGGTCTCGAGGTGTTTTGGCAGGGAGTGGGTGGGGTTATAATCCCCTGACAGGGAGTGGGTGGAGTTATAGTCCCCTGGCAGGGAGTGGGTGGAGTTATAGTCCCCTGGCAGGTAGTGGGTGGGGTTAGAGGCCCCTGGCAGGGAGTGGGTGGGGTTAGAGGCCCCCCAGTCTGCTTTTCTCATCTCAGAACGTCACTCGGATGCTCCCTTCATTTACCTCTTCTCAACCATTTTTATCATTTGTTTCCTCCCTCCTGTCTCCTGTCTTCACTCCCTCCTAACTGTGGACCCTCATCCTCCTCTGCCTCCTCCTGTGTTTGTGTGCGTGTGCGTGTACGTGTGCGTGTACGTGTGTGCGTGTACGTGTGTGCGTGTACGTGTGTGCGTGTACGTGTGTGCGTGTACGTGTGTGCGCGTGCGCGTGTGCGCGCGTGCGCGTGCGCGTGCGTGCGTGCGCGTACGTGTGTGTGTGTGTGTGTGTGTGTGTGCACCCCATACCTCCAAACCTAGACTACGCTGAACAGCTTCGGCTAATGCAGAAGACCAAGGAGAAGCTTGAGACTGCATTAGAGAAGTATCAGGATTGTACGTACCCTTTTCTTCCTCACAGATTCCTCCCTCTCTCCTGCTCGTCCGCTCCTCCGCTTTTCTCTGCATTCGTTCATCCGAGGCTTGTGTCTGCATCCCCTCCCCTTCCAACACTCCACCCGCCTCACCTCCCCCGCCCCGCCCCACCCCGCCCCGCCCACACCTGGGTCAGGCATCAGTCCCATTGCTTTTGAGCTGCTGCTTGAAAGTAGATCTGGAAGAAGTTATGATTGCATGGATTTAATAGCAATGAGTGATGTGTGTGTGTGTGTGTGTGTGTGTGTGTGTGTGTGTGTGTGTGTGTGTGTGTGTGTGTGTGTGTGTGTGTG
>JAOXYF010000001.1:4262908-4287942 GCA_028565775.1 Sternarchorhynchus goeldii | reverse complement strand
CACACACACACACACACACACACACACACACACACACACACACACACACACACACACACACACACACACATTCAGCAAAAAACAGCTCCTTTCCTTTCTTTTGAAAACAAAAGAAAGGTCCTTTCTTTTAAAGTTTTTATTATTAAGTGAAGACCTTTGTAAACTTTCTGGTATTGATGAAGCAGTAATAATGACAAGTATATGTTTATAAATGTACATTATATGCTATCTATAAATACAAAAATTATATGTTGTGTGTCTTAAAATAAACTTGAGCATAGTAATGTCAAACAGGCATTTTGCAGATAAATAGACTTGAACAAGTGTGTGTGACTGACAGGTCTAGGTCATTCATTCATTCATTTCTAGGCTTTGCCACAGCATTTGGGTCTTATAATGGTCGACTGAGCCAGACATTTGGCTTAATACATTTGTTACATTAACATTTTGAAACTCATAAGCTAATTTTTTTAAATATTCTTAAAAACTGGTGAAGTGTTTCTTTAGAAGATATAAACTCAAAAGTATAAACTACAAAGAACATTCTCCTCCATCAGATTTGCTCTGGGATATTGGATTCTAATGTTCTCTCCTATTGCCATCTTAGCATGGATGCTAAATGCCTCTCCTCAAGCTGTTAGTGTCAGTGGCTAGCCAAGGACAAGACTCACGCAGCAGTCAGTCCAGTAGATGTGCAGGAAAGGGAACGTGAGGAGGGCTTTGTTTCCCTCCTTTGGGAGCAAGTCCTCTTTGAACTGGATAAAGTTGGCCTCCAGGTGGATCATCTTCGGCGCTCGACCATAAGACCTGCGGCAAACAGCGGCTCATTCAGCGACAAAGGCAGCACCAGTCATGGCCATTGCCGCACTCTTGCGGATCTATGTGCCATGATTGAGTGTCTGTGGCCTGAGCCTGGGGTGAACTGGGCAGCTTCTGACAGCTTCAGTGCATAGGTCACATCCCTTTGTTATAACCTGAACACCCAATGGCTACGTAATCAAACCTCCTGCCCTAGTTTCTGCTATTCTCCTAACAGTTTTGAAACTGGAAACAATTTTTGACTTTTAGGCAAAGCATGGAAATATATTGCAGGATGCATATAGAAGTAACTTAGCAACCTTACAAGAGATAGCATTTTCTAAATTTCACACAGATTTTTGGCCTCTTAAAAACACTTTCAGCTGCAATATTTTTAATGAATGCTTAAGGACCTAGCAGTAATGCTATAAACCCAAACTAACTGTTTTTGCTACAGAACATATATTGAAGCAAAACATACAAAAAACATACCACAGTGTTTCGTTAAGCCTGGCTAAACACACAAAAAAATATTTTGCCACAGCATAAATTCCAGACTAGTTGTTTTATGTAGGACATTTGCTGGCAAATGAATCCCCAGCTGGTTTATAAACCCAAATGATAAGCCCCCTCACCTCCTCCACTCCATAGGCTCTCTGGGAAGCTGCTGTGCCAGGAGGCTATAGAGAGCAGTGAAGAGGGTCTGGTCTCCAGCACCTATGCCACAACAGAACAAGAACACAGGTATGGCGCGCGCGCGTGCGCGCGCGCACGCACACACACACACAGAAACGAGGATCAACATCAATATACGCACTGGTCCTGACACATACCCGCACAATGCTCCTACACCCACACCTGAGGCTACAAAAGCAACGGGAATGTATTTTGTGTATGAATAGCAGTTATTAGTTCAGCCCAGATCGGTAAATGAGAGTGGAACTGTTGAATACGCAGTCGTCTGCGAAATTTGGACGAGAAAGAAAACATTTCCTCTTTTCGTCAACCGGTACACACACAAAACGCCAAATTCCTTCAATAATCTAAAAACGTTGCGGGGGTTAGAGTGCTACATAGATAATTCAATGTATACTTCTTTCGTTCGCGCCTGACCAAACATGATCGAACAAGTGTTTGAGCTGGTGTACAGTGTTAACACCTTTGACATCCCGGGCCTTCCTGTGTTTAACATGACATGTTTCAATCACAGACTGTATACGGTCTACAGTTTCGACATTTTACATACCGGGGCCTCCAAGAACATTAAACTATTAGGTACCTGCTAGGGAGGTAGGTAGCTAACTAGCTTAGCTATCTTGTAATGCATTTGCATACATTGTACGGGACATTAGTACTGTGATAAGAACGCAAATGCTTCATCTTTTCGGTGCGTTATAGTAGCGTATACCATCAGTCAGGACTGAATTGATTTCGACTATTCTGGTGTTACTCCAACATAAATCTCGTGAAACGATGTGCACACCGCCTGGCAAAATCAGTTATTAACAGCACAAAAAAAACGACTCCTTTCAGGGTGCCTGAACTATTCACTAATTTATAGAACACCAATTTTGTACTCGGTTATTTAAAGGCATAACATATTAGATGTCTCCGAATTTCATGCATCTCTCCACTACTATTATTGGATTAGGTAGCTAACTAGCTAAGCAGATCGCAAGCTAGGTCTGCAGTGAAGACTGCAATGCTCGCGCACAGCAGGTTAGCAATTAGCTACATTGCTAACAACAATTGAGAGGCACACTCACACGTCACAATCGGCTTGTTCTCCATTGTATAGATGATAGGCTTTTCCTCATGGGACTCCATGGGTTATGAAAATCATCAGCATTAGTCCACCATGAAAACGTCAGTCCCACAAATGAAATATCTCAGCACTAAATTGCAATACGCTAATGTATCGATAAGGCCCTTTTCCTCTCCATTTCCTATCTGCTGACACATTGACGACTTCCGGTCGTCGTGAAAGCGAAAGACAGGAAGTAGAGGCATGATATACTATTATAAATCGTTTAGTGAAACAAATATGGTTGTCACTGAAAATTATTTATATGTTGCGTTAAAGCAAAAAAAATCGCTATACTTAAGTTGCAGTGAGATTATGATCGTGTTCTTTTTTTCTTTTTATGTTTATTGTACTAAATATAGTGTCAAACAAAAATCGATCATTCTGTAATTTAACAGCTTTAAACATTGTAAAAAAAAAGGTTGCATCAAGCTATTAGTCTGCAATCTGCCCAGTGTAGCATAAGCAAAATCAACATAAAACGGGTTTGTCAAACTGTCGATTCAGAAATCACAGCTACCCTGTGCATAATTATACACAATTTATGACCTACTGAAATTCACGTTCGTCATATAACCCACTAGAGGGAGCCAGCAGGACAACTAAGTGAGGTTTGAGTAGTTCAGCGTCGTCTTTTCATAGCCATTAGTTAATTAATCTATTACTATTACTATTTATCTAGTAAATTATACTTTTGAAGCGCATCACTTTTTAAACACATGCATATTTCTGAAACATTCCACAGTTGGACAAATAAACAATTTATAATAACTCTTTGGCAAGTATAACGGTTTTGCTATTAAACAGTATAGGAAACTTGATATATTATTATTCATTGTTATATATTTATTTTACGCGTTTAACTTATCTAGTTAGCTCACGTCACACCGTGTTTGTTGCAGGCTTTTATTTTGAAAACAACGCATGGTTTCACGGTCTATATGCCTTGTGCTGGGTCAAATTATTCAGTTACCGGGATCTAAAATGTCAAGACTCGATACATTTACTCTCTGATTTGGTGAGGCACTTATTAATTTATCATCCCTTTAGCATTGCGTAGCACTACCTGACTTTAGTTAATATTCATTATTTACGTTGCTTGGACTGTTATGAATTAAAATCGACCGTGATAACTAGTCGCACTCATTTGCTGGTAGCTAGCAATGGCATTTGACCGTGAATTACACGATATCCGTGTTAGCTAGCTAGCTAGCTAGTAGCGTAGTTCCGTAGTTTTATGGTCTTCCATGTTTGTTTTATGTATATGTTTATCCTAGCGCTAGATAGTTCTATAAAGATGATCCTCAGTAATTTAATTAGGTTGCTTAATATTATATAACTGTATATACTTCATTGTCATGGCTAGTAATTGTTAGATAGTTAGCATTGTACGTTCGCATTTCCAAAACACAAACTTTCACTTGGCGTCAGTTTACTGTAAACAGCGAACTAGCTAGGTAATTAACATGGACGACGGAAAGATTACAGGTGAAAAGCATCCGTATATTCTTAAACGTAAATTGGAATATTGTTAAATGTGTTGGTGTATTTTGATCACGGGTCACAATTGGGTATCTTATCCGGCTCGCCTGTTTGTTGTGATTTTTGTTTAGCTGGACGTTGATTTCGTCTAAGTTGTTCAGAAGTTGTGAGTTTAAACAATACCAATATAAAAAAAAAGAATATTAAAATCAAACTGCTTTTTCACTTCTACAGATTTGACACCTACAAAGTAAACCGGCGTAAAATACTTATCCACTGTGGATTACACCATCACTTATTAAAGTCTTAGATGGTTTTATGCAACACGTAAAAAAATGGACCAGGATGATCGCTCTCCACTGAAGCGCTTTGTAGTGGCCAAAAAGAAGATAAGTGAAGTTTTTGAACAGCTGCTTAGCTACGTTGAAGAGGGTTCGAAATTTGTAAATGGTGAGATGAAATGCATCATTTTTTTACAGTCATGTAAAAGTTTAGGTGGGTGTGAAAACCGCTCCGTGAACCTCTCATGAAGGTTGTTTGTCCAAAAGTGTGCATGTGTATGTCTGTGTACTGTTTCTCACTGTTTGTTGGCTTCTGTGCTTTTCATACCATCAACAGATACATGTGAAAATGAATCGCTGGAGAATATTGCAAAGAGGGCACAGCTGGAGGAGATAGAAACGTACAGTAACAAACTAGCAGTCATCAAAGAGGTGCTCGCACGAAGGCATATGAAGGTGGCCTTCTTTGGCAGGTGAATGGAATATCAATCCAATGATCCTCACTTTTGACTTATTTAAGATTTTCCCACTAATCCTGAAGCCAAATCAGAATTACACAAGGGGTTATATAGTTTTTAATCAAAATGACATCTTTATAAGCCGTTTGAATGTTATCTTATGAAGGCCAGTGACTTTCTGCAGTTGTACCTTATCATTTGATTGTTTTTAGCCCTAGGAGATTGTGGTTTCATTGACTTCGGTGTTTCCTGTCTTTACCACATGATCAGAACAAGCAATGGGAAGAGCACAGTTATCAATGCCATGCTCCGTGATCGAGTGCTTCCCAGTGGCATCGGGCACACGACCAACTGCTTTCTCAGCGTTGAAGGCACAGACGAAGACAAGGCTTACCTGAAGACAGATGGGTCAGAGGAAGAGAAGAGCATCAAGGTGAGTGTGTCCATCTCCAACTGGAATGGACTCTTGCAGTTAGGAGGAAGAACATCACATTATTATGTTGTAAGTTACATAAATTATTATGTAAATGTACGCTGGTCTTAATCAAGTAAAAACAAATAACAAATGTATGATACCAGAGTATCCAGGTCTGTTTTGGACTGGAACCCTGTTGTTCCCACTGACTCTGCTGTAACACGTTTGTTTGTGTGAGTGTATGCATGTTGGTTACCATGACACCTAGATCACAGAGGACCTTCATCACCATATGAAGTCTCACTTCTAACCCTCGTTGATTGTTCCGCAAGTGGACTTCACTTGACATGTGATTTGCCTATGGCCCGCAGACTGTCAATCAGCTGGCCCATGCACTTCATATGGATGAGAGCCTCGACGCTGGCTGTCTGGTGAAAGTTTTTTGGCCCAAGACAAAGTGTGCACTTTTGAGAGATGACCTGGTTCTCATGGACAGGTTGGCTAGTTTAACGAAGTGTTTGATCGTTGAATGTGATGTGAGGAAGAGAGAGAGAGAGAGAGAGAGAGAGTGAGAGTTGTACTTTTACAGATGTCTTTTTATAACAGAGTGCATTCTGTCATTTTACTGCCTGTTACCATTCATCATGTTTATCATAACTCTTATGCAACATCAGCTGATCTAAAGACGTGTCCCATGACGTGGTGCACAGCAGGAGCTGTGGGTGCCTCCTTGTACTGCGTTTGGTACACTCCGTGTTGGGTAGTGAACGACTTTAGCGTCAGCCAAAGAAGAGTGTTTTTATTTATTTATATATTTAGGGGTATAGGGAGGGTGATGGGTAGTTTAGACGGGGAGGTGCGCCCCATGGCAACTATAATTCCTATTTATTTATTTATGTATTATTTAACTATTTATTTATATATTTTCTTTCTTATGTCTGCCGTAGCCCTGGCACAGATGTTACTACAGAGCTAGACAGCTGGATTGACAAATTCTGCCTGGATGCAGATGTGTTTGTGCTGGTGGCCAACTCGGAATCCACACTAATGAACACGGTGAGATTTTTGAGTTAATGTTTATGTATGTTTTTAGAATATTATTTTACTTTTCACATATTTCTTGTGGATGCTTCTTAAAAAGAACATTGGTTTGGCAGTTGGTTATCTAAACTGAATGTGACTCAGCCATGTAAGCTTTAGCTGTGGTGGCGTATGATGTCATGTTTACTGTTTACCCTTGCGTGTAGCATGGCAGTAAGAATGCAATCCAAGCGAAGATGCTTTTGACCTCTGTGGTGTGACGGGAGGGGAACACTACTCTGTATGCTGATTGGTTGAACTGTAGAATCCAGACAGTCCATGCTCTGACCACATGAATGACTGGCATGCTTAAGCCACTGAGACAGTTATGCAGGCTTGTAGCAGAGCTGCTAGCTGCCAGCGTTGGTTGATTGGGTGGTTTATTTAGGTCTAAACTAGCTAAATGAACAGTTACCATGTTTGGTTTATATGTGTCAGTGAAATAGGAAAGTTTATTCTTGATTTGGTAGTGACCATTGTAGTATTGTTGGAGCCAAATAAACTGTGTTGGTTTCACTGGACGTATCAATTTTGTCTTGATAAGAATCTAAATAACTTACAGTAACCTGAATACATAGCAAAAATCACGATTTCCTAGAATGTACAACTTGCAACTTTGAACTCCAGTCAGGTTGTCCTTTGGGCAACTGTATTGCATGACAGGAAAAATCTTCTAAAAGCGTTTTAGTTTGAGCTGAAATGACCTTGAAGCACTTCTCTTCATATAAAGCGGGTTATGCAGATGTCCCTCATTGCTTTACCCGTTTGTGTGTGGTTGTCTTGGCTGGTAGAAGAAGGACAGAGGCCAAGGGAAGGTTTCTTCTCCATTTATTGTAAAAACACCGTAGCCGTCGAGCCTAATTTTACCTTGCTCTTTTCCTGTCCTTAAAGGAAAAGCAGTTCTTCCACAAAGTGAACGAGCGCCTCTCAAAGCCCAATGTCTTCATCCTGAATAACCGCTGGGATGCTTCGGCCTCTGAACCGGAATACATGGAGGACGTGAGTGCCCGTCGTGCGTTGCGATCTTTTTGGGCAGGTTTCATGTTCCTACCTTTGCTTCCTTTTCTTTCCTTTTGTAAGTCAAGTAAGGCCAATCAGTTAACCCAGCTGTTTGAGTACAAAAACCAGGATCGCATTTGATCAGTGGTTTTGGATCGAGCATCAGGATGCAAGTCTTTGCCAATAGTTGCGATCATGTTGCTGATTCTAAGCCCCGCCCACGGTGTCAGGTGCGGAAGCAGCACACGGACCGCTGCGTGCACTTCCTGGTGGAGGAGCTGAAGGTGGTGGAGCGCGAGCAGGCACCCAACCGCATCTTCTTCGTCTCAGCCAAAGAGGTGCTAAACTCCAGAATGCAGCGGGCGCAGGGCATGCCAGAGACCGGTAAGCAACGGAGTTTGCACAAATATGCACTGACACACCTGCATGCTGTCCAGCCTTGGCCCCAGCTACAACTTCTCTGCTTCACATGGCATGACCCCTGTCTGCTCAGGAAGGAGCTCTAGAAATAAGAGCCTAGAAATATTCCACCGTGTGCTGAAGCAGTGGTGTTTGATTCCAGGTGGAGCTTTAGCAGAAGGCTTCCAGGACAGATTGAAGGAGTTCCAGAATTTCGAGAGGACGTTTGAGGCAAGTGCCCTAGTGGTGGTCTGAAGCAGGAGGATTCTGCTCCTGTTCTGGGTGGTGGTGCCCTAGTGGTGGTCTGAAGCAGGAGGATTCTGCTCCTGTTCTGGGTGGTGGTCTGAAGCAGGAGGATGCTGTGGGGGGTTTTTTTCCCCTCCTTCTTCAGTGGAGTAAATTGTTAAAGTGGGCAAGACATTAGGTTGTAGAGGACAGTAATGACCTGGAACTGGTGTTTGAAATCCACTGATTTTAAGAAGGCACTAAAATTCAGGATTGTAAGTCTTAAAGTTTCCACTAATGATACAAATTAGTGGGAAAAAAATCATGGATGCAGTAAAACTCCTCTCCCTCGATTGCTTTCTGTGTGGTTAATGTAACCTGTCCAGGTTATACGTGTGTTTACTGAGCAGGGTGCTTAGCAGGACTTTCACTTTAAGGTGGCCCTGATCAAATCTCTCTCCTAGTCAGTTGGAAGTTATTGGGGAAGTTGACCCACATACATGCTCTGCCAGATGTTTGCTATGACCATCTGCTTTTACTGCGTGTAGCTGAACTCCTCTGCCAGTCTTCTCCTTACCAAACCAGCTATGACTGAGGCAGCATCCCCCCCCCCCCCTCTCTGTGTGCCTTTTTTCACTCGAGCTGTGTGTTCATTGCTGAAGTCTAGATTTACTTGGGTGAGGGCACCTCAGTCTGTTCAGTTCCATTTGACTTTCCTTGTCCATTTCTTTTGGGTATAAGTTGCTTTGCATTTTATGATTTTTCTGGGATCTTCTGTCTGTTTTCTTTTTGCCCAAATGATTTGCTGTTGATGTTTGTAAATGTTCAGCGCTGTTTCATTTCTGTTTAGTGCCATATTATGTTCCAATATCCCCTTTGTTTGAAATCATTTAATTTCTTTGTGACTTGGCTTGAATGTTTGGAATTGGTTTTCCCTGTTGTGATGGCGTGTGTTACTGTGGGATGAGGCGCAGGGCTGCTGGGGTGATGTTACTGACCTGCTGCTGGCCTTCATCATCCTCCTCCTCCTCCTCTCCCTCAGTCCTGTACGATTTGCAGCAGCAGATCGGTATCTCTCCGCTGCCCCCCACACCTGCTTTGAGCGACCGCCATCCCAGTAACATGCGTGTGTGTGTGTGTGTGTGTGGCGCCTCGCAGGAGTGTATCTCGCAGTCAGCAGTGAAAACAAAGTTTGAGCAGCACACAATCAGGGCAAAGCAGATTACTGAAAATGTCAAAGACATCATGGATCGAATTCACATCGCAGCCGCTGAGAAGAGGTAGGTCCATTCTCTTTTGGCTTCTCTGGATTTGACTCCTCCTCAGCTGGGTCCACACGTCTACTAACTCCTGGGCTTTTGTTTAAGTTTATTAATTTGTCATTAAGACGGTACGTGTGGAATTCAGAGTAAGGTTACCGATGCATATTCTTCATCTGTACTCTGATCAATCGGAAGAGTGGTGAGTGGCATGGTGCCTCAGTGACCTTTCTGGTGTCTGTTGTCAGGGTGGTATCTATGGAAGAGCGAGACTCTCTGATGGATCGGCTGGAGTTCGTCCGTAATCAGCTCAACTTCCTCATTCAAGAAATCAAGAAGAGAATCAAGACGGTGACTGAAGAAGTGGAGAACCAAGTACGTGAAAAGGGTTCGATTGTCTTCTACAGCAGCAGCAACCTCGATCTGTTGGAGTGAGTGCAAAGTTGGAAGTGTGTGTGTGTGCGCGCGCGTGTGTGTGTGTGTGTGTGCGGGCGCGCGGGCGTGCATGTGCATCAGGTGTCGAATGCCATGGCTGAGGAGATCTGCCGGCTCTCCGTGCTCATAGATGAGTTTCGTGCAGACTTTCACCCATCCCCCCACATGCTCAAGATCTACAAATCGGTGAGTTGATCTACGCATTGTAGAAATGGCACCTCTTGAATGAATTGGACTGACCATTTCAGCAGAAGATCAGATGAAAGTAGAGGGCTGTCTTGGGTGGTGTGCGAAATAATTGCTGAACGTGTGTGTTCGCCTTTACTCAGGAGCTGCTCAATCATGTGGAGAAAGGCATGGGGAAGAACCTGGCCTTCCGTTGCTCTGACGCCGTCAATGCTTCAGTACAGTCCTCTCAGAAAGACATGATCGGTATGTGTCTGTCCTCACCCTGTCCAATACTGCTAATACTACTACACAATGCTAGAAATGTAGTAGCAATGTGGAAACATATATTATATAATTATGCTAAAAGGTATTAGAAGCTATATATTTTCATTAGTGTGCTCTGTTTCATTTTAAAAAGGTATTTTGTATGGGCTCTCTCTTAGTTCAGGACTAGCTGTCAACATTCTGGCTAGGCTGAGATGTTAGTGAAAGTACCTATGAATGGCTATAGGTCACATGATGTATTTGCATTACAACCATGTGTTTCAATCCATTTAATGTGTACGAATTTGCATAACAAGACCGTACTGGCCATTACCAGCGCAGATCCAACTTTGTCCAACCAGTGTCTCTTCCTGTGTGCTGTCCTAACAGAGTGCTTGCAGCCTCTGCTGCCCCCTGCTGATCAGAGCCAGATCCACATGCTGATCCCCAACAGGAAGTTCAACCTCAGCTATGACCTGAACTGTGCCGTGCTCTGCGCTGATTTCCAGGAGAACATCGAGTTTCAGTTCTCTCTGGGCTGGACGGCCCTGGTCAGCCGCTTCCTAGGTCCAGATAACGCCAAGCGAGCCCTCATGCTGGTAGACCACAATTTGCAGGTAAACTCATCTGCTCAAACACGGTACATTCATATTCCACAAATTTTTACAGACGTCTCTTATTGAGAACCTAGAGCAGAGATGAGCAGGGAACGTGTAGGGCTTCTTTACTGCATGTTATATTCCCTTAATTACAGTGGTGTCCCCTTTCAGCCATGCTCTTACTGGCCTTATTTTCCTGATTTCATTTGTTCATTTCTTTTAGCTCTCACGGTCCTTGGCCACCACCCCAGTGGGTGGAGCCATGGTCCAGGCCCCTCCCTCTCAAGCCCCTGGGACCCCAGGCCAGTCACAGGGGGTGATGCCCCACGAGGAGCTCATGATGTCCATGGCTACCAACTTTGCCTCCCTCACCTCACGCACCTCCATGGGTGTGTTCATTGTCGGAGGGATGGTACGTGATTTCAATAATCCATGAATCCAGCAGCACATTGTGGAAAATTGCGTGGAGTGCTTGATGGGTTTTTTCCCCCTTAAAGGAGCAATAAATAATTTTTCCAGTGATTCTTCGTCACATTATAAAACAGCCACTATAATGGTACCTAATGGCCTGGATCTTTCAAATTCTGTAGTAAATCTTTTTTAAACATAGTCGCCTCCATGTGGCGGAGCTACTTTGTGGGACATAAACTGGTTCATTTGAGGACTAAAAAGCAATATAATCCTTCATCTCTTGTGAGCTGCACTTTATAGAGAGAAAAAAAAATCACTTTCATAAATATTGTTAGAAACTTTTTGGTGGTAAAAGGACTTATTGCTCCTACACATGCCTCATTTTATTTTTAGATTTAGTGTAGTTTTTGAAAAGGGGAATTTTATTCTCCAGTCCTTTTGTTTGAGACACCAGTGTCGTCACGTGCTCTGTCTCTGCGTTCTCCATGCAGGTGTGGAGGACAATAGGCTGGAAAGTCATTGCTGTATCAATGAGTCTTTATGGCTTGCTCTACCTGTTCGAGAGGCTCACCTGGACCACCAAGGCCAAGGAGAGGGCCCTGAAGAAGCAGTTTGTGGAGTATGCCTCCGAGAAGCTCCACATGATTGTTCGTTTCACCAGCTCTAACTGCAGCCACCAGGTCCAGCAGTAAGTGACTCCTCTTCCTCAATACAAGCACAGAGACTAGATTAGGGATAAGAAGACAAAGGTGTTTTTTGGCGAGTAGCTTTGAGGGTGTGTTTGTTCCCTTTCAGGGAGATGGCCAGCACCTTCGCCCGACTGTGCCAGCAGGTGGACGTGACCCAGTGCCAGCTTGAGAGCGACATCAGCCAGCTGAGCACCAAGATCCAGCAGCTGGAGACTGTTCAGAGCCGCTCAAAAACACTCAGGTGAGAGCAACTGCAGCACACCCCCCTACAGTAAGGGCAATGAGCACTAAACTACCTAAAAAACAATTTTAGACACCAAGGATTATGGACGCTGTGACATTTAAATGGCTATTCCGTCTTAGAAACTTCACCGAATGTACAATGTCTAAACAAAGCACAAAAATAAACAACAAAAAACTTGTGTACTTTCAAGGCTAAAATCTTAAATCTTGGTGTTCCTTGGATGTAGTTTCCATATTGCAGTTAATTAAGGTCAATGTGGCGTGTAAAAATGCCCAAACGTTTTTTTTTTTTTTTTTTTTGAGCTTTTCACTGAACTTTCACTTTTGTATGCAGAAAAAAAACTCCATTTATCTACTCCATTTAACTAAGGTCATGACCTTTCTGTTTTTCCAGATACAAAGCCACAGATCTGGAGCTGCAACTGGAGAGCTTCACCAGCCAGTATCTCCAGCCACAGACCTGACCTGTGGCCCCATTCACACTGGCAGCTCCTCAGATATGAAGTTCAGCTTTATTTCACTGAACCCACCCGGGGGGTGCTCACAGGAGATGTGGAGAGCTGCACCTGCACTTTAGAGGGTTAGCTTTGCAAAAACAGTCCAGTTGTAAATGGTTGGTATTAGACTTTCTTGAAATGAATTCTTTAGTTACTAGATTTAGTTTGTTTGCAGTGTTTAAATCTGTCCTGTAATGATGCAAAGTTACAAAGATATATGATGGTATTACTGTACACAAAAAACAGCATATGAAGAAAAGTTTTCATGGTTGTTTAAGGGCACATGTCTACTGATGAAGATAGGGTTAGGGTTCCACAGTTGACAAATGTGACACTTGTTCGCACACTGTAAAGGCATTTTTACCGAACAGAGCCGGACTACTTCTGTTCATATTTAGCTGACATGCAAGTCTTCTTTTCCCAAGCCTTGTTTTCTAGAAAAGCAAAAGATCAAAGGTCAAAAAGTGTTATCATACTAAGGAAATGTATTTTATAGATAGCATTTTGATCACAATTAATGTTTTCTATATATTACTTAGAATCCTTTCTATGATTCTGAACCAGTGTAAAAACTTTGACACTGTACAAATGTGTGCCTCAAATATCACTGTTTCTTTCAACAGAAAATGCTACTTTGATGTTACATTGATGGATATTGATTGCCGTTCTTGTTTCATTAGTGATTGACAAATGATTTTGTTAAAAGCTTTATTGTTGAATACAATATCAACTTATGGCAACATACCATCACCACTAAGCCACTGTACAATTACAAAAAAAACGGTGAGACGTATAAAAATCATTTCTTAACAAATGATTAGTTCACATGATTGCACTATAAAAGGTGTCAAGGCCCTAATTTTACTGGCTCTCTCACACAAAAAAATATATCAGCTAATACCTTTATCTGCTCAGCACAGTGTCACTGTGGTGTATAGATCTACTGTCCCTGGGGGAAAAAGGAGCCCCATTGCTGGCCTCTGTTCCCATCTCCACACTGCTCCACAGGTGGGGATACATCAGCACATAAGTATTTCAACTAAGAAGTGGACGACACCACCTGCCCCCAGCCTCGTACTGCGATGCACTGAATTCAGAAACGGCAGAAAAATAGTTAATGCTGTTTGGATCATCACTAAAACGCTGCTTGCTGCAATACCGAATGCGTAAGGGACCAGTGCAGTTGGTGAAAAGCACGTGAAGCGTGTCCTAACCCAGCGTGTCCAGGACACTCGCTTGTTAGATAATGAATTAATGTTTGAGGAAAGCCCTCAAATGCAGTCAGTGCAGACATGTTAATTAAGTTGCATTAAAAAAAAAAAAGATTTCCAATTGACCATGAACATTAGCATGACAGTAAATATGATTAAATGTAGAAAATCTATTAAATCAGATGGCTTATTTCTAATGCAAAATTGTGATTTTGACTGACCAAAAGCCATTTTTGGAGAGTCCAGTTGTGTTATACTGATAGGAATGAATGTAATGACACCAATAGCTAACTCATTAACAGATAAACACGAGTTTTTGTGGTTCCCTCAGTTGCTGCTGTTATACCCTGATAAACAATGAGATCCTGAATCCTGGAGGAATTGGAGGTACTGTCTTCTGACCAGAGGAATATAAATATATATGTGGTCTCCATAGAGTTTAACAACTAAAACAACCAACCGTCCCTTTTTGTCACACTAAAATCCCAAAAAACACGTATTCAGTAAAATCATATAGTTCAACTCCATTACTTACAGTTGTGTCTGTTAAGGGCGATACTATTTTGATTGGATGTGTGAATGGCAGCAAAGTCTATGTGCTTAAAGATTCCCCAAACACTTTTAGTGGCACTGCTGTACAGATGCCAACGTTTAGAAAAGTTAAAGGTTTTGTCAGAGGAAAACAATAGTGGGCTAAATTTTAAAAGAACTAAATGTAGTCTCAAATTGTGTCAGAAGAAATTGTATTATTTACCTAAGGTGCAGGACAAGAACGATCATTGGTTTTTCCAAAAAAAACAAACAAAAAGAACAACCTATATTACAATTGTCTCCATTGCCTTTAAGCATTTTAAACGTATGTGGAGGGCAAAGTCTTAAGAGTGTTATCAAAACAACTCACAGAACAGATATTTGGTGTATATCACAGTAATAATGGTTTGTGCTGAGGAATTCTTGTTTGACCTGACCAGTAGATTACAAGACAAAATCAAAACAGCAGTTAAGATTCCTCTGGTCTGTGTGACCATTACTACTAAGAAGTACAGGAGCAGGATTCTGGATGGCAACAGAGTCCCAGAGCACCTTGCTGTTTTTGTGGCGATCCTTTTTAAGCCAGTGTAAAACTATCCAGTTTCACTATACCATAACTTAAGAAAAGCACAATACTAGTACATGCCACCATAACAGCAAAGATGTTTTTGTGGACTTTTCCCACTTATCTGATATATGCAGTCAACATGACCCAGAACACCTTCAGAGAAAGAACAGCCTTGTAATTTCCTCCTTATCAATACTTAGGAAACTGATCTTTAACATTTCTCCATTTAAAAATTCCCCAAGTGAATGCAGGCACTAATGGACAGCGTTTTAAAAACCAAGTGAAAAATGATACACAAATCATTCTTCTAAAGCTATTTTATGTATGTATATGTGGGCATGTTTTATGTGTTTGTCCAATTCCTGCTTTATACCATCACATGGATTTCTGACGTAATATAAATGAAACATCTCAAAACTTACAGCTAATGGGTTGGAATTAACTACAAAAATATATACATTACCATTGTGTAAGCACATATATATATATATGGCATATACACACATAATGCTGTACATATATACCATATTTATATTCATATACATATATATGTACAGAATGTATATAACACAATGATGCCTGAATGTCTGTTTTCAATAACTTGCTGTCTGACCTCTGTTAAGTCAGCTTTGCCTCTTCACAGGAATGCGTTGTGATATGAATACAAAAAGAGTGACGTGAAAGTTAGAAAAGGAGAGGAATTCTCCCAGCAGAGAACTGTAGTGGGGAGGCAGACGGCCAGTCCCTCGGTGAGGTCCAGCTCTCGAAGAATCAGTTCCAGATTCGGAGGAAACTGTCCCATGAGCCCGTGGCCACAGCCATCCCGTCACTGGTCACGCCCAAGCAGCTGACCCTGTTGTCGTGACCAGCCAGGACACCTGGGGAGGGACCAGGAGGTGTTTGAAATTGCAGGCTCATGCTCTTTGGCAGTTTTCTGAAGCTTCTCGGCCTCAGACCGAGCCCCTGGTGCTTCAACCGCATATCAGACACGGGTAGCTATAACCGAACCTAAACATGCATCTAAATCTTAAAAAAACAAACAAAAAAAACCACTACTGCAGCAGAACCTGACAGAATGACAGCAAAATGATGGCAGACAGCCTCACCTGCACGCTCGCCCTTCAACGTGTCCCAGACATTGCAGTTGAAGTCGTCGTAGCCGGCGAGCAGGAGACGGCCGCTCTTGGAGAAGGCCACGGAGGTGATGCCGCAGATGATATTGTCGTGGGAGTACATCATGAGCTCCTGGTCGGCACGCAGGTCGAACAGCCTGCAGGTGGCGTCATCTGAGCCCGTGGCGAAGGCTTTCCCGTTGGGGAAAAACTACAGAGACCAGAGGACACAGGATCAATGAACATGACTACAGCTCACGTAATGCAGAAACGGGAAAAAAATGGGAGACACCCGGGTACCATGACGACGCGTCTAAAATAAAAATAACCATAGTGGGGGAAAAAAAACCTCAACATTAATTTAGTGTATAGACTCTGCAGTTCAGAGCTACAAACACTGAATCTACTAAACGACTGTGGTTGTGCTGAAAACTCACACAGACGGCGTTGATGTCAGAGACGTGGCCCGTGAAGGTCTGCCTGCACATGCCATCGCGGACGTCCCACAGCTTGGAGGAAGCGTCACAGGCGCCCGACACAAACGTCCTGGAGTCGGGGCTCAGCGTCAGGCTCATCACGTCGCCCGTGTGGCCTGTGAAGGTGGTGGCCTGCTGGCCCGTCTCGATGTCCCACAGTGAGCTGGAGGCAGACAGCAATCAGTCAGCTACGCTTGCGCAAAAAACGCCCCGTTAAAGCCGACCATCCTGGACTCTCTCTAACCGTCCTGCACTCTGTAATAAGCAACTAAAAATTTCTGCTTGTAACCAAATCAGGAAACTTCTCTAAAAACCTCTCAGTTTAAACAATGAGCCTCTCATGGACCACATTACAAAAACGGCTATATTTAAGCTACGCTTGACAGGACCTACACCGTTCAGCTTGGCTTACCTTTACTTGCAAATCCTCTGTGGTCATATTTGTAGCATATTTGTAATCAAATAAATAAACAGAAGATAAAGCACAAAGTGCGCTCTTCTCACCATGTGGTGTCTCCGGAACTGGTGACAATCTGGTTGTCATTGAGAAAGCGACAGCAGGACAAATACCCTGTGGACAAGAACAAGACAAGATTACAGAAACGGCGAGCACGCGAACACGACTAGCTCCCCACTGTCCACATGACCAGGACGACCGTAAAGCCCAGTTAGAAACCGGACGACGCTCGTGTTGAACTTTTGGGTCCCGCGGGAGTGTAGCTAGGGTTTGCTGGCATCCCGGCCTTCACCTGTGTGCCCGGGCAGCTCCCTGGTGACGCGGACGTTCCCCTCGCGGGTCTTCAGGCTGTAGATGGAGCAGATGTTGTCCAGGCCGCCGCAGGCCACGTAGTTGCCCGAGGGAGCGTAGGCACAGGTCATGACCCAGGAGGAGCGCAGCGGGATGGCGTGTACCTGAGAAATTAAGAACATAACGACACTTTTACGATTCTCCTCAAACAAACACAAAGTGTCCAGGCAGACTAAAGTGAGTGGCCTAGGAATTTTATTACCTTGTTTGTCGTGTAGCTGTCCCATATAATTAATTTACCATCTTGGGAAGCACTGACAAGTAACCTAAACACAAAAGCATAACAACCACAGACCACAAAGGTTTTAAAAAGAACTCGCACTACATTTAGTTTGTGTTCAGAATAAATGTTGAGGAATGCGGTAATGTTAAATGCAAAACTTTCACCGTTTGGAATTCAGGCAACATCCATTTTTTTTCAGCTGATCACAGGCAGGGCAGCCCCTGGACCAGTTCATGTAAAACCGATCACTTCTGAGTATCTGAAAGGCCCCCTTGGTTCAGAGAGACATGGAGAGAGGCATTCCCTGCCCAAACACACACACACTCCTCCTATCTCACATCTCAGTAGAGCACAGGGTGGTGCTAGAGTGGGACTACCGAAATGTCAACGATCATGTGGGGAAAAAACTCAAACCGGCATAACTCTGCCATGATCATTTGGAGTGAAACCCCATGTGAGCGCACACACACACGCACCTCGAGTCACTGCCCCAGTGCATGGCGTAGATTTTGGCTAGATGGCCTCTAAGTGTGCGTCTGGTCCTCATCTGTATTCTTCCCGCCGAGTCCAGACCAGCCGTGATCTGGCAAAGAATGATAAGACACATTATTACGTTGAACTAGATTAATATGACTGGAGTCAGCCAATCCTTGACACTTTTACTTAAAGCCGGTAACGTACATCCACTTTATTAAACGTGTCGACATACCTGTGAAAGGGTGGAGTCACTACAAGCCTTTCTGGCATCCTGAATACAAAACCAAACGTACGATGTAACAGAATTCACATAAATCTGGTACTCAGAGAGAAATTACCCCAAAATACCTGTGGCCTGATATCATCCAAATATCTGTTGTGGTCTCGTAACTCCCCGCACCCTTACCCGGATCTGATTGCGAAGCTGCTCGGCCTCCTGCCGAAGTTGTTCCAGTTCACTCATGGCCCCCGTGTGACACGCCTGGGCTGTGACCCACACCCACGCAGGAAATGACCGGCTGGGACCTTCAACACAGACCGAAGCCCTTCAGACAGGCTTTTACACGGAGAGAGCTGTAAAACACCAGAGGCTTCAGGGGACTACTGAATAATGCCGACTGCTGGACTCTGGGCTAAAATGACTATCACACTGACCTACGATCAGCTCAGTTACTTTGGTATTAAACATAACCACTATGGCCGGACGATATAATCATTATCGCAAATATTATCGTTACGATACTAAGCCTCAAATCATTTTTTTATTGAGTGCAGTGAATATCCAGATGTTCAAAATTAACGTTCCGTTGGTGTTCTGACGAATCGGGGCATCCACATGATCAAAATTACAAATTTGGTCAAAATAGCACGACAGTCTTTAACCACGTCGAATCAAGGGTTTAGCAAAGTATGCTTTAATAGTACAAGCATATATCACAATCACTGTATGTAACAATACAACTGCAATATAGTATTTTGTCCATATTACAGAACCCTAACGACCATTATAAGGACAGCGATAGAACCGATCTCAGATCAGTTGCTGCTGGCTGCCACACTATTGAAGCTCTACACTGACCGTTCGCATATGCCAGCCTCGCACTCTCTAACCTTTGTTCATTAGTCAGTGCCGCCTTCTCGTGTTTCGCATTAACTTTGATCGCACAGGAACGTGTAACAGATAAACATGTGCCACTGGTCCGTTTCACTTCTTAGTGATTTGGAGCCTTAGTTCCTCTACTCATTTAGATACCTTTTCTCTTACCGGGATATTAAAGCGTTGTAATTATGTGTCAATAACCTTGCTATAGATATACGTTGTTAAGGACATAACTAAACCCTATTCTTTACACAGCGACGATAATGCTATAGAGATTAAGATTTGCAAACAGCCTACAAGTAACTATTGCATTTATCATCCCCAGAAAAAGAAAAGCACATCTCTGGAAAATGTACCTCCCTCCTATCGAGGAATCTGTGTTAAGTAAAAGTGACCATTGTAATCGTCTCCCCCGCTAGAAGCTGGAATAACGTGAACAGTAAGAAACAACCTGTATGAATTAAGCTGACAACTACCATCTTTCCAGAAGTAATCCAGTTCCTAGCACACTGAATTTCTGGAGCATCATTGAACAAACGAATGAAAACAGGAAAGACGAAAGTATAGATCTAACAAGAACATGGATCCCAGGCAAGCAGACAAACGGTGGGGCACGGCGAGGAAGGTAGCGTTCAGGCGAGATTGGCTAAAGATCATAGCACTAACGTCCTATCGTCCACCATGGGGCAGCGCAACTTGGCAAAGCCTCTCCAAACACGCTCTCACCGTAGTGATTTAACTCACTTAAAAATGACAAATTCACTTCATAACAAATACATATTGAGAGTGAAACAAGTTTGCTGCATGCTACGTCCTCGCTGTTGAAGTAGACGTCCATGCGTAACGACAAGCCTCTAGTGTCCTAAATAACACTACGATCGTTTAAATTACTGCAGGCCCGTTTGATGCCTCTACGCGGCACGGACACTGGCCACAGCAAAGAAGCAGCAACATTAACATACTGACGGCAGTGCTGTTTTGTACCTAAAAAGTCGCGATGGGTCAACTGCGATGTCTAACAAATGTATTCATACGACAACTTCTTATAAATAAATAAATACCAAACAACACGTGTAAAGCGCATCTCGCGGCCGTTCCCCCTTAATTAAAAAACGGCATACACTATATAACGCTCAGTGGTTATAACACTTGTTATAACACTCCATGACCACACCAAAGAAAAAGGATCACTGTCACAAAACAAAACCAAGACACCCTGAACGAGACGGAGGAATTGAAATCCAGAAAAGACAACAAAAGTTCACTTCAGACAAACACTCCAAATTATTACAATAAAAAACGAAAGTAAAAGTGTTTTGTATTAGGATTATAGTATCTCTCCCTGTTGAAACACGAAATGAAAGTGTTGTTTTGCAACACTTGTATAAATTACCAAATGTATAAATTACCAAATATCTTACACTGCGATTTTCTAGTCGTCTTCTGTGCTTCACATTTAATGCAAAGCAGACCACCATAACAATTTTTAAAACAAAACCAAAGAAAACCACTGGCGTTATTTAATAGCCTTGTTATGAGTTCATGTCGCTATTGCGGTGACACCGCTTGCTTTGACACAACCCATCCGAGAACTTCCGGAGCCTTACAGATTTTGACATCTCAGAAAATTTCGAAAAAGTCGCCCATCAACTAGCCTGCAAGCCTTAAAAGACGAAAATCACGTTGTTTACTCTCAATCCTTTCAGTAAGTAGCTAGCTAAATAAAAATGACTGAGACGAGCGACGACAGTTGAGTGTTCTTAGGCCGCATATCGACAAATCTGTTGTAACACTAGCGCACAACCTAATCTGAGAGCATAGCAAAGTAGCTAAGCAAACTGATTAATTAGGTTAGATATCAGTCGAGTATTCAGCATCGGCGTCACTGAATCCAATAAGAATATACAACACGACAGCGCTCGGTATATTACATAATGTAACTTGTTGCTCGGTAGTCTTCTATAGCTGGAAATACGACCGAAAATCACAGAAGACAGAATAAGACAGTTTTCTTTCTTTTACGTTACCTGAACAAGCTCTTTTGGATACGTCGGATTGGTCTGTCAATCAGCTGCATTCAAAACCCACACACGATTAAATAAATTACAACACGGATTACTTAATTTAAGCAATTTTAAGATATTTAAAGGGCCATACACCCTTACCAGGTTTGGACTCAATTTTCAACAAGCTGTTTCTTCACCACACCCATAGAGAAAATGGGAACATGGCAACAACAGCGGCAGAGGGGTGCGCGTACGGTATTTTTTTTTTTTTTCTGACAACGTAACATTATATACCGTGATTGTAAAAGGTCCTTCAGATGACTTGTATTTGACACGTTATTCCAAAACATTTGGTTTTACGTTTAGACATATTTATGGATGCTTAACATTAATCTAATCATAATTTAACATCCCTCCAGAGTGATGGTTTTGTCTGTCGGCAGTTTCAACAAAACGAAGGTATGCGAAACAGGAAGTGTATCCGTTACGTGTTGGTAGAGTCGTTTGGATCCAGATTCACAAGAAAATAATAGACAACGTTGTTTTTCTGTCGGATGGAGTAGGATCAGGTCTAACGTTTATTACCTTTTGGAATTAGAGACTACGGCCGAGAGTCTTCATACACAACAAAGAAGATACGAGAAAAATATAAAGTAATTTAGTTTACTTTATTTCCTAAATTACATGCGGATACCTAGTGTACCATACTTGTAAGACCAAGATAAGGTAGCGTGCGCTATCGCCATCAACTCATTCTAGCGCGTATGTAGCGTATGGGCTCTTGTATCTTTTTGAACATTGTGCGAAGGGAGTTATTACAGCATCAAAGGATGGTAGATTATTTTATATACATTTTGAAGGACTACTATATATTTTTTTATAGCTAAAATGCATTTTTGTTGTCCCTTTGTTCGCGTGAGAGCTGGATTGCTTTGAATAGTTTATAAACAGTTCACTTCTCTACATTTTTTATGAATAAAATTGCTAATGTACAGATTATTTCTCGGAAGCCTTAGGGACTTAAAACCGTAAGTCTGCTAATACAGAGCAATTAAAGGTATGCGTACTATTGGCAGTGTAATGTCTGTTGTAAATGGAGACGTATGTAAATGAGCGATATATGATGTTGCGTGAGAACAGGGTAAATTAAACGGTACAATCCCTGGATGTATAACTAGTCTGTTTATATTTTAACCATATTGATAGGCTATGTGTTAAGCCTCTATAATTATATATTTTCATATACATATATTACTTTCTGTATTTTTGGCGTATGGCACGTTGTAATTTTGTATATATAACTTTTTAGAGTTATATATACTAATATAAATCATCACCAGGCTGATCGTTTGTGTAAAAGGACCAAGACAGTGGGCAGAAGAAAACAGAACATCGAAAGCACATGTTAAAAAAAAAAAAAAAAAAAAAAAAGATTCACATACTATATATAGCCGTGCAGAGAGGATAACCCATGCAGTAGTGTCCATTGTCTCCAAAACACGCCCACTGTTGTTTTTGTCTAGATGGGGAAATAGGAAAATATGACAAAGATTACATATAATGAAATGAAACCAATTTAGTTATGTCAACTAAGGTTGAAGAATAACATCTAATGTAAATGCAAATACTACCATTAAAACTGAGGTTTGTACATGCGAAAATATGTCGTAACGATGGATTTTCTTTTGAGTAGATAAATTATTGTTCTACAGAGCGACAGCTCTTGTTCTATCCACATATCGAGAGACATATCTCTTGGGGCTGTTGCCAGGGCAACTCTGACAAATGCAAATGACATGAGGAAAGTAGGGTAAGTAACCACAGAACATATATATAACGGATCATTCGGAGGGGGTTTTCCGAACAAGCACCAAGTGACTTAAAACAGGAAAAACATACTCCCCACTCATCTTCTAAAAAGAACCGACTCAGCAAAACACTCCACATTGGGTTTTGTTGTATCGTCTCGAAATACTTTTGGAGCGATGAAAACAGGAATCACTAATTTACAGTGTACAAACACGGTCAAACGACAGTGATCTTCACCGTTGGCAAAAGACTTTGGGATGGCAACCAAACCGGCATCCGGCTAAACAACACTACTATGAACGGGATCACACGAATCCCGCTTAGGACCAAAAAAGAGGGAATTTCAAATGCTATACAAATCTCAATGTTTGTTTCCATTTAAACATTTTATTTCCCACTGTTACGCTATAAAAATGATCATGCTTTATCTAATACCGTCCTTTTATTGCAGCGATTTTGGGTTTACTCATTTTACTTTGGATGCGAGATTTTCCTCAGTTTTTTTATTTTTATTTTTACAAATAACAAACCGTCCATTCGCGCAGTTCATTTGTAATATACCACCAAACAGTTAACAAGAGTTAACAAGCTATGGAATTACGGTAAGGATTCGCTTTAGATATTTTGTCTTTGTTTTGTGGATTTATATATTTTTAATATTTGTGGGTTTATATATATTTAAAGAATCGCAACGGACCGTTTGCATTCATCATATTGCAGCTGCACACAACACTGCGAAAATCAAGATCACGATACATTTGTTAATGCAATATGCAAGAGGAGTACCGGAATACCGAAAACCACTGCTCGTTACAAATGTACAGCCAGTACAAATACACACAGACATCTGATACCCATCTGATTTTCTGAAATACTCTGGTACATGTTCTACTAACATGCACAGAAAAAAGACCAGGTTTGAATTTACACCAGGTAATTTGTGTAAAGATAGATTAATCACTTTAGGTATTAATTCCAAACCGATATATTTGCCGTTTATGTGCTTATCCAATAAATTGCAGTTCCTAACAGACATGCAGTTTGTCCACTGCGCTTTTCTTCTTTTCATTTTTTTTAAGTCTGAAATAGCTGTATTCATCACCTCGCTTTATTTATCATCTCACTTTATTCATTCACCTCTGGTCGCGTTTTGTCTGAAAACATGACCTCACACTTTGGCTCCGTTTGGCACGTGAAGTTCTCATTCTAAGTTTCCAGTCTACAATCCAAATAAATGTACTTTAAAAGAGATGGAAGGAAAACCACTGTTTGTCGGTCAGCAGGTGCTGAAAAGTCTCTTTGATGGAAGTATGGAAGAGATGGAAGAGAACCTCAGGAGGGTTAGAGGTGGCAGCAGGAGCTAGAGCAGAATGCTTGCGATTTGCGGGATTGGGAACGTGCTGAAGAATTTGTGCCGTGCATGGGTTGGCAAGGTGTAGCAGGGTAAATTTAGTCCTGGATTATGTCGCGCAGCTTTGCCAAGGCTGTGCAAACAACGCTACTCTTGCTATTTTCATTCTGTTCACTAAAAGGTCGCAAACATCTGAGGGGAGGGTCGGGGTTTGGTTTTAGAGAAATATTTAATTACTGGTTAGGGTTAGAGAATAAGGGATTAAAACCCCCACGCAAGAGCTGGATCGCAATAACTTTTGACAGGAAGGTGCTAGAGACTTGAAACCAAGTCCTAGGTGGGGGTTTTGACGGGTGGTCCATCGAATGGCACCACCCCCATGCGTCTATGACGTCGGGAAGCGCCTCATCCCGATTGGCCTCATTTTTAAAGAGCTGGATCGCAATAACTTTTGACAGGAAGGTGCTAGAGACTTGAAACCAAGTCCTAGGTGGGGGTTTTGGCATGTGCTCTATCGAATGACACCACTTAGAAGTTTCTAAGAGGTGCCATTTCCCGACTGGTTAGGGTTAGGGATGGGCGGAGCTAGGGGCGGGTCTAGGGGAGGTTAAGGTTAGGGCTAGGAGAGGTGAGAGGTTAAGTTTAGGGCTAGTGTAGGGAAGGAGATAGGGTTAGGGTTTAGAAAAGTACATTTTATTATAAAAGGTAAGTACCCTTTATTGGCACTGGCGCGCGGGTCTCACTCGTGGGGGTGAATGAATGGGGTGGCTCTAATTGCACGTATAAAAACAAAAAATAAACCCTAGGGTCTGGGGAGGAAAGGACATGCAAAGGGTCAGGGTTAGGTTAGAAAATTT
>JAOXYF010000001.1:4237047-4262808 GCA_028565775.1 Sternarchorhynchus goeldii | reverse complement strand
AAACATTATGTTTGTCAACAAACTGGGGAAAGACTGAACCCAAAGTGTGTAAAGAAGTCAGTGAAAGGTGGAGGAGGTGGTTTGGGCAATGTTTTTCGGCAGAAGGTGTTGGACTTCTCATACAGCTAGATGGAAGCATGAATGCAAGTGTGTATCAGAACTTTCAACAACACGTGGCTCCTTCCTTACGTTCATCAATCAGCCAGCAATTTTCATGCAGGACAATGCCCCCTGTCACACAGCAAAACGGGTAAAGCTTGAAACTGAAAACATTGAAACAATGAAATTGCCAGTCCAGAGTCTTGATCTAAACCCAATAGAAAACCTCTGGAAAATCCTTGGTGACAAAGTTATGGCTAAGAAACCCACAACAGTCACAGAACTGTGGAAGAGGCTGTAAGAAGAGTGGACCAAAATCACACCAGAGCGTTATGAGAGACTAGTGATGTCCTGTGGCCGCAGATCTGCTGAAGTCATTCAAAGCGAAGGCCTGTACACTTCCTACTGATTACTGACTGTTGTAACTGTCATGGGTTGAGTCCCTGAGAGCAGCAAAAAGCGAGACAGGACTCCCGAGTGCGATACAGAAAAAAACATTTAATTTCAGTTTCGGTTTAATGCAGATAACAAACCAACAACGCTTACCCCACACCGACAAAGACTGACACATACACGCTTTTATACACTCACCCTAACAAAACACAGGTGAAACGTATAACAACACCGAGACACAACACACACACGCCACACCCACAACACACCCCGACATTAAACACGCGCTTCACTAGACAGACAGGACAACCGAGCACACCCCCACACAGACACGCCCACGCACACAGGGGAGGTGGCCACGGCAGCCACCGTGACAGTAACCTTCAGAAAATTTAGTTGTAATCTTTTGTCTGTGCTACAGTCATTGATGTTCTCTAATTATGATCATCACATTTTTTGCAAAATAAAGGTTTCAAGTTGATATACTTTGGTTGTTTTGTAAAACACTGTTCTAGCGGCATGTGTACCCCTTACAAAAAATCCTTCAAATCAGTATACCATAAAATCCTCCGCCCATGAACTCCTGGATTTGTAGCCATTATCTAAGGGGGAATATTAATTACCAAATGCTAAACTAAATAAGCAAGTTTTTAGCCTAGACTTAAATATTGAGACTATTGTGTCAGAGTCACGGACATTTTCTGGAAAGTTTTTCCATAGTTGGGGGGCTTTGTAAGAAAAAGTTCTTCCCCTACTGTTACCTTATTGAGTAATGGAACAAGAAGCCAGCACCCTGTGTTCTTAGTAAATGTGGAGGCCCATAGCATGAAATAAGCTCTTGCAAATAATCAGGAGCGAGCCCATGCAGAGTCTTATATGTTAATAAAAGGATTTTTTAGTCGATACGAAATTTAACTGGAGAGCCAGTGTAAGGCTGATAGAACTGGGCTGATATGATAAAATTTTCTTGTTCTAGTTAGAACTCTGTCTGCAGCATTTTGAACTAGTTTAAGCTTACTCAAGTTCTTATCATAATAGTAATAGAGTTACAGTAGTCTAATCTAGAGCTAATAAAGGCATGTACTAATTTCTGGATCATGCTTGTATAGTGTATTCCTTAGCTTGCTAAAATATTGCATAATTGAAGAAACGCTATCCTAGTAATACTATTTATGTATTTATCGAAGAATAAGTCAGAGTCAATCATGGCACGGAGATTTTTAGCTACCGAGCCAGGTGCAATGGGGAAGTCAGAGAGATTTAACATTAAATCCGACATTTTCTTTCTTGCAGCCTTTGGGCCCAGAAAGAGGACCTTCATTTTAACACCATTAAGGTGGAGGAAATTTTGTGATATCCAGTTGTTCACATCTCTTACGCAGGCTTCAGTTTTCTCTAGCCTGGGTCTGTCATCAGGTTTGTCTGATATGAATACCTGGGTATCATCTGCATGGCAGTGAAAGTTGACACAATGCTTGTGTATAACTGTTCCCAGTGGTAGCATATATAATGTGAATGTGTGGGATTCCATATTTCACTTTTGTGTGTTTGGAGGAAACATAGTTTAGCTCTACAAAGTGATATCGTTCAGTTAGTTAAGACTTAAACCAAGATAGGACTGTTCCTGAGATTCTAATCCTATTTTCTAGTCTTTCTAGCAGAATATTGTGGTCTATTGTGTCAAAAGCTGCACTGAGGTCAAGAAGCACTAGCAGAGATACATAACCTTAATCTGAAACAAGAAGGAGATCATTATTTTAACTAGAGTTGTTTCAGTGCTGTGGTGGGGCCTAAATCCATATTGGAACTTTTAAAATATGTGATTCTTATGCAAATATATGCGTAATTGTTGGGCTACTGTGTTTTCTATGATCTTAGATAAAAATGATAGGTTTGAGAGGTCTATAACTAGATAATATATATATGGATCAAGATTTGGTTTCTTAATTAGAGGATTAATAACTACTAATTTACAGGCTTGGGGCATGTGACCCATGGTAATGGATGAGTTAACAATCAACAGAAGAGGTTCAATCAGAGCTGGTTGATACTGTCCTTATTGCAGTGATTTTGGGTTTATTCATCTCAGTTTGGATGTGAGATTTTCCTCCGTTTCTTCCAGCAGAGATATATAGGACAGGAATCGATCATGTGGTTGGTTGTGTAATAAAGAAATTTTGGCTTCAAAATGTTCAAACTATGACAAATATCACCCACTAGAGAACATTGTTGTTCATGGAGCATGAAGAAATTTCATACAGCACACAGAGCTCCATCTTCTTGTGCCATAGCTGAAGGTACACTTTTGTACACATTAAGTGTAATAGACTTATTTATGAATAAGTAATATATAATTAATGTACAGTTGACACACTTAAAAACCATGCGTGATAGAAAACAGGTTCGAATTCAGCGTAAAACGTACTGTAAAGTCCACCTGTTTTAGTCTGGAAAGCCCAAGTTCAAATTCTGTTGTCTAGTGCAATATGCCTAGGCCTTCTATTCCGCCTACATTTAATTTACCAAAAGAGGGCGCATGTGAGCACGCGACAGGTTAGGACGCGTTACGCGTCTCTGCTGGCGAGATAGTTATTCTCCTCAGAGGATGAAAGCCAAACTTTGCGTGCGGTACAAAGACTTTACCTTTGCAATACATATATATTGTTTTAAAGTCGTAATATAGAATAGGGACTTTTATTTTTTTTTTACAAATAACATGCTGTCCATTTGGGCACTGTTCATTTGTAACAGTTAACAAGAGTTAACAAACTATGGAATTACCGTAAGGATTCGCTTTGGATATTTTGTCTTTGTTTTTGTGGATTTATATCGCCACTATTACGCCGGAGAAAGAATTGCAATGGACCGTTTGAATTCATCATACTGTAGTTGTACACAACACTGACCATGATACATTTAATAATGCAAGATTGAGGCAGAGGAAAGTCTTCATAGAGCGTAAATCGTATCTGTTTTAGCAAGAACTGTACTGTATAGTCGATGTCTACATCGTAGTGGAATATTTTTATTATCGGTGTTTCTACACGTCAATGTTGTGGGAATACTTCATAGCACCTGCTTTGAACTCACGGGAGCGCGATGGAAGTTGTAGACGCCAGTCCACAGACGCTAGGAGTTCTGTCAGGAGAAAGCAGGACCTTTGACGATCTAGAACCATGGAGATCCCCGGAGCACCACGCTGGGGCGGACGGATCGAAATGGCAGCTAGTGGACGTAGTGCTTACCGGAGGAGCTCCCTGGGGTTTTAGTCTGAGAGGAGGACTGGAATACCAAGAGCCGCTGCTCGTTACAAAGGTACAGCCAGTACAAATACACACGGACATCTGATACCCAAGTTATCGATTTATCAACGGTTCTTTTATAAAGGTACAAAATAAAGATAAAGAAAACAAATCCTTTTAAACTTTGTTTTATTTTTTCTGAAATACTCTGATACATGTTCTTTTTTTCCACAGAAAAAAGACCAGGTTTGAATTTACACCCCTCCAGTGTTGAATTTACACCTCCAGTTAATTTGTGTAAAGCTAGACTAATCACTTTAAGTGTTAATTCCAAATTGATATATTTGCTGTTCATGTGCTTAGCCAATAAAGTTCAGTTCCTCACAGACATACATTCAGTGGAAATCAGATCTGTGTAAGAATAATTCTGTGGTTTTTAAAAAATATCATGTAGTGAATACTATAGTCTGGGCCATCTTGTGAGGAAGAGCAAGACAAACTGCAGTTTGTCCACTGTGCTTTTCTTCTTTTAATTGTTTAAAATATGAAATAGCTGAAATAGCTTTATCACCTCACTTTATTCATTCACACCTCTGGTTGTGTTGTGTCTGGCATGTGAAGTTCTCATTCTAAGTTTCCGGTCTACAGATACATTCACGTTGGCTGCCCTTCCTCGTCTGTTTCTGAGGTTTTGACATGTAGATGTTAAATTGAAGATTTATTGCTCCAACTGACCTCTGTGTGTAATGAAACAAAATTACATAGAACTTTATAGCTGGTTTGGTCAGTGGCCCTGTACTTTGGTGTGAGCTGTGGGTTTGTTATAAATATAGCCAGTACATATAGTATGTCCAGAAAAATCTTTTGTGGAATAATTATTAAAAGTTCAGTAAAAGCCTCTTTGGTGTAAGGGGACTGAGAACTACCCAGCCAGGATTAGATCTGGGAGCAGTGGGATGCTAAACCCATCCAAATAAATGTACTTTAAAAGACATGGAAGGAAAACCACTGATTCTCGGTCAGCAGGTGCTAAAAAGTTTCCTTCAGGGAAGTATGGAAGAGATGGAAGAGAACCTCAGGAGGGTTCTCTTCCTCAGGCGGCAACAGGAGCTGGAGCAGAATGCTTGCGATTTGTGGGATTGGGAACGTGCTGAATAATTTGCGCCATGCATAGGTTGGCAAGGTGTGGCAGGGTAAATTTAGTCCTGGATTACGTTGTGCAGCTTTTCCAAGGCTGTGCAAACAACGCTACTCTCGCTGTTTTAATTCTGTTCACTCAAAGGTTGCAGACGTCTGATTGCGTATAATAGATTCCAGCAACCCATCATACATGAAGGAGAGTGATGATGTTCATATATATATATATTTAGAGAGGTGTTAGCTGGCTCGGTAAGACCCAGCTCTCCGTGAAACAGGAGGATTGATTCCTCATACTATGACTGCTGCATTCTGCTACAGAGAAAGTGTCTGCAAAATAAACAAGCCAATTATAATTAAAATTCCCAGCATTTCTGAGTCATTTCCTAGAAACCAAGTCTTCATTTCCTGGACTCCTTTGCATTTTCCCTTTCATGTCGCATGTCTTTTGTTCACTGCTGCATTTTCTGTATATATATTTACACACTGGCTATAAATATGTGACAGTTGTGTCATTTGTTATGGGACTTTACTGATTTTTTGTTTCTTGTTGATGCTCTGTGAAGTGCCTTTGTGAAAGACATTACACACATAAAATCTTCTTAATTTTTATATTATTGTTGTTGTTGTTGTTATATTGTTATTAGCAATTGTTTTGCCATTCCATGTACCATGGACTTAAGTTAGCTCATCCCATAACTATACCCAAGATGGTTCTGTCCAGAACTATTTTTAGAGACTGATCTTAAACCGAGACTAACTGTTTACCTGTGAACTGTTAACCCTATACACTAAACAGAGTGAGGTGGTTGCTCTCTCCAAGCTGATCTGTCTTGCTGATCATGAGTAATCCTCCCTTTGGTGTGTCATCTCTGGAAGTGATGTGCTCAGGTCGGTGGGGCCCCTTGGGACCTGCTGGCCCCCTCTCTTTCCCGTCTGTTGTCAGAGTTTGGGAGGCGGGGCCCCCAGCGTCCTCTTCTGTTTCAGCTCCATGAATTTTTTAGCTATCTCACTCACCTTTCTTTCGTCTCTGAAAGGGAGGCACGTAACCTGCTGCTGTTAGTGGCCAGTAGGTTGGCGTCTGTGGCCTGGGTCCTATTTTCCAGCTCGGCAGTTGTGCCAGGTGAGGCCACTGCAGAGTCCAAAATGTACACTGCATTCCTCCTTTATCTCTCCCATCTGTTCTTTATTGGCATTGGAGCAGAATTTGCCCTGAGGCCTCATATGAGCTTACATGAGTATGAAGAACATTTTGACATTATTCCTTATTAACTTCCAAGTGTGAATTTCACTGTTAGTCTGACTTAAGGAACATTAGAGCAAGTCTGTCCTGTTGAACTCATCACTGTCTTCTGCCAGCCTCGATCTGTGGTTCATTTTTATTGTCTGATAATTCCACACTTCATTACTGTGGTTTGGTTAAATATGTTATCTGCGCTTCTCAAACATGTTGACTGGATGTATCAGCGCTGACCAGTTTCCCACCACATGTCAATCAGCAGAACAGAAACAGGAGTATGACTGTCCCAGCTGTGCAGACTGGGTTGACAGCATGAGTTTATCTGCTGCTCTCAGTGTGATGAATCTGACCACAGCGCTATAAGCCATGACTGCAGTGTCTGTTGTGTTCTGAGCACCAAAAATTACCAGAGAAGAGCCTGTTATTGATAAGTGAAAATAAATTATATTCTGCTGACACTTAAATGTAATTTTTGTTCAATATGTATATATGTGTGGTTATGATATCAGTTGCATTACCACTCTGGTGTGTGTATGTTTGTGTGTGTGTGTCTGTCTGAACAGGTAGAAGAGGGAAGTCGAGCAGCATTCGCCCATCTCCAGGTTGGCGATGAGATTGTCAGTATTAATGCCGTTCCTCTAAGTGGTTATAGACGAGAGGCCATTTGCCTGGTGAAGAGCTCAAATAAAACTCTGGCTCTGGAGCTGAAACGGTAAGCTCCCATCACAACAGGTCCCATCACAACAGGTCCCGTCACAACAGGTCCCATCACAACAGGTCCCGTCACAACAGGTCCCGTCACAACAGGTCCCATCACAACAAGTCCCATCACCACAGTTTTATCTAATAAAGCCATCTTAATGTATCCACACAATGCCATAGGTTTCCACTTTGGTCCAGGTTAAGGGCCTTTTATTTTGGAGTAAAGCATTATTCTTGGATTTACTTGAAGACCAAGTTCACAGTCTTTTTGTGCATTCCTTTTTTTCAAATATTCAAATATTTTATTATATTATATAATACAATATTTCAAATAACAAAAATACAATTGACCTATTCCACCCCCCCCTTTTTTTTCAAACATATAAAACAGTGAACACCCCCACCCCCTCCCCCGACCCCACTTCCTGTGCATTCCTGAGTGATGTAGGAAATACATTGTCTAAGCCTGAGAAGCTTCTTCACAAAAAACAAGCTTTTGCTACAAAACGTGCTCCACATTGTTGTGTGTTTTGCATATGGCAGGTTTCGATTCAAACCTCATAATCATGCCATTGGTCCTTAAGTTGAGATTCTTCCAAGCCTGCTAATGTGTCTTGGATCATTTTGCCAGTCTACAAACTAAGCTGAGGTCTACAGTGGAGGCAGTTTTGGCGATGACTGATCATTACTTAACCACAATGGATAAGTGGGGTTTGTGTTTCTTCTGTGCAAGAAAATGCCTGTATTTAAATAGAATGTGTGAACTGTATTCTTTGCTTTGTTTTTTCACAAAATGAGGGGGACCATAACCATATATTTAAAATAGCATTTATTTGGAAATGTCTATACTGACTGCTAATGTGCCGACTTGTAGAGAATGTCACAGTTAAACAGTGCTTTGCTTCTGTCCAGAAGTGAGACTACTTCCAGTGTTTGTGTGTCCTGAATGAATCAGATGATTTTTTTACATGACTGAGTCTGGTTTTTTTACATGACTGGTTTACTTTTGCAGAGGGAGACTGAATTGTGTTTGATGCGTCTGGTAATTGCTCTGTGTCAAGTTCTATGACAGCAGAGATGGAACAATGGAACAACACCTGTTAAAACCCGGGTGGACAGACAAATGCTGTCTGTGTAATAGTGATTCCATGTACCTCTTATATTTTTCAAAAGTAGACATTTATAGTGGAAATTCTCTGAACTATCTATGTTGTAAGTTGTAATCTATACGTTACAGAGAAACTCAGACCTGTGTAGTCAGAAACCAGGCCTGTGTGGTATGTTACTATAAGTCTTTGAAGCTCCAGCCTGATTCAACAATGTAACTGCAAAAAAACCATGGCGAATGCTGCTAGCTCAAGGATGACAACATTACTTAGCAAAGTGGAACAAAGGGGTTTCATTATTCTGTTCGAGTGCACGTCGTCACACAAAGGCTCGATGGGTCGTCATTGTCTGACACCACCGTGGCCTGTCCTCTCAGGCATTCTCTAGGCCTGTCAGGCCGGCATTAGGCTAAAGGCTTTCACCCAAGGCGCCGTGAGAAGGCCGGCCCCTGCCAGGCGCCGCAAGGAAACCCCGCCAGTCTCTGTGGAGAGTCTAACGAGGAGCTAATGACTGTGCCATTTAACAGAAAGGGATGTTAGGTGGGGTTTGGGGCCAAAAAAAGTATTTATTAAATAGGCCTTAAATGTGCTGTGTCTATCTAGAGCTTTGACCTGTCCCTGGAACATTCTGTAGTCCTGTGTGCTGTATTTATTTATTTTGCTACCTTTTTCAGGATAGTTCTTCTGTGAATTTATATCATAATTTACATCCTCTGTCTATGATTGTTGGGTAGAGCTTTATATTTGTACTGTGCATATAATCAAATTTAACCCCTGGCACATTAACTTCATGCACATGGGCTCCTCCTTACTAAAAGAATTGTGCCATCTAGTGGAAAGAATGATGTAGTTTTGAAACATTTTGTACATGACTTTTGCTGTATTTTCTTGCTCATAAGTCCTCATATGTACCTGAATGTAAAACCCTGTGATACTTATTTCTGCTAATGTGCTAACAGGGTCAAGAACTGTACCTATAATATTCACAATTTGAAGATTTTGTTTAGCTGAGCTGTGTATAAAAAGTTTTTTTTTTATTTTGAAAGCTTGTTTAGGTAACAAGTACATTTCAGTCTTGACAAAATATGGAAGTAATCAGTAGAAGAAATTAACTTATGGAGCTCTGTAATAATTTAATATGCTTCTTAACTTATTACATAATCTCAGGGAGTCATTTGGTCTCAGTGCAGCTCAGCTACTCCTGCCTCAGTCCAGAATCCAATTACAACCTGCAAAGCTGGTCAAACCTTAGCAAACAAAGTAAACTTAATTCAAAAGGAAGCATAAACTAATACATCTATTCCATTATTTCAATTCTATGGATGCAATGTGTGAAAAATTAACAGGTATTTTCTGTCTTAAAGTTATAAGACTTTACATGTTAATAGTAATATCCTTGACTAAACTCCCCCCTTCTTGTTAGTGAAATGGATGGGGCCATTGCCTAGGTGAATTCATTCTGCGCACAGGATTGGCTGTGGTGTGTGAGCCCATTGTTTTGGTGGGGCTTTTTGGGGACAGAGTAATCTAACACAGGGGCCTAAATGCTATTTCGTGCTTGACCATGTATATTGTGTCATTCCCTGGTGAAGAAAACATCTGTACCTCATTCAACTGATCAGGTATTTCAACAAATGAATTACTTGAGTGAAGCTGTAGTAACATCTCACAGAAATCTACAGAAACCTAACTCTTGCTTGTATGTTCATGTTAGAGTTTGGTAAATGCTTCTAAAATGCTTATAATTTGTATTTGTATTTGAATATATTTTAAAATGTCTTCACATACAAAAAAGCAACAGAGCCCTAAAGCAGTTATTTGTTTAAACTCCAAGAAGTGTACAGTTAAGTTTAGGGAAAGGATTACGAACAGCTTTGCCCCAAGATAAATTTGGCCTAAGCCAAAGATGGATAGCAGTTATCCTAGAAGTGATGGCAGCGCGCATGACATGAGTGGAAATGATGCTGACAGATTACAGCCAGGGTGGAAAAAGACTGGCCTCATGTAAACACTGGGAGGGTTGGGGTGTCGAGAAGCCCCCAGGATTGGACGCTCACCACTGGGGGGGTGGGCCGAGGCTCGGCAATGGTCCCAGAGCAAGCGAGCACCTTTTTGGTAGACACGGAGTGTGCATGCTAATTTTAAAAGGTTCGTTCTTGTGCGGTTATGGTTAAGGGTTAAGCTGTCCAGTCTGCATGAAAGGATGTGTGTCTCAGTCACAGAGAATGCCACTGACTTTCGCTCTCAACATTTGCCATCACTCTCTGTGTTTATTTTTATGTTTTTCTTTGCGTATTATGTGTGTACTCTTTTGCAAATAACAGACTATGAAGAGGAGTGTGACCTCACTTCCTTCTAGCAGTCCTTATTTTCTCCAGGTCACTCTGGAAGAATGAGACAGAGTGTCACATACGTCCTCTCTCTTTCTCTCTCTCTCTTTCTCTCTCTCTCTTTCTCTCTCTCGCCTTCTGTCTTTTTCCTTTTTCTTACTCTCTGACTCCAAAGACAAGCTTCTCTTGCTCATTTGCTAGTTTCCTAAGCTTCAATAATGCAGACATCCTGCACTAATGAACGAATTAATGCAATTTAATGTAATTTGGTTCTTTAAAAGTACCCATTATTCCATCTTAAGCGATGTGGACATCCTCAAAAAGTGCAGTTGCAACTTATTATTTAAAATTCTATTAAGCAAATAGATATCCGCTAAATGACACATTGGGGTGTTTGGATAAGGCTCTTGTTGGATTTTTGGTTCCCGCTTGCCGCTGAGCCTGATTGTGATTCTAGTGCCTCTCTCTTTTGTACCGTCTGTCCGACTCCATTCAGTAATTAGGCCAGACTTACGCTGCTCTCTGCCCCAAGCTCAGGCGCCTGGGGCAGGCAGATTAAAAAAAGTGGTGACTCATTTAAAGAAGAATTTAACCAATTGTTCTTTTATTTATTTTTAGTTGGGAAAAAACTGAGGTGCTTTCCAGCTTGTTAAACTGTACAGAAAAAAACAGATATAGTGTGTATTTCGATTTAGAGGCCACTAAAACAAGGAGAACTTTGAATACCGTTTCAGTAGTGTTTTACATTCTCTGTGCCTTCTGGTTGGTCAAAGTAAAATTGATGATTTGATCTGGTATGGTCAAGATTTAGAAATGAACACTTTCTGAATTTAGTCATGTACATTCATAGATTTGTTGCATGAATGTTTATCATGAGCGTTTTCTACATTTTTGTTTTGATTATTTTTATTTAGGCTACAGTCCCTGCAGATGGCCCTAAACCCTACAGTCAAATTATTATTACATGATTGCTTAGTCACTTGTGGCATATAGAGGAGGTCTCCTTCTGAAGTCCCCCATTGTTTATGGGCCATCAGCCTATCAAAGAAGAAGATTATGGGCCGTTAGCCTATCACAGAAGCAGATTATGGCACTTGTTATGACTGGACAGCCCCATACCCTCCCTGCTACAGGAGCTAAAGCTTCATAATCCGTCAAGAAAATCTCCTATTGACTAGCGCGCACAAATACCATCAGCCACCCACTCAGTGTTTGTGGATGGTATAGGGGTGTGGTCTTTGTGTGGGGTTTGCATGTGTGTGTGGAGAGGGGAGGGGGGAGTATTGATGGTCTATTGGTCACTCTCCATTGTTGGGAAGTCCTGGTATAAATACCTTAAAGTTCCTGGTTCCAGGAAGTTTCATTATATTCATGGCCCTTTTTAAAAGCTTGAGTGGAAAGCACTGGCTGGAGAGATATGCACCAAAGCAAAGGCTCTTTCAACTAGTCTTAAAGGAGTATGTTTCCTTCTTTATTAGTGGAAATGCTGAATAAAATGTGAGAATAAATTTAAATGCTTAAGAAAAGTACGCACATGGTTTGCATTTTCCTGCAAGATTAGGTAAGTGATGTTTTTGCAATTCATTGAGAGTCTTTTGACTTTTTTTGTTTCTTAGTAGGTATTATTTTCTTACTAGGTCATATGGAATTTATAAGGTTATTTTATCACATGTTTAATAAGATGTTTAGTATTTTTGTCAAACATTGCGGAATTCTTCCCAGTTAGTCTCAAAAGTATCTTTTAAATTGTGCCTTTACTAATACTGAAAAATATCATTTATTTTAGCAAAATTTAGCTAAAACTTTTTTTAAAGTCACTGACTGCATTCATTAAATATTGAATACTTTGATTTGACCTTGAAAATAGTGAATTAGATAATAGTGGGAGACCTGTCAGCCTCACATTAACTGTAACTACATAAACACTGAATTGTAAGATGCAATAGAAATTGCTTAATCTATAGGAGTCCTTATTTCATGGAAGAGTTTACATTTTAGAAATGAAAATGCAATGTTCTTTTTTCAAGAGACAACACCTTACATATGGAAATGGTTCATGTCTACATGCACTAGATGCAGTTCCTGTACCTCTCTGGTCGTACGGTGGATTGATCTAATATGTTTCAAGCTGGGAGCATTTTACAGAATAACTAAATATCAGTACAGAACCTCTGCACGGTAAAGCTGCCCTATTTAAGTGATTTTGTTCTTGTTTAAAAAGTCTTGGTCTCTATCTTGGTGTGTAACATAATTTTAAATGAACAGAGTTGTTCAGGTGTTGCAATGGTATTGGTTTGCACAAGAAAGTGCGCTGTTTAAGGATGTGCCAGCAAAGTAGTGTACAGAAAATATCGGCAAACAAAGAAGTTATTTAAGATCAGATTGTTGGTTAGTGATTCTGTATGAAGCACCTCTTTCTCAGAGTCCCAGGCTATAATGCTTCAGGTGGCATGTGGAGATTTGAAGAAACAGTGACTGCCTCTGACTGAGCAGGTCATATGTCCCTCTTTCTTTTCCATACTGTACAGGAAGTTGAAAATTGTGGATACTGTAAGAGAAACAGTGTCTGCAGAAAGTGACATACATGTGTCCAGAAGCTTTCTAATGAAGATTTTGCAAAACTCTATGAGGTATTTTGCAACATTTGGCTGCTTTCGGGTGCCTCCAGCAATCACCAGCCCCATGATCCTCCTTTGTGTTTCATTTCCTTTCCTGCTACAGTTCAGCATCACCCATACTGCCACGTGATGTCTTAGCAACAGGAAGAATAATTTCAATGGGGATGTGTGTCACAAATCAGAGTTTTCAGTAATTGTCTTGAGTGAAATGATAATATTGCAGATATATGACATTTGCATTTTCATCTTTGAATCTGCCGGTTTAAACATCAGGACTAGCAAAGCTCCAACACTCTCACTCCCCTGGGAACAGTTATCCTCTTGATAAATTTTATAGTGTTGGGTTGTCCTTAAACAAGTGTTTTCTGTTTACCCTAGTTGGAATGAACCTTCTTGCAGACCTCAGTCCTGGCATTCTACAAAAGTCTCTGAAAATACCTCGGAACTGCCGCAGATTGAAGCTACTGCAGTGCTTGCACCTGCTAGACCAACAGCATGTGATGAAGGGTCAGTTTACAGGTGTTCCTGCCAAAATCCCTTTGTATTCATGTCTGTCACTGTCACCTTTGTAATGCTAAGATGAATAGATCATTTGCATTATCTCAGTTATAAAGGTAGAGTAATGCTATCCATTTTTCAGTTTGTCCTCAAATGACTTCACAAGCTCTTTGGGCCAGGCAGACCTGCAACATGCATCCTGCCAGTTCAGTTCAATGGCAAATATGGAACGAATAGAGCAGTCATCTAACAAGCCCCAGACTGGAGCAGACCATTCAGTGGCTGAGAAGACTGGCTACAAATATGACTTTACATATAACTCCTTGCCCTGCTGTACAGCTGAGCAGAGAAATGCTGTTTCATCAGATGGTGTGTTGTATCAGGGCAGCCTTAGTGAAAGCCACAAGCACTTACAGGTTCCAGAGAGTAGCGGAGGTCGAGAGCAGTGGAGATCCTCCGTGGGGAGGACAAATCTTAACCCCGTGTGGCACATTCCTGTGAAATCTCCACCTGCTCCCTCTCCACCTGCTCCCTCTCCACCTGCTCACTCTCCACCCCCACCCCCTCCACCATTATGCAGTGACAGTTTCACAGCAGCTAAAATTCATGAAAAGGGATTGACATTCCCCTGTTCTCAAGAAGCTCCTCCATATTCCTCACACAAGACCCACAGTAAAGTTACTGAAAAACATTGTGATGATTACTATGTCAGTGAAAGAGGACCCGAATCAAGGCGTGGCTACAACCCACACACTAGGAAAGATTTTCTCCATGCATACCTGTCTCCTGAGGACTACAGTCCAAGTCAGCTTAAAACAGACAAGTCCTTATCTTTATCGACCACTGATGTGAGACAAGGACAAAACCCCTTTGCCTGTCAACCTCAACATCAGCAGCAGCACAGTGATGAAGTTTCCTTCTACCTTCAACCCAGGAATTCATGTGCACCCAAAACACAGAATGTTGGCAGCTATTACAGCAGTCTGCAGAGTCTGCCTATTAATGCGGGAGTACATTACCAGGCTAGGAGCTCCACTGAATCTGAGTCCAGTGCAGCCCAGGATCACAGCCCTGATGAACAGGCACATCTCCGTTACTATTGCATCACTGTCGAACAGCCAACATCGGTGACATCAGAAACAAAGGTGGAGGATGAATGGAGGTCAGAATCAGACGCTACACATGATAGCACTGGCCAGAAAAAAGACAATTCTCAAAGGGCCTTAAAGCCTAAGTACCTTCCACCTTACCTGCAGGCATCTGAGATCAAAGGCTGCAATGAGCACAGTCAACAGGTGTGTCCACCAGAAGCTGCTTCACTAGGACCTGTGATGGTGAAGTCCAACTACGATGAGAAAGAGAAGGAAAATCCATGGAGGAACGTTAGAGGAGTTGCTGAGAACCAGCATAGCAAGCATATACTATACCAACAGACAGAGCAGAGAAATCTTCCGACAATAGCACATGTAGATACCCTAAGGGATCCTTGGATCTCCAGGGATCAACTTAAGATCTGCTCTCACAAGGCTTCACTTTTGCTCTCTCTTGCTCAGGAGAGCCAGACTTTGACTAATAGTACCATGGTGTCAACCAATGAAGTCACACAGCAAGAAGCTTCTGATCCTTCCAGTGGCAAGCTGGGAAGGCGCAGTGACCGGTATGCAACCACTTTACGTAATGAGATCCAAGAGAAGAGAGCCCAGCTTCAGAAGAGCAGGAGTGCAGTATCGTTGAATTGTACTGGTGAAAGTCCAGAGGTTTCAGGGTTCTGGAAGTCCACTAGGACCTCTACATCCTCATCAGATGGCTCTTTTACAAACACCTATAAGGACCATCTAAAAGAAGCCCAAGCCAGGGTTCTACAGGCCACATCATTTAAGAGGAGAGACTTGGAGCTTCCTGGGAATGAATCATCCACAAAAACAGGTTCTACTAATAGTCAAGTGTCACGCATTGGAAGTCGAAAACGTTTTCCCATGTACAAAAGAATGCATTCCTTCTCAGAGCCTGAGAAAATCAATGAGGTGGGATTGGAGAAAGCCTCCTTTGAAGATAAATGTAAGTTCTTTGAAGGAGCTTCTAGACCAGCCTTCTCCAGGCCTATCCTGAAGAAGTTCCCTCACAGCCTTATCGAAGACATCACCGGAGGAAAAAATAAGTTACATTCCTTGGAAGGAGAAAATGATAGAAAATCTAAAGAGAACCATGATAATAGATTTGTCTCTGCAGAGGAGAAACAGCGACTGGGCACTTTCGCAGAGTATGAGGCAACATGGAACTTACACAGAAAGTTAACGGAAGGAAGAACATCTAGCAGGTACCGTTCAGCAGAGAACATTTTGGACGCAGAGTTCGAGGAACGCATCAGCTTAGTTTGCATCCATGAAAGGTCCAAATCTTCTCCCTCAACTGAATACCAAGGGGATGTAAGTTAACTTTTTAATAAATTTGTTACGTGATGATATACAGGTACTTCTCACAAGTTAGAGTCAAACTGAGATTTCTGACATAATACATTTAGTTTTTTACCTTTTCCAGCTAAGGATAAGACACTGTTAATCATTAGTTTTCAGCTACAGAGGCATTAAAAAAATATATAAAAATGGAAAAAATACAGTGCATAATTTACATTTTAGGCATTAGATTGTATTTCAGTTCTGGAGGTCTAATAATGTAATACCTGGTTACCATATCAGGCTTTAAGATATCAAGGGCTGGATCCAATGTGTGTCGAGCTTTGAGCATGTCAAACCACTCAGTGTTGCAGCTTTCCATGACTCCTGCTTTAAATGATGTCCATGTAGCTGTTGGTGATTTCTTCTTTCTGAAATAGTTTTAGACAGAATGAGCCACATTTCCCCTTTGATAAAGGAATCAAGCATGTGTCATAATTGAATGGATGTTCCCTATCTTTACCAGAAAATCAATATTCCAGCACAAAAGACTGTGGAAGAGTCTCATTCAAAATGCAAGCGAGACCAACAGGAGATTTATATTGGCAGGTTAGAATCTTATGACTACCTGTCAACCACTTTTAGGTATTGCATATTACATAAATGCACAAGGAAATATTAGAAAAAATTTTTTAAAAGGCATGACGCATGTTATAAATCATGTTATAAATAAATTTGATATATACATATTCTGTACTGTAGATGCACACAAGGTTCACTTTGCATTATTTTACACATTTATCCATGGTATAATAACCTTTTCCATTCTGTGTCAAATCACCTTTATTTAAACCAATTAAAAATATCTGCTCTCTTGTTCTGTGCTCCCATTATGGTAATATGGACTCGTTTACATAAGGCTGGACAATGGAAGGCTGGAGATATGGCTGGTGATGAGTATGATAGTTTTGTCAGCTAATGCTGCTCAAATTACACATAGTGCGGAGTGTTTAGCTCCACCCAGGCAGTAATGCAAACTGACTCGTCATTGACAAAAGTGTTTGGAAGACCACAGAAAGTTCCTGTATTCAGGAAATACGTGACTTGGACAAATCTGTAATTTAGCATTATGGTTTCCAGTGAAGAGATTCCAAGCTGTATTTTTATATTCCTATGATTGCAACAAAGTTGAAACATGCAGCACTGAGAAACCTTCCAAAGGTCTCTAATTTATTTGTTTGTGTGCGTTTGTGTTTTCTGCTTCAGTGCATCTAACAGGAGACTCAGTGACCTCAAGATCTCTGAACCTCTGGACTTAAACACAGTAAGCGATCTGGAGCCCAGGAACATTACGGAGCATCTCCTCTACTCCACCAAAGTGGTCAGTCTGCCATCTCCACACGCTACCCATTTACATTTGCAAGACACAATTTTTGAACAACTCCTTCCATCTGAAAATAATGGTTCTGTACCACAAAAGCCTGCCCAGCACAGCTCTACATGGCCAGGGACCACATGGCCATCACCCCCACTAGAAACTCTTCCAAACCAGGGTCACTCCCAGGAGAAAAACCCATGCAGTCTGCCAGCACTAGGGAATGACTACAGGGCAGAAACTGAAGCCCCACTCTCTGCTGAGACTCCTGTAGCAACCCCGCATTTTTCTCCCCTTTGTTGGAGCGCTGATGTGAGCGTACCTTCGGCATATGGGTCCTCGACTTCTTCACCCCATGATGATCTTCATAGGTAACTACTCAGAATCAGAAATTTAATTCACTAGTTTAATTATATGTTTACCTACCTAGAAATAACTGTTGTTTAATCAGTAATGCAGCTTGACCTGTGAATGGTGTAATTATATGACAAGTGATGTTTTGATGTACTGTATAATAAATGCTGGTGCTGTTTTGGCTAACATGGAAAATACCTCCTGCAGAATCATGGTGGAGAAAACATCAGAGCCCAGCTCTTTTGAGAACAAACCCCTGATATGTGATGTCCAAGCTGAACATAACTCTGAGACAGAAACTATGCATTATCTGGCACATGAAGAATTACCTGGAGAACCTTATGAGACATCCGTCCACCGCTTCAGCCAATCGTGTTCTCCAGAGCAGTCCCACTTCCTGTCCCATGTCTACCCTTACCAGGACTCACAGAGGGACCCTGACTTCAGTTCTTCAGAGGCCCAAACTTCAGTTGAAGCAACGTCAGACAGTACAGAAACGATGAAGGTGAGTCCGGTACCCGCTGAGCTCTCTGAAGAGGATGAGAAGAGAGAAGAACTAGCCAGGGACATCATGGTAAGAGATAAGAGACTGGTGGACATTTTGGATCAGAGGAAGATGAAGACCACCATGGACTTGATGGAGGGGATTTACCCAGAAGGAGAGCACCTCCGGGAGGGTGCACAGCAAAGGAGAAAGGCATCAGTGAAACAGACATCTGCCCAAACCACCCAGGAGAGGTGAGCTGTGTTTGGGTGTGTATCTATGCAAAAGTGGGATTTTTTGATATCTGTACATATTACCCTAACAGTAAGCATCAGGTTTCAGGATGATGTGTAAATAAATACTGACAAATAGCATTTCATGTTTTAATTTTTTTACAAATCTAAGAACACCATTCTATCAATGATCATCAATATTAGAATTATTTTTGCTTCCGGTTCAGAAAGGAAAAGTTTCATAATACTGCCCTCTGCTGGTGTAATTTTGCATGCTAATTAATTCACATTTCTTATTCAGCATTTAAAGTTACCACAGGCATGATCCATAGCAGACTTACTTTCTCAGACTACATTGTTCATGGCAGTTCAACAGTATAATTATTATTTAATCTGTAGATTTTAATCCTTAGGCCTATTTTATATACATTGATCAGTTTAGGAGTAACTTAGTTGTTCTGGCTTTCTGAAGGTCTACTTTGGTAAAATAAATCATAACATAAATAAATATAAAACATAACAACAATGACCCAAATGACACTTCCAGAAGAGTGGATGGCAGAATGGCCGCTTCTGTTTCCCTGGTTACAAGCTCCTCCTACTACAGCACTTCTGCGCCCAAAGCAGAGCTCCTGATTAAGATGAAGGACATGCAGGAACACATGAAGGAACAGGACTCTGAAGATGAACTCGAATTATTAAACAAAAAGGTACAAGCTCTCTGCACACACCTCAATGTTCGTAATCACCTTTCAGATGTAGGGTACATTATGTTTCCAGAATACCAGAATGTTTAGCTCTTCTGTGGCACTTGGACCTTGGACTAACCTGAGTGGACCAAACCTGGTTGGCACAACTCATTTGGAATAAGAAGAAAATCTAAATATAATGTATAATTTACTTAATTAAAAGATTTGTGAATTTACTGCAATATGAATATAAAAACATAATGCATAATACATAATATAATACATAATTTACTTAATTAAAAGGTATGTGAATTTGCTTCAATTAATTTACTCCAGTTATATTTTTGGGCATTTGATTCACTAGAAGAAAATATTGATGCAATATGCTTCAGCAGTGCACCTGGGAATTAAGGTCATCACATATTTTTAAAATGACTCCAAGGCTTTTCCTAATACTTAGGAAAATAAACTCTGTTTAGTTTTCACAATGCTGCTTAGCTTAACATCAGCACTAATGCTAAAGCTAGAGTTTCTATACCTCACGGCCTTGAGCCCAGCTGCAATTCCCTGTCCTAGCACTGTGTGTCACCCTGCAGCAGGAGCTGATGGCCAGCCTGGCCAGGAAGCTGCAGGTGCTGCGCGAGGCCAGGGAGAGCCTTCAGGAGGACATGCGGGACAACGATGCTCTGGGCAAGGAGGTGGAGGTCACCGTGCAAGCCGTCTGCAAGCCCAACGAGCTGGAGAAGTTCTGCATGTTCGTGGGCGACCTGGACAAGGTTGTGAGTCTGCTCCTGTCACTTTCTGGCAGGCTGGCTCGCGTGGAGAACGCCCTGAACAACCTGGAGGAGGGGGCCTCAGCCGAGGAGAAGGTATGGCGGTCTAGTGCGGGCCTAGGGTCTGTAGTGACACCATAGTACTCCACTTCTTTCTCTAATAGCTACCCTTGCTTTTCTCTAAGGCTGGCCAAACAACCTGTACACCACGGACATGCAGTATTATCAGAACAGGTCCCGTGTGCATGATGGGTTTGTCCAACCCAGTTAAAAACACCTGATCCCAGTTAATTAATTCACTGGCTTCAAAGTTGATAGGTTTTATGATGAGTTCTGGTACTTCGTTCATGGTGGATATGGTTGGGTGTCCCTGTTATAGACCATAGGCTGTCAGTGGCTATTTTGTTGTCCTTACTGAGTGTCCGTGCATGTCTCCCGGCGCAGCACACGCTGATGGAGAAACGCAAGCTGCTGATTCGTCAGCATGAAGACGCCAGGGAGCTGAAGGAGAATCTGGACAGGCGGGAACGGCTGGTCCACAAAATCCTGGTGGGCTACCTGAGCAAGGAGCACCTGGCCGACTACCAGCACTTTGTCAAGATGAAGGCAGCACTCATCATTGAGCAGCGGAAGCTGGAGGACAGGATGAAGCTGGGTGAGGAGCAGCTCAAGTGTCTGAAGGACAGCCTGCCCATGGAGCAGAGACCGTACTCCTGAGCTCCCTTGCTGTACCTCAACCCGAGCCTGGGAAGCTGCTGATTGGGCACTAGCATCTTCAACCCCAGCTTTGAAGACAAAGCCTCTGCCTTTCTTGGGTTTCCCAAGTGTTGTATTATGGACAGTTGCCCAATGACGCAGTGTGCAGTGAAGCTGGGCCGTGCTTAGCTAGCCTCACGTTGCTCAGCCAGACATCTTGCACAATAAGCAGTTGTTCACTTGGGAAATCTACATGCTACACTCCTGTTGGCTGTCGCAATGGGCAATCACAGGAGTATACATTTGACCTTATCCTAGTTGGAATGTTTTCTCATTGTAGCATTATAGAACTATCTCTTAATGAAACTGCTGATCATTTATTATTACTGTTAGATAAAGGAGATTCTTGCACAGTATGATTGGCAATCTAGACTGACCTAAAAGATTGGGTTGTACTTAGGTCTTAGATCTTAGACATGAGGCAAGTGAGTTGAATGAGCTCTTTTTAGATTATCATATTCATAATGTATGAGGTACTACATGCTGATTCATTGTTCTGAATGAATTTCTAAACACAGTTGAGTTGTAGATTTGAAAATCGAACGTCTGACAATGGTGAATTTGTTTTAGTTCGTATATTTATAATTGACCTCAAATATTCTATGCATGGAGTTTTATGGAATGTATTTTAACCACTTCTGTCTCAAGAACCTTTCCTAACAAGAATGGTGCATTTTATGTATGAATTTTATTAATTTATTTGTATGTAGAGAATGACCTGAATGATAAGCCTTCATTTTAACACATCTTTAGCTTATTGTACATTCAGAATATTTTCTCACAAGTGTATGAGGAGATTTCGATGACATGCCGATATATGTTGCAGCTCATATGTATAACCTATTATATATGCCCAGTCTGGACCAATCAGTGACAGTCTAATGATTCTAGAATTTTTTTCAGTTTCCTGGAACAATGACCGAGCTTGAAAGGCTCTGGGTGGCGTCCAGTTACTCTACAACCACAGAGAAATAGCCTAATCTTCTGTATTGTTTTATATTTAACCTCCAAAAGCCCAACCTTGCCCATACTGTTGCGTATGAGAATGACATCCAGAGAAATACACTGTCAGTTCCTGAACACGCAGGTCCCTTCTGATATATCAAGCAATGTAACCTTCGATCATAATTGCATCATAAGATGTTACTGTAACTGTATTTCTCCATACTGTGAGGGTTTATGGCTTAATAGCCTGCCGTTCCCATCTCCCAAGGTTTGTCCGTATTGGATCATGTACTCTAGAGTAGCTGACCTAATGGTGTCATCGCAGTGTGCGTGTTGTGATGATTTTATTGAGAACGTCATTCGCCAGCATCTGTGAGGGGATCATTTTCACAGTCAATCATTGACAGAACCGCAGTCATTTTCTATTTACACACAATTGCATGGAGAAGCGGAAATAAGGTGCAACACAAAGGGCTTGTCTCACGCCTTAAACAGCGTTTCTAGATCAGGGTAAGGTGGAGGGATATTTTAAATATTTTCAAAATCTTAAAGATTAAAAAATAATTATTTTCTTGCCTGTGTTTTTTTAGTGGATTTTTTATTTTTTTTCATTAGTTTAGAGGTATCTATGTATGTGGAATAATATGTTATAAACATATTTTAGACACATTTTATTATTTCATATTATTTTGTGGGAAGAGGACTAATATATTCACATATTGCTGTTCTTTGTATAGTAGCCATTTTATTGTAGTGGTTTGTTAACTGATGAACATCACATATCAGTTAAGTCTACAAGAGACTTTTGATTTCAGTAGTTATAGTGTTATATCAAAACAGTTTAATATACTGTAACAGTTCGTGTTCAAGCCTTAAGCATTAAGATTTAAGTGAAATCCTGACTTTGTTCCTTTATCCCATCACAAACAGTGTGGCATTTTATTGGGCCGCACTTCCTGGTTGCTGGCCGTGGTCTCTGCTCTATGGAAATTTGGTTTATCTATTGTTTTCCTTTGTGTTTGTTTTCCTTACCAGCATCAGTCTGTTCGACTAGTTGAGTCGATGCTGCTTTCCTCTCTCTCTCTTCTCTCTAAGGAACCCTTGTGGTTTGTTTACTTGGTTTCTTGGAGACGGGGCGGAAAAGTGACGACGTGCGAGGTGAGTTGAGCATGTGAAACGGTAAAAACCTCGGCTTCAGAAATGCACACGGTTAGTGCACAGCTGTGACCGTGAGCCTTCTCCAGAGTGTGTGTTCAAACCGCCACATGGCCCACGTCAGAGAGTGAAGGCTGGAAGCGGCGTATCATGACATACCTGGTCCACACCGCCCATGCCCAGTTTGTGGCGTTTTGGGTGGGTGTGATCGGCTGGACCCTCAACATAGTAGCCATCGGACTGGTGCAATGGAGGGTATGGGAGGTTGCTGACCTGTCCGTCATCACCTCTGGCTTGGCCTTCGTGGGCATCTTCAGGGTTTGCTTCTTCACCCACGTGCTGCTGACGTCAGGGTCTGAGGTCATGTACTGCCAGCGGATGCGCCTATTGGACACTTTCACGCCAATGGAGATCGCAGCCGCCCAGCCCCTCATGCTGCTGGCACTCATCCTGGGCCTTTTTGGAAATTCTAGCGTCATATACGGCCTCAGGAATGTCTACTTTGGGCTGGATAAGCGTAGGCCTATCATGATGGCTTTTTCCTTTGGTGGGGGACTGCTAATACTCTCTGGGGTGAGCTCCTTCATACCTCTCTTCTGGAATGTAAGCTCAGTGCTGACCAACAAGACGATAGACTTCCCTCCCAACTACTACATGCCCCCCGCGCCCATTCAGCAGTACGTCGGGCCAGGTATCGCAGTTGGCATTTTTGCATCCATCCTGGAGGTGGTGAGTGGAATGGTTTTCATAGCTTACAGGTTTCCAGAAGGCTTGAGCTCGAGAGTCAGTCCATCCTGGTCTGGGCTGGCGGAGACAGGAACGACGCTGGCTCGGAGACCTACACCGTCAGGCGGTCAAGGCAAAGCGAACAACCACGGCATCGACAACACAGCCTTCCAGTCACAGGAGAATGCCTGAACTTTTTTTCCGTAATGGCATTCAATTCCCTGTATATAAACTCATGACACCTGTTTATAAGCAGGTGTTGATCCAGAATGTTTACAAGATGGTTAGATGGTATGCTTAGCAATACCGTTACAAGTATGCTTAGGGACATTCCCAAGGGTAAGACAGTAATTGGGAAGCTTCTAATACACAACTGAGTCTCTAGTGGTTTGACTTTGACCTTGCCTTAGTCACTGCTGTGTAACCTACCCAAGGGACTCTACACAGTTTGAAAACTGACTGTAATATGAATTCAGTGGCACCTGTAGGAAAGCAGGACACAGCATGGTCTTTCATCTGCTTTGTGAACATTGAATGCTGCTGAATGCGCATTTTCAATTTTGTTTTGAATGTGTTTAGTTTTTAATTTTTGGTTTATAGAGATGCATGTTATTGTATGGCTTATTCACAAAAATGATGTATTATTATTGTCATGATATAAAGGTAAAATATATTAAACAGATGAAATATATGAAAACTAAATAAATTAAATATTTAGTAGTGAATATGAAGTTCTACCATTATGGGATTTTTTTTAACTGTGTTTATATGCACTGGGAATAGCAATTATATTACTATTAGAAGCCATTTCAACTAGCTGGTTTGACAGAATTTTTTTACTGACAAAACAACATGTAGTGTGGTTCAAATGTGCATAGCTATAAAAAAACAATGTTGACAGACAGCATTTATTTTAGTGGATTGGATTTTTTACAGGATATTCTACAAGCCTGGTGTTCTAGGTAATGAAGGATTCTGCAGGCTGATTGTTTTCTTTATCTCTTATTTATTCTATGAACTGTAAAAAAATATCCAATTGACAATTGTGATTTGATGACTTGAGACACAGATCAGATGACACAAGGTCCCTCTGTTCCTAAACAGTAGATATGGACTGTAACTAGAGCAACTTTCCAGTGCAAAAACAAACACTTTAAACGTGTATTTATGACAGGTGTGATAAATAACACATTGTCTCTTAGTGGTGATCTTCTAGTTCATTCAGTTTGGGTTTCTGGACTCCTGGGCTCCAGATTTTGATGGGTGTTTGCTCCTGGTCAGCGCACTGTAACAGCATCGTGCCTGGCCTGTGACCTCTCTGTGACCCTTGCTCATGTGAATTGGGGTGGAGAACTGGAGTGAGAGGGGGCATGCGAGCCCGGGCCCGGCCTTTTCGCCGCTGTGCTAATTGCTGGGCTGGAGGCGAGGCACGCCAAGCCGGCTCTGGGAGGGCTCCGTGCACTGCATGGGCCGATGCTGGCTGAACAAAGGGCCCTTCTCAGCAGGGCCCGTGGTTTCTGCACGGCACAGGGCGAACCCATGATACCGTGTTGCGGGTGATGATAGCTGTGTCACGCGTTTGAATTATACGCTACAAAGCTTTCAGTCTCCAGTTCTGACCTGACCTTCACAACGCTTATAGGTGCCGCCATACAGTAATTGTCATGTTCATGATTACAGAACTGCTTCTGAAGTGTCATTGTTTTGCTTTGACTGCCTGCTGGGAAACACTGTTTTGATACTATCAGTATTGACCATGACCCCAGAAGAAATAATATTTTTGGTCAGAACAGAATCCTTATATTGTATGTTATTAAACAAGAAGTGATACAAAAGTCACAGAATATTGTCTTTTTTATTCTTACAGTTGTTTACATATAAGAGACTAACTCATAAAAATCTAAATGTCTGGCCTGTTTTGAGCACAAATTCTTTTATGTCTTTATTACTCAAGTTTTGGTAAGGAAATGCAGAAAAAATAGTAACATGCTTAGTCATTCTTTGATCATAAGAAGACTTTCCTGAGCAGGAAATAAAACTCAGCAATATTCTGACCTGACACCAGATCGTAATGGCAAGAACTGAACTCCATGTAAATATTATTATTCAGTTTAATTTATGACAATGGCTGTATATTTGACATCGATTTTAAGATGGACTGGACTGTATTTTCTCCCCTTTGCCACACCCAAAGGTTTATCACCCGAAGCTGAAACTGCACAGTGCTCCAGCCAAACGGTTCATTAGCACAACGGAAGTGGGCAGGAAACGACCAGTCAGCGAGCCCGCCATGTTGTGCCTCTCCGATGGTGAAGAAACCTTTGTATGCAAAAAGATGGTGAGATTAGCATACAAAGATAAAGAGCTCTGTTGTTAGGAGCCGACAAAGAGTGCTTTCTCCCACCAACATGGGCACGCTGTGGAAATCTCTGTGGAAGTCCAAAACTTCAAAGGACAGGCTACAGCGCTGAGCAACACGAACATGGGGGGGGGGGGGGGGGGGGGGGGGGGGG